>OY755082.1:25184069-25890923 GCA_963576655.1 Gastrophysa polygoni
AAATATTCACGCATAAACTCCGAATACAGCGAATAAAGAACAGGATTTTTTAGTTAGCGGCGTTCCAATGACAAAAATCGGTTATGAGCGAAACTACGGAATCCTGGAAATACGGGACGAACATCTTTGAAGGGTAGCAAAACAATATAGCGACCAGAATCTTCACGCTGGAAAGTATTTAGGAAGAGTTTTTCGCATACGTCATCTTCTGGGGCGAAATTTGCGATCAAAGGCACGCCCACAACCTCCCAGAACCTTGTCGTAATTGCATCTAAATGAGTTTCCGTTGCGGAACAAAAAAAGAGGAGACTACAGGTTCGTCAGTAGAACCAGCAATTCGACCATTTAAAATAATTTTTGAGAAAATGGCAGCACCCAATAGAACATCACTAGCTCCTGGTCTATTGAAATGAAGGTCAGCGAGCTGCAAAATGAGAATATTGGGACCATTCCTGACATGAAACAAGCAAAGCAGGCATGTCATCACATATTCGACTCAGTATAATTGCATCGGTATGCAAAAAAGGAGCAATTTTTCCGATTGGTTTCAAACTAAGGGTAACGAACCCCTTATCACACGCGGACTGCATAGTCCCAAGACCTTTAAATTCGATTGAACTTACTAATTGTGGTAATTCGAGTTTATGAACCGCCTTCTGGCTAATGAACGAGGTCATACTACCGGAATCTAACAAGCAGAGTTGCCCCAATCATCAGTAAAATCCACCCAAGCAGTAGAAAGAAGTACACTGTGATTTTTTGCGATTACTCCAGCACCAGCAAAGAGCGAAGAATTTGAATTAGTATTGTCAATCAGCGATATTGCTCGGGGACAGGCAAAACATTGTTGTCTTGACATTAAAATTTTAGCGGGTGATTTCAAACTGTTGCCTATTAGTGTATTTCTGTAACTCAGTAAGGCCAGATATAAGTCTTCATTATCAAATTCAGCTTCACGAAGTATATTTTTCAAAATAGCCACATGTCTCGCCACTAGCCCGTTCGACTGTGGGTAGAGAGGGCTAGATGTAGTGTGCGTGAACTGCCATGTTTTAGAAAAAACATTGAAAAATTTACTACTGAATTGTGGACCCCCGTCACTGATAACTATTTTCGGAATTTCATGTCGAGCAAATATTGCTTTTAAATGAGTTAAATGTCGAATCCTGTAATTTTGCTATTTCGATATACTTCGAGAAGTAATCCACCACCAATAAATATACTTCATTATCCAGATGGAAGAGGTCGCATGCATTTTTTTGCCATGGTAAGTCAGGCACACTATGACATAGCATTGGCTGATTCAACTTGTTCCTCTGAGAAGATCTACACGTCATAGAATTCGAAACAAAATCTTCTATTTCTTTAGACATGCTTGGCCAATAGAAATATTCCCTTGCTCTATTTTTGCATTTGTCAATTCCCATGTGGCTGTAGTGTATGTTGAAATTGGTATCCCAAAAGCTTATTCCTTGTGTTCTATGTCATTTATTACATATTGTTCTATGAACCCATGACACCGCTCTTGGCTGTCAAAGTTCTTGTCTAGGAATTATTTATGTCCGTGCTCGTGCTGAATATATGTATGTATTTAAAAGTTCTGGTTCTATGAAGTTAGTTAATAAAGAGGTTCAAGATCGACGACACGCCTATAATTTACAACAGGTTATGGGCCCAGACGCCCATGCGGTTTCTGGTTTTATATAGTAGTAAAAAAAGGGGGCAGTTGTGTAGATCGATAGTTTTACTTGAACCGTATTGTATAACTTGAAAATGGCAGTTAATTATCTGACCAGTGTGCCAAAGTTGACAGGCAGGGATAATTACGACGAGTGGTCTTTCGCCGTTGAAAATGTGCTATTACTAGAAGGACTTAGTAAGTGCATTACAGGCACTGAGACAGACACTACGTTGATAGCCAAAGCAAAGGCCAAATTGATGTTAACCATTGATCCATCTCTATTTTCCCATGTGAAAGATGCTACCACGGCGCAGGAAGTGTGGACCAATTTGAGAAATCTATATGATGATAATGGTTTTACACGGAAAATAGGACTTCTACGAACGTTGATATCAGCAAGGCTATAAAACCATGAGTCAATCGAATCATACATCAATCAGGTAGTTGAGACCTCTCAGAAATTAAGGTCAGGTTTCAAAATCGACGAAGAGTGGGTGGGGTCGCTTTTATTAGCAGGACTCCCAGAACGCTTTGCCCCAATGATCATGGCTGTGGAGCATTCTGGAATAAAAATCACAACAGATTCCATTAAGACTAAATTACTGGATATGTGTAAGTGTAAACAGCTAGGACATTATATTTCACAGTGTCCAATCAGGATGGACAATAATGGTTTCAGTGCAGTGTTTACAACAGGAGTCTGTTGCCAGGGTAAGCAGACTCGTTTACCATTTCCAACTAGAGGCAACCGAGCTAGTGATATTCTGGAACTTATTCATAGTGACGTCTGTGTTCCTATGGAAACAACATCGTTAGGAGGAACAAAATATTTTCTAACTTTTGTAGATGATTACACTAGAATGTGTTTCATATATTTCCTCAAGACTAAAGATCAGATGCCAGATAAGTTCAAAGAATTCAAAGCCATGGCTGAGAGACAACAAAATAAGGCCATCAAAATACTCCGAACAGACAATGGCGGTGAGTATTGTAGTCATGAACTTCAGAGTTTCCTGAAAACACAGGGCATTATCCATCAGACAACAAATAGTCATACTCCTGAACAGAATGGTATGGCAAAACGGTTCAATCGAACTCTTGTGGAAAAGGCAAAATGCTTGTTGTTTGATGAAAATGTTTTCAAGTATTTAGGGGCTGAAGCCTGTAATACAGCTTGTTATCTAATAAATCGCTCAGTGACCAGTGGTGTGGAGATAAAACTCCCTATGAGTTGTGGGTGAAGAAAAAACCTAACCTTGGCCACTTGAGAGTATTTGGGAGTAAGACTTTGGTACATGTTCCAAAAACCAATAGACAGAAATGGGACAAAAAGGTAGTACCACATATACTTGTTGGATATGATGAAGTTACTAAAGGCTACAGATGCTATAACCCAATTCTCAGAAGGGACATTACTATTACTAGGATATTACTAGGGATGTTACTATAATGGAAAACATAAAACAAACAACCATAGTCAATGTCATGAATACAGATACATCAGCTTCAGTGGGGGAAGTAGCTTCTTCATTACCTGAGAAGCAAGACACTATAGAGCTGACAGATGAATCTTTGTATGAAGATTCAGCTGAGTATTCAGAAATAGTTGACGGCAATGATAGTGACTACAACCCTATTGCAGAACTTGAAAACTTTGGAGTGGTAAGGAGATCACAGAGAGTTTCCAAGAAAACTAATTTCGATGATTATGTGACTTATCTGACCACTAAGACAACTCCAGACAACGTTGGCGAGACACATGATGTTCCAGTGACTGTTTCAGAAGCACTTTCCAGAGCCGATGGATTCAAATGGAAGCAGGCCATGATGGAGGAGATCGAATCCTTTGAGGAGAACGAGACCTGGGATCTCGTTGAACTACCAGAGCAGGAGACAGTGGTAGAGAGCAAGTGGGTCTATAAGTTGAAGTGCAACAGTGATGGTGAAATTAGTTATCGTGCACGCCTAGTGGCAAAGGGGTATACTCAGAGAGAGGATATCGACTACAATGAAACATTTGCACCAGTGGTAAGACACTCCACATTAAGATTGTTGGTAGCATTAGCAGTGCAAATTGATTTGAAAATTGTACACATGGATGTTAAAACAGCTTTTCTCAATGGGGTTTTAAAGGAAAGTGTTCACATGAGGCAACCAGAGGGTTTCATTTTGAAGGGAGAAGATTAAGTTTATAAATTGAATAAGGCAGTTTATGGCCTAAAACAATCCAGTAGAGCTTGGTATGAAAGGGTTGATGAAATCCTATTTGAAATAAATTATAAAAAATCTCAACATGAACCATGCTTGTATGTCAAGAAAAATAACAATCATATGACAGTAGTGGCTCTCTATGAGGATGATTTCTTTGTTTTCTCAAATGACCCTGTAGAGCTGAAGAATTTGGAGAATCATATAGTCAATAAATTTAAGATTAAATTATTATGTGAGGCTAAGCAATGTTTGGGAATAAGAATCGAACGAAATTATAAAAAGGATTTCGTTTCGTTAGATCAGGAAAGCTACATTGATGAAATACTCAAAAAGTTCAATATGTCAAAATACAAGAGCGTTTCTACTCCACTTGACAGTAGTATTGATTTTGAGTATGTCCAAGGGGAAACCTGTAATCAAAGTATTCCATATCAGAAACTGATAGGCAGTCTCATGTACCTAGCTGTTCTTACTCGCCCAGATATAGCATATAGCGTTAGCTTCCTTAGTCAGTATAATAACAATTATACAGAGTTGCATTGGCAGAGTGCGAAAAGAGTGCTCCAGTATTTGAAGGGTACTAAACATTTCAAACTCAAATTTCAAAAAGGTACTAGTTTCGAGCTTGAAGGTTATGCTGATGCCGATTGGGCTAGCAATAAAATCGACAGGAAATCCTACAGTGGTAGGTACAGGCACATAGATATCAGACATCATTTCATCAGAGAATTGATACAGAATAATGTGATGAAAATAAATAATTTTCCTACAAATGAGATGACAGCTGATATCTTGACAAAAAATTTGCCAACAGCGAAACATACTGTATTTGTCAATAAACTAGGTTTAGTTGATGAGAATTAAGCTTTTGTGATAGTGGGGGTGTTGAAATTGGTATCCCAAAAGCTTATTCCTTGTGTTCTATGTCATTTATTACATAATGTTCTATGAACCCATGACTCCGCTCTTGGCTGTCAAAGTTCTTGTCTGGGAATTATTTATGTCCGTGCTCGTGCTGAATATATGTATGTATTTAAAAGTTCTGGTTCTATGAAGTTAGTTAATAAAGTGGTTCAATATCGACGACACGCCTTTAATTTACAACAGTGTATCCTATCCAAAATTTCTTTTTGCATTTCTTTAGGTATAATTAATTTATTACTTTTGTATATTAGACCATCGGCTTCAGTTATTTCATCTTTGAACTTGAAGTAGATTTTCGCCGAGGAGTCTGTCTCTTTTATTGATTTTGGCCAACCGTTCTTAATATATTTCAGTAGAATTTTCATTTCTGAGTCATTCAACGTTTTTCTTCTAATTTCATCGATTTTTTCATCAGAAGCATTTATTTTTGCTCTCAACAGACAATTTTGATAATTGATCTCATCATCGATCTCCAATTCTTGAGTATCATCAATATAAGCCTTTGATAACGTATCTGATCGACTTTATTTTCAGGATGTGGAATCTCTGTAATTGCCTTATTTTGGAATCATCCGGTCAATAACAAAACTGAGATATTCTGTGACCCATATAAACAATATCTGTGAGATCTTCCTTCAAAAACATGTTTATATTTACCAATAATATCGTAACTACTTAAAGAATCAATTTTCTTTATGATATTCAATTCATTGCAGCTATCTAAGCCTAAAATCGGAGGTGAGTCCACATCAACTACAATAAAATTCAAAATATAAGACTTATTTTCATAATAACAAGTTAGGTCGCATTCTCCAACTACTGGTATAACATCGTTTGAGTAGTTTGTAAGGGTGACATTCGATTTTTTCACATTTTCTGAAGCATTCAAATTCTGCACGGTTTTCACATCGATGACATTTGTCATGGCCCCCGTATCCAATTTGAATATTTTCCATATTATTGAAAGTTGAACATGCCACTCATTTCTACTTCTAGTATAATTATTATCATTGACAGTTCCTATAAAAACATAGTCAGTATTATTTGGTTCTTCAGTGGAGACACTTTCCGTTTCATTTTGCAAGTGAACTGAATGAACGCTCTTATGTTGACACATTTTTAGAAAATGATTGAAAATACCACATGCATCACATCGCCTCCCAAGGGCTGGACATTTTCTAATTGGATGTGACAACCGACATTTGTAGCAATTAACCTGTTGTCCGGGTTGCTGCTGATTTTGACCAAACCTGTTTCTGTAATTCCTCTGCTGGTACTGCAATGGACGTCTTGTGCTTGGTTGAGCACTCGTGCTTGGTTGAAGTCGATCCCCTTGTACATTTCGATCAGCCCGCACTAAACACAAACCTCTCACTGCACTGGCCATCTCCAGTCTCTGTTTCTTCGACTCCTGCACTGCTAAGCGAATGTTTTCTGCCTTTCTCAAATTCATGTCGGTGTCTTCCAGAAATTCTCAAAGTTGATCACTAATCAGACCAATTATGAGAACACCGCATACTGGTGAGTCTTCCAAATCACCAAAATTACAATGTTTTGCTTTGTTTTTCAGATCAGTTAAGAACTTCTGCAAACTTTCTCCTTCCTGCTGCTTTCTAGTGAAAAACTTGTGTCTTTCATACACCAAATTTGTTTTGGGATGAAAAAAGTATCGAATTCTTTGATTAAGCTGTCGATTTCATTCTGTTCTTCCTCTTTATATTTGAAAGTATTGAAAATGTGTATCCCTTCACCGCCAATAAGCTGTAAAAGCTGCGTACACTGAACATCTTCATCTTTCTTATCGCCCTCTGTTGCTTTCAAATAATTTTTTAATTTCTGGATCCAAAATTTCCACTTTTTGGCGACATTTCCACGCGTTACGTCCAACGGCGCAATCCATTTCATGTCGGTCATACTTGTTACTCCGATTCTCTTCATATAGAGAAAAATCCAACAACAACTACTTAAACTTTTCTACATCCTGTTCGCAGCGCCATGTCTAATAATACTCGGTTTACCATAAACTTCATTCATCATTCTTCAAGGATAGACAATGTGCCCAGCCAGGTGGTATGAAAACAACAGATACAAAATCAGCCGCCAGGGCTGGACTCATTATAACATATACCTGACATGGGCCACCAAATACTTCCGACCATATTTATTCGGCAGAAAATTCAAGGTGGTTACAGATCATAATCCTCTCGAGTGGTTAATTTCATTAAAAGAACGCAACTCGAGACTAGTCCGCTGAAGGTTGAAACTAGAGGAGTTCGACTACAAGGTAGTGTACAGGAAAGGAAAGAAAAATACGAATGCAGATGATCTTTCCCGGATAGAAATTCACACCATAGAGGTACAACCATCGACTTCACGTCTGGACCCACTAGAAAAAGAACGAACGATTTTTCAATACATAGAAGATTTCAATAGCTATTTGCTAGCTAAGATTTCTATAGATTTCAATAGCTATATTTAGCCTAGGGCTAAAATAACGCAAACAAATTTGTTACAGAATACTCCTGCTAACAACGACCCACCTATCGATGACGTCGACCAAGAACATACAAATAACTGACCTGCAGAACAATCCCGGAATTTTACCACTAAAGCTCGGAAACGCCCATATCAAAGTCGGCACTCATACATTCCTACACTATTTAGAATTCGGCCCAATAAGAAACGAAATTAGTCTTCTCGAAAATCAGTACAATCAAATCAAAACCACTTTGACTAAACGAAAGTTGACTTCGACTCATGACTCCTCCCTACAAACTATCGAACAACACATCGATTACCAAATGAAGGCTGTGAAAGAAAAAATGCAATCAGTATATCCATTGATTCAGAGAAAGAAACGTGGTCAAATAAATGGTTTAGGTAACATCGTTAAAGCTATTTCCGGAGACTTAGATCAAGAAGATGCTAAACGTTATGACGATGCTATTGAGACACTACAAAAAAATGAAAGAAAAATAATCAACTCATTAAATCAACAAATATCTTCAAATTACCAAATTCTTGAAAATAACAACGAAACGTTTTCTCTGATGATCCATAATCAAGATATAATTGAAGAAACTATAGAAGAACTTCAGAGCAACAATACCTATTATTTTTCACTTCTAGACACTTTCACTCGAATAAAATTCAATCTAGATACATTGTTGTCAATCCTCACAAATATCGAAAACTCAATATCATTTGCCAAGCTTGGAAGGTAGTATTATATCGATTGGAGATATGGAATCAATAATCACATGTCTTCGTGAACATCATTCAGTAAATCAATTAGTCTATTCAGATATTGCCGACATTCACAAACAATACGATGTTATCTCAGTAGATGCCTATTTCTCAAAAGACAGATTAGTATTCGCATTGCATATACCTCTAGTACATCCCGATATCTTCACCCACTACCACCTTTACTCAATACCAACGAAAAACCTTACTACAATAATCCCAAGAAATCCTTTCTTCACAATGAGTGACGACCTATTCCAATACGAAGCCGAACCATGCCGCCTACTCGATTCCAAGTATTTGTGCGAAAACAACTATCTCATCAATGGACTACAAGAACAAGATTGCCGCTTCTCGATCCTCCAACTGAAAGACAGCAAACCACAATGCCAGATAGTTTGAATATCAATCAAGAAACACATGATCGAAGAAATTTGCGAATCATACTATATTGGTATTTTTCCTAATCGAGAAAAAATCCAAACCAGATGCGACCAAACAGACTTTCTGATGCTACACGGCACCTTCCTTCAGCAAGTACCATACCAGTGTAGTATCCAAACTTCAGGATATGGGTACACCAACGAAAAAGGAGAATCCCACGAAAAACCACTGCTGCTTCCCGAAATCGAGATCCAAGAGCGAGCAGAAAATAATCAACTGCACATCGACGATATTCAGCTAGATCAACTACACGAACTACAGCTGAAGGGAAACAGTATCCAACCCCTCAGAATTGACGACCAGAAATCTTCGAACCATTTTCCTTGGACCGTTGCACTGTACATAGTATTAACCCTTATATTACTTTATTATGCTTGCCGTATCAACCGAAAATTCAAGAGGACCAGAAAGAATGATGAACCCACACACCCAGCAGCAGTTTTGTTCGTTCCAGCCAAAACTTCGTCTTAGGGATGGAGGAGTTATGTCGTTGAACCAGCCGTACGAAATATGAAGATGCAGACGTTGCAGTTCATCGCACTTCTAGAATCATCCAATTCATGCAATTCCAGGCAGCGCATATTTTCTCATGTAATGGAACAAACATTCGGTCGAAATAAATAAAACTTATTCTTGTGTTTTTGAAAACGATTTTCGTTCGTTGAAAAACTTAAGTGGCGCGAACTTGACCACTCGAATATACGTATGATTTTCCAGCGTTTGGAGCGATATTAAAAAACGAAATTTTTTATGTGAATTTTGATCGAAGGACCAATGTTTACTCTCGACAACTCTCAAGTGGTTTGATGAAATGGACTGTATATAAAAGAAAATGGGTAGCTCCAATTGGAAAATAATCGATGGCACTAAACGGACTTACCACTGGTTAATGGCCGCCATTGGGGGTAATTCTTCACAGACGGTCAAAGGGCCCTTTCTGATGAGGTGCCGTGTTGGAATGATGATTAGTATATGATGATTAGTACCTCCGAACTTCTCCAAAACACAGCGTCATCCAGAATTAGCACTTTCCGGGATAAGCATGCGGGTAATCGTCACAATCGTAATTTTGTTCGCGCCGGTCACTTATAATTGAGGTAGATAGTACCTGGCATGAGTACTCGTATTCTGCCGTTTTTTGGCAATTGGTTCGTCTCGGATCGTCTTCCGATTCATTATTTTGCTGAGGCGTGCGCCGTTTAGTGTCTTTCAGCGCGAATTCGACTTTTAAAGAATGATTGAAGCAATTACTAATATTGAGGCATGAATTGAGTACCAACTTGAGCTTGTTGTCGTAACAGTGTTCTAAGTGAGTTCTAGTAAGTTCTAAGTGAGTAAGTGTTTGATACGCCACGCATTTTTTAGTCAGCCTGTATAGCGAACAATATTTTAGAAATGTGCTGTACATGAGCCTAGACCATCTCAAGAACTTTTGTTCATCTATCTCAAACAGCGAAGCCGTTATCTCACTTTTCCACAGTATTGGTGCACCCTGTATGTATATGTATGTATGTCTTCGGAGCAGTTTCTTATGCGATAAATTTCCATTGAGATCTTCTATCGTGATTTATTGAATGTGACCTCCAGCCCAGTTCATAGCTTTGCGGATGATAGTACACTTCAATCCGCCTTTTCCTCTGAAGCCCCTATATCATCCAACGAGGCCAGAGGTGCAAGACGACGACAGGTCGATGCTTCAAATGAGGATCTGACAAGAATTCTGAAATGGGGATCTGAGAATCTAGTACAGTTCAATGCTACTAAAACTCAAGCTTGTTTGTTCACCAAGAAGGCTGATCACACAATGCCCAATTTGATGATGTCGGGTACCACTGTTCCTATGAAGTCGTCAATATCCATGCTGGGTGTCACCACCAACAGTACTCTCTCATGGGACGATCATGTGAGGTCCATTGCGAAAACTGCTTCACAAAAACTTGGTTTTCTATTCCGTGCGAAGAGATACTTCACATCCCAGCAGCTGCTTATGATCTACAAAGCACAAATTCGACCTGTCCTGGAGTACTGTTCACATGTTTGGAGCTCAGCCCCCAAACATACGATAAAGCTCTTAGATTCAATTCAGAAGAGAGCTATTCGCCTAGTCGATGATACAACACTCACCAAATCATTGACCTCTCTAGATCATCGTGGAAAGGTCGGCGATCTCTTCCTTTTTTATAGGTATTTTCACGGTCGGTGCTCAACGGAAATATCATCTATTATGCCACCACGCGCGATTCCTAGTAGACAAAACAGACGAGCTCAGGCTGGTCACCCCTACACTGTCAGGCTCGAGACCTGTCGAACATCGCGGTACCAAGCATCATTCATCAATAGAACGGCAAAGTTGTGGAATTCTTTGCCCAGTGAAGTCTTTCCTGATGCTTACAACCTCCAAACTTTCAAGAAAAATTCCAACACCTTCCTTCTCTCCCAAGATTCCTTCACTCCCTTTCGTGTTGTCCACAGATAAAAAGAAAAAGGTCACAGTTGATAAATTATGTCTTTTTTGGTCGACACCATCGGGAATGCATTTTTAGTACTATGTGTTCTTCAGTCGTTCTCGTAGTGAATTGGATATCCCAAAACACAGCTTTATTTTATTGGATTTCATGATTGAGTGAAGTCCATGGCAGTCCGAGGCAGTCCGATGGCAGTCCTTGGCAGTCCGAGTATGAATGGCAGTCCGGTGTACACGTATTCGCTCAGTGATTTACCCCTCGGATATTTGTCAGAATATTTTATTCTCAATAAATATTGTTGAATTGCAGGATTCCAGAATTGAATCATTGAATTTCTGAATTTCAGAAGGGTGCACAAGGGATAACAAAGAATAGGAATTTGGTTCGATTGCAAGTACCATTATTTTCGACATCATCAGAAAAGGTTATTCTGGAATGTTTTTTTCAATGCAATTACTTTCATCGGTATCCAAATTTTCTTAACAAATCACAAAAAAAATTTCATGTACATAATGATACATTTTGACTTACTGTATATCTTTTGAAGTTGGGTGTTCATGTAGGTGTGTGAAGAGATATCATGGTATGGTAGTAAAAGATACGGGAAACTGGAAATAAGTCAATAAGTGGGAATGTTTGGTAAACACCATTATTGTGATTTTTGGTTATTTATACAAAGCCAATTAGCGTAAAACAATCATTTTTCATAACAGATAATTCTTATCAAATCGATTCAATGAAAAAATAAGCTTTCTTTATTGATTTCGGAGCATTTTTAGTAGTGAAAATTGAATAAGTTGAGGAGAACAATTTCATTCCACACGTGTGATTTGACAATTTGACCGTATAAGATCATGAGATCAAGCGCCGACACGCTGAGCCACCAAGTAATTCATCCAGCAAAATGACATGAAATCGAAAGAATGAAGTACCCTGATATATATTTTACACAGTTGATACAGTTCTGCAAATGGATTTTTTTTTTTCAAAAAAAGTCCATCGTTCAAAAATGACAGATTAATTATTCAACGTGAAATTTGGTCTATACTATTTAATAACTTCAGCACGAGATCGGAAGGGTATGGTTTGATACGAGTCTTTTTCCGAAAAGAGTATATTTGTGCCAGCTGGGAGAAATTATTTCAACAGTCTGAGAATGGCAGGATAATGATTCAAATTGTCTTTGCGATGATCTACTAGTAGATTATTGGAAAAAAAGTTCAACGGTCAAAAAATGATAGAAGTGGCAACTCTGACTTGTACAACAACCATTTTTCACAGACTGAAAGTGGGGGCGAATCATCCCAACCTAGCTCTAAGCTCCATAATTGTTGCATAAGGTGTTTCGTGAAAAGGTTTATGGGAGTTATAAAGCCTAGCGGATCATAAATACGAGAGATTTCTGATAATATAGTACGTTTTGTACTACTCTGACGAAGGCTGCCACTGTAGTCCTAAAACTTTAATCAATGATTTATTTTCGGAATTTAAAGAAAATATACTAGAATGCAAGTGAGAATCTGGGATATGCTCAAGTATCTCAGGCTTGTTGCTTGTCCACTTCCTGAGTTCAAAGCACCCCTTTTTTAGCAAATTCACTAGCTGCGTCTGTAAATTAATTGCTTCAGCCACCGTAGAGCACCCAGTGAGTATGTCGTCTACAAAAATGAAATTTGCGAGCGATTTGAAGAATATATCTTTTTGCAAGAAAGGGCGAAGAAGTCATTCTAAAACTGACTCTAGGTAATTTGTAATCACTAATAGGTTCACCAGGCGTGAAGTATTCTTTGATAATCCTGTTTGTTTTTATCAACCAAAATTTGTCTTAACATTTGTTTAATATCAGCACCGAATACTACCGGGTGAATACGAAAATCAGGGAGAATAGAAAAAATATCCTTTTGTAGTTCTTGTCCAACCAAAAGAGTATTATTTAATGAGATGCCAGCAGAATTTCTTGCCGATGCGTCAAAAACCACTCTTAATATCGTTGTGACGCTATCTGGTTTCATAATACAATGGTGAGGTATATAATACGCATTTGAAGGTTTATTAATATCGTCTTGAACTGTAAAAAAGGAGTTGACTGGTGTATGCTCATCGATATTAATTTTCCCCATGAGTATCCAGCCGATAATAGTGTTTATAGCCACGGTCTCATTTATATTACCAAAGCGGCGACCATTCTCTAGAATGTGCGGGAATATTTCTGCACCCAGTAACATTTCAATATCACCTGGTTCATGATATCCTGAATCAGCTAAATTCAAATCCGAAATATATGGGGCCAGCATTTGGTGGTTAAATGAGCAGTAGGCATTTTAGCACACAATTCAGGTAGTATAACGGCGTCTATATTGAATACCGGTGATAATTTCCCTACTGGTTTAATCTGACAAGTGATCCCGGTCTATCATCTCGCATGTTTCCCAACTCTCGTATTGATAAAGATAAATCATAACTTCTGAGACCGAGTTTAGCTAAACATTCTTCAGATATAACATTTGCAGAAGATCCGCAATCTAAGACACGTATCGTTTGGTATTCCCTTCGTATATCTGAAATTTCGACCAAGGCCGTAGACAAGAGAACACTGGTGTTCAAGGAAATCATTCCGTTGAATGCGCTATTTTGCGAAGATGAACTTTCTGCTGAACCTTCCCAAAGCCTAGCTGAATTTGTGGACTAAGTAGCAGCGCCTGAAGAAGATCTACGGGGTGGTGAACTGTTATTGTATAAATGTAGCAATGAATGATGACTAGAAGAATTACATTGTACACAAGTTGATGTAGAGTTACATTGTTATTTTACATTATTACATTATTACATTATTAGCTGTTCATACACAATTGATTTTGGCGCGAAAAATTAATTCGTTCCTGAGAATTTCTGTTTCGAAATTCTAGACAAATATATATCAAAAGATCCTTGGATTTACATACGACACACTTGCTTTTATTAGGAGTAGCGAGAAATGATGATGCTTGTTTCGGTTTATAATTTGAAAAGTTTTGGAAAGAACTAATGGTTTTAGGTTTGGAGTACGAACCCTTTTGCGACATTGAAAATTCAATAGCATCAAGTGCATTGCATTGCTTGCGAGTAAATTCAATTGAGAATCAAAGGTAGGAATTGAATTTATTGATGTGTTATCTTCCAACTCATAACGAGGCATTGTTTCATTATCTAGATGTTTAGAAAATAGGTAAAAGAGTAAGAAATCCCCTTGTGCTACTGGAAACTTCATATTTTTCATTGCAGCATTATTTTCTGAGAAAATGTCTAACAAATTTCTGAAGCCTTTTGTTATCATATCTTTTCAAGAGGGCGTTGTAAGCCTCCGCCTTGGAGGGATGACACCAGGTAATTGAATTTCTCTATATCAGTGAGAGCGTTATTATCATGTACTAGCGATTGGAACATATCTTTGAAGGATCTGAAAGTTTTGATGTCACCTGAGAATTTTGGAATTTCTATTTTAGGAAGCTTAACATTGTTTCTGTGCATGACTGGAGCAACTGGAGAAACTGAATCTGCGTTGGTAGATCTATCAACATTCTTTTCAAATAATTGTAGATGGATTGCACGAACAAATGATAAATTGAAATCAAACGATTTTCTAACCATTTTCTCTGCATCAAATTCTTCATCCTTAACTAGAACCTTGGTGATTTTCTCTGAATTCTTCAATAATTCTACTCAATGGTTCGCACATCATTTCGAATTGATCGCGAAGCGTTTCATCATCAATAGCGTTATTCGCAAATTCCTTCATTTCCAGAATCTGATTAACACAGACTTGCCGAAGAGATTTGTGAATTTTCAGTTTTGCTACCATGTCGTAATGAGTAGGAAAGTACTAAGATATACAATAGATTGAATTTGATTTATCCCTGATAAATATCCCCTTATAATTGGCGAAATCGTCGCCTATCTGCACCACACGGACTGTGCTTCACCAATACAAATAACTCGATTCATGAAAAAACTGATAAAAAACAAAATGTGTGTATTCGAGTGACCTTGAATTTATAGAGCTTCGAAGAATCACGGTATTTGAAAGGAATGGATATCAAAAGTGAGCATTTGCATGAAAAACTTACTTTTTGATAGAAATCCGGCTCGAAGGGCCATATAATGTTTGCGTAATGAGTGGACTGTAAATATAGCGAAGCGTTGAAAAGGCACTCTTCTGATCTTGAAGTTCCTGGACATGCGAAAAAGCGGGAAAGCGTGAAGTTGTCTCGAAGCGTCTTCACTAAAGCGGGTAGCGGTCATGTGCGTTTCCTCTCAGAGGCAAAATCTTACGTCACTTGATTATCGTCAATTATAGATAAGCGCGCACACTAGTGAGTTTTAGCGGCAATAATGGTATCCCATGCACGTCCGTCTCATTTCAGTTTTATGCGCATATATTTCCTTCCACTCTAGGATACGCGTACATTGTACCAATTCAACGCTTTAGTAATTACGCGCCAAATTCAAATAAAATAAAATAACAAATTCTGCATAAAGTAAGCATTTCTGCATATTCTTATGAATATTTATCAAACTAATAATTTACAACTAAAGAGTGGACATGATACTTAACAGTTCTACAGTCGAAAAATGATAAAATAGTTATTCAAAGTGTATTTTCGTCAATCTACTATTCAATAACTCCAGCACAATCACATGAAATCGAAAGAGTATAGTTCCCTGATATACATTTTACAAAGTTGATGAAGTGGTGCTAGTAGTAGTAAAATTGACAGAATGGAATGTTTTGGTCGATCTACTATTCAATAACTCACTATCACAAGAAATGGTACGAATATAAAGAGAATTTGTAAAAGTGGGAAAATTACAGAGAAATTTCAGAGTTGATTTTCGTCGATGTACTATTCAATTACTGAAGCAAACATGAACAGTCCTATATTTTGCCTTCTTTCTGAAATTAGTATAGTTGTGCTGATAAATTTTTGAAGAAGAATATCAGGAATCAAAAAAAATAGTAGATCGATGGAAATACACTTTGAATAATTATTCTATCATTTTTTGACCGTTGAACTCTTTTCTTTTCAATGATCTACAAGCCCAACTTCGTGAAATGTATATCAGGGAACTATACTCTTTTGGTTTCATATAATTTTGCTGAAGTTATTAAATAGTAGATCGACAAAAATACACTTCAAATAATTATTCTATCATTTTATGACCATTGAACTTTTTTCAAAAATCTACAAGCCCAACTGTATTTACTTTGTGAGATCTATATAAGGGAACTATACTCTTTCGATTTTATGTGATTGTGCTGGAGTTATTGAATAGTAGATCGACGAAGATACACTTCAAATAATTATTCTGTGAATTTTTGACCATTGAACTATTTTTCCAAAAACCTACTAGCCCAACTGTATCAACTTTGTAAAATGTATATCAGGGAACTGTTCTCTTTTGGTTTCATATGATTTTGCTGGAGTAATTAAATAGTAGATCAGTGAAAATATACTTTGAATAATCATTCTATCATTTTTTGACCGTTAACTTTTTTTTTTTCGAAAATCTACTAGCCAAACTGTATTTACATTGTGAAATGTGTATCAGGGAACTATACTCTTTCGGTTTTATGTGATTTTGCTGGAGTTATTGAATAGTAGATCGACGAAAATACACTTATGTCTGAAAAGATCTATTCTTTTTGATTTCACACAAATTGATCAACAAATTATGTGAACCACAAATTATTTTGAGAATTTTCACGTTGCCTTAACGTTTTTCAAGAATCTACCGATTTTCAATCGGATCAAAGCATTTGGAAGCTGCATTCTTTCTGCTTCTGCTGAAGATTCATTGCTCAAAACTCAAAAAATTATACCCATTCATGATACACCAGGTGTTCAAACCAAATTATTACTGAAAAGGAAAAGATGTATATTTTGTTAATAACTTCTTTCAGACCTTCAAGCTCAGATCTTTCTTTCTTCTTTCTCCTTTTTTAGAGACTCTTTCAGATCTCAAAATGGTTTTGTAATTTTGGCCTCATGAAGGATGGGAAATTTAGATTTCTTCAATTTTCTGAAACCTCACCCATCTCTGATGATTTGAGAAAATTATAGAGGATATTCAAATCATAATGCACTGTAAAGCAATAGAAAACACCTTAGGTACAGCATAAACAAAAATCTCGTATTGAAAGAACAAAATTTGTTGAAATTGCATATTTAGATTGATGATGCTACAATCACATACCATTGAGATTATGCATCTTCCATTTGCATCGACAGTCTTGGTCAATATCTTGAAACAATTTTATGATTTTCACAACAAGTCAATTATTGGGTTCGCGATGTGGCAGCTCTGTATTCTTCCCTTCACATAAAATTATGAAGCTATGGTGACTTTCAGACATTCATGAGTGGGATAGGATATCAAGAAACCATGATGGTACATGTTTCATTCAGAAAACAATTAAAAATGCCTTCAAGGCAATTCTATGAAAATGATCATCTCAATCTTCTTGCAAAATTTCAACATTCAGTATAGCATCCCATTCTGAGAGATTTGCTATGGTTTTGACACTATCTCAACTCTCCAATAGAACCCGATTGGTGGTTATATAATTAGGAAAGTTGTCAGGGAAAAAGAATATAGAGATACCTCATCGCACCCCTCTAATTAACTCATTGTGAAAAACTTGGAATCTTTTTGTATGTGACTGTAGCAGCACCAATCTCAATATGTGATTTCACAAAATCTTAATTTTTTTTTCAACACGAGTTTTCATTTTGTTGAAGTTACTGCTGTTTCTCATGTGATGCCAATCTCTTCCCTCAGATGTTTTTCATTGCTGCACACTGCATTATCATTTGGATATCTCTTATAATTCTCTGAAATCATCAGAGATGTATGAAAATACTGAAAATTTGAGGTATATGGGATCATCCTAATGTTTTCTTTTCGATAATACTCTTTGTGAATACCTCATGTATCATGAATTGGTAATGAGCAATGCATCCTTAGCAGAAAGAATACAGCTTCCCAATAGTACCACAATATACAAAATATTTGTCCAGGGCAAACGGATGTACAAATATTTGTCCATATTATCTATTCCTGATAATATAGTCAAGAATAGGAGTCAAATTGAGTACACTCTACTTTCCAACAATACTCAAAGCTTACTAGAAATTTGTGTGTGTACTGTTTGAGATCAGACGTTCCATAAAAATATTCCCTCCCATATTAATAAATACCTTAATCTTTGATTTCCACCAACCATAAGCCTCATGGGAATTTGACCTAGAGTAAACTTCTACTTCCATATTCTCTGTGAATTCCACTTTAGAATCTTGTTTGGTAGGCAATTTCACTTGGGCAAATGGGAATTTGGAATCAGGTTGCCAACTTGAAAAAAATGGAATAATGGAAACATTCAATAAAGCACAAAGTGTATTTTCAACTTACTTGTCTTCAAAATGTATCAGAACTTCATCTTCAAACACATCAATGATAAAACCCTGGAAAATATAAGGAATATGTAGGATACAAATAAGCAATAAAAATAGAAAGGAAGCTAGGTTTTTCGATCATTACCTATATCATAAACCTAACCTCATTACAATACAGAATAATTTTCGATAGTTTGGACATGAACACTGTACATTGTTATTTATACTACAAATGAAGGAACCATCAGCGCATTACCACCCATTCGAGTGTCTATAGTGTCCACTGAGTAATAATTATTTGGTGATGATTTCAATGAGAAGAAAACTTGGGGCAAGCTATTGGTGATTTAGGTTGAAAAAACATAATCAATCAAACTAATGAGCACTTGAAAATGCACTAATAAAGAATGGATATGATGAAGAAACTGTGTGAAAGCTGTACAGACCTTATAAAGCGCCCCATTTTCGCCGCATACTTCCACAGCTAAATCCTCCATGTTGATCGAAGAGAAAAACTATTTTAGATTTGTGTATTTACTATATTATTGAGGAACATGATACAGAGAATAGAAATTGCTCAGATATGTCAATGTCGTTTTCATATGTCATTTCATCATGTTTCTTCCAGCATATTTTATGAATAGGCGTTTTCGGAAACTTACTCGGGTTAGTCGGATCCCTAACTGTACGTTTACCTCAGCCGAGTTATCGACTTCTGTTCGGAAACTTCAGTGTGGCTAACTCGATCACTGACTGGTTGATTATTCGTCTTACTCAAAAGCAATGTCACCACTAACTATTTTATCCGAAATTTGTTCATCAATCGAAAAACGCGGGAGTTTACCTATCAACAATCAGTTCACATATTGTGAAGATTTTGGCTGTTAGGTACCTATCAATATGATTTTTTTTTTCAATCTCCATGATTCAATCGGGTGGGTGTGATGTTTGTGGTTTTATTAGCCAAGGAAGTAGATAATGTGCAACAACAATAGCACAGGGAGAGGAAAAAGAATCGACTTCTTTAAAGGAGTGTGGATTCTCTGAAGAACAGAAAATTATTAAATGGACTATAATTACTGAAAAAGGAAGATATTTGGGTCTTCCAAATATTATAACAAAACAGTTTTTCCAATAAGTAAATTAATGTTCAAAGTTGACTATTTTCTGTTTCATTTCCTGTCCTGATGGAAATGAAAAGAAAATGTGGATTTGAAAAACCCTCAGAAAAATTATCAAATCTCTATTATACTTTCAAAACTTATATTATTATGAGGATCGTAGTGAAATAATGTCTGGTATAATTTCAGTTTCATTCAGTCATCTATTCAGTTCATAAACTTTGAAAGGCAGAGATTCTTCCTTTCAGTAGTGCAGAAAATTGTTCAATTTGGACATGTGTTGTAGAGAGCAAATATTTGAATCATCTCTGTTGTGTAGACAAAAAATCATTATCATAATGAAGAGTTATCAGGTTGGATGCATTAGGAGAGGCAGAATCACCTAATATACCTCGAATCCGTTGATAGAACCATCGTGGATGAGAAAGGTGGATCCAGCATGTTTCATCTGGACGGCGCTGTCAAATGAAAATCTACGTCAGAATCACTAGTTATGTGAATCGAAATATCACACATGCAGATTCGACAACGCCGTCGGTATGAAATAAGGATTCATCAAAGATGCTAAAGACGATAAATTAAACTTCTTAGAGGATGTTTCTCCAATTCTTAGCTCCTAGAATGTTTAAAAAAGATATAAAGAGTATCTTATGTGAGATTAACCAAAATGTAAATAGGGATTTTTTATACACGCGAATATCTCAGAGCGAACTGAAGCACACATAATTTTACCAACGGAGAAGAAACGTAGAATCAAAACACAAAGTGCAATAACAAAACTACCCTATCTTCATTATTACTCAATATCCGATCAGTAAGAAACAAAACTGATGAACTTTTGATTTTCCTTGAAACACAGAATATGCCAGATTTCATCGTTCTTCTTACTGAACACTGGCTAAGGGATGACGAACCGTGTTATATTCCAAATTATGTCATAGTAGCCAAATATTGCAGAAGTAACTCGGCATATGGTGGAACTATGATTCTAGCCAATGAAAAAATACTCAATGACCTTATATTACTGAATATTGATAAGTATGACTTATTTCTTTTAGCAGAAAATGAATTTGAATTCTCTTTGGTACATGAAAAAAAGAATAATATCTATATAATTTGCACTTACAGATCGCCAAATTCCAATGTAAAAAACTTTTTGAGTAAACTTGAAATTCTTCTATCAAACCCACCAATTAACGCGAAGATTGTACTCACAGAGTGTTTGGTAAAACACGATCTACATAACTTACTAACCTCTCTAAACTTGACCATGCATGTTAATGAACCTACAAGAAAAACCATGTATTCAGCTACTATCATTGACTATATCTGCTCAAATTTGGAAAAGCAGAATATTAGCTGTAAAACTGTTCCCGCAAGCCTTTCAGACCATGAAGCTCTTATCTTCGAAATGTCGCTCCAAACAATAAATGAAAGAAGTAAATTTAGATACGGAAGAATAGATAGCAAGACGAATTACGAATCATTTATATAGAAACCCATGCAATATAACACCATGGGCTGACGTGTTATGAACTCTGATGATTCAATCAACATGTTCCAAAACTACCTAAGAGATATAATCGAGAAGTGTTTTCCAATAAAAAAGATCAAAATCAAAAATAAAAAGAAAAAGCCCTGGATAACTCAAGGTATAAAAAAATCGGCAGCAAACTTGAGATCACTACATACTATTAAAAAATTCATAACTGATGGATTTTTCATATCATATTTCAACACATACAGGACGATTTACAGAAAACTGATCAAGCTTGCCAAACAAAGATATTTTGAAGATGAACTATATAAGGCTGAAAATAAAACAAAAGAAAACTGGGCTATAATAAATAATTTACGTGGTAAAAGTAATATATTGCCTTCTTATGCGGATATAGATCCTAAAGTGTTAAACGACTTCTACTGTACAATAGCACAAAAAATAACATCATAATCACAACCGACAATCCATCCAACCGAGTTTATGAAAAATATAAATATTCCAGATAACTTTCACCTATTTGATATTGACATATACGAACTGAAGCAAACTATTAATGAAATAAAGAACAAAACATCATCTGGTTATGATGAAATATCAGTTAAAATCTTAGAAAATCTCTCAGAATACGCTTCAAATATTCTTGTGGAGGCCATCAATAAATCATTTCGTTCTTGCAGATTTCTTTCATGTCTGAAACTAGCAATAATCATCCCGCTTCATAAAGGTGGCGAAATGAATGATCCATCAAACTTCCGGCCTGTATCATTGCTTCCAACAATCTCAAAAATAATTGAAAAACTTGTTAAAAAGAGAATATTGAACTTCTTAAGTCATCATAACATCCTATGCGAATCTCAATATGGATTCCAAAGCTATAAAAACACAGGCGATGCAATCTTCTCTTTTCTGGAATAATAAAGAAGCTATTAGGGCAGTGTTTTGCGATTTCTCTGAAGCGTTCGACTGCGTGAACCATGAAACACTGTCATTTAAACTACAGTGCTATGGCTTTAGAGGATTGTCATATAACAGACAGAAAACAAGTAGTAAAACTCCAAGGAAATAAATCGCACATGGAAAACAACACAACAGGTGTACCACAAGGCTCGGTTTTGGGTCCTATTCTTTTTCTGCTTTATTTGAATGATCTGGAAACCGTTGAAATCAAAGGGAAGTTCACATTTTTTGCAGACGATACCACCATGCTCTGGCGTGGGACAAATGAAGATAATCTCAGAGAAAACATAACTTTTGATCTCTATAAAATTAAACAGTGGTGTGATTCAAACTCCTTATGTTTCAACACAAATAAAACAAACATAGTCTGCTTCGAGTTCAGTTTCGACGACTTATTTATAGAAAATCAAGCTATAGTGAACAAATCTCACACAAAGTTTTTAGGGGTATTTATAAGTGGAAAACTAAAATTTGATAAGCATGTAGAGAACTTATGCAAAAAAATAGCATCAGGCTGTTATGCAGTTCGAGTTGTTTCAAATGAACTCAATCAATCCTCAGCCAGAATTGTGTACTTTTCCTTGATCGAGTCCCATTTGAGATATGGAATTGCCTTTTGGGGCTTATGTAGTCAGCAACTACTAAATTCAGTATTCGTTTTGCAAAAAAGGGCTGTCAGATACATGTGTAAGGCAAAATCACGAGATCACTGCAAACCACTTTTCATCAGTGAGGAAATTCTAACTTTACCTTGTTTGTTTCTTTTGGAAACCGTGTGTCTAATACACACAAAAAGTATTCAAATACATCAGTAAATAATGACAGACGATACCATACAAGAGGAAGTCGGGATCTACCCCTGCCAATACCAAAATTAGCAATCACAAAATTTTCTTTGATATATGAGAGCAAGAAAATATATAACCACCTCCCAATGTACTACAGGGAAATAACAAATTTAAAAAAGTTCAGGAAAGCAGTTAAAGAGGTATTCCTGCAGAGGTATTACTACTATTAGCTACCCACGCAGCACCGGACGTCTTAAAGACGTCCATTTTATGTCCATATAATGCCTGAACGTCCACAGGCATAAAATAGACGTCTCGAAGACGTCTATCGTAGGACGTCTCAGAGACGTCCAGAAATGGATGTCCTAAAGATGTCTTATTGAAGTCCAGAAATAGTTTATCAGTAAAAACGAAGTTTTCGTAGAAGAGGCAGTATATTCAATTTTGATTCAGAATGAACGATTATTGGTGATGTTTTTGGTGAAATTATTGGGTCCACAGGCACGTCTCAGAGACGTTCAGAGATGGATGTCCTAAAGATGTCTTATTATTTTATCAATAAAATCAAAGCTTTCGTGAAAGTAGCACTAAATTCAATTTTGATTCAGAATTAATGACTATTGCTGATTTTTTTGGTGAAATTATTGGCTCCTAATCTTCGCCAATGAAAATCCATTGATCAAATATATTGAGTGATTTATTGTCAATTGAATACCTGTATATATAGTGAGGTGGTTATAACCACCTCAATATATAGGTATCTTAATAAGAACAATGAAATTATCATGAATTCATTTATTTTCTGTTCCAACCATGAAACATTCGAAATTCAACAAATTTATGTCAATTTGTTCTGTTCATGACATTGGATTTGCAATGAACTCATATTATCACTCTTTCTTTCTCGTTCATGGGCATATTCTACTCGAGAGTGATTGGGACAGACATAATTGAATTCGCGATCAAAGTTCACGGACGCTTGACATTTGACACCCGGCTCTGTGTTGTGTTCCGTATTCCGTGCAATGCCCAGCCAGACAGTGTTTGCTTATAACATAACCACTTGAAAATTGGTGATAAACAACAATCTATTGGTATAAACTGTTATGAAAGTGAAATTAAACAGTGAATAAACACTTCAGGTAAGTCGATCATTATAATGGCTCAGTTGCAGAAATATTACATGCGTGCCAAAAGGCAAAACAAATTCTGTCCATACGTGGATGTCGGAAGTTCAACCAGCGTGATGGCGCCGGGAAGTAGTGGAAATAATCTCAATTTCAATAATGATGTAATGAGTATTGTAGGCAGTCCTCGAGGTAGTCAAAATGATTTTGTTTTCAATAATGATAATGATGATGCGATGACAGGTGCAGACAGTCAGGATAATAGTTTGTTCAATATTTCAAATAATTCATCTATTCAAGGACATGAAACAACAGATGATGATTCCATTTTATTTTCAGATGATACTCATAATTCAAGTAAAAAGGAAATATCAACACTTTCATTATCAAATTGGGCATTGAAACATAACATTACTCACTCTGCATTGAATGATTTATTGGATATTTCGAGAACAAAACATCCTGAGCTACCATCTGATGCAAGAACATTGTTAGGTACTTCTAAATTAGTTGAAGTTAAATCAGTAGAGTCAGGATATTACTATCACTTTGGATTGAGAAAATGCATTGAAAGAATCATCACAAAAGTCTTCTCATCTAGCAGTGAAGGAGACTCGATGGAAAGGAATGATATACCTCCACCTCCCATCCTGAAAAAAAAAAGTTGAGTGATGTTGAAAATATTTTTGAAATAAGTTCGATGCTCTGATGGCTCTGATGCTACTTATCAGGAACATGGCTTCAATTTTTTGAAGCCACATTTAATTTTAAAAATAATGAGTTATAGATTGAGTTGAAACAATAGTAAACCAGGCTTAATTCTTGAAATATGAATTCTGTCAATACCTGATCAGAAAATTTTCTGTTTCAGAAGCAAACTGATGCAGGTAGAAAAAGGAAATGATTACCCAAGTGAGCATGATTTGTATTGAAATTTTATTCAAACACATTATGACCTATAATAATTGCTGTCCAGTATTCTTGTATATTACTTCTATATTATTGCCAATGCATTTTTTGTATAGGCGAAATTTCATTATGCCTTGAGGATTATTATGTGGATCAAAAGTTGATATTTGAGTTTCAGATTCTCCTTCAAGTTCTGCGGACTACAGTGTTTTGGAAATACATCCACTTCGGCCAGCAGCTACATGTGAGGCCTGTATAGAAAAAGGTAAATAATTCTCAATTCCTCATCTACAATTTAAATTCAATACCTACTGTTCTTTTTCAGATAAGAATCTTAAGACCATAATTCAACAAAATCATCTGTTGAGGTCTATTACTCAAGATATCCTATCAGAAATCAAAAACCTGAAAGAAGAAGTGAAGGGGCAATTTAGAGCACCACCAGCAACTTCGATCTCTGTATTCAACAGATTTCCAAATCTACAGTTCCCATTAAATGATGAAGATAAATTTTCAGTGTTTGAAGAAATTCTTAAAAATGTAGAAAATTTCAATGATTGGGTAATTCTTGTAAACAATTAAATCATTGAAATATGACAAGAGTAAAAAGTATTTTTTTATAAGATATTCAAAACAAATTCAGTTGATGTATTCGAATCAGACTATTTCTTGAAGATAATAGATGATTGTTTTTCAGGTGACTGAATTAGCCAAAGTTGGTGGTACTGATAATTATAATTTCGTGAAACGAGTGCTACATACCTTACTAACAAATGATTTGGGATTGAAGTTCAGCTGGTTAGGAAGGAAATGTAAAAAACCTTTTTTTGAAACTAACATGGCAAGACTGATCCTGTGTAAGTATTATGTAAATGTATGTGAGTTTATATAGAGGGTTATTGGTAACTGTTGTTATTGAAGATACAAAATGATTCAAATTGACAATTTTTTGAATTTAATTGTCTAGCAGAATTTTTTTTTTGTCAAAACTAGTTTCCTGATTTAAACAATGTTATATCTTCAATTATAACAAAATTACCAATGGTGAAGAGTCAATTTGTATTGTATATCACTGGTTCAATACCTACTTACTTATTGGAAATGAGGAATTTCAAAAGATATATATAGAGGGTGTTACAATTCTTAGCTAAGCATGGGGATCTCGAGGAAAATATGCAAAATCGTTTATTTCTCAGTTCATTTGAGGAGATATTTCAAAATGAATGACACTTTCCAAAATGGAATTGTCAAATTGGAATCCGACGTTTCTTCTTCGATCGGCCATCATCAACTATATTTTTTTAAATACAACAATGATGAAGTGACATTCATTATGAAATATCCTCAAACAAACAGAAATAAATAAAGACGATTTTGCATATTTTCCTTTTTTTCCGGATATCTCCGGAAATGATTGAAATTTTCCCAATTTCAAAGCAGCATTTTGTTGAGCATGAAATGGTGCAACTTTGCCATAATTTAACCTACTAAGGTTACCGAGATCACATTGTTTATATATATATATCTGTATATTTATTGTTCTAGGTGCAACTGAACAGACAGATATATTCGGTGACCGGAAAAAAACGGAATCTTCAATCCAGTCATGGCTAAGAAGAGCGGGAGATAGAAAGTTGTCGAAGGAAAATAAAAATATATGAATGTTGACTGTATTTAATTTCATACTCAAAATCAAAAGTACCTACTTATAATGTCCTGACCATGTTCTACTAAGGTCCATGATGGACTTGTATCGGACATTAAAAAAACGTCTTTGAAACGTCCAGCTTATGTCTTATAGACGTCTTCAAGATTTCAGTGGACGTCTTGAAAACGTCCAGATTGCCTTGGATCGACGTCTCGAAGACGTCTTTGAGACGTCTTTTTGCTGTCTGGAAACGTCTTTAGGACGTCCAGTTTATGTTCGATTGGACGTAATAAAGACATCTTTAAGACGTCAGATTTTGTGACAACGGACGACTTGAAGACGTCTTATGGACGTCTTTGAGATTTAACGGAACGTCTTGAAGATGTCCCGAACGTCTTGCGTCGACGTCTTGAAGACATCTTTAAGACGTCATTGTGCTGTCTGGGTATACAACCTCGTGTATTTTGTCCATGAATGCAACCGCTTTTATTGATATAAAATCAATTCATTTGTTAGCTGCAGTTTGTGTTTCTTCTAATTTGGTGCTAATTTGTGTCCGCTCAGAAGGTACGTTGTTTTCAGATTAATCGCTATGGATCGTTCGAAAATAAGTAAACATTTGAAGCATGCCAGACAAAAGGTCAATACCTCTGAACAATCTCTCTCATATAATGATAGGTCGGGACAACTTTTCAGTGAGTTGAATGAGAGACCTTCAACTTCTTCAGAAATTCCCATTTCTTCAACTTTCGCCTCAAAATTCAATAATTTTTTTTTTTTTTTTTTTTTTTAAGAACTTTATTCAAACAATACAAAATATAATAATTTCAATTTTACATTTCTTGATTACAAACAGCATCATTTAAACAAGAGACTCATTTCCAAATCGGCAAACACAGTGCCGGTCACGGAACAAATTATATAGGTACTAAAATCTAACAAATTTAATGTGAATCAAACATCACTCCTATGAGTTCAATTCCCAAACTCCTCTTGAAAATACATTTTTAGTTTATATTTGTATTGGTTATAATTTATACTATCCCTAATAGACTCTGGCAAGCTGTTAAATGTCCGTATACTTCTGTTCAGTGGGCTATTTAAAGCTATGTTTGTTCTTACATTACTTAAATATAATGCGTTATGTCTTCTGGTATCATGAGCATGTATATTGTTCACCATCTCTAATTTCGTATTACATTTGAAGTTATTATTTATCACTTTGTACAGGAATTTGCTTTGTTCAATTTTTAATATTTCTGCTATTTGAAGAAGACCAGTTTCTTTGAAAACTACAACTGTTGATGTTCTGTAACTATAGTTAAATAACACCTTCACAACCTTATTTTGAATTCGTTGTGTTTTATTCATTAATGTTATCCCACAAGTGCCCCAGACAGGAATTAGGTAACTGAAAATTGGTAAGAAATAAGCATTATAGATTAGTTTCAATGTCGAATTGTATAGGTAGTCCCTACATCGGTATAGTGCACCAATCATTGCTACGACTTTTTTTTCTATAAGTTGAACATGTTTACTCCAGTTTATGTTCTCATCCAATATTAAACCTAAATATTTTGTACTATCCACTCTATTTATACTTTCATTTCCTATTTTAATGTGCATTTCTGCTGAGTTTTTATTTTTTTGAACAAAGAGCATATAAGTAGTTTTTTTCAAATTTATTTGCAGCTTGTTTTTTATCAACCATCCTTGGTATTTCTCCAAGTCATTGTTCACCAATATTTCCAGTTCTCTCGAGTCTGTACTTGTGTAGACCAGAATAGTATCGTCTGCAAAAGTAAAATATTTTGCGGCCAGTTTTGCTTTATCCAAACTTCTCACAAGTAATGTATATAAGAAAGGGCCCAAGACAGATCCTTGAGGCACTCCATAATTAGTTTGTTGAATGTCACTGCAGCTATTTCCTATACATACATATTGGTCTCTATTAAGTAGATAAGTTGTAAGTAATGTGAGCAGATTCCCTTGGATACCCATATTTTTTATTTTATTTAAAAGTATTTTATGGTCGACTACATCAAAAGCCTTCCGCAAGTCTACAAACACTGTTACTACAAAATGTTTCTCATCAAGCTTGGATGAGATGTAGTTTATAAAGTCTACCGTAGCACTAAGGGTGCCACTATTTTCTTGGAAACCATATTGGTATCTGTCAAATTTTACATTGGTATCAATGAATGTTACCATGCGTTTTTTAATTACTAATTCAATTAGTTTTGATAAACATGATACTATTGTAATTGGCCTATAGTTGTCAATGACTTTGGTTGAACCTGATTTGTGTAACGGAATAACCTTACTAACTTTAAGTATTTCTGGATAGATACCTTGATGAAAAACATCATTGATCAAAAATACTAGTATTGGTACTATGGTGATTTTCAATGTCAGAATATCTCTTGTGTTAATTTGGTCATGTCCTGCTGCTGCATTTCTATTCAATTCGTTTAAAATCTCCAGTATTTCCTTTTCATTCGTGTCATATAATATTATTGAGTTGTTGTTACATACCTCCTCAAAGTTAGTTGTATCATAGTTATTGATATTTACTATATTGTTTGCTATACTTTCCCCTATGTTTACAAAGTAATCATTGAATGTATTTGCTATATCTTTACGATCACATATTTTTTCTCCATCCTGTTCGATGTAATCTATTTCACTGTTACCTAATTTTCCTTTTACTATATCCTTAATAAGTTTCCATTGTTTTTTATTATTATTTCCTGTTTTTTCCCATTGTTTTTTGAAAAATTCCCTTTTGAGCAACTTCCTCTTTTTATTTACAACATTTTTTTGACTCCTGAATTGAGCTTGAATTATTTCATCAAAAGGATTATTTATTTTTAATTTATATAGCCTATCCCTTTCTTTCATGAGATCCAAAAATTCTTTGGTTATCCAATCATTTCCTTCTCTGTGCTTCAGCTTATATGAATTTGTTGCCTCTTTTTTACTGACTTGAATTGATGATACCAAAAGTTCAAATGAATTTATTTTTGTCTTTTTACTGGACTCTTCAAATTTATGTTTGAATAATGATTGATTGAGTACAAAGTGATTTTTTATAACTTTTTTCTCTTTTGTTTTTACCTTTTCAACTAAACTTATCTCTAAAATATTATGATCTGATACATATTTATCACTAACTCTAACATCACAACTTATTTGTTTGTTTGAGATCACATGGTCAATTATAGTCTTTGACTGTGCAGTTACTCTTGTTGCATTTTTCCTATTTATTTTATTACATATTTTAAAGCCATTTAGGGTAATTGTATTTTTGTAAGTATTTACCTCTGGTGCTGCATTGTTCAATAAGTTTACATTCATATCCCCTATTAGGATCGTTTTCTGATTTTTTTCACTTAAAATTTGATCTAATTCTGATATGAACTCATTTACCGGTAAAGATGGAGGTCTATAAAGAGCACACAGTCTGATATTGCTTCCACCTAAGTTAATACTTACAAAGTTAAGAGATTGATCATCATTCGTGTTTTCCTTTGTTTCAAAACTATAGTCTATTGAATTTTTAATATATATTGAAGATCCTCCTCCTTTAGAGTTTCTGCAGGAATGAGTACTGCTATAACCATTTATTTGAAAGTGATTCACCTCATCACTTTGAAACCACGTTTCTGTTATCACTAATATGTCACAGTTCTTTTCTTTCACATAGCAATTAATGTCATCAAATTTGTTTCGGGCACTTTGTGCGTTCATATATGAAATGCTCAATTTGTTTCGTTGTGTGTCTGGCGCTGCAAGTTTTTTAGATCATTTTCCTCTTCTACTATTTGTATTTTGCTTGAGTCGTTTTTTCTAATCAGAATGGATCCATTTGAGAACCAGACGTATTTATAATCATTTTCTTTCTTGAATTTTCTCGTTAACATATAAAGGTGCTGATTTCGTCTGGTCAAATCATGATTTACGTATACCATTTCATTATCTGTGCCAAGTCCCAGCTTTTCTAGCGTGATCTTCGTTTCCTTCTTTGCTTGCATAAATTGTTCCTTGTCCCTTTTATTACCAAAACACACCTTGATGGGTGCATCTTGATTTTCTTTATTGCCTATTCTATAGCATCTTTCTTCTTTCAAGTCTATTTTCAATGTTTTGTAGACTGTTTGAATTATTGAGGTTAAGTTTTCATTTTTATTGTTTCGAGGAATCCCACTAATGACTATGTTATTTTCAAGACATTTTTGCTCATTTTTATTAATTTCTTTGCACAAACCCGCTTTTAAGTGCTCAATTTCCATCTTGAGTTCTTCATTTACTTTCAGTTGAAGGTCGTATTTTTGCAATAACTCACTTTGATTTTGCTCCAGAATTTGTAGTTTTTCCATTACATCCTTTAATGTGTAGTCTCCCTGCTTTGTTTTTGTTGTTTGGCTGGAATTTGGTGTATTTTTATCGACCACTGCTGGAAACCGAAACAGATAGTAGTCGCAATAGCCCTCACCCTTTCCTTGCTGATAATAGTTCTGAAATTATGTGTAATGTAGAAACTTCACATTCAGACATTTGGGATGGAATTAATAACTCTCAGACACCCGCTGAATTCAATATTGCACAAAATATCTCTAACAAAGTTGATACAGCCAATAAGATATCAGATTGGGCGCTCAAGCACAATGTGCCCCATAATGCTGTCAGTGATCTTCTCAGTATATTGAAACCCAATTTTCCTGATTTACCACTAGACGCTCGAACTCTTTTGAGAACACTGAAAAAAGTAAACATTCGTACAATAGATCCTGGGGAGTACTGCCATTTTGGTTTCGAACAGGCTATCCATCAACTCCTACAATGTTCACAGAAATGTCAGAAATTGAATTTGATTGAGGTATGTGTTAATGTTGATGGTTTACCTATATCTAAAAGTTCAGGGAGTCAGTTATACCCTATATTAGTGAATTTGTTCGAAGATAAAAATGTTGTGGAAGTGATTGGGATATATCATGGGAATCAGAAGCCATCTAGTGCTAATCAATTTCTGGGTGACTTTGTATGTGAAGCTATAGAAGTGGTGAATAATGGGTTGGTATTCAAAGACAAGTTTTATTCAGTGAGGATAAAGGGTTTTATCCTAGATGTACCTGCCAAATCATATATTACTTATTCCAAAGGTCATTCAGGCTATATGTCATGCTCCAAGTGTTACACAGATGGTGATTTTATTAATAATAGGGTTTGTTTTCCTACTACCAAAAATATCCATTTGAGGACTGATTTAGAATTCAGGCAGAAAGTTCAAGAAGAACACCACTTAGGTACTTCAGTGCCTGAGCAGATCCCATATATTGATATGGTTGAAAGCTTTCCCCTGGACTACATGCATCTAATTTGCTTGGGAGTAGTTAAGAAATTGTTGGTTTCTTTGTGGTGTTGTGGTAAACCTTCTACAAAACTATCTTCCAAAGAAATATCCCAGTAGAGTTCAGTCGAAAACCAAGATCTTTAGATGAATCTAAGAGATGGAAAGCTAACAGGAGTTTCGTCAATTTTTACTATACACAGGTCCAGTTGTATTGCGGCATATTTTAAGTACAGATAAATACATCAATTTTATGAGTCTACATGTTGCAGTAACAATTCTGGCAGGTCCGAGATGTACCGAACTGTTAGATTATTCCAAAGATTTAATGCTATACTTTGTGGAAACATTTATAAATTTATATGGAAAAGAAAATGTATCACATAATATTCACAATCTATTACATTTATCAGATGATGTGAGATTATTCAGATCCTTGGATGAGTTCAGTGCTTTCCCGTTTGAAAATTATATGCAAAATTTGAAAAAATACATAAGAAGAGACAAACCACTGCAGCAAATTATTTTGAGGAAAAGCGAGAGAGATATATATATTTCAAACCAACCAACATCTCTGTTTACCCCAAACCCTCAAAAGAACATTTCAAGGGACCTGTTATTTTGGATTGTATCATTCTCGCACAATATGCAAAAATTGTATTTGAAAATTTCATTCTGACCACCACTGAGCCTGACAATTGTTGTAGAATAAATAATAGCATAATTAATGTACAAAATTTTGCCCTCACTGCTGATGGTCTTATGATTATTGGCCAAGAATTTTTACTCAGAGAGGAGTTTTATGAAAAGCCATGTGATTCTTCAGAGTTGAGTATTTATGTTGTGTGTCTTGGGTGAATCAAAGAATTGGTATCTGGATAAAATTTCTATTCGCAAATGTATGAAGTTATCATACAAAGAAAAATTTGTTGTGTTTCCTTTTGTTACATTCTTGAATCGATTTTTTTGAAAAGCCATGTAATTCTTCAGAGTTGAGTATTTATGTTGTGTGTCTTGGGTGAATCAAAAAATTGGTATTTGGATAAAATTTCTATTTGCAAATGTGTAAAGTTATCATAAAAAGAAGAATTTGTTGTGTTTCCTTTCTTCATGAATCGATTCATAATCAAAGAATGAATATCTTCAAAAATCTTCCTTCAAAATGTCTTCTGGCCATATTCAATCCATTTATGGAATAGAATAGAATTCATTAAGTATTAGGGACAGTACATGACAATATGTTCAATACAAATCAAGTACATACATATAAATAATGATGAAATCGAGAGTCACCTGAGAGATGAACAACCGGTAAAACATATAAGGTAATAAATAATTTCCTCATATTCCCTTGAGGTGAAACAGGTATATACTTGCTTACTTGATATCCTCTATTTTATAAGGTTCTGTTGCAGCCAAACTAGTGAAGGTTTCGATTTGTTTGATATCTTTTAGAAGCATGTTGTAGAACCTCAATCGCTGATGAAAACTACTTTCAACTGTAGATTATTGAATATTTCATTGGTTTATCTTCATGTTTATTTTTCATTCTTTCCATGATTCACTGAGTGGCTTACTTTTTTTGGAATCAACATGTCCAGATTTTCCCCACATTCTTCATCAAATATGAACACTTGGACCATTGTGAAATTTCAAAATGAAAATGCTGTGGGAGCAGTCCCTACAGGATGGATAATTGGCAATGATGAATGTTATTGGCCTCCTTGGACAATCGAGAAATTAACCACTGCAATAAAAAAATCAGAAGAACCAAATTCATGCTGGCCTTCATTCAAAATAGAATGTTTTCGAAACAGCACATATGGTAAATAATAAACTGTTACTCATTTAGTTTTATGATTTTACCTAATTATTCACAGAAAGTTATTGGCTAGCCCGAAGTAAGGCTAAAAAGGCTGAGGATACAAGCGACCACAATTCAGAATCTGAGAGCCAAGTGAAGAGAATAAGGAAAAAGAGAAAAGTCTCTTCATCTGAATCTGAGAATGATCTACAGCTAATAAGAACACCACCAAAGATCAAAAAAAAAATCATCAATTGGTAAGAAATATTTTGCTCCCATTCATCATTTCTTTTTATCAACATACGCTATGGAAGGATTCTCTGTTGAGGATAAAATAAACTTGGTCCTCATTTTAGTTTCAGCTACAACTGCGCCTACTCCACAAATTCTCACAGAATCTCATCTGGCACCCAATTTTAGTAAGTACTTCTTCATTGGGAATTTATGTTCACTAAATGCTTCAAATGAATGTCCACAGATCATAATAGGTCTGCAAACACCACAGCTCCAGCCTGCCGTGTCACTTCTCCAAAATTGACTATCTTGAACGAAATGGTTAGTGAACAAACTCCCACTTCCAGGAAATTTGAAGCAGGTTAATATATTCGTTTTTTTTTTCTCAGATTCAATTCATTCAATTCCACTTTCACACTATTGTAACAGATGAATCACACAGCACCATGTGATGCGATAAAATATTTTATAATTATAGTTGAATATGATTTCTGTTGTTGAGTTGGTGGGAATTCGGTTGAAATGTTGAATTGGTCGACGTTTCGAAACTTTATTGTTTCATCTTCAGGACACTGCATGAAGTATAAAAACAAGAACATACATTTCAGAATATCATTTTAATATGTGTGTTCTTGAAGAAAGAAAAGGAAAGATTCCTTTTCACTCTACCCAGATGGCAAAGTTATTGATAAGTAAGTTTTCAAAAATTTGAAATCTGATGAGAGCATATCAGTATATGAGATCTATTTTCAAGCTAGAATCAATCAATGCACTCCTTTCATTCATGTGAAGACTAACTGGAAGAATTCTTTTCTTTTCACTGGTTTTAGTGACTGCACTAGATACTGGACTAAGTAATTTCATCAATAAATCTCTTCTCTATGCTTACAGTTCTCGGAATCAAATTATAATGTTCAATTATTCGATTATTCTAATATCTTCATTCTATTGAAGGTACTGCTGATGAAGGAAAAGCATCCAAATCCCACAAAGAGACCGAGTCATCAATCGCTTCATGGTTGAAGAGGGCCAATGAGAGGAAGAAGAAAATTAATTAAATTCATATTATAATTATTCATATAATATATATTATTTTCATGAGATATACAAGATTTTCATTCAATTTTTTCAAAACTCTACTTATAGTTTGCCAAAAAAATTGAGAATGAAAGTGCAAGCAGAATCTCTGGAAGATGTTTAACATAATGCATATAACAAGATAGGTAGGTAGGACACTTAATTTGCTTATTGCTGATTTCTAACTATCAATCTGAAATAGCAATAATCTTGATAGTTCTCCATAATGAAGATTTCAGGAACTTGACCACTCAGAATAGACATTTTGTGGTTTTTTTCAATACCTTATGAGACTCTTAGGGGTATTCTCAGATAAGATATAATCGACGTCCTATTCTGGCTTCGACCTGACCTGGACGTTTTGGGAATGTACCCAGAACATCCAGTTCAGGTACTCAAGGACCCGAAATGGACTTACTGAGGATGTACGAATGCGCGGAATCTGGACGTCCCCAAGACGTACATGGTACGTCAACTGTACCTAATCTGGACATCCCCAGAACGTATCGTTGGTCTTTGCCGAACGTCCTCAGAACGTTTTGAGGACGTACTCGTGCTATATGGGTATGGTGCCTACCCAGAACAGAAACAAGAGGGGTGATTTCCATACTCTTTCCTGAAACATCTCGAAAAATATCAGTTTGCACACGTTTTCTTTGTGAAATTCGGGTTCCTGAGGTCGAAATACGTAAGTACCAGAAAAAAAAAATCGAAAAAAACCCATCGCTTGATAAGTGCAAAATTACCGAAGAAATATATCAACATATCATTAAATCCATCAATCACCTGCAAAACAATCTGTAAATATGTAGAAAGCATCACACACAGTTTGCAATATCAATGCATCCTCTTTCTTTGGATCCTTCTCATTTTCATACAATTCCGGGCATTGAATGTAAACTGAATATACCGTAAGTAGCACAACAACAATTCTTCGGAAACACCAAGCAGTACTCATCATATTCATCCGCATCATCATCAAAAATTTTCAGAATCCTCGTCTGATGCATGATACCATATATGTATTAACTACGAATATTGATAATAAGGACAGCCTATCTGATGTCAAAATAAAATAGTGCAATTGGCAAGGATTTATTTATGCGCATGCGTCAAAATGAATTTTGAATGGAATTTGAATTTTGCGCATGCGCCCTCGATCATCGTTGCCAATCAGACAAGGAAAGACGTAGTTAATACATATATGCATGATACTTATAACTCGTTACTCGTTATAGTATCTTGCGTCTGAGGTAGAATCAAACAAAAACAAAGAGGAAATGAGCATCACCAAACATCACAAATCTGTCGAATTTACAGAACCACAGTAGAAAACTCATAATATCCTGTGTTCTTGACATGATACCTTCGTAAACGTTGAATAAGAATAATGATCGTGATTAACCAGATAACCATGATTATATAAAACAGTCTATGCACCAACTAAAAGGATGTGTGGGTTTTGTAATCAGGGTAAAATTGAAAACTCGACTTGGCAACATAGCTCAGATGCAAAAATTCGTGCCGGCAACCAGGAAAACCAAACAGATTGACAGTTGTGGTTATGTTTTTTGTTGTTTTTCCGCGGACTTTTTTTCAGTTCTTTTGCTCATCATCAGAAAAAAACAGTTCGCCATTATGGAGTTCGAATTTGAAGAAGAGGAAAACATATTAGATATGAAAAAGAAAAGAACTCCAAACTTTGTGTTGGCTGAACGTTTACATCTCATGGAAGTCATTTCAAAAAAATATGGAACAATCCTGGAGGATAAAAAAACAGACAGGACTTCTGTGGAAGACCGAACAAAAGTTTGGCGCAAAGTCGAAAATGACTTTAATGCAACTAGTACATGGGGGATATTTCGTGACAAAGAATCCCTTAAACGTTTATATGAGAACCAAAAGAGAGAGGTAAGAAGGTTCAAAGCAAAAGAAAGTCAGCTTCGGTTAAAAACTGGAGGGGTCCTGAAATCAAGATAAAAATAGATCCAGCGGATGAAATGCTACTTTCAATCATGAATAAGAAGAGTGTTGAGGGTCTTACTAACAATTTCGATTGCGACAACACTTTTCTGAAGATAACTTCTCAACAAGCTGCTGAGCGAACTGATGAGTTTAATTCAGCAAAAGGAGTAATGGTGTCTGACCTAGAGGTAAGTTTAAGCAATATATCAACCTTATAACAGCCTTGACGCTAATGTTGTTCCACCAAGTAACTTCTTTTTCCTTTTAGGATGATATGGTATGGGTTGCCCCAGAAGATAATCAGACTTCTGCTTATGAATTGGAAACAGAGGTTTGTAGTTATATATTGTTACGTTATAGTCCGGGTTCGGCTTCTATAAACACTCTGTAGAACACTTCAAAACGATTTATTCAACGAATCTTACAAAACACAATAACAATTCACTTCTAGACTAATTCGATCTCGCCTATTGCTCGATTCACGGTTCTAAATCGTACTACCACTCCCGGCACATCATTCCCATATTTATATCGAGATACACATGATTCCAGAACCCTCGCGAACTTCAGGTAGATTCTTAGTATTTCGCGATGATTCTGTCCCTTTTCGGTCGGCCGACAATTATAGTGGGCGCGGGTCAACTTCTCCTAATGATGCTTCTCTAATCTCGTAACAATATTTTAAACTAGTTCTAAAATCCTACCAAATGGCTAACACACACACAGGTATTTTTGCAGTTATTTCATCCTGTTTTAGAAATATGTAGAAAGTTGTGAGACTGAGAGAAACTATGACATTTGTGATGAAGAACCCTCTACCTGCTTCACTAGTAGTAAAGTAAGTACTTACCTGTATATAACTTCTTTTAATTTTTATGGACTACCTGTAATGTAATTTCAAAATTGTGATGATTTCAATAATCTAACATAAGGCAAAAAATAATTATAACATTGACAAAATCGTAACCTTCTACATTTGTATTCTTAATGCAGAAGAACCCAAATGGAAAAAGGGCACTGATTTGCAAAAACCTAGAGATCCAGCTCTTGTTCCACCATATTTAAGAGGGAAAAAAAGAAAGGTAGGTATATCATTTTTTCATATCATTTATCTCCATGAAATTTAACTTAATTATAAGATAAAAAATGAAAGAACATTTTGAGTTCATCCTAACCAGGTGTGGACTTACCATTTAGTTTATAAAAAGTAGATTATTTATGGTTTTGGCCTTCCAAATGTGGCTCAATATTGTTGATCATCTACAACTTGTGGCAATTGGATTTTGTTTGATTTTTAGAAAGCAGTAGGAACAACACAGCCGAAAAGACAAGGAGTCAAAATTCTGTCATCTTCAAATATTGCCAAAAAATATGATATACTTTTGGACCAGCGTGCCATTTTAGTTGAGAAGCAAATTGAGCAAGTAAACCAATAGTTACATTTCCAAAAAATAAAAAACAAATTGGAAATTGAGATTCTGATGCTGAAGGTAGAAAAGGAAAAAAAGTACAGAGCAGTTTAGTGTATAGCAGTACTTTTGTTGTTTTTGATTTGATGTTACATACTTATTTTTGTTTTTTATGTCTAACTTAGAGCAGAGTGTTGTGGGGTTAGTTTTATAAATAAATGTATTGATGATAAATAAAACTATCATATTGAGCACTGAATCAATTCAATTGAGCAAAATGAGTATTTATTATTTGCTGACGATAATTGAGTATATTATTAACATTATTAACAAAAGGCACATGTGGTATATTATCTTGCTCTATTAAATATTCCAACATGTCTTCGTCAATGTCTTCAGGAACAGGTGGCAAATCTTCACCCATTCTTCTACATATGTTGTGCAGCACTGCTGTTGCTACTATAATGGCCATCACATTGTCAGTGTGGCATCTCATACCATATGCAAGAACTGGAAAGCGCCTTTTCCAGCAACCAAAAAGTCGTTCAATGCAGTTCCTGGTACGTATATGAGATTCATTATACCTTTGCTCTGCTTGGTTGACAGGATTCAGTAAGGGTGTTAATAAAAAGGGCCTTAGAGCATAGCCACTATCTCCTGAAAATAAAATTAAATAAGTATTTATATTTAAAAGCATGTCTTCAAGTAGTATCGGTATTATTTATTATGTAAAATGAATCTAGGAAATCTTTTTACTGCTAATATTTGATGAGGATGTGTTAATTAATAATCTTGTAAATATAAATAAATATAAAATACCTACCATACCACTTATTAAATACTGTCTGTAAGTTCTTAGAGGAGGTGGTATATTCATTTTTCAGCTTTAAATGGGATTTTCTCTCCTCGTTTCTAAAAAATAGAGTAGAAGTTATTGAAAATTATTGCAATATATTTGTAGTAAGGATAGATTTAGGATCTGTCCCAAAATGTCACTGCGCTTGAAATTAAACCTTCAGATACCTAAAAGAGAAATTCTCTATTGGTCAGTGACACCTTGTTTTTGAAAAAATTTGGAAACACAAATATATTTAATAAGAATAAAACCTCTACTTATCTTGGTGGACATTTCGGGAACGAATCTGCTCCCGTTCTTAACACAATTGAAATATTTTTCTCTTCGTAAAATTTTCTCAATGTCTTCGATTTTGACACTGAAAAGTGACAATTTGGCAGACAGAGGAATTCTGGTTACATTAATTGATATCGAATTTTCCATTTTCATATTCAAGTTTGAGAAGTGGATGCCAAGTTCTATCTATATCAACTGAACAAGAAGCAATATTATTGTCTCCGTTCAGGAGAATGCAAGCAGACTCTTTGATTTTCCGTTTTTGGTTGTTGTTTTCTTTTCCTACGATCTTAATATTACCCCAATCGACCATATGTTGTCCATTTTCAGTAAGGATATGCTCAGCTAATTTTGATTTGTCAGTATATCTTCTCTTCATATTGTTCTTATGCTCTTTCATCCTTACTTAAAACTCCTGTTGAGTATGCAGAAGCTGGGCATGGTTTTCTGGCATTTGAATATAGTTGGGCCTCAACATAGCAATGGTTCTACTGACCCTTGAAATGATTCTGCATGCTGTGGTTTGGTGGATCCCCATAAGATCTCCAATACCTATTTGATGCCCATTTGAGGCATAAAACCTTAAAGTAGTCAGTATCAAATTCCATTGTGTGTTGTATTTCTCCCAATAGTGCTTCCGCAGTGGGTTTGGTAATTCATCTATTGAATCAAAAAAATTAGGTCTCTGAGGTCTAGCTCTCGGAAAGCCATCATTAATAATATCCATTACATCATAATCATCATCAAACATGATTTGGTCTTCAATTTCCATTTTAATAAAAATTCCAAAATAAAATACAAACATAACCTTTCTGATCATGATTAATAGTTATTTATGGTACTAGTGTGTTATGTTGAAAATAAGTCACGTGAGAAAGACTTATACCACGAGGCCGTCAGGCCGAAAGTCTCAAGTGACTTAGGAAACATAACACACGAGTGGCATACAATGTTTTATCCAACAAGTGGAAGGAATAATTTTTTTACGAGATAATAATTAATAAGTTTTGTGATCAAATCAAAGCTACTTGCGTCTCAATACCCTGTATATGTCAGAATGACTTGACAGTGACTTTTTTACATTTTGGTCAAGGTAGGTTGTTTGTTTAGTTGCCACGGGCATAACACATTGTTGCAAATGTTTAAATAAATTTTGACACTTGTCAGTTTTCCCTGCAGTAAAAGAAACCTTTTTTGAAGAAAAAAACGTATAGAAAATAGAGGAAATCGATGAAAATTACGTTCCTGAGGATATCCTTTCGGAAGCGGAAGAAGCAGCGATGCAGATTTTGTCAGAAAAGTCCCGAGATGCTTACGACAAGGAGTTCAAAATGTTTGAGTCTTGGATGAATTCACGGAAAATAAAAGGTATCGACGAAAATGTTCTATTGGCTTATTTTTTACATTTGCAAAAAAATTAGCCCCATCGTCGCTGTGGACCAAATACTCGATGCTTCGCTCGACTATTCACCTTTATAAAAAAATCGACATTTCGAAATATGGCAAACTAACGAGCTTTTTGAAAAGCAAATCACAGGGATACAAACCAAAGTAGTCCAAGACTTTAGAACGACCTGAAATAGAGAAGTTTTTGAACGAAGCTCCCGATGACGAGTACTTGTTGATGAAAGTGGCTTTGATAATGGAGATTAGCGGTGCTTGTAGATGCGATGAATTAGTCAATTTGAAAATAGGAAATATTCAAGTCAAAGGGAAATATTTTCACATAGTTTTGCCAGACACTAAAACCAAGAAATCGAAAAGTTTCACCATACTTGAAGAAGGATTTCCAGTCAACCCGATCAATATGTGTAAAAAATACATGTCTTTCAGACCAAAGAATACTAGTTCTAGCCGCTTTTTCGTTTTTTACAAGAATGGGAGGTGTACTAGCCAGTGTGTGGGAATAAATACGTTGTCGAAGATACCTTCAAGTATTGCAATGTTTTTGAAATTGGAGGAACCAGCGCTCTACACCGGTCACTGCCTGAGAAGGTCTTCGGCGACTCTTTTGGCCAATGCAGCGGCTAACATGACTACTTCGAAGCGTCACGGAGGATGGAAGTCCTCGACGGTAGCAGAAGGATACCTATATAGAAGAATCGGTGCATAACAAAATACAAATTGCAGAAAAAATACAAGGTTCGAATGTGTCGGCGCCTTCCAGCACTATCAGCAGCTGTACCGATATGGGAGCGTCTGGTTCCAATGAACCAACCAATTTTACAATAACTTCAAATTCAAATAAACCGTTAGCTTTTTCCTTTGATTTCAATATCAATGTGAATTCTGCTTGAAATGGTAATAAATAAATAGAATTCTACTTTAAATGTGAACGTGAGTTATAATCCATAACTCACTAGTGTGTTATTTGATAGTTTACTTATCTGAAATGACATTAATAATGACAGTCATAACTGTCATGTGTTGGATGAATATATTTAACCCACCAAAATTGGCCGGTTAACTTTAATTGTGATCAAGTTCCTAAACAGTGCTGGCGCATTGCAAATTATCCTAATCGAGATATTTTAATCATGATTACAAGCTAATCATGATTACCTGGCCTTGGTGCATATAGCCATAAGTGATCCGAGGTATTTGTCACGTGACCTGACGTGTTGAGTTAGAGAGCCGGGGTAGGTTTCCGAAAAAGCGATATCATATTCAATGGGCTACGCCATATATGTATTAACTACGAATATTGATAATAAGGATAGCCTACCTGATGTCAAAATAAAAGAGTGCAATTGGCAAGGATGAATTTATGCACATGCGCCAAAATGAATTTTGAATGAAATTTGAATTTTGCGCATGCGCCCTCGATCATCGTTGCCAATTAGACAAGGAAATACGTGTATAATGAAGCATCACTTTTCTAACATTGCTCTTATGGCGTTTGGTCAATATTGTAGTTAATACATATATGGGCTACGCTCAGTTGTATCAGCGCTTGACAGTTAACCGAATTCCTTCTTATGACGTTTGTAAGAGTGCTAACAGAGGCAGTACCTCTCAAGAATGTTATGGGATCCCTCAACCCCTATTGCAATATTAGTTAATAGGTGACGTCAGCACACTTGTTTCTGTGTGTTTGTCATATCTAATAGATAATCCGAAGGCTGGTGCGCACATTTTGTGGTTTCATATATCCGATATATATCTGATATATCTGATACTAGTACCAATAAATATATATACTAGTACCAATATACATATACTGATACTATAATATATTGAGGTGGCTATAAGATGGTGTGATTACTGATGCGCTTTTGTTTCAGAATTTTTTTTAGAGATAAACAAATGAATGCGGGTTCGAGGACAATGTTTCAATGATTATCTGAGAGAGGGCGAGTGTGATGGAGTCAGAATTATTTTGCGATCTGCGATCATGAAATAAGAAATACACAATGTGTATCGTGTTTTGTGTCATTTGTGTGATTGACAAATCTGTCAATCCATTTTCAAATTAATTGGCGCAAATCAAATTACAATTGAAAGATAAATAACTAATAACATTATATTTCGTATTCAATCAGTTCCCATATTTTCTCGTTTGTGTTAGTTCTAAAATTAGTACTTTTGATATGGACCCATATCGGTTCTGTCATTTGTGTGGTATTTCAAGGGCTCAAAACTCTAATCTCTACATGTTTAAAGCACCAAAACAAAATATTCGAAGACATTTTTTGCTCATTTCAGGATGAGATAATGCGTCAAAAGTAGATATCTACAAAAAAAATATACCACCTAACGTATATATTCGTTCCCAACATTTTCGCAAGAATCATATTGGCTTGAAAAGATTGATGAAGGGGGCTCTTCCACTGCCCTACTGGTTATTCAGTGTAATATATCATCTCGAACCTTGAGATGATATAATTCATGGAAATATTTCTGAATATCAATAATTGTAGATATACATATACGATGTTTCTAGATCTAATCTAGACTATTTAATACTCGTCCCCAATCTATTTGTTAATCAGTTTAATAATTACATCTTTTGTAATCATTGTAAGTATTTTTGTGTATTCTGCACGAGAAAAATCAATTTCAAATTATGATTTGTCCTGTATTTTTTCTATTTTCAGAAATGATATTGTCATGTAGTAAATTTGAACCTAAATTTCGATCATATGAATTCAAGCAATTATCTTCATACAGTTCTGAATAAATGCATTCATTTCAATATAATAAGTTCTACATGGCATTCATAACTTAACAGGAACTCAGGTTTCCTATTACAACTAATATTTCCATAACCGCGCTTGAACTTAGATCGAAAGAAATAGAAATGAATTATAGAATTGCTGATATATGAAAAACCGTTTCGAATGGAGAGGGAAATATTGGTTGTATGAGTTCTGATCAAAAAAGAGACGAGGAGTCGGTCTCCAGAGGTGAATTAGAAAAGTTGAGGTATTCACCGGTACGAAAACTCCTGTGCCCATTGAAGATGGACTCCAAGTCCGAATTCCTGTAAGTAGAATTAGTTAAATAAAGTTGTTTTCTTTCTTTGTAAAACACATCTTATTATTTGCCCCAAGTTCCACTGAAAGCTCAACAGATGTAGATAATACCTCTTGCTAGCCAAGCGAAACGAATTGAACAAACTAAACGATACCTAAATGTATTTAGTAAGTACTTCGCCCTCAAGGGACGTATAGGCACTAGGCAAAGGTCGCTATAGATTACTATACGACATATGGTGGAGGCGCCACGTGCTCCTTCCTGTGGCTAATTCTTCGTAATTAGATGCGATATTTCTATAACTCTTTGTTTCATTCTACATTTTGACTGAGTGGAACTGAGGGTGAATAAAATATTTGTAACAGTTTCATGATTTTCCAATACATACTGATATTCGTGGTAAGTTGAATGATAACTTCTCAATATCAATGATAACTTTCTCAATATCGACTACAAATAATCCACATGTTACCTCAATTCTGTACCCCTACTATTAACGAGTGATCACAAACGAGCCAGTTCAATTCTCAAAATCTCTGGCTAAGGAGTGGTAACTCACTATTTCATTCTTTTCTATTTCGACTTCATCAGTTCAAGTCTACAAAACATCTGATGAAGTTTCTGACATTAACCCCACAATAAAACCCTCATCCCCAATCAGACGTGATATTATGATGCAAATACATCGATATGGTTAGAAAAAAGCCAAGTAAAAAACAAAGGAAGAAATTTAGAGAGCTGAAGAATATTCTCAAATGCAATCTGAGTCCAATTAGAGTCGTTGAATTTCCAGAATTACCACTGACACCCCGGTATATTGGCCCTGCTAGTCCATTATTTCCGGAAGAGAATGCCAGTTTCTACTTCCCTGATCACACAATAGATTTTTCATTAGACAGGCCGCCTACCCCAAGAACACCAGAACACTTGAAAAAGTATCGAGGAGATAATTCAAAGTTCACATCCAAAGCCGAAATCCCCCACACAATTTTTTCAGAATACTTGTCAAACTCTAATGATAGGTATCTGAAAAAAAAATGCCAAATTAAAGACGAAATTCATTAGACTTTTCGGAGATGATGATTTAGAGGGTTTGAACATTGAATTCCTCAATGGAATTTGATTGAATTTCATAATATAATTGACTAGGTATAGAACGATTTAAAAAAAAAATTCAATGATGTATAACAATGAGATAGATAATTCAATAGGTATGTACAGGTATGTCAGAGAACAAAAAGTACAATCTGCGGTCTTTCAAGGTAAAGTTAACTACCACCGATAAAGTTTTATGTTCGAGCCCCAGTAGTACACAACCGGAATCATTGCCGCGTAATAGATCGCCGACCTGTATAGATCCATTCGAATCACAACTGAGTAGTACAGTGAATTATAATACTGCTGAGAGTTCGAGAAATTTACAAAATCCATCCACAAGAACAACGAGGTCGGCAGATTTCCAAAATGTTACCCCTAATTCTGAATTCAGATCACTAAGTAGGCAAGATTCGGAACAATCTAATTCTACACAGATCAAATACCCCATTGGTGATGATGTCAACGACAGTTTTGATGAAAGACAGTCAGACGTGACAATAATAGCCAATCTTGAAAATTTCGACTCAAGTGAAAGTTCTCTTGACGACACTGACATAAATCAAAATAAAGAGTTAATTGAAGAAATTAAAAATTCAACAAAAGTTGCAAACATGGGAGACGTTACACTATCCGCGAGTCTAACAACCACGAATGACCCGGCAAGGCCGAAGTTTTCATGCCCACCTACATAGTTCTTCTGCATCAGCATTCTTGAGAAATTACGAGAGAACTGCGGCAGCCAACAGATGGGATAACTCCTTGAAAATAACATATCTTGAAACTTTCCTAGAAGGTGCAGCTAGTCTATGGTTCAAAAGATATTCGTCGAATCCAATTAATGGCAACAAAAAGTGGGATGATATAAAAAATGATTTTTCAAAAGAATTTGAGGGTTCAGATAGAAAACAAACACTTGAGAAAAAACTTTTCGAGCGTAAACAATTAAAAAATGAATCTATCAAAGCATATTATTATGAGCTTCAAACAATATTTGAAGAGTATGATCCAACATTTGACTTCCAAAATTTCAGAAAATTCTTCGAAAACGGGTTGGACAAAATATATTACCAAAACTATAGACTTTTACTGCAAGGAAATATGAATTGGGAAAATTTCAAGAATATAATCAATACTTTAGATGACATTGTCAATAAGCAGGAAAATCTCGTAACTTTTTTAAATCATATGACAATCTCGGCAGATTCACAAAACAGGTGTAACTGCAAATGTACCCAGGCACAAGGGAGCATGCAAAAACATATAGCCACAGCGAATCCACTAGAAAACCACGCACCAGCACCAGAACGAAGTCATTTCAGAGCTCAAAATCAATTTTCACGAAATTCAAATATCGCTTACTCGAGACCCCAGACGTATCACAATCGCAATAGCTATCAAAATTCATCATATAGGGGAAATTATTCGCAACGACTATATCTCAATCGGAACCTTACAAACAATGGATTTAACAACAACGATTCACCAAGAAATTCATATAGGACAAGTAACTCAAATAATCTAGTCAGGACACGGGACAATAATTTGACACATAATTCACAAACGTCCGGGATGAATCGTAATGTAAACATTGTACCACAGACAAGACACCATGATGGTAGACCAAAATGCCAAATATGTCATCGAATTGGTCACTCAGCTGCATCTTGCTATAAAAATAGTAACCGAAACCAATACCCAAACGAAAGTGGGCGATACAATTAGGCCCCAGTGTCGTCCTAGCTAGCGTTGTGGCAAATGATAATATCGATAAGCCAAACATTCTGACTATAACAGTTAAATTATTCAATAATCCGATAAAGGCAGTACTAGATACAGGTAGTTAAAGTAACGTTATTAGAAAAAATGTGTTGACAAACTTTATTCCGAATACACAGGGAACAAGAAATACTTTACTTGTAGCAGGAGGGCATAGAATACCATCTCTAGGTGAAACGTCTTTTCAGCTGACGATAGGAAATTATAAAACGAGATGCAAAGCCACTGTCTTAGGAAATTTGCCAGTTCCTATGTTACTGGGTATGGAATTTCTGTTGAATAACGAAGCGATAATAGATTTAAAAAATTCCAAAGTAATTTTGCCAGGAACCGTTATCAAGATAGGTACCTCTAATTCAGTAAATAAAAATTTATTCATGAAAAATAATTCAAGAAATCCGGATTCATTCAATTATAAAAACGCTTATCAAGATGAAATTAAGAAAGATATCTCAAAATTGAAAGATACTAGATTCATGAAAATCAATTCTAAGTTACCAGAAAACACTATACAAAAAATCGAAAACTCACCGGTGCTCTTACTTACTAATGAACCAAATTTGAACACATTTTGGAGGAAAAATAAATACCCTGAACATTCAGAAATCACTAAATCTAAAGTAGAAGAAAAGGAATTAGATGTTTTAACACTAACTTCTGACTATGGCCTAGTATTTGTTATACCAGCCGATATCAAACGAAACAACCCCACTGAAGAACTATTCGTCAACAAACTTTTCAGAAACGAAACACATACTAAGTTCGAATTGAAATCGGATAGTCTAATTTCGAGAGAAGAATATAGCAGAAAAATCTATTATGTTATATCAAAAAATGATATTTTTGACAAACAGACGGTAGTGGCAATTTGGTCGTGTTTCATGGAACTAAGGAAGAAAATAATTGAGAATAACACAAAAAAGTTAGCAATATCAAACATGCTCAGAACAGATAATAAAGTTGATTGGACATTATTTTGCAATATGCTCAAGTTCATTTTTAACGACGTAGAAATCGACATACTGATCTGTAAATTGCCTATTCTCCATAATGAACATAGTTTTGACCATCCGATAATACATGAAAACGAGCTACATGTAGTCAGACAACACTTCTTACTAAACTTTGCTTTATTGGTTGCATAACATGTCTACAGCTTTCTCAGTCCTTATAAACGTTTTTCCTAGATGGCGTTCTATTCAATATATTGACAGTAGAAGTAGAAATAAACCCAACCAATAGCAACCACCTTGTCGTTGCTTTTGTTCGTTGTTGAATGTTGCACGTTGTACTGTATATGTAGTGAAAGCCATTTTTACTGTGAAATTAAATAATATAAAGTACAAATACAGCCAGTCATTCATTGCTTCCAGCAGAAAGCTACCATAGGTTATGGGCCCAGAATTGAATTGACTAGTTTGTATAAATAAACGCTGGAAAATTTTGTACAGCGGAATCAGTAGAACGAAGCGGAACGGAAAGAAAGGAAGCCGTCTAGAAGGAAAGTAAAATGGCCGAAAAACAGCAACTATTTTACGTGAAACCGTTTGATGGAAATTCGTTTTCAAATTGGGAATTTCGGGTAAAATTACTGCTGGAACAACAAGGTGTATTAAATGTACTCACAGAGGAAGCCCCTACAGATGCTGAGGAGTTGTCAAGATTCCAAAAATGCGAAATAAAGGCAAGAACCATAATAGTACAGTGCTTAGGGGACAACATTTTAGAAATGATCAAAACGAAGAAGTCTGCCAAGGAAATGATGGAAAGCTTAACAAATACATATGCCAAAAAGGGTATCTCTACCCAAGTAGTACTTCAGAGAAAATTACGAAGTTTGAAATTTGCAGAAGGAAATTCACTTACAGACTTCCTAACAGAATTTGATAAAACTGTATGTGAACTAAGAGGAGCAGGTGGTTCTGTGGATGAAAATGAAATCATCCTGCAGCTCTTATCAGCTATGCCTGAATCTTATCAGTCTGTAACTACTGCAATAGACATCATGTTTTGTCAAAACCAGTTAGCCATAAATTTGGATTTCGTCAAGAACAAATTGCTGATGGAGGAAGCTCGACAAAACAAAACCACTTCAGGAAATGAAAATATGGTGTTCTCAGGATACCAAAGATATAGAGGTGGACATAGATTCAAGAAAACTGGAAATCAAAGTGGAAATCAATCTTGCACTGACTCTGGTACAACAAACTTTCCTTTTAGATGTCATCAGTGCAATAAAATAGGGCATAAAAGATTTGAATGCTCACAAAATCCAAGAAATATGGACAGTAGAGGGGGATATAAGAAAACAAGTGCACATGTAGCTGAGGAAAGGAAAAATGACACAGAAGAGGAACCAATAGCATTTTTAACTTCAACAGACCAAGCATTGTCAAACTCGGTGTGCAATGACCCACTCCCTGTAAAGTTTGTAGTAGACAGTGGAGCAACTAACCACCTAGTGGAAACAAAACTAAGTCACTTCTTGAGGAACAAAAAGGACATAAAAATAAACATAAATGTTGCTAAGAAAGGTGAGGTCATTGTTGCTACAGAAGAAGGAGATATACAGCTTCAAAATGAATCAGGAAAATCAATAAATATGAAAAATGTCTGGGTGTGTGAAAAATTATTTCACAACCTAATATCAGTTCGAAAATTGGAAGAAAGTGGCTTGAAGGTAACTTTTGAAGAAGGAAAAGTTTTCATTTTGAAGAATGAAAAAATAATACTAGAAGGAAAGCTACAAGGAAATTTGTACATTGTTTTTCTCCATCTCAAGTTTTAATCTGTAGCGAATGTAACAACAATTGAAGATGAAATGCTACTTCATAGAAGGATGGGACACTCTGCAACATATCCAGCACCGAAACCATGTGAAGTTTGTCTTAAAGCTAAGCAAACACGTTTACCATTCATTGAAGTTGATGAAAACAGAAAAGAAAATAGAGTATTGGAAATTATATCTACAGATGTATGTGGACCAATAACATCACCAACCCATGACAATAAAAATTATATAGTGACTTTCATTGACCATTTTTCACATTTTGGTGTGTGTTACATCATTAGCCAAAAGAGTGAGGTTATGGAAAAATTTAAAGAATATGTTGCTATGGTCAAGGCAAAGTTTAATGTGAAAATTGAGAAAGTCAGATGTGATAACGGTGGGGAATACTCTTCAAATGCTTTTAAAGGTTTCTGCAAGGAAGAAGGAATTGTATTGCAATATACAGTGGCATACAATCCCGAGCAGAATGGTGTTGCTGAAAGGTATAACCGCAATATCATGGAAAAAGCAAGATGTCTTATTTTTGATTCTAATTTGAACAAAGAATTGTGGGGAGAAGCTGTTAGAGCATCAGTATATATCATAAATAGATTGAAAACAAGAACCCTACAAAACGATAAGACTCCAGCAGAGGTATGGTATAATCAAAAACCGAATCTAAACAAAATTAAGCTTTTTGGCTGTACAGCTTATAATCTCATACCAAAAGAACAAAGAAAATCAAAACTTGATCCACACTGTGAAAAACTTAGAATGATTGGTTATGCAGATAATGGATATAGGCTGTGGAATGAAAATCAAAGGAAAATTATTCATGCAAGAAATGTTATCTTTCATGAAACTGAGTATGAAATACCAAAAATAATTATTCAAACCAATGAGAATGAAGGTAACCCACATTCTGAAGACAAAGAGAAATTACCACATGAAGAAATAGAAAGAAACCAAACAGAAGGAGAAATCGTGGAAGAAAATGATGACAGAAAAATTATCAGAAGAAGCACAAGAAACCTCCCAAATATCTACAAGACTTTGAAACCGAAAGTGATCTGGAACAAAGCTTGTTTGCAGCACTTTCAGCAGGAAATGTCTTGTCAGATATTCCACAAAATTATAATGAAGCAGTACAAATGGATACAGAATGGAAAACTGCAGTTCAAGAAGAACTGGAATCATTAGCAGAGAATGAAACCTGGGAACTAGTTCATCCACCCAACAGTGTTGAAGTGATTGACTCTAAGTGGGTGTTCAGAAAGAAAGAGGTTGATGGAAGAGTGAAAAAGAAAGCACGTTTAGTGGCTCGTGGTTTTAAACAAGGTAATTTAACTGAAGATGTGTACGCCCCAGTAGCAAGGATGGCTACGATAAGGGTATTGTTATCTCTTTATATTGAACAAGATCTTTATGTGCAACAGCTCGATGTGAAGTCAGCTTTCCTAAATGGAACGTTGAAAGACCCAGTATACATGAAAATACCTGAGGGCTATGAAAATCATGATCAGAATTTGGTTTGTAAACTTAAAAAGGCACTTTATGGCCTCAAACAGTCTCCAAAATGCTGGAATTCACTATTCAATGAATCTCTACTAGCATTGGGTTTTCAACGATCCAAAAAGGATCCTTGCTTATATTATACACATGAAATATTTTTACTCATTCATGTTGATGATTTGATCATTTTCTCAAAGAATATTGATAGCTTGAATTTGATAAAAACAAATTTATCAAAGACTTTCAAAATGAAGGAGTTTAAGAATAAAAATATTATATTTTTAGGATTAGAAATAACAAAAATCAATAATGTCCTATATATTACACAAAATGACTTAATCAAGAAGGTATTGAAAAAATTTAATATGGACAGTTGTAAACCATCACATGTGCCAATGCAGCCTAAATTACAATTGAGTAGTGCAACAACTGATGAAAATAGCAATCTACCATTCAAAGAGTTGATTGGGTGTCTTATGTACATCATGCTGGGTTCAAGACCCGATTTAAGTTTTTGTATTACCTTTTATAGTCAGTTTCAAAAAGGTTTTTCTGCCGAACATTTCAACTACTTGAAACAAGTTTCAAGATATTTAAAACGCACTGAAAATTATGGCTTGAAATTTGTTAAAAGTGACAAATCTGAAGTTCAATTACATGCATATGCAGATTCTGACTTTGCCAGTAATCCTTTAGACCGAAAAAGCATCACTGGACTATTGATAAAAATGAACCAAAATCTAATTTATTGGAAAACAAAGAAACAGAATACTGTTGCAATTTCCAGTGCAGAGTCTGAATATATTGCTCTTTCAGCATGTTTAAGTGAGAGTCTGTTCTTGGGGCAGATGTTGTGTGAAATTTTGAGGTATAATATATTTCCTATTTATATCTATGAAGACAACCAATCTTGTCTGAAAATGGCAATAACTTTAGAGAATAAGAGAACGAAACACATTGATGTAAAACATCATTTTATTAGGGACTGTGTAGAACAAGAGTTAGTTGTATTAACTTATATACCAACAGAACATCAGCAAGCTGATATGTTTACTAAAGCATTAGCTATTTCAAAATTTGTGTATTTCAAGAACTGCCTAAATGTTGTTGATACAAAATGTCATTGACTTCTTTTGTGTTGTTGTTTTTAGAAAGAATATGTATCATGTTTAGTGAGTTAGTTATTGAATACTGAAACCATAAAGCGAATTTTTGTAAAATTGCGGGGGTATGTAGTCAGACAACACTTCTTACTAAACTTTGCTTTATTGGTTGCATAACATGTCTACAGCTTTCTCAGTCCTTATGAACGTTTTTCCTAGATGGCGTTCTATTCAATATATTGACAGTAGAAGTAGAAATAAACCCAACCAATAGCAACCACCTCGTCATTGCTTTTGTTCGTTGTTGAATGTTGCACGTTGTACTGTATATGTAGTGAAAGCCATTTTTACTGTGAAATTAAATAATATAAAGTACAGATACAGCCAGTCATTCATTGCTTCCAGCAGAAAGCTACCATACTACAAACAAGAAATATCCAAAAAATTGACAACGAAACTGAATATGATCTAGAGTATAAAGTATCACTACTAGAAGATTGTTTTCTTAAACCGTTCGAATGTACAAGGACGGACAGCGAACTGTTTGCAAACAATGCATTTTAGGGAAAATGAGAAATTCATGGTACCACGGGGATTAACATGCTCTGCTCCTGATGTCAATTCCGAAGTGTATATAATCAATAAGGGTCACGCAAAAGTTAGAATCTATAAGAATACCACATTAGGCGTATTGGAAAATGATAGCTCGAGAAACGATTTGATTTTATATACCGAAAAATCAGATGAAGTAATAACACGAGAAGATCACGATTTAGCGCATATATCAGACAGTAATTTCAAACTAAAACTAACTGATTTATTGGATAAATACAAAGATGTTTTTTCGAAATCGACTAGACAAATGGGCCTAACTGATTTGGTTTCTCATAAAATAGATACAGGTAACGCTCAACCAATTAAAAGTCATGCGTACAGGGTGTCCCAGAAGGAAAGGAATATAATTGACCAGCAAATTACGGAAATGTTAGAGAATGATATTATCAGGCCAAGTCATTCGCCGTGGGCAAGTCCAGTGGTTCTCGTTAAGAAAAAAGATGGACAAACTCGTTTTTGTGTCGACTATCGTGAGCTCAATAGCGTGACGAAAAAATCAATGTACCCTTTACCTAACATAGATGATATTCTAACATATTTACACGGTTCTAAGTACTTCACTACTCTTGATATGTTCAGTGGATACTGGCAGGTCAAAGTTGTCGCTCAAGGACATGGACAATATGAATTCAATGTTCTAAGTTTTGGACTATGCAATGCTCCAGCAACATTCCAAGAACTTGCTGATAAGGTATTCAGAGGGATGAAGTGGAATGATATCCTCATCTACTTGGACGATGTCATAGTGTTTTCTAGAACACTTGAAGAGCATTTGGATAAATTAGAGAGAGTGTTTATCAGATTGAGAGAAGCAAATCTAACACTTAAACCAAGTAAATGTTTTTATGTGAAATCAAAAGTAAATATGTTAGGATACGTTGTCAGCGATAAAGGTCTTGAGCCGGACGAAGATAAACTGAACGCTATTAAGAAGTTCCCAATCCCAAAATCGATAAAACATGTACAAAGTTTCGTCGGAATGTGTTATTATTATCGCAAATTCATAAAAGATTTCACGATAATCGCAAGACCGTTACATGAAGCTACAAAAACGTCAGGTTTCACGTGGGGAGATTCTCAGCAAAGCGCATTTGAAACGTTGAAGGATAAACTAACATCAACTCCTGTGCTCCAACATTTTGACCCGAACAAAGGTTGTGAGTTACGAGTAGATGCCAGTAGGCTAGGTATTGGGGCAATCCTTCTGCAAGAGGGAGAAGACAATCAGTCACATCCAGTGGCCTACATAAGTAGAAGCTCAACAAAAGCTGAACGGAACTATACAATCACTGAATTGGAGGCCCTCAGTGCAATTTGGTCTTTAGGGTACCTTAGACATCTCATCTACGGTAGACCAGTTAAAATAATCACGGATCATCATGCACTGTGCTGGATAAAATCGATAAAGGACGCTACTGGAAGATTGGCTCGTTGGGCACTGAAACTCTCCATCTACGACTATACAATTTTTCACAAAAATGGGTTGCCCCATAAAGACGTTGATTGTTTGTCCAGAAACCCCGTGCTTCCGCCTGGTGAAGATTTCGGTGAAATGGAAGACATTCATACGTACTTGGTCTTGCCAGATGATATAGCTCAGGAACAACTCAAAGATCCTGAATGGAAACAGATAATAGAGGCTATTGAAAGCCCAAATAATATCTCAGCATCGATCGGTATAAGAAAAAGGGCAAACAATTTCAGAATAATAGACAAAATTCTTTACAAAGTTAATAACTCTCCGGATGGCCTAGAAAATTTATTGGTCATACCCAAATCACTAATAGCTGAGATTTTATTTGCGCATCACGCGGAGCCACTTGCAGGGCATCTCGGAATTATTAAAACATTGTACAAAATCAAAAATAGATATTATTGGACAAATTTACAAAAGGATATAGAGAAATACGTGAAAGGCTGTAGGGACTGTCAGGCACGGAAGGGGGCACAAAATAAAAAACCTGTCGGCTGGTTACAGCCCATACCAGTAGGTACACCATTTGAGAAAGTAGGGATAGATATTCTTGGACCATTTAGGCGTAGTAGGAATGGCAAAACTGTTATAATAGTGGCTACGGATTATGCCACCCGATGGTCGGAAACGAAGGCGTTAGCTTCGGGTAAAGCCGGGCCAGTCGCGAAATTTTTATTGGAAAATATTATATGTCGCCATGGTTCGCCAAGGCATATACTGAGCGATCGGGGAAAAACATTTCTATCAGAAACCGTACAAGAGCTGTTGCGTTGTATGGGCACCACAAATCAATATACCACATCTCATCATCCCGCATGTAATGGCTTGACAGAACGATTCAATAAAACGTTAGCTAATATGCTTTCCATGTATACGAATACCCAACAAAATGACTGGGATGAATATCTTTCCCACGTAACCTTCGCATACAACACATCAGTTCAGAACACTTCAAAATTCTCACCTTTTTAGCTTGTATACGCGCGCGAGCCGATTTTACCAACTGAGGCCAATCTAATGGAACCCAGAACCTGGGAATATGCTAATACCATTCGAGAGCGTGCTTTGGCTGTTCGAAGTTTAGCAGTCCAAAACATAAGCAGAAGACAAGGTTCTGATAAAGAAAGGTATGACAACAAACATAGAAATATTGAATTTGTAGCTGGCGAGGTAGTAAAAGTTTTCACGCCCATTAGAAAAGTGGGCCGATCGGAAAAACTGTTGCTAAAGTGGTTTGGTCCATACAAAGTTATACGGAGAGTAGGAGAGGTCGACTACGAAATTCAGAAAGGGTCAAGTAATAAAAGTAAAACCGATATTGTTCATGTTAGTCGCATATTGCCCTACAATGACGAATGGACTCCTGAGGTTGTACCGCAGGATTTGTGAAAATTATGTAAATATATGATATGTAGGTATAGGTGAAATAGATAGAACGGTTAGCTCGAAAATATTATACTTTGTCTAAAAGAAACAAAGAGTTTCCCTATGAATAAGGGATATATATATAAAAAAAAGGGGATTTGATATTATGATGTTCAGAAATATGGAATTGAATATTGTAATATTTCAGGGTTTCACTCATTATAAGTTTGGTAAGCAGCACTGTGCTCAGTCAGAATGTGGAAGTTACCGCGGGGGCATTCTGGAAGGCACTACCGAGTGCGATTGCTTACGAAGCAACAATTCCGTTAATTTATGATGCAGATTGGCTTGAAGTTGGAAGATTGGATAGACGATTCACATGAAGGTGGGTGCCTAACAAAGAATAGCACTGAAAAGAAATGTATACTCCTAGACCATATGAAGAAACTACATACAGCTTTCGAACAAGAATTCATGAGTCTTGAACGAAACTGGAACATTGATTTCTCAAAAAATATTTCATATGTTGAGAAAACGTATTATAGGAACAAAAGATCACTAGATTCCATCGGATCAGGTCTAGAATGGTTTTGTGGTGTAGCAACACAACAAAAACTCACGACTATGACAATGGACGAGCACAATTTACGTGTACGGGTCGACAGTTTACAAAAGAGTTTAACAAGATCACTCACAGAATTCTCAATAAACTCTAGAAAATTTCAGAATTACACAGAGGGCATAACAAATGCATTCAAAATCACTGAAAATAAAATCCATAACGTCGAAACGGTAATGGCCGCCTACACAAAACAAATTTCTAATCATCAAATCGAGCTGGACTATGTCATGCTGTCAATCATACACAATGAATTCAAAAACTTGAACTAAATCGAGCCTTAAAAGTACATACAATAATCAATTCATGTAGGCAGCATCATATTCCAATGACAGTTCTCAATCCTGAAACTATGTTTCACGACTTAGTACAACTCCAGAAAGAACTACTGAATTATGATCAAAATCTAGCAATAAATATTGACAATTATTTGAAATTATATGAACTTCCACTTTGTGATTGCACATTTGTCAAAAATAAATTGATACTGAATATTCGAGTTCCGATAATACAAAACAACCACTCGTGGGAATTATTTCAACTCACAACAACCCCGTTTGCATGGTCAGATCAAACTTGCATGATTCAACATGACCCAATCTTTCTAGCTGTTTCCGAACATCCACAGACAAAAGGAAGTCAGATTAGACAAATATCAGGTACGGACCTACACCATTGTAGGCCATACCATGATCAACTCTGTTATTTACCTAGATTTGCGGCAGATAATAAAAATGGACCAGCGTGCGCTAAGAAGTTATTTCACGGTGCAACTGTCGAAGAAATTAGTCAACATTGTCCCACAAATTGCCATAAGTTAGACACCACTACAATAACTCAAATATCCGAAGAAATCTATGTCATAACTCATCCCAAAAATATTTCCGAAATTATCGGTCCAGGACAAACAATTATATTTCCACAAGAGTCATACAAAGCCCAGGGGCAGTAAAAATTAAACTACCATGCAATTGCAAATTAAGGATGGAAAAAGAGGAAATTATCCAGAAAAGATTTCCGTGTCTAGATTCTGAACCACCCAGAGCATCATTAATGCACATAATCCCAGCTTCTTGGTCAAATTTGAAATCATTCATACTGAATCCAAAAGAACAAGGAAACCTACCTCAGTTCAGAAATTTTTCAGAGTGCTTAACCGCAAATTGGACACTAACGATACCACATTTGAATTTGAGTTCAACTGCTGAACAAGTAGAAGAAATTCTGAGCAATATGGAGGAAAGTAATATAATGTCATTTTCAGATAATTATGGAAGTCATGGTAATTCCTTATTCTTTATATGGAACATCATCCTCTCACTAGGTTTAGCATATATTTTATTCAATGGCAGGCCAAATCTGGCAATATTTCCTGGCTTAGCTGGTCAGGTACGTGCAGAATCAAGTGTCCCTACCGGACATACTTTATTTTTCTGGGCAATGTATACAACTTTCGCAACTTTCATTCTACTAATTTCAGTTAGAATATATTGGAACATGTGTCAGAAAAAACGTCCCGAAAAGGACGAATCATTCGAGATGAAAACTAAGAGTATCATAGACACGCGTAGTGGACAAAAAACAAATCAATACATTTTGGAGGTGAATGAACCTGTATCATCCATTTCACCAGGAGAAAAAATAGATTGCACCTTGCAAATACTACGAGACGAATGAATATATTAAGAAGTTATGATTTAATGAAATATTATTCTTGCGGAGAAAATGCAAAATGAATTATTGGGATTATAATAATATTATACATATACTAGCATGCAACATGCAACAAAACAAAACAGATGACCGGTCACCATCGAATAATATACAATTTAAGGTACCTTTATGATAAAACTATGGTATTAAACATTTCTCTGGGAGATTTAAGCTGATATTATCGTAAAAATATCAGATAAATGTCGTAGTAGCAAGTGATGAATTTATTATGTGAACACTTGACTTGATAGATTATCAAGGGAGTAAAATGATTGGAGAAAGGAAATGTATATAACTATGTAATTGAAATGTCAACGCAGGAATCAGGAGCAAAATATCTATGAATAAGTAAAGAAATCACAACTTTCTGAAGATTGCATGCAATGTATTAAATATAGGTGATAACAAAACAAAAGCTTGAAATGTACCTACCATTTATGACTAGGTGTATCATAATGTCCATGTGCTTAAGGATTTGTACGTATTTGCCAGATAAAAGCTGAAATTTTGATAATTATTCTCACACCCGTATCATTCGACATACCTCAATAAGTGGTATGAGGCATCATCAGGAAATATTGAATATTTATATACATATATATTTTGAGAATAAGGCTGTCAGGTTATTTTGTTGTTACGTCATTTAATATGTTATATTTCATTTTTATTTTTACTGCTGTATAAATTTTTTTCATACTTGGACCACACCACATGAACCACACCACATCAGGCACCGAATACAGGCTCCCGAACGGAATTCAAAGGACCCTGGACCACAACTATCCCGATGTTCCGGTGAAAAACATCCGATGGAGATGTAGAAGCAAATATTCTTATTCAGAAGCCTAGGGGGCAAGAAAATGAGGTAACCAGACCAAGCTGTTCCTAGACGCTGAGGCCATTGAAGCAGCTCGACAAATATTATGGGTTCCCAAAACAGGGTAGAATCATAGAAACTTATTAGTTATCGTCATAATCTACCTATAATCAGTACGAATGAAGGTGGATTGAGTAGCCCTCAATATATATTCGTCAATGATTATGTGGAGTAGATATGGAAGTGACAGAAACGACATTCTACGACACCCTATACCATACGTCGGAATGGATAGTGCCCATTCACGCATACACTAACTAGCGAGGATCTGATTCCAGCGAAAGGAGATAGGAGCTACGCCAAGTTCTTGACCCACCTCAACAACAAGCGGAAGCATTGCCCTATAGCTTCATTACACAAAGGTCGTATAGCTCTATAATGAACAGGAACGACCTTGGTAAGACAACGTAAAGGCTGAATATAGAAATCTGCTGAGTAGCTGAATTGTCGACATCTACACTCTACAGGATGGTTGATGGACGTGGGTGACAATCCACAACAACCTCGGAATGTTCAGGTCCGGACTCAGTACATTAGGTGGATAGTGAGAATATTTTGGTGTGTGTGAGTGAACAACAAAAAAATATATATATATATGTGGTCAGACTCATGCGTTTTTTTTTTCATGAAGTTTTTATTTGTCTTATATTTTAATCTGATCATGCACGACACAGGTATACAAACTTTTGTTTATATATTCATATATACAATTATTCGAATATCAATCAATTTTTTTTCCTGTATCAAAATCTTGATGCTGGGGTCCAGCTCCTATGGGCCGGGGAGATATGTCATGTAGTAAATTTGAACCTAAAATTCGATCATATGAATTCAAGCAATTATCTTCATACAGTTCTGAATAAATGCATTCATTTCAATATAAGTTTTACATGGCATTCATAACTTAACAGGAACTCAGGTTTCCTATTACAACTAATATTTCCATAACCGCGCTTGAACTTAGATCGAAAGAAATAGAAATGAATTATAGAATTGCTGATATATGAAAAACCGTTTCGAATGGAATATTGGTTGTATGAGTTCTGATCGAAAAAGAGACGAGGAGTCGGTCTCCAGAGGTGAATTAGAAAAGTTGAGGTATTCACCGGTACGAAAACTCCTGTGCCCATTGAAGATGGACTCCAAGTCCGAATTCCTGTAAGTAGAATTAGTTAAATAAAGTTGTTTTCTTTCTTTGTAAAACACATCTTATTATGTGCCCCAAGTTCCACTGAAAGCTCAACAGATGTAGATAATACCTCTTGCTAGCCAAGCGAAACGAATTGAACAAACTAAACGATACCTAAATGTATTTAGTAAGTACTTCGCCCTCAAGGGACGTATAGGCACTAGGCAAAGGTCGCTATAGATTACTATACGACAATATCCATCAGAAATAGATGGAACTGATTAGTATATCTGGAATACTAATGGTGCCTGCTAAAAATAGTAGTCATACACGTAACACACACATGTCCAAAAATTTATTTTGAAACAAATAAACATGTATTATTATTGGAACTGCAATAGATGAAAACAATAATCTGACTAAGTAATACAATACCCTGACAAAGGGAATACTTTTCAACTGTAAACCTAGTTGGGAAGTCAAATCAACAGAACAGTAAGGTCAATAAACAATCTGGTTGTAAATAAAATTGATGTTTTTATCCAGCACGCATATTCCTGGTCGTCAGTCCTCCAAATCCGTTAGCACGTTTGTTCAGGATACACCTCCAAGTACTTCCCGTCCTAAAAACAGCCCCAATATAATTCCAGCCCATTCCATTCCTGTTTCTGAAATGAATCTCTGCCCGACTGAACCCAGTCAAGAAATATTTGAGCCGGACAACAATCATGGTTCGATGTTTGAAACAATTCAACTGCGTTTACATGAGATCAATTTACTAAACGATTGGAGTTTTTATAAATTGAAAAATCATTTGATATTCATGAAACTTGAAATTAAGGAAAATGAAGAGATTGTAATAGATAGATCTATTGTAGTATCAACCTATTCTATAACGGCGAGATTGGAAAATAAACAAATACCACTAGATATTTCTATCCTCAGCTTGAAAAACTTCCAACAATTGATTGATGTGAACAATTTTAAAATATGTAGAGGGAGTAGTAAAAGCTGTTCAGTTTCCATATAAAAAAAAATGCATATTGTAAAGCATGCAGTAGTTATAAATATTATGTGAAAACCCGTCAAGAGAAAATGTGTGATTAAAAAAAAACAAAAATATAATTTCGAACACTATACGCAAAAGAGGCAAGATACGAACAGGCAACTCAAATGCGTTATTGAGAACTTGAAGAAAACAAATATAGATGAGAACAGAATGAATCAGTTCATAAAAGATCTGCCCAAAATCCATTTCATTCCGCAATTATAGAATAGGTAGGTATTGTTGAATGTAAACAAATTAAAATGCACAGAAATATTTCAGCTATTCAGTAACACAGTTGGTGCAGCTCTGAAAATTCACAGAAATGAAATATCTGGAGGGAATATTGATGCTACTATCTCTTTCTGTAAAAGAATAAATAAAATTGTGGATATAATGAACTCTTCCAGACCTGCCAGTGCAGTGAGAGTTGATTCCGAAGAATATAAGGTGAAATAATGAATAATCAAATAATGTTTACCAGGAAAATCATCTTGATGATTCCTTCAATCATTCCATGAATCATCAAATGATGATACTGAAAATTTACATTCACTTGTTCGAATAATTTTGACACTATTCTATTTGTCCACTTGTGTTACCATGAATTCTCAAATAAGAATTCAATCTCATTCAATCAACTATTTCAGGGACTAGAATCTTTTCTACAATACTTAATATTGTGGAGTCAGACTTCACCACCAGATATATTCCTATCGCAATCAACATTCGAAGGACTTGAAGCTACAATAGCATGCACTCTTGATTTGACGAAATACTTGACAGAAAAAGGGTTCAAGTACTTGATGACATCAAGAATGAATCAATATCATTTAGAGGTGAGGAAATCATCAATTTTTAATGAATTTGAACTTTAATGGAAACCACCCGATTCGAAAAATGTTTTTTATCAATCGGGATATTTAGTTTCTATTCTTCTAGTTGTTACTGATTGTTATTTCTTGTTTTCTGTAGCATTTTTTTTTGGAATGATGAGAACTGCAGGTGGATCCAATAACCACCCAGATCCATTGTAAGTAGGCCAAATCTTCAGGTTGATGTCCTTGCACTCATTAATAGAGCCTCCTCGAGGTACTGGTAGGGAAAATGATAAGGTCACTCATATCTGTAGGCGAGCTGAAAGAGAAACAGATGTGAGTTATTTTTGATTTGAATATTGAATGTGATGGGCGAGAATCTGTGAATGAAATAGAAGAAGAGTTTTGTAGCACACAAGATGTCTTTGCATACTCCTGTGGATACATTGCTAGAAGGATGAAAAAATGTTCCTTATGCTTGGAGACGGTCAGAGGAGATGGAGATGAGGATTTCAACAGTTCGATTCGGACTAAAAGTAGAGGATTTTTAACATTTCCATCAAAAAAATTAATCACATTGTTGTCACAAGTGGAGGATAAAATATCGGAAATATTTAGGTCAGAACTTGAGAAAAATGCTCCATCAGATATTTTGGAAACATTGTCAGACTTCAAGCCTCTGCATAAATTGGGATGTGAAAGACACTCTTCTGAATTAACAGTGAAAACGATTCTAAGTTATGTCATTTCACGGCTGAGTATATCTTGTATTCAATAGCAAAAATTAAGAAACATCACCAACAAATCCAAGAAACTTGCAAAACTGGCGAAACTGAATCGAAAAATCAATTAGGTTTCTTTTTTCTTGGACCCGCGATTAGATTTGGGTTGAATTATGCTCTGTACAATTAATTCGTCGTTATCCTTGGAACCATCCTGAATATTACTGTTGTCATACTTGATTTCAAATGTAGTTTTGCTTTTGCACATTTGCAATTGTTTTTAGAATTATCATTATTGAATATCTGTAGAGCAGGCATAAAGCCTTTTCAACAGTTATTTATGCACCAAGTTTGTTGTGAGGATGATAATGCCAAGTGGGTGACTGATGTAGCCAGCCATTAAGCTGATGCATGATTTCACCGATTTGCATGAGATTTGACCTACCTGAGTTGTTTAGAACATTGACGGTTGTCAATAATTTCTTTGATTCAGTTAAACCAAGGTAAATTTTGATCAACATTGTTTGAATAAGGGATGGGAGAAACATCATGTTATTAATAGATAATATCCTCTCATACAATAGAAATGCATATTATATCAGCGGCCATAATGATCAAGCATTCCATTCACTCATAAAAATTAAGATAATCAAATAGCAGGAGAATGAATACATAATCACTATAACTGACACAAACATGAACTAAGATTACCTAATATTACCCAGACAGAACAGTAAATCAATCAGACTTCTTGCCAACAGAACTGTAAATAATAATTCTGATAGCTTGAAGTCTCTTTTTAAAAACTTTATTTCATGTATATGTGTAAAGATGAAGGAAAAATATAAAATGATGTTTAACGTATGAATATGAGTTATGAACTGAACTGGAACTCGCTTCTCTCGGAGTCGAAGACGATCTTGCTGATTTCATGGAAACAGCGGTTTCATGAAATCTGAACTGTGGGATCTGCGATGTCAGCATCTTCTTATGGGAACCCATGTAGAGTGCAGACATAATTCCTCCCCCCATAGATTTGGCTTCAGAGGGTTAGAGAGGAAGACGAACATCACGGTGGTCGATCTGTGGGGATGCTGTGGCTTCAACCCTGTTGGCGAACTTCTTGTAGAATACGTAGCAGGCGGCAGCAACAATAAGTCCATATATCAGAACTGTCCAAGCGCTGGGGACGTAGAGAGAATGCCCAAATTGAAAATCGGATTGATTTTCGATAACTTGCGTGCGGATTTCTTGCAGCTCGTCTAGTCTGAGGTCCTCAAGTTCGATGGTGACGTTGGCTGTTGGAGACGTCGTGACGGTGACGTCTATGTCGGGAAACAGGACTGGCTGATTCGGATTTGCATACTGTTGTTCGTTGGCTATGGTGAATTGATCGATGATAAATCGGCAGCCCATAGGAATTTCGATTAGGAACGTCCCAATCAATTTCCGTATTTCTTCTTGTTCATGACATTCAAGTTTTGAAGTTGATTCGGATGGAAACAGTCCGATCCATTGGTTAGATGCATCGAGGTGGCTCAGGATTGGTCTGGTCAGGTGGACTCGAGTTTGGCGGCACGTGGAGGTGTTTTTTATGTTAAGCAGCTGAATTTCACAAGGTCCATCTTCGATTTCTCGTAGTTCTTGTTTGTCGCAAATATACCATCGAGGAAGGATTTCTTCACAAGTATTACTCAGAAATGCGAAGTACATTTCATTTTTGATCAAAAATTTATTTCTAGGGATGATTGCCTTGAACTGACCATCAGAATATACAGGGGCTGAATAAAGATGATAGAATTCGAAATCAAAAGGAAACGTTATTGGGATATGAAGAATATATGTGATTTTGTTGTTCAATATATAACTATCAATTTTTATCAGTCTCTCAAAGTATTCTGTATTATTGAATGTTATTGCGAATGGTAACTGTTTGAGCTCTGTATGACAATTCAATTTCTTCAATTCGACAAACAATTCTTGTGTTGAGATGATGCTTGGGTGCATAACTTGTAATTTTGAAAAGGTGATAGAGTTTTCAATATCCTGGAGTACTGAATTGATTATCTCATACATGTTTATAATTTGATTCAGAATATCTTTTATCAACATTGAATTTTCTCTATACGTATGACTTTCGACTATCAAAACAATTTGGTTCAATTTTGAAGTGATTAGTTGTTCATTATGATTGATTCTTTGGACTGTTTTATTGAATTTGTCTATGACATTCAGAGATAGAGAATATTGTTTTCCCATATTTGATATTATCTGTTTTTGATTTGATTCTAGTTGTGAAATCATTTGTTCGTAATGTTGGCCATCATAGGCATCTAAGTTTCCAGTAACGGACTTGAAAATTGAGCCTAAGCCATCAATCAATCCTCTTTTACGGATATTATGGTGTGGAAGTATATTTCTCAATTTTGCTTCAACCTTTTCTTCAGTGAATTGTAAGATTTTCAGATAATTTGATGTGTCAAATGAATAATCCTTATTGGTAAGTATGAGGCTCGTGATATTGTGAGATTTTGATCTTAATCTACCTAATTCCGAAATAATCGAGTTCATATCATAATAGTGAATGAGAGTATGTGTGTACTGTTCAACTTTTGCTACACCAAGTTTAACAGGAATGATACCAGGGTTATTCTCTAGTTTTTGCAGTTGAATTTTTTCCTGGAGGCCGAAGATCCCCGGGATTCTGAAATAACAGAGACGAAATATTTATTTTTTAAAGGTGTATGTCTGTTTCAGTGGTCGTTTTAAATTGTCCATGTGAATTTTTTCTTGTGATGGGGTTGAAACTGTCTTCGATTCGTTATTTACATTTGTCAGCTGAGTGGATTTATTGAATTTATTTGCCTGTTTTTGTCTAGTGTGTTTTTTCACGAATGTCTTTTGTTCCGGTTGAAATATCTCGGGTTTGTCTCGGTTAACATTAAGCTTTTGTATGGTCTTGGATTTGAGTGCGATAAGGTCTGAATTAATTTTGGAATAGAGTAATTTCGATTTTTCTTTGTGATCATTGATATAGTCGTTAACCAATATTTGATCGATTTCCATATTGAAAGGGTTGTTGTCTGTGATGTGTCCATTCACAATGTCAATAGGTTTGAATTTCGTCGCGGAATGTAAGGAATGATTATAGGCCATAATTGCATAAGTTATTTTCTTTCGGATTGGAGTTTTTGAGAAACCTTTAGTATTCAACAGTCGAATATGTTCGATTATCGTCGAATGAAATCTTTCGACGATCCCATTGGATTGCGGGTGATTTGGACTACAAAAGTGGGTGTCGATCTTATGTAATTTCAGCAGTTCGGTTACTACAGTGTTTTTAAACTCAGTGCCGTTGTCAACTATTATTTGTTTAGGGGTACCGTGATGAGAAAAGAATTTAATTAAATTGTCAGTGATTTCGGTTCCGCAGGGTGAGTTCAAATGGTATGCCTGTGCATATTTTGAAAAACTATCTACTATCGTTAAGAATTTTGATTGTTCGAGAGTAAAGGTATCTAAATGTATTATTTCAAAGGGTCTTGTTGCTGTTGGAGTTATATTCATTTCCATTCGAATAGGATGTCGCTCGTATTTACTTTGTTGGCATATTTCACATTCATTAATATAAGTTTGTACAGATTCCTTGATGTGGGGCCAATAGTATCTTTCTTTAATTCGGTGGACGGTTTCGTCTATTCCACGATGGTTAGACTTCCCTTCATGATAGTTTTTTATCAATTCCTCAATGTCGTTTCTGTCTGTCACGTCAATTAGTAATTTATTGCATTTTTTGAATTTAATAGAAGGCCATTTGAAATATGTTTGCAGTACTACTGAGAATTTTTCATAGATATTGGGGTTTTCGAAATACAGATGATATTGTACATTTGGTGCGATATAATCTTTTATGAATTGTACAATGTCATTTTCGAAATTGTTTTCGGAAATTTGGACTTTGATTCGTTGTTTCCTCTCAAATAAAATAGTTATTTTCGGTTTTGCGGGAGAGTGCAATACCGTTGATATTAATATTTGATTCTGACCGAAGTTTACCGGTGAGTCAGAAGTCGGAATTCCTACCACAGGGTGTTGGTCGGCATTGGAATGAATCGTGTTGTCGTCTTGTTCGTCATTTACTTCGTCTATGTCTCGAATGGTCTCATCTAATTGTACTTGCATGGAAACGTTGTCTATATCGCGTTGTTTATTCGCATCTTGTGAGTCAAAAATCTCTTGAATTATTTTTTCATTTTCAGGGTTCATTGGTTGGTTCGAAATATTTCTTACCAAGTCTTTGATTTCGTCGGAAACTGTCTTTGTGTGAATTTCAATGCGTGAAAGAGCATCAGCGTTGGAATTCAGTCTTCCTTTTTTGTATTTTATATTATAGTCGTATTCCTCTAATTTTATGCGCCATCTTGTTAATTTTGAATTAGGATCTTTAAGTGAGAATAGCCATTCTAAAGGTTTGTGGTCTGTAACAATATCAAATTTTCTACCGAATAAATATGGACGGAAATATTTAGTGGCCCAGACTATCGCAAGTAATTCTTTCTCGATTGTTGAATAATTTTGTTCCGATTCGTTTAAAGTTCGAGAAGCGTATGCGATAGGTAGATCACTACCAATCGGTCCTTGGGACAGAACAGCGCCCAAAGCAAAGTTGCTTGCGTCTGTCGTCAGCACGAAAGGTTTAGAAAAATCCGGATACTGGAGTATTGGTTCATTTATCAACAAATTTTTACAAGTATTGAAACAGTCTACAAATTCCTGATTATGTTCTATTTTGGCTCCTTTTTTAAGACACTTCGTAAACGGTTTGGTTATTTTAGCGAAATTGTTTATAAACCTACGATAATAACCGAGTAAACCTAAAAAACCTTTTATTTGTTTAGAATTAGTTGGTATTGGAAATTGTTTGATTGCTCGAATTTTGTCAGGGTTCGGTTTGACACCCTCTGGAGTCACAACATGACCCAGGTATGCGACTTCTTTTCGCAAAAATTCGGATTTATCGAGTTGTATCTTAAAGTTCGAATCTCGTAGCCGTTGGAAAACAGATCTCAGCCTTTCTAGATGTTCTTGTAATGATGTTGAAAAAACTATTATATCGTCCAAGTACACTAGACATTTCTCGTTTTGGATTCCACGCAATATGTTATCCATTATACGTTGAAATGTGGCTGGTGCATTTTTCAAACCAAAAGGCATACGCAGATATTCGAAATGGCCGTTCTCTGTGTTGAAGGCCGTTTTAGCTACATCCTTTTCATCCATCTCGATCTGGTGAAAACCACTGGCCAAATCGAGGGTAGTAAAATACTGACATTTTCCCAGTTTGTCGAGGAGGTCTGTTATGTTTGGAAGCGGGTATCTATCATCAACGGTTTTTTCGTTGAGCTTACGATAGTCTACCACGACTCTCCACTTTTGCTTTCCTGAAGCATCAGCCTTTTTTGGTACGACCCATATAGGTGACGACCACGGTGAATTACTAGGTCTTATGATGTTTTGGTCAAGCATTTTCTTCATTTGATTTTCTACCTCTTGCTTGTGGATGAACGGATAACGATACGATTTTGAATATACTGGCAACTCATCTGCGGTTTTTATTTGATGTTTTATGCGATTAGTGAAGGTTAAAGCGTCTCCTTCGTTATAAAAAATATCTGCAAATTCTTTACAAAGTTTAAGTATTTCGTTTCGTTCTTCCTGGTTTAGGTGATCTATTCTAATTTTTGTTGGATCTAAGTATCGATTGGGAAATTCGTCAAAATTATGAAGTTCTACTTCTTGGATGTGATTACGGTCGAATTTTTCAACAATTATAGGTTCAGAAAAATCTAAGGTTATCATATTTACAGTGTTATTTAAAATAGTCGTTAAAGCATATCCATTTTTTGCAACCGAAAGACTTTCTGGTATCTCACAGTTGTGGTATTTTTGATGTGGGATAATAATTTCGCCATTATTTATCGATGTTCTAATTTTTATTACTTGTTCCGATCTAGGATTGACTTTAATCAAATTCAGATTTGTTTGTGTTTTCTGAAAGAGTAGTTTTATTTTTGAATGAGGCGTGATTAAATATCCTTTATCGAAGTCAATCGTAGCTTGTAATAATTTTAAACTATCCAAACCTATCAATCCTCTGAAGATATTGTGAAATTTGAATAGGAAAAATTTCAATTTTTGATTTTCGTCCAAATTGAATATTTTTGAAACTGGAATAGATGCACTGAATTTATGTGCCGATTTTTGAAATACTGTGGACACAACAAATGGATCATTTTTAATTAATTGAGGAAAAAACTGATGAGCTATTTCTGGGTCAATGAATGATTTCGTAGAACCAGAATCAAGTAAAACTTTTATATTGTATTCGGGTAATATGATATATGGGAGTTCGCTTGCGTTTGTAGTATTAAATGGAATGATATGTGATTCTAAGAAGGATTGTCGTTGTGAGACATTTTCTGAAAATTTCTACTCGTACCGGCAGCATTTTCATCATCGGATGCTTGTTCGTAATATGCTAAATAATCATTTTGTGGATTAACATATTCTTCTTGGAAATTCTCCGGATTTCCATCTAATTCTGCGTTATATAATTCTTCTGAAACAAAAGTTCTTCTGGGTTGCATTGATTGATCAAATTGTCGTGAATTCGAATGATTTTGATGTTGTTGAGAATTATTTATAGGTCTGACAGTGTTTCTAGTATTAACGCTCATTGGCGTGGGCCTGTAAGTATTTCTAGTGCTCGTACTCATCGGAGTAGGCCTGTCGAATGTATTTCTTGGATTTGATCTAAAAACATTCGCGTTTTGTTGATTATTTCTGCCAAATACTTGAGTGTTTGTGAAAAATCTTTGTGGGCGAATATTTTCTCTAGGTTGTATCTGAATTGGCTGAGAAGGAAATGATGTTGTTGGTTGATGGTTCTTATACCGATCATTTGAATTATTGAAATTATTCGAAACATTTTTCGGGTATCTTTGTTGCGGCGGTTGCCTTGCTGAAACATCATTTTCTCTCGAAAAATGCCTATTTTGATTCAAATTTTGGAAGTAGTGAGTATTATCTTCTTGGATTACGAGTTGTAAGGCTTCACTTAGAGATTTTGGTCTCATACAGCGAATCGTAGTTCCAAGAGGTTCCCTAAGACCTGATAAAAATGTTTTCAGTGTTAATTCGTTATACAAATTACGTTTCAGAACTTTTGCTTCGAGATTTGCTTCATGAATATCAACGTGACTACAAATAAGATTAAGAATTTTCAAGCATCGATCGTAAAATTGCTGTGGTTTTTCATTCTGACTTTGTCTCATCATAACTAAGTCTCTGTTGAGACAAGCTTCATCTCTTTGATCTGCAAAGTTTCTCTGCAGCGTTTGTTTCAGATCATTCCAATTGGTTACTAATTGAATATTTACAACTAATCTAGCGTTACCAGTAAGCTTCGATATGAGAGAATTCAATAGATAAGTGTTATGAAAACTATTTGGGTTGGCAATATCATAGAAATTTTGAATGATTTGATCACAAATAGAAATATAACGATTTAATTCATTTGGATTTCCATTGAATTCAGGGATGCAATTTAAGTATTCAGATTTGAATTGACTCATTATGGGTTGGTTTGCAGTTTCGTTTTCGGATGAATTTGCTATTGAATTTTCAGGAAAATGAATAGTTCTACGTATAATCTGAAAGTCAGGTAAAGGTTCCCGCAAATTCAAATTTTCTAGAATGTTCGACAAATCTTCTACGGACATTCGATTGATTGCACTTACAAGAATATTAGAGTTACTTCAAGCATATCCTTCCTAACAGCTATGGAGATGAGTCCTGGATTTGCGATTTTTGTCTCCTCCAGAAGTTCTATCTCTGCAGAAATGGACTATGTAGGTTCCAAATCTCGTTGCTTCGTTGACGAGGGGCTTCAGATGGGTCTTTTCTAGACGGTCCACTTCAAACACCTCCACTCCACGAACCAACAGTTTTTCGATATCCAGTCAATCGTTGATACGAAATCACCACGTTCGATACGCGATAACCCGGATATCCTACCGACTGCGCCAATAATAATTCTGATAGCTTGAAGTCTCTTTTTAAAAACTTTATTTCATGTATATGTGTAAAGATGAAGGAAAAATATAAAATGATGTTTAACGTATGAATATGAGTTATGAACTGAACTGGAACTCGCTTCTCTCGGAGTCGAAGACGATCTTGCTGATTTCATGGAAACAGCGGTTTCATGAAATCTGAACTGTGGGATCTGCGATGTCAGCATCTTCTTATGGGAACCCATGTAGAGTGCAGACATAATTTGTACAATACAACCTACTTTCTAACCAAAAATTGTAAGATCATTGTAAAACAAAAATGTTGAAATGTTCTGTCTATGCAACTATTGAAGTCTTGAATTATCAAATCATATCTTTACTCAGCCTCATATGTTCAATCATATATTGCATTCTCATATAGGGTATGAATAATATTTTATGCTGGTTCTCAACATATTATCCAGACAAGCCAGCGTACATATATAGACATTAGAAAGTAATTTAATGAAAGGATATATCACAAAAGAAGATGTTGTCCAGACTGGATTTCAAGATTTTTTTTAGTTTTTCCTTTATAATTCCTGAAGTTTTTGAGATATTCCAACCAACATTCTCATCGAAATTCCAGAATCATTCATTTCTGAAATTTTATTTCATTGAAAAAAATTGTTTCCTGCACACAAAGTTTCTGTTGCTGAATATATCAGAGTCATATGAAGTGTCCATCATACAGAGAATCTAACTATAGTTATAGTTATTATAGTCAATTTATGAATAAACATTGAACAACAAATTGCATCTTTATTCCAATCATTTCTGAATACCACATTAAAAAAACTATTCGCTGCATGATTATACAGGGTCGCTGATATGTACTTATGATTTTTTATATGTTTCGCATATAAGGGTGAATTCTTGCCCGACAAAATCAGGCGACCTCTAGGTCTTCAAGAGCACCTTCTGAAGTATACATTCATCAAAAAAAACTGATCCACGTGTCTTTTTTGGTACTTATGATTTTTTATATGTTTCGCATATAAGGGGTTGTAGAGGGTGAATTCTTGCCCGACAAAATCAGGCGACCTATAGGACTCTAAGAGCGATTTCTGAAGTATACATTCATCGGAAAAAAATCCGATCCACGTGTCTTTTTTGGTACTTATGTTTTTTTATATGTTTCGCATATGAAGGGTTGTAGAGGGTGAATTCTTGCCCGACAAAATCGGGCGACCTATAGGTCTTCAACAGCACCTTTTGAAGTATACATTCATCGAAAAAAAATCCGATCCACGTGTCTTTTTTGATACTTATGATTTTTTATATGTTTCGCATATAAGGGGTTGTAGAGGGTGAATTCTTGCCCGACAAAATCAGGCGACCTGAAGGTCTCCAAGAGCACCTGTCGAAGTATACATTCATCAAAAAAAAATCCGATCCACGTGTCTTTTTTGATACTTATGATTATACATATGTTTCGCATATAAGCGGTTGCAGAGGGTGAATTCTTGCCCGACAAAATCAGGCGACCAATAGGTCTTCAAGAGCACCTTTTGAAGTATACATTCATCGTGAAAAAATCCGATCCACTTGTCTTTTTTGGTACTTATGATTTTTTATATGTTTCGCATATAAGGGGTTGTAGAGGGTGAATTCTTGCCCGACAAAATCGGGCGACCTATAGGTCTTCAAGAGCACCTTTTGAAGTATACATTCATCGAAAAAAAATCCGATCCACGTGTCTTTTTTGATACTTTTTATTTTTTTTATGTTTCGCATATGAGGGGTTGTAGAGAGTGAATTCTTGCCCGACAAAATCAGGCGACCTAAAGGTTTTCAAGTGCACCTCTCGAAGTATACATTCATCAAAAAAAATCCGATCCACTTGTCTTTTTTGGTACTTATGATTTTTTATATGTTTCGCATATAAAGGGTTGTAGAGGGTGAATTCTTGCCCGACAAAATCAGGCGACCTATAGGTCTTCAAGAGCACCTTCTGAAGTATACATTCATCGTGAGAAATTCGATCCACTTGTCTTTTTTGGTACTTATGATTTTTTATATGTTTCGCATATGAGGGGTTGTAGAGGGTGAATTCTTGCCCGACAAAATCGGGCGACCAACAGGTCTTCAAGAGCACCTCTTGAAGTATACATTCATCGAAAAAAAGTCCGATCCACGTGTCTTTTTTGGTACTTATGATTTTTTATATGTTTCGCATATAAAGGGTTGTAGAAGGTGAATTCTTGCCCGACAAAATCGGGCGACCCATAGACTACAAGAGCACCTTCTGAAGTATACATTCATCAAAAAAAAGTCCGATCCACGTGTCTTTTTTGGTACTTATGATTTTTTATATGTTTCGCATATAAAGGGTTGTAGAGGGTGAATTCTTGCCCGACAAAATCAGGCGACCTATAGGTCTTCAAGAGCACCTTTTGAAGTATACATTCATTGAAAAAAAATCCGATCCACGTGTCTTTTTTGATACTTTTTATTTTTTTTATGTTTCGCATATAAGGGGTTGTAGAGGGTGAATTCTTGCCAGACAAAATCGGGCGACCTATAGGTCTTCAATAGCACCTTTTGAAGTATACATTCATCGAAGAAAAATCCGATCCACGTGTCTTTTTTGATACTTTTTATTTTTTTTTTATGTTTCGCATATGAGGGGTTGTAGAGGGTGAATTCTTGGCAGTTAAAATCAGGCGACCTATAGGTCTTCAAGAGCACCTTTCGAAGTATACATTCATCAAAAAAAATCCGATCCACGTGTCTTTTTTGGTACTTATTATTTTTTTTATGTTTCGCATATAAGGGGTTGTAGAGGGTGAATTCTCTCCTGACAAAATCAGGTGACCTATAGGTCTTCAAGAGCACCTTCTGAAGTATACATTCATCAAAAAAAGTCCGATCCACGTGTCTTTTTTGGTACTTATGATTTTTTATATGTTTCGCATATAAGGGGTTGTAGAGGGTGAATTCTTGCCCGACAAAATCATGCGACCCATAGACTACAAGAGCACCTTCTGAAGTATACATCCATCAAAAAAAAAAGTCCGATCCACGTGTCGTTTTTGGTACTTATGATTTTTTATATGTTTCGCATAAAAAGGGTTGTAGAGGGTGAATTCTTGTCCGACAAAATCAGGCGACCCATAGGTCTCCAAGAGCACCTGTTGAAGTATACAGTCATCAAAAAAAAAATCCGATCCACGTGTCTTTTTTGGTACTCATTATTTTTTTTCATGTTTCGCATATAAGGGGTTGTAGAGGGTGAATTCTTGCCCGACAAAATCAGGCGACCTATAGGTTTTCAAGAGCACCTTTCGAAGTATACATTCATGAAAAAAAATCCGATCCACGTGTCTTTTTTGGTACTCATGATTTTTCATATGTTTCTCATATAAGGGGTTGTAGAGAGTGAATTCTTGCCCGACAAAATCGGGCGACCTATAGGTCTTCAAGAGCAACTTCTGAAGTATACATTCATCAAAAAAAACTGATCCACGTGTCTTTTTTGGTACTTATGATTTTTTATATGTTTCGCATATAAGGGGTTGTAGAGGGTGAATTCTTGCCCGACAAAATCAGGCGACCTATAGGTTTTCAAGAGCACCTTTCGAAGTATACATTCATCAAAAAAAATCCGATCCACGTGTCTTTTTTGGTACTCATGATTTTTCATATGTTTCGCATATAAGGGGTTGTAGAGGGTGAATTCTTGCCCGACAAAATCGGGCGATTTAAAGGTCTTCAAGAGCAACTTCTGAAGTATACATTCATCAAGAAAAACTGATCCACGTGTCTTTTTTGGTACTCATGATTTTTCATATGTTTCGCATATAAGGGGTTGTAGAGGGTGAATTCTTGCCCGACAAAATCGGGCGACCTAAAGGCCTTCAAGAGCAACTTCTGAAGTATACATTCATCAAGAAAAACTGATCCACGTGTCGTTTTTGGTACTTATGATTTTTTATATGTTTCGCATATAAGGGGTTGTAGAGGGTGAATTCTTGCCCGACAAAATCAGGCGACCTATAGGTCTTCAAGAGCACCTTTCGAAGTATACATTCATCGAAAGAAATCCGATCCACGTGTCTTTTCTGGTACTTATGATTTTTTATATGTTTCGCATATAAGGGGTTGTAGAGGGCGAATTCTTGCCCGACAAAATCGGCCGACCTATAGGTCTCCAAGAGCACCTCTCGAGGTATACATTCATCAAAAAAAAACTGATCCACGTGTCTTTTTTGGTACTTATGATTTTTTATATGTTTCGCATATAAGGGGTTGTAGAGGGTGAATTCTTGCCTGACAAAATCAGGCGACCCATAGACTACAAGAGCACCTTTTGAAGTATACATTCATCAAAGAAAAGTCCGATCCACGTGTCTTTTTTGGTACTTATGATTTTTTATATGTTTCGCATATAAGGGGTTGTAGAGGGTGAATTCTTGCCCGAAAAAATCAGGCGACCTATAGGTCTTCAAGAGCACCTCTTGAAGTATACATTCATCAAAAAAAAATCCGATCCACGTGTCTTTTTTGGTACTTATTATTTTTTTTATGTTTGGCATATAAGGGGTTGTAGAGGGTGAATTCTTGCCCGACAAAATCAGGCGACCTATAGGTCTTCAAGAGCACCTTCTGGAGTATACATTCATCAAAAAAAAGTCCGATCCACGTGTCTTTTTTGGTACTTATGATTTTTTATATGTTTCGCATATAAAGGGTTGTAGAGGGTGAATTCTTGCCCGACAAAATCGGGCGACCTATAGGTCTTCAAGAGCAACTTTTGAAGTATATATTCATCAGAAGAAAAATCCGATCCACGTGTCTTTTTCGGTACTTATGATTTTTTATATGTTTCGCATATAAGATGTTGTAGAGGGTGAATTCTTGCCCGACAAAATCAGGCGACCTAATGTTTTTCAAGTGCACCTCTCGAAGTATACATTCATCAAAAAAAATCCGATCCACTTGTTTTTTTTGGAACTTATGATTTTTCATATGTTTCGCATATAAGGGGTTGTAGAGGGTGAATTCTTGCCCGACAAAATCAGGCGACCTATAGGTCATCAAGAGCACCTTCTGAAGTATATATTCATCAAAAAAAAGTCCGATCCACGTGTCTTTTTTGGTACTTATGATTTTTTTTTTATGTTTCGCATATAAAGGGTTGTAGAGGGTGAATTCTTGCCCGACAAAATTGGGCGACCTATAGGTCTACAAGAGCACCTTTCGAAGTATACATTCATCAAAAAAAATCCGATCCACGTGTCTTTTTTGGTACTTATAATTTTTTTTTATGTTTCGCATATAAGGGGTTGTAGAGGGTGAATTCTTGCCCGACAAAATCAGGCGACCTATAGGTCTTCAAGAGCAACTTCTGAAGTATAAATTCATCGAAAAAAAATCCGATCCACGTGTCTTTTTTGATACTTTTTATTTTTTTTCATGTTTCGCATATGAGGGGTTGTAGAGAGTGAATTCTTGCCCGACAAAATCAGGCGACCTAAAGGTTTTCAAGTGCACCTTTCGAAGTATACATTCATCAAAAAAAAAATCCGATCCACGTGTCTTTTTTGGTACTTATGATTTTTCATATGTTTCGCATATAAGGGGTTGCAGAGGGTGAATTCTTGCCCGACAAAATCAGGCGACCTATAGGTCTTCAAGAGCACCTTCTGAAGTATACATTCATCAAAAAAAAGTCCGATCTACGTGTCTTTTTTGATACTTATGATTTTTTTTTTATGTTTCGCATATAAAGGGTTGTAGAGGGTGAATTCTTGCCCGACAAAATTGGGCGACCTATAGGTCTTCAAGAGCACCTTTTGAAGTATACATTCATCAAAAAAAATCCAATCCACGTGTCTTTTTTGGTACTTATAATTTTTTTTTATGTTTCGCATATAAGGGGTTGTAGAGGGTGAATTCTTGCCCGACAAAATCAGGCGACCTATAGGTCTTCAAGAGCAACTTCTGAAGTATAAATTCATCAAAAAAAGTCCGATCCACGTGTCTTTCTTGGTACTTATGATTTTTTATGTTTCGCATATAAGGGGTTGTAGAGGGTGAATTCTTGCCCGACAAAATCGGGCGACCTATAGGTCTTCAAGAGCACCTTTCGAAGTATACATTCATCAAAAAAAATCCGATCCACGTGTCTTTTTTGGTACATATGATTTTTTATATGTTTCGCATATAAGGGGTTGCAGAGGGTGAGTTCTTGCCCGACAAAATCAGGCGACGTATAGGTCTTCAAAACCACCTCCTAAAGTATATATTCACATGAAAAAATCTCATCCACGTGCATTCTTATTATATTCGATTTGACTATAATCTGTTTGTGAATTGGTTATTAAACAAATCCATCCCTATCTTCGTATAATTCTGGGTACTTTTTCAACATCACCAGGAATGTTCGTTCATTTTTTGATACATCCGACTCATGGGTAAAGATCTGAATATACAAGAAATGCATGGCCAGCCACGTTTTTCAATTTTAATCGACCTATGGCGGTCGGGCGCGCGCCTTAAAATTTCAGCGGATCCGTGGCTGGAACTCGTGGCTGCTTTCACACTGATGCACATTTGGTGTTTCTTGTAGGCGTAGTGACTAACTTCACAAAATTGGTGGTTCTAGTTGGTGAGGTGACTGACTCTACCTTCGATCATTGTTGTTGTTCGGAGGACTCTACAGATTGATCATTTCTCGGAGGTGTGGGAACATCTGAATTACCACTCTCATCAGAAGATGATGAAATCATTTTTTTTCTTCCAGATTTTCTAGTTTCTCGAGACTCTTCATCTTCTCCTTCTGCATTGATATCACTGGTATTTATAGCTATTTTTGATTTGCATGAAGCTTCTTTGTACATATCTGTAACCATATTTTCAATTAAAATAGAATATGCACGCTATATATATATAACGAACATTACTATAAGTAGATAGTAAACTCACTATAGGTAGCATTTCGAAATATGCGTATTTCATAAGATTCCCAACAAGTATCTGGATGCTCATGGTTCTTGATGGCCTTATATACTTTTTCAGAAGTAAAGGATGGCCAATAGCACATGTTACCAACAATCCATGTAGTAGGGACAGCCTCGACGCTATTTTCCTTTATGAAGTTTACTACTGTCCATGTTTGATCCATTGATTCAACACAAATCTGTGGAAAAAATGCATAAGCAGTAAAACAGTAAATAAAGACTTCAAAACAGATCTTCAAGAATTAAATTCACTGAAAGACATGGACAACAGACAATGATAACAAATAATAGAAAAAAAAATGAATGGCCAGTCCTGGATAACTGTGGTTGAGTATGCGATATAATTTGAAGGTAGAGGTGAATTAAAGATTTTTCAAGCATTTGAATGACAAAAGCAATATAATTAGGAGACGATGAACAAGGTAGACATTAAATAATACTGATTTCATATTAGGTTGCAGAAGTATAACAAAATAAAAAGTGAGATTATAAAAATTATGTTTGTTAATAAAATATCAAGGATGTTTATTCACATATATGGTATTCTAATTATTCAGAATCATTCAAAAAATCAAATATTAATTCAGATGCAATAAAGGAAAAACTACATATTTATTTTCATAATCTAGTTTCACTAGTTTACAGGATACAAATTCTGTCGGGAAAATCTCAAGAGGAGCCAAATTAGATACTGAAAATATTCCTAAATCTGAAGAATTGCAAGGAGATGTATAAAAATTGTCCATTTGCAAAAATTTCTGCCCAATTATACTCACTTCATTGTCATGTGATATAATGTTTTTAATTATAACAATATCACTTCGATTTATCTTACAGTAATTATTTGGTTCAGATGTACTCAAGGAAAAATTTTTGAATTGAATTATTTTGAACTGTTTTTCGTAATGATTGTTGAGAAGAGGCCCATCACAATGTTCTTTAATAAGTTTAGGAAATATTCTAGAATTTTGATCAACTTTTTTAGTGGCTCGGCTAGAAGAATGTCAATGATTTAATTCATTGATTCTAATAACAATTTGCTGTAGGGGCTTATCCCCTTTCCTTATATATTTTTTGAGAGTTTGCATAAAATTTTCAAAGGGAAATGCGCTGAATTCATCAAGTGAACCAAATCGTCTGACATCATCACAAATGTGTAACAAATTATGTACATTATGAGATACCTTTTCCTTTCCACATATAATTATGAAGGTATCAACAAAGTATTTTAGTAGTAGTTCTGCATAATCAATGTTATGATTTGAAGCCGTTCCTGCCAAAATGAACAATGAAATGTGTAGACTCAAAAAATGTTTGTATTTACTTTTACTTAAGACAGGTTTATGTACTACTGGGCCTGTATAAAATAAAAATTGTCGAAATTCAGTAGCTTTCCATCTTTTAGCTTCACTCAGAGATCGTGGTTTACGATTGAACTCTTCAGGTATATTTGATGCTTGTTCTATTAAATTCTATTAAATTTTACTCATTTCCAAAAATGACAATTTATGTGATGGTCTACCTCCTATCCATAAGTTTACAATTAATTTTTTTACCACTCCCAGGCAGACAAGGTGCATATAATCTAGAGGAAAGTTGTTTATCATATAAATATCTGGCAATGTCTCTAAAATTGACGTACCAGTATGATGATTTTCATTTTGTTTCTGTCTGAAACATTCATCAGTTCTCAATACTGCATTTCTATCATTTGGGAAACAAATACGATTATTAAAATGAATACCTTCGATTGAACATTTTGAACAGGACTGGTAACCACTATTATGTTCTCTAGAATATTTAATATAAGATTTGGCAGGCACATCACAAATAAATCCCTTGATTTTGATAATATATTGAATTCCTTTGAACATTAAACCATTATTTAAAATGCTGTTCTGTACCATGATATATACCTATAGCAGAAACAATATTTCTATTTTTATATAAACTACACAGAATTGGATAGAATTGACTTCCAGAGCTTTTGCTTAATGGCAAACCATCAATATTAATATTTACTTCTATAATATTTGATTCAAAAACTATTCCTTCGGAAACCTGCAACAATGTTCCCAGGCAATTTTCAAAGCCGAAATGATGATACTGTCCAGGTTCTACAGTCAGAAGATTATTTATTCTAGGGGTTTTCAATAGCGTTCGAGCATCTAATGGTAGGAATGTATCCATGGGTTTTAGAATACCTAATAAATCAGAGATTGCAGAATGAGTGAATCAGGTCATTACCTGATAAAGATTCAGTTTGTGCTGGTATGGGCGTTTGTATATTATTTGCCTGATGGGTATGATTTGCTAAGTGCTCTACATCAAATTCGTCGAAACTATCATCATGATCACTCAACAAAAAATTGACATCATGTTCATCTTCATCAATACAATCAATATTGCGATAGGTGTCTAATAATTCAGTAAAAGAAATTTGTTCATTTTCACTACAGTCACTATCAGCACTAGAATATTTGAGATTAGAATCATCTTTGGCATTTGAGCAAGATGCTGAGGAAATAGCCGCCGATGTGGCTTCTGATGGACACTTGCTTCCGAATAAATCGCTTGTTATGTTTATCAATAATTTTGAATTTTCTCTTAGAGCTATCCATAATACCAATATACGAATATATATGAATAACAGGTACTTACTTATTAAATGATATGCTTCTCGATGATATGCACACCAAACAAAAAACACACAATCGATAATGGAAATGAAATAAACTAGTTGGACGGTTGGACCACAATAATAGAAATTATATGATACCTAATGGACCGTAAATGCAATTCAACCATCTGTAATCTAAATAACCTAATATCTAATGTAATGGACGCCACGCCTTTCGAAATTCAGCAAACCGCGCGCAGTTTAAAAAAAATGTTATCTATAAACTTTGATGCGATCACATATTTTCAAAACTATATAATAGTACCTATATTCATTTTATATGATATATATTATATTGTCTATGGTAATAAATGACATTCTCTCGTCACATATTTATTGTAAAACAGAGTGTGGTAAATATATAGGTACTGCAGGAAGTATTTTAATTATCATTACTGAAAAACAATTAATTTTGAGATATATATTTTATATCCAAAATTCGAAAATCCATGCAGAAATATGACATAATAAGATATGGCATATATGTATCAGAAATTTCTCAAGATGCCTTATAATATTTATCATTTTTGAAATCAGATGCCCATTGTAACATCTGAAAATGGATGTCCAATGGATGTACAAACTCAGATATCCATTGTTCTTCTACAAAATGGATGTCCGATGGATATATAACATCGGATGTCCATTGTACATGTATAAAATGGATCTCCATTGGATGTCCGAGAACATCCCACTGCCTGATGGACACAAATTGGGCATCCAATGGATAAATGTCCATTGTACAATTACAAAACGGATGTCCAATGAATGTCCATGGACATCCAGGTCCCTGATGGACACAAAATGGACTTCCAATGGATGCACTTGTGTTGTCTGGGTATATCATATCTATTCTAGTGACACTAGGAAATAATTTACAGTTACATGAGTGAATTATCATCTAATGTTTTATTCATCAGAGAGCATATTTGTATCCAGTGTGGGTGTCAGATATATATTGAAATATAATATGTTAAATCACTTCCTCACTGTCTACCTATGTGTTTTTCCAGTACAAACTTCAACTTCATGTTGTCAATCCTCACGATATTTGGGGAAAAAATATCGTAAAAAGGTGTCCGGGGAAGATTACATCCCAAGATGTAGATTGATGAAAATTTAAAAGAAAGTTATCATAGATTTCCATCATACAGGGTGTTCTCAAAGTTGAGTCATTTATTCTAACACCTTGTATGAAGACACCAATTTACCAAAAATCATTTATGAAATGGAGCAATGAAAAATAATTGAAGAAAAATGAAATTGAAGACACTCATGGACGAATGGGGACAATTTCAAATAATGTTTATAGATCAGATAATTTATTATTTTTATTGGCTCGAGGGCTCATAATCTGATATTGTTTGAAACTCTCACATTCTGAAACTTTTTTATGAAAGATTTCTGGTAAATTGACTTCTCTTATTCACGAGAATGACCTGTTCAAATGAAAGACGCAACACATATTTTGGGAACCTAGCCGAAAAAATTTCAGGAAGAAGCTGAATGCAAGTGTATGAAGTAAAACAGAAAGTGGGTTGTATTTCCTGTAAAATTTTTACTTTGCGAAGTGTTTTCAAGTATTAAGATCAGTGGTACCTCCAAGTAGGTGAATACTCAATTGCATACCCTAAATTGGACAGAGGAACAAAAAATATTACTGAAATGAATTCGAATATGATTTGTTGTCAAATTGTTCGATTCACAATGTGAAATGTTCTCATGTAATTTCTACTATCAACTAATCCTCTTTGATTATTGTAACTGAGTTTTTACTCGCAGGAAAACACTTTACAAAATGGAAATTATACATGGAATATAACCTTACTTTCTTTTTTGAAAAATATGAATACTTACAAATCTCTAGAAATCCTATTTTGTTCACTGGGAAGGCTATGGGTTGGAATGGTTTAGGGGGACTTTTCTTGAATAATACTGGAAGAAGCTAATGTAGATATAGAACAACCACTCATTATTTAAATTTTTTATTTCATATGTATAGATTATATATGAAAACATAATTATTTTGTCAACCAAAGGGAAGTTTAGCTAATGCGATTCTCCCGGATATGCAACATTCGAGTATAATACAGAATAGTAACCTATATTTATCAGTACCTTGGTGAGATATTTTCTTCAATATCATATCAAGTTTCCTACCATTTTGAAATTGGGTAGAATTGCACAATTTGTAGGAGGGATAAACATATACCTACTTTGAGAATGAACTATGGAATCCTATCACAATAATTATTTTAATCCAACAATAGTTTGACACAGACTCATAATACATAAACATCTCATTTTTCATAGACACAAATTATTTTTGTCAAAAATCTACTGTTGTAAGGTAAATTTCTGATATTCTGATAGGTCTGACCTCCCCTATCATTGGCACAGTGATATGGTTCACAGTCAATCATTCTCAAGTTACAAACTTTCTCAAAATCATCCAAGGATGAATGAGAACTGTCAAAGATATTTACTAATTCTTGAACAATATCCCATCATGATGAACAATAGAAAATGAGATTTCAGACCAATCAATATTGTTGTTCATTTCAATAAGGTTGTCCTATAATGAACTTGAAAATGTAAGATGGAAGGATATAGGAACTTCTTTGGATACTGGCCATAATGATGGGACAGCAACTTTCTTCAATCGTCTGCCAGAGAAAGAATCAACAGGAAAATGTTTGGAACAGATGACCGATTTCACATGCACATTATTTCCACATGCCACCATCCATTCCAAACAAAGATTTTCATAATGAAAGACAAAAAAATATAAATATATTCATAACTTTTAAGAAATAATTGAATAGATTATCAAAGAAAAAGCCTGATGAGCGAAAGATATTATTGAAAATTAAAATCATTTTCCATTGAAATGGGATTCAAATTGGTGGTATACCCATTACCAAAAAACAAATCGAAAAAATATTGAGATTGTACCTACCTAATCATTATCAGTTGATAGAATTAGTAGAGGAATTTTCGGAGTGACATAATAAAAAAAGACGAAAAACTCATATTGCATATGACTAGAAATAGATTACATCTTACATCATTGATGTAATAAACTAGCTGGTGGAGCTACTCCTATCCTTCTGCCGTAGTGCCGTGTTCAAATTTCTTGATATTGGCCAACCTTGATAAACATGACATGGCGTGGGCGAAACTGTAAAAACTGTAAAATCTGCCAGCCGAGTTTTCAACCAAATTTGCAGAGACACGTTTTTGAATTTGTCAGTGTCGCCAACAAATGTTGGTATATTCTATGAGGTTATGTGTGATGAGCATTTCACTTTTTACTGTTTTATTAGTTTTTTTTCTTAAAAGACGGAGATATACAAAGTTCATGGAAAGGAGTTTTATTCTATTTTGTTGTGAATCAGAATGAAATACAAGAGCTAGATAACATTTTTACCTCCATATGTAAACCTGAGAGGGATTCATGTTTCTACTGTGCAAGGCGGATTGACCTCGTACAAAAATAAATGTAATGATCGTTTCAGACTCCAGAGTGATATATTTGTATTTTGAAAGGTGAGTATCAGGTTAATACTTCTTATATATAATCTTGTATTGAATCAGGTATATGAAATTATGCATTGGAATTGATTATCAATGCTGATTCATACTTCGTGTATTTTCAGGATTATTTGCATACCCTAGGATTCTGTGAATGAAATAAAAGATAAGTTGAGTACCGTAACTTGGGGCGAATTCGAACGCAATTTCGAGGTTTTTTTCAAATTCTGACGGGGTTTGACAAAAAAAAATATGAAAATTAAAATATATCATTATTAAACCTTCCTTTAGACATTCCCAGAAAAAAAATTAATTTGAAAAATAATTAGTATTTTTTTTTAATTAGTAAATGTTGTTCGAATTCGCCCCTATGGGTGGGGCGAATCCGAACAAAGCTTTAAATGACACGAAATTGTTATTTTAGCCTTCAATAAGGGTAAATTCGAACAAATTAAGTATTTTTTAGCACTCTAAATAGCTTTAAAAAGGGGAAAAAAAAGTTTGGCATTATATTTTTATCAAAAAAATGCTTTATTTTCTTATAAGGATTACAAAATAAACTTAATTCTAAAAAAAAGCATAGAATACATACTAGAAACAAAAGGAACAAAAATTCTCAAAAGGAACAAAAATTCTTAAATGAAAAAAGGAACAAAAATAACTTCTAATGAATAAAGAAAAAAGATCAAAGTTTACTCAATAACATAACCTTTGGGTAAGTTTTTGAACATAAAACGATTTCTGCGAAGGTCCTTTGGTGCAGAAAGTTTCATAACAATATCACTTCTGTTTATTACAGCCTCATCTTTTACATCTGGATAGAAAAAATAACTTTCAAGCTTACTAGACTTTTTTTTGTCTTAAAAAATTTACAAAAACAGTCTCAGGCTCCTGAACAAAAACTTCAATAATTTTACCAATAAAAAATCTTGTAGTTTTTTTAGGACATTTAGAGCTTACTAAAATATAGTCATTGGCACTTAAGTTTTGGTCAGTGATATCTTCAAAACTAGAGTCTTGTGGGTTATTAGTTCCTGGAATAAACTCATCCATGTCAGAATGATCATCTCCATTTTCTTCCATGTCAGAATGATCATCTCCACTTTCTTCCTTGTCGGACTGATCAGATTCGATAAGAAACTCGTCGCCAGTGCTGCTCGTCGCCAGTGTTGTTCTCTTGAAGCTGAAGTTTCACCTAAATCTCTTGCTCTTATTCCTTTTCCTGGTGTTACATTAATTTTTTTGCCCCGTTTTATGTTCTGTTTGGTTTCCAGAGTCCTTGATTCTTTCATGAAATTAACAAAAGTTGAACTCCAGCGTCGATCGATTTCAGCCTGGTTTTGCTGTTGTTCCAGTTGTTCTTCTGTTAGTTTCGGAAGTTTATTTAAAACAACATTTCTATCACACGGAATTATACCGCTAGCCCTGAAACCGGAAATGATGTTTTTTGCAGCATTAAGCTCCACATTGTCAAATAATTTCTTTAACAATCTTGGAAAATCGGACTTAGGGAGGACGCCTCTATTTTTTTGCTTCCATTCCGTCAGTAACTTTCTCCAGATTTTTTTGAATGGAGCAAAGAAAGCTACATCCAAAGGTTGTAATAGATGGGTGGCGTTAGGCGGCACAAGTATAAACTCGATGTTGTTCTGTTCGCAGAGTTGTATAACTCTGATTGAAAGGTGACTGGACAAATTGTCACCAATTAAAATTCTTCTACCTGTGCATTTTCGAAAATAAGGTAAAGCTACTTTCTCAAACCAGTCTTCGTAAACAGCGCCTTCGAACCAACCACTTTTGGTGCGATTGTACACTGCATTATCAGGACCATTTTCTGTCCAAGTGGGGTAAAGATGTTGTGCTCTATATACAACATAAGCAGGCAATAGTTTTCCAGACCCAGTCGCTGAAACCATTATAGATGTGCTGGATTTGCTAGAATCTAATATTCTATTCACATATTTCGTGCCCCTTTTACAAACCACTTTGGTTCTTCCAGGGTCGTCACATAGATTTGTTTCATCATAGTTAATTATGTTGCATGCTGGCACATCCTGTATAATTTGTGACAAATTGTCAAAATAAGCATGAATAATTTCAGGAGACAACTCAGCTCGACAACGCTTAATGTTTTGACACATACGTTCCGTTAAAACAGGATTTATTTTCAAAAATTTATAAAACCAATCTAGGCCGGGCATGTTTTCCTTGAAACACTTAACTCTCTTACCTTGGGCATCAAGGAATTGCTTCACCAGCGTTCGGATGTCCATTCTTGTAAGGGGAAAGCCCCATTCTGCAGCCTTTTCAATTCCAGAACGAAGACTAAGCTCTTCTTCTTGGCTTAACGCTGTAAGACCTCCAGGACGCATGGGATGTTTATTTTTCATTTTGTTGCAAAGCGTTGCTATTGGCACTTGAAAAGCCTCAGAAGCACTCCTGTAAGTCATCCGTTTGCTTCGCACAGCTTCTATAGCTTTTTTTAGCGCAGAATCTGAGTAATTGCCATAATGCTTGGCTCCCAGCACCTTCTTATATGTTCGAACCATGTTCGAATTCGCCCCTCTGCAAGTAAATTTTTCGTATTTTTATTTTTATAAATTACGCAATTCAAAAAAAATCAAAAACTGGCTAGTATATCATGTTAAGGACATGTCAGATTATACTTCTACAAAGTTTTAAATTGATATATGCGATAGAGCCAAAGTTACAGGTGTTTGTTTTCAACCCAACCAAAAACTAACCAATTTCATATAAAATTGTAAAATTCACCACGTGTCTACTTACTGCTCAACTAGCGTCCTACCACCACTAATACGCTCGGCCAACTGCCTACTTTCGATCTACCATTTGAAAATATACGTTAGAGTCGCGAGATCCCATTGGTTTCAAGAAATTCTCAAGGACGACCGGTTGTTCGAATTCAGCAGACGTGTTCGAATTCGGTACTCAAAAGACTTTATCCATTAATAATCGCTGCATCAGCAGTAATCACAATAAGTGGCAAATTACAAATGAGAATTAATGAATCCAGTTGAGACTCATTTGATTCATATTTCAATTCAACTTGAGTCAGATCACAATCACTCTGAGAATCGTATCTACTGATATTATACAGGTACATCAAAGTAACAGCTATGCTATAATTATCTTGAACTGTTATTGTTTTTTTAATACATTCATGATATCAATCAAGTGAGACTTCTTGGAGTAGGTAATAGTAGAGTACGTATCAGATATATTCATAACAGGATGATGTCTTGCTATCATTGAAAGAAAGTCCATGTTCACTCAAAGTGGTTTGGAAAAGTGAAGAGTAGAAGGAAACTTTAGATCTTCTCCACAAAATTATTCATGGAAATGAGAATATCAACCAAAGGTACACTCAATGATCTAGTTTGGTCATCTTCAGTGATATAAACTGCTTGTCAGCTGCAATGGAATGATCTACTTTTCCAGAAAATTATATTAGGAAGCAAAAAAGGTTAAAAGTCTTTTCATATCAAAATATAAGTATCAAATTCACTGGATTTTCAGCTAAAAAATTGAATCTCATTTCACATCTCGTTGAGTGGATATCTTTGGTACCTCTGTAACTCTTGCAAATTTGATTACTCTAACTCCATACTGTTACTAACAGCAACGGTTTTACAGCAACGGTTTTTTTTTTCTTTTTTTTTTCGTTTATGGTATTTCCTGGTGATTTTCTTATGTGAGTGCACCATTCCGCAGTTGTTGAAGAGGCTCTTAACAAGAAAATAATTAATGAAACAAAAACCACCCCTCAACAACCCTCCAAAGTAGAAAAATCTTGAAACAGTGAAACAGTTGAAAATACCCGTTGCTCGGGGTTTTCCGACGGAAATGAACTAACTCACATCCGCTCTATAGGGTAAAAATAATTCGTAAACCGAAAACAACCCCTCAACAACCCTTCGAAGTAAGGAAATTCTTGAAACAGTTAATATACCCGTTGCTCGAGTTTTTTCGACGGAAATGAACTGACTCACATCTGCTGAATACGCTCTATAGAGTGAAATAATTTGTGAATCAAAAACTACCCCTCAACAACCCTCCAAAGTAGAGACATCTTGAAACAGTTAAAAATACCCGTTGCTCGGGTTTTTCCGGCGGAAATGAACTAACTCACATCCTTTGAATACGCTCTATAGGGTGAAATAATTTGTGAACCAAGAACCAAAAACAACCCCTCAACAACCCTTCGAAGTAAGGAAATTCTTGAAACAGTTAATATACCCGTTGCTCAAAATTTTTCGACGGAAAAGAACTAACTCACATCTGCTGAATACGCTCTATAGGGTGAAATAATTTGTGAATCGAAAACTACCCCTCAACAACCCTTCGAAGTAAACAGTTGATATACCCGTTGCTCGAGTTTTTTCGACGGAAATGAACTAACTCACATCTGCTGAATACGCTCTATAGGGTGAAATAATTTGTGAATCAAAAACTACCCCTCAACAACCCTCCGAAGTAGAAAAATATTGTTACAATTGAAATACCCGTTGCTCGAAATTTTGAGACGGAAATGAACTAACTCACATCCGCTGAATACGCTCTATAGAGTGAAATAATTTGTGAACCAAAAACAACCCCTCAACAACCCATCGAAGTAAGGAAATTCTTGAAACAGTTAATATACCCGTTGCTCGAGTTTTTTCGACGAAAATGAACTGACTCACATCTGCTGAATACGCTCTATAGGGTGAAATAATTTGTGAATCAAAAACTACCCCTCAACAACCCTCCAAAGTAGAGACATCTTGAAACAGTTAAAAATACCCGTTGCTCGAGTTTTTCCGACGGCAATGAACTAACTTACATCTGCTGAATACGCTCTATAGAGTGAAATAATTTGTGAATCAAAAACTACCCCTCAACAACCCTTCGAAGTAAGAAAATTCTTGAAACATTTAATATTCCCGTTGCTCGAGTTTTTTCGACGGAAATGAACTAACTCACATTTGCTGAATACGCTCTATAGAGTGAAATAATTTGTGAACCAAAAACAACCCCTCAACAACCCTTCGAAGTAAGGAAATTCTTGAAACAGTTAATATACCCGTTGCTCGAGTTTTTTCGACGGAAATGAACTGACTCACATCTGCTGAATACGCTCTATAGGGTGAAATAATTTGTGAATCAGAAACTACCCCTCAACAACCCTCCAAAGTAGAGACATCTTGAAACAGTTAAAAATACCCGTTGCTCGGGTTTTTCCGACGGCAATGAACTAACTTACATCTGCTGAATACGCTCTATAGGGTGAAATAATTTGTGAATCAAAAACTACCCCTCAACAACCCTTCGAAGTAAGAAAATTCTTGAAACATTTATTATACCCGTTGCTCGAGTTTTTTCGACGGAAATGAACTAACTCACATCTGCTGTATATGCTCTGTAGGGTGAAATAATTTGTGAATCAAAAACTACCCCTCAACAACCCTTCGAAGTAAGAAAATTCTTGAAACAGTTAATATACCCGTTGCTCGAGTTTTTTCGACGGAAATGAACTAACTCACATCCGCTGAATACGCTCTATAGAGTGAAATAATTTGTGAACCAAAAACAACCCCTCAACAACCCTTCGAAGTAAGGAAATTCTTGAAACAGTTAATATACCCGTTGCTCGAGTTTTTTCGACGGAAATGAACTAACTCACATCTGCTGTATATGCTCTGTAGGGTGAAATAATTTGTGAATCAAAAACTACCCCTCAACACCCCTTCGAAGTAAGAAAATTCTTGAAACAGTTAATATACCCGTTGCTCGAGTTTTTTCGACGGAAATGAACTAACTCACATCTGCTGAATACGCTCTATAGGGTGACATAATTTGTGAATCAAAATCTACCCCTCAACAACCCTTCGAAGTAAGAAAATTCTTGAAACAGTTAATATACCCGTTGCTCGAGTTTTTTCGACGGAAATGAACTAACTCACATCTGCTGAATACGCTCTATAGGGTGAAATAATATGTGAATCAAAAACTACCCCTCAACAACCCTCCGAAGTAGAAAAATATTGTTACAATTGAAATACCCGTTGCTCGGGTTTTCCCGACGGAAATGAACTAACTCACATCCGCTGAATACGCTCTATAGAGTGAAATAATTTGTGAACCAAAAACAACCCCTCAACAACCCTTCGAAGTAAGGAAATTCTTGAAACAGTTAATATACCCGTTGCTCGAGTTTTTTCGACGGAAATGAACTGACTCACATCTGCTGAATACGCTCTATGGGGTGAAATAATTTGTGAATCAAAAACTACCCCTCAACAACCCTCCAAAGTAGAGACATCTTGAAACAGTTAAAAATACCCGTTGCTCGGGTTTTTCCGACGGCAATGAACTAACTTACATCCGCTGAATACGCTCTATAGGGTGAAATAATTTGTGAATCAAAAACTACCCCTCAACAACCCTTCGAAGTAAGAAAATTCTTGAAACAGTTCATATTCTGGTTGCTCGAGTTTTTTCGACGGGAATGAACTAACTCACATCTGCTGTATGAGCTCTATAGGGTGAAATAATTTGTGAATCAAAAACTACCCCTCAACAACCCTCCGAAGTAGAAAAATATTGTTACAATTGAAATACCCGTTGCTCGGGTTTTCCCGACGGAAATGAACTAACTCACATCCGCTGAATACGCTCTATAGAGTGAAATAATTTGTGAACCAAAAACAACCCCTCAACAACCCTTCGAAGTAAGGAAATTCTTGAAACAGTAAATATACCCGTTGCTCGAGTTTTTTCGACGGAAATGAACTGACTCACATCTGCTGAATACGCCCTATGGGGTGAAATAATTTGTGAATCAAAAACTACCCCTCAACAACCCTCCAAAGTAGAGACATCTTGAAACAGTTAAAAATACCCGTTGCTCGAGTTTTTCCGACGGCAATGAACTAACTTACATCTGCTGAATACGCTCTATAGAGTGAAATAATTTGTGAATCAAAAACTACCCCTCAACAACCCTCCAAAGTAGAGACATCTTGAAACAGTTAAAAATACCCGTTGCTCGGGTTTTTCCGACGGCAATGAACTAACTTACATCCGCTGAATACGCTCTATAGGGTGAAATAATTTGTGAATCAAAAACTACCCCTCAACAACCCTTCGAAGTAAGAAAATTCTTGAAACAGTTCATATTCTCGTTGCTCAAGTTTTTTCGACGAGAATGAACTAACTCACATCTGCTGTATAAGCTCTATAGGGTGAAATAATTTGTGAATCAAAAACTACCCCTCAACAACCCTCCGAAGTAGAAAAATATTGTTACAATTGAAATACCCGTTGCTCGGGTTTTCCCGACGGAAATGAACTAACTCACATCCGCTGAATACGCTCTATAGAGTGAAATAATTTGTGAACCAAAAACAACCCCTCAACAACCTTTCGAAGTAAGGAAATTCATGAAACAGTTAATATACCCTTTGCTCGAGTTTTTTCGACGGAAATGAACTGACTCACATCTGCTGAATACGCTCTATAGGGTGAAATGATAATATGTGAATCAAAAACTACCCCTCAACAACCCTCCAAAGTAGAGACATCTTGAAACAGTTAAAAATACCCGTTGCTCGGGTTTTTCCGACGGCAATGAACTAACTTACATCCGCTGAATACGCTATGTAGGGTGAAATAATTTGTGAATCAAAAACTACCCCTCAACAACCCTTCGAAGTAAGAAAATTCTTGAAACAGTTTTTATACCCGTTGCTCCAGTTTTTTCGACGGAAATGAACTAACTCACATCTGCTGAATACGCTCTATAGGGTGACATAATTTGTGAATCAAAATCTACCCCTCAACAACCCTTCGAAGTAAGAAAATTCTTGAAATATTTAATATTCCCGTTGCTCGAGTTTTTTCGACGGGAATGAACTAACTCACATCTGCTGTATAAGCTCTATAGGGTGAAATACTTTGTGAATCAAAATCTACTCCTCAACAACCCTTCGAAGTAAGAAAATTCTTGAAACAGTTGATATACCCGTTGCTCGAGTTTTTTCGACGGAAATGAACTAACACACATCTGCTGGATACGCTCTATAGGGTGAAATAATTTTTGAATCAAAAACTACCCCTCAACAACCCTTCGAAGTAAGAAAATTCTTGAAACAGTTAATATACCGGATGTGAGTTAGTTCATTTCCGTCGGAAAAACCCGAGCAACGGGTATTTCAATTGTAACAATATTTTTCTACTTCGGAGGGTTGTTGAGGGGTAGTTTTTGATTCACAAATTATTTCACCCTATAGAGCGTATCCAGCAGATGTGAGTTAGTTCATTTCCGTCGAAAAAACTCGAGCAACGGGTATATTAACTGTTTCAAGAATTTCCTTACTTCGATGGGTTGTTGAGGGGTTGTTTTCGGTTCACAAATTATTTCACTCTATAGAGCGTATTCAGCGGATGTGAGTTAGTTCATTTCCGTCGGGAAAACCCGAGCAACGAGTATTTCAATTGTGACAATATTTTTCTACTTCGGAGGGTTGTTGAGGGGTAGTTTTTGATTCACAAATCATTTCACCCTATAGAGTGTATTCAGCAGATGTGAGTTAGTTCATTCCCGTCGAAAAAACTCGAGCAACGGGAATATTAAATGTTTCAAGAATTTTCTTACTTCGAAGGGTTGTTGAGGGGTAGATTTTGATTCACAAATTATGTCACCCTATAGAGCGTATTCAGCAGATGTGAGTTAGTTCATTCCCGTCGAAAAAACTCGAGCAACGAGAATATGAACTGTTCCAAGAATTTTCATACTTCGAAGGGTTGTTGAGGGGTAGTTTTTGATTCACAAATTATTTCACCCTATAGAGCGTATTCAGCGGATGTAAGTCAGTTCATTGCCTTCGGAAAAACCCGAGCAACGGGTATTTTTAACTGTTTCAAGATATCTCTACTTTGGAGGGTTGTTGAGGGGTAGTTTTTGATTCACAAATTATTTCACCCTATAGAGCGTATTCAGCAGATGTAAGTTAGTTCATTGCTGTCGGGAAAACCCGAACAACAGGTATTTTCAACTGTTTCAAGATGTCTCTACTTTGGAGGGTTGCTGAGGGGTAGTTTTTGATTAACAAATTATTTCACCCTATAGAGCGTATTCAGCAGATGTGAGTCAGTTCATTTCCGTCGAAAAAACTCGAGTAACGGGAATATTAACTGTTTCAAGAATTTCCTTACTTCGAAGGGTTGTTGAGGGGTTATTTTGGTTCACAAATTATTTCACCCTATAGAGCGTATTCAGCAGATGTGAGTTAGTTCATTTCCGTCGGAAAACCCCGAGCAACTGTTTCACTGTTTCAAGATTTTTCTACTTTGGAGGGTTGTTGAGGGGTGGTTTTTGTTTCATTAATTATTTTCTTGTTAAGAGCCTCTTCAACAACTGCGGAATGGTGCACTCACATAAGAAAATCACCAGGAAATACCATAAACGAAAAAAAAAGGAAAAAAAAACCGTTGCTGTAAAACCGTTGCTGTTTTCACACCCGTACTGTATACTTGGTATTTGATACTCAATTATACTCTTTATAATTGTGGATGTGGTTTTTGCAATATGATTACTTCAACAAAACATCATCCTAGTTTAGTTTTGCAAGCTTCGATAATTTTTTCGCTTTATTCTCCATGTTTCTTTTTTTTTGCTCTGCTGAACAACAAATGCTCAGTCTGGCAACTAGATATATTTCAATTATATTATTACTCAAAGTAATTTTGTGATTTTGACACCCTAAAAGCACTCTAGGTTGATGATAATTTTTCGGGAATAATAGATATTGATGATTTTTTCAAATCCATTGAAAAATATCTGCTATTGTTTTTTCAATATCAGTCAAAAATGAGATGATTTGGGTCTTGACACATTCTTGACATGTTGTGGATACCTTAAACTTTTTCAAGATGTACAAACAGAAGTAGGCAAATGCTTCCTCTATATTTTCAAATCCCTCATATTCATTCAGAGTGGCATTTTCATCTGACTTTATAGTGATATCAAAAACGCATTTTATTTTCTTTTCTTTTAGTTCGCCTATTGTTAAAAGAAACTGGATCATTTCACCACCTGTTACATTACTTCCTCTGGGTGGTTTAACCAATGAAAATGAAGACATCAGCCTGAATATTTGGCCCACTTGAATGGATTCTGGGTGACTATTACAACCCCCTGCAGCTCTCATCATCCCAAAGAAATGCTAAGAAAAAAAATAGGTATTGATATATACAAATATTTCATATTCAAAATACTAGAGACGAGAATATGTGATATATTCTGAAGCTACCAGTTACTTTAACCAGCTTTAACTCAATAAATTTATCAAAGTATAAATGCATGAACTGTAATAAGCTGCAGTGTTCAGTAGATATTCCATTGTTATTCAGTTTCAAAGTCATTGCAGGATAATTTAATAAAATCAAGTATCATTCAGATTCAGAGAAAAATAGAAAATTGATGAACATTGAAAACTTTGAACAGTGAAACTCTTGAGTGTCTTGTCTCCAGAATTTGATACAAGGAAATCTGAAATAATCTAATGCAGTTTTCTATTACTTCTAGGAGAATTGATGATGGTGATGATGATGGAAGATGGTCTTGGTTCATCCTAGCTGTCATGAAGTACTGGAATCCAAGCCCTGAGAGGTAACCAGTTGAATCCAATGTACAGGATATCATGGCTTTCAACCCTCTGACAAAAACTTGTCAGGTGATGAACAGTCCTCCCACAATCCCAAATAGATGAGAAAATTTTCCAATTCCTACAAAGATATTATCACTTATTCTGTCACTACTAATCTTTGTATTATTCCTCTCAATATTCAACATTAAACTGAATTTATAATTTACCCTGTATCTATCAGAAGATCATTTTTTTCCACAGTGTTGAAAACGGGAGCAGATTCGTTTCCGAAACGTCCACAAAGATAAGTAGAAGTTTTGATTTTAATAAAAGTACATTTTCATTTCAAAATTTTGAAAAAACAAGGTGTCACTGACAAATAGAGAATTTTTCTTTCAGGTGCCTCTCTGGAAGATAAATTCAAAAGCAGTGACACTTTGGGGGGCAGTCTACAAAACTGTCCTCACTACAAATATATCAAAATAATTATTATAACTTCTTTTTCTATTTTTAGAAACGAGTAGAGAAAATCCCAAAAATCTAGGAAAATGAATTTTTATTGTGATATATACCTGAAATATCCTTTTTTTTTCTAGGTTATTTCTGAGCTTCCTGGAGGCATCCATTGGATGTTCACACCATGGCTCTGAACAGTTTTGCATCCTCATACATTTCCACATTGTTCTATTCCAAGCTGCTCCATCACTTGTGATTACATCAATGAGAAGTCCAGCATTCTCACACAAAATCACACATTCCGAAATTAGTTTTGCTTGGAGTTCACCAGTGATATTCACTTTTGTCAGAAAACATCCCAAAGCCTGCAAGCCATGACCAGCAAATGGCTGGAACATAATCACAAGTACATGATCTCCATGATCCTCCATGCCATTAGGAGTGAATTCACCAAGATCCATGAATCCCACGAATTCCATGGTCTTTTTGTCAAATTTTTTAGTAGGAGTGATTTTATATTCATCTACTAATAAACATCCATTCTTTTGCCATTCTGCCATATTCTTAGTTTTTTCTTTTATCATTGCAAAAAACTCCTTTTTGGAACCAAATGTTCCATCTATATTTGTAGTGTACCTATTGGAAAAATATGTTTTGAATATTTCATTATTTCCATACATTGTAAAAATAACTAACCTACCTTGAGATAGTGCTAGTTGATGGTATTGCCATAATTTGTTTATCTCTCATGTAATTATAAAGCTTTGGGCTCTTAATTTTCATGAGAATGCAATTATAAACCCATTCCAAGGTGTGTATCTTCTGCCTGCAGATTTACACTTGGCAGATTTTAAACAAATTTTTATCTTTTCTTGTTGAACTTCTGGCAAAGTTTCAAGAAGTTCATCAAGCTTAACCACATTGGCATTTTCCTTCCTCAGATTGACAATCACTCTACTCAAATGCATGCTCTGCAATAATTATAACTTGGAATGAGAACTGAACATGATCTGCTGTTGCCATTGCATATTTTCCACGTATCCATTTTATTGATCAGCTCTTGAAGTTTTTCTAATGTGGTAATGGCATATTCTAGATTAAAATGTTTTGCTCCTGCGTGGGCCGTAATCAGTGAGCAGCCTAAGATAATGGATCTCTCAGTTGAAATTCCAAAGTCATTATGAATACTCAGTTTTGTGATGAGAATGTGCTTTTCTAACTTATGAATACCCCAACGGGGTGGAAGTATCAGTTGGTCAAGAGATTCCAGTCCTTGATACAGACTAGTTAGACTATCCACAGTAGTAGTACTATGATCATTCTTATCGATATTCACAGGAAAGGTATCTTCAGGAGTATCAGAAGCAGGGTTCAAGTAGGAACTGGAAAGGGATTGTGGATTGGATGCAGAGGAATCTTGTTCACTACAAGAGAGAAAAAGAACAATATAGTTGAGTAATTACAAACAAAAAATTATCCAACAAAATATATTTTTTGAAATGTTTTTGTATTTATTCAGCCTTATCATAATTGCCTATCCAAAAAATCCGGATGAAATTGACATCATTGAATGCATGCATAATCATACTAGTGAACCTTATATAATTAATCAGTTCAGTTGGAAATATTTCTGTTTCCATATACCATCCATAAACCTGCTTGGCATTTTTATATAATGGTACTTGGATTCGGTATCAGGGTAATAACAGAACCAATGTATTTAGAGCGAGGAATAATACCTTTGAAAATTCAAGAGGTTGAATATTTGTATGAAAAAATACCAAATATAGGTACATACTGTGTACATATCTCAAGAGCTGATGACCTACACCGGATAGTCCACAGTTGTCTCCCCATAGTTTCTTTTTGAGGAGGTTGATGAATATCATTATTTCATCCCCAAATTTTGCATCGATTTAAAAAGGTAATCTTTTATAGTATTATGATGAACCAAGCCGTTTCTGATTAATTCATGTTTGAGAGGGACATATTTACCTTATTTTCTATTCGAGAGGAAGTTAACACATTAAGGTACCTACCCTTATTTCTCAATACACCATCAGCCATATATAGGGATATTGAAAGACAAATGTTGACTGTCTGTATATTCAAGAGAAGATTCATGACGGGTACGCTGGGTATGATTTTAAAAAATACAAACATTTTCAGTGGTGCGGCACCTTTCTTCAATTTATTCTTCCCAATGGCTTCGTTTTGAAAATGTTTTTCACAGACATTGTTAACACCCGCGTTATGTAGGTAGATATATTTTAGTTCACCTCTTTTCCTTCATCGTGATTTGAAGATTTCGATTTTATTTTATTTTTTTGTTATAATTGATTCGCATTCAAATATTCACTACATATATAGTTGTAAATAAGTTCGGTTTTGCTTCTTTTAACGCATGCCTGTCAAAATTTCCCTGGCGGGCTTATCGTGAAGAACCAATCGAGGATTAGTATCACTCTGTACTCTATCGGAATCACATATCTCTTGTGATTTCTGTTTCGGTTCGCGAGAACTTTACAATTTTATCATAGTGCTACCGGTATATCGTAGTCCTATCTCCAACGCAAGTATTCACTGAACCAGCCTAACAAATTATACAGTCCACAAAGATCTCGTGGATAGGTGGTTGCAACCCCGTCAAATGGTCAGAAGCGAGGAAGAAAGGAGTCCAGGTAAGTCCTCCTTTGGGTTATTTTGACAGTCGTTTCATTTGCAATACATACCTCATCCAAAACACAACATTATTTGGTCAACTTCGAGCTGGATTGTCAGTGAATATTAGAATTATTATATCGATTACATTTCCTCTTTAAAACTATTCGAAATAAATTTCATTTGACCTTGAATTTATTCATCTAGTAGTCGACAATTTGCAAGTCGGAATCCCCTTTTTGCAGAACTTTTTCGGTTCGCTGAACGTTCGCCACCTCGACTAGTTTTTACTCAGATTTAGCTTCTATTCAGTTGACATTACTCATTCTGCCTTCTCTACTCGCCTTCCGGCTTATGAATACAATACCTGCCGGTATTGTGTTTGCATCAAAAGTTTAATATTTTTTATTTTCTGAATTTTCTATCAAAAAAAAAACAAGTAAGGACCTCTAAATAAAATGGCCAATAAAATAAAGCAATATCGCGCTTCTCGAGATATTGCTAGTGATAGAATTCTAGAAATATGGCAGAGTGCAGAATCTGCAGTCACTGATGGCGATAAGCGCACAGTTTTCAAAATGAGGTTTATGCAACTGTCTGGAATATATGAAGAATTCAATGTACAGCATAATGCGATAGTTCAAGCTCTTGCTGTACAGGACGGTGCAGATTTGGGCCCTGAAAAAGACATTCGTTCCCAGGTGGATCGCCAATATTTCGAGATAAAATCGATTCATCATGACCTCTTCGAAAGTGTTCCTATAGCTCAGAACCCTCTCACGAACTCTAATATTAAACTTCCAAAACTTAATGTTCCATTATTTGATGGCACCCTAAAATCCTGGACTACCTTCAAAGGGTTATATGATTCTTTAATCCACGGTAACAATTCAATTTCGAAAATTGAAAAATTCCAGTATTTATTATCTCTACTATCTGGAGAGCCACTCTCATTAATAAAAAATCTCCCGCTTGAAAATGATAATTATGATATTGCTCACAAGAATTTGTGTGGTCGTTGTCAGAATAAGCGAGCTCTAGCAACTTTTTATTGGAACGAAGTCACTAGTGCTTCCAAAATCAATCTTGAATCACCTTCTGACTTGAGAAAATTATTAGATATCTTCAATAATAATTTGAAGGCTTTAGATAACTAAGAATTTCCTGTCAATCAATGGGATTTTGTTCTGTTCACTTTGCTTTCAATAAAGATTGATGATGACTCCCTCAAACGTTTCGAAATGAAACATGCCTCCTCAGACGTACCTACGTATACTGATTTGTACTCGTTTCTGGATAATCACTGCCTTGCCTTGCATTCTCTTTCACTCGTGAAGGCACCGACCAGATTACACCACAACGTTAATAATAGAAAGGGTTATTCAGTTCAAAAATATCATAGCACCCCCTCAAGCTCTCCCAAGTATTCATCCACTATGTTAACGAATACTGAAGATAGTAAACAAAAATGTCCTCTTTGTAATTCAGATCACACTATATATAAATGTCCTAACTTTTTATCTAGGACAGCAAAGGAAAGATATGAGATTGTTAAGCAAAATAAGTGGTGCATAAACTGTTTAGGATTCAAACACACTGCAAAAAATTGTTAATCATTTTACTTGTAATAGTCCTCATCACCACAAGCTTTTGCATTTCAATAGCAACCACACAAAATCGTCTTCCGGTGATATCAAAGAACTGTCCGCTTCCTCAGCGACTCCAACTCTCTTGGAGCCGGAAGTAAATGCTTTAACCAGTATTTCTTCGACAGTTTTGCTCTCTACTGCCCAAGTTGAAATTCTCGATTCTCGAGGGAATTTTAAGATTATACGTGCTCTTTTGGACTCTGCGAGCCAAGGTTCGTTTATTACAGAGAGCTGTGCAAAGTGTTTGAATTTACCTCTAGAAAATTCCCGCATTTCCATTAAAGGCTTGGGAAATATGACCTCAGCGGTTTCTTCCTCAACCTTATGTAGTATAAGACCCGAAGGCCAATGTCAACCACTAATAAATGTCAACGCGTCCATTATCCCTCAAATTTGTTCCCAGATGCCTGTTACTTCTTTTTCTATTGAAGAATGGCCTCAACTTGCAAATATCACATTAGCGGATAAGCGGTTCAATATTCCTGGACCGATCGATATGATGCTTGGCGCTGATATGTTTTCTATGATTTTATTGGATGGAAAATTGTCAACACCTGATTGACCTACTGCATTCAATACGATATTTGGTTGGATCGTAATGGGAAAAATGAAATCAACCTCTATTACGCAGGTTAACTCCTTTTTTGTCTCTTGTGAGTCTTCGATAGACGATACTTTGAAATTGTTTTGGCAAATCGAAGAAGTACCTGTCATTAACTCTATATCTCCAGAAGATTCCCACTGTGAGAACATTTTTCGAAATACTCATTACCGCAACAGTTCTGGCAGGTATACCGTTTCCCTTCCATTTAAGGACAGTGATCCGTATTTCAATGGCACGCGTTTCCTGGCTCTCAAACGTTTTTATTCATTAGAAAAACGCTTGTATCAAGATCCTCTCTTATTTTCCGAATATTCTAAATTCATGAAAGATTATCTTGATAATAACCATATGGAAGCTGTGAATGTTCCCTCTCCACTGGAAAATAATTATTATATTCCTCATCATTGCGTGACGAATCCCAATAGTTCAACTACCAAACTCAGAGTGGTGTTCGATGCATCAGCAAAGTCTCCCTCTGGTTTGTCTTTGAATGATACCCTCTTAACGGGAAAAAAGCTCCAACAGGACCTGGTGGGCCTTTTATTGAATTTTCGTCTGCACAGATTCGTATTCACCGCAGATATAATGCAGATGTACAGGCAAATTGCAGTAAAAGAATCACATTGCGATTTTCAACGCATCTTATGGCGGTTTTCTACGAAAGATCCTGTCCAGGACTTCGGATTGACGACAGTCACTTTTGGAGTATCTGCAAGTCCTTTCCTTGCCATCAGAGTTCTGAATCAGCTGGCTGAAGATGAAAAAGACAGATTTCCTCGCGCTTCAAAAATACTACTGACAAATGTCTATGTGGATGACATCTGTTCTGGAAGTCACTCCTTAGATGAAGCAAAATCTCTACAGATGGAACTGATATCTTTGATCAAACTTGGTTGTTTCCATTTGAGAAAATGGTCTAGCAATCACCCCTCTCTTCTCGAGAATCTTCCCCCCGAAGATTGTCAACAGTCTGAACTCTCGTTTGATTCAAATGACTCTGGTATCAAAGTTCTAGGCCTCAAATGGAATCCTTCCTTTGATAATTTTCTTTATGATATCAAATGCCTAGATAAAGCTTGCACAAAAAGAATTATTCTCTCGGAAATCGCCAGGATGTTTGATCCTCTCGGTTTCTTGGCGCCACTCTCTTTCTTTGCAAAATTCTTGATTCAGCATCTCTGGAGTTTAGGTTGTAAGTGGGATGACGTTCCTCCAGCCTATATTGTAGAAAAGTGGACGCAGTACAAGTTAGAGATTCCTTTGCTTTCGGATTTGAGAATTGCACGACATTGCTTGTTAACGAACTCTCATGCTTATGAGCTGCATGGCTTCGCAGATAGCTCAGAGAGGGGCTACGCCGCTGTAGTTTATCTTCGATTAAAAATATCTGAGGTCGAATTCGACACTAGGCTGCTTTGTGGAAAATCTAAAGTGGCACCACTCAAAAAACTGTCGATTCCACGGCTAGAGTTATGTGCATGTGTATTGTTATCGAAACTCATGGAATATATTTCGCTTGTAATGAAGTGTTTTCTCACCAGCTTCATTACTAGGCTTCGGTGTACGAGTCTCATATGAGAAATGAGGTTAAGGCCATTTTAGAGTCACCCTGTATACCTGATTGATAAATTCATGAATCAAGGAGCTCCTTTGGCTAGTATTTTGAGCCCCCCAGAGAGCCCTACCCCAGACTAACCTTGTTTAGCCCCGTTGCACCCTGCTGAGGGTAATCAACTTCATGACACCCCTGCCTCCGTTTTGAAAGCACTACCAGGCTAATGACTTCACACATATCATGTTCAGACTCTTGATATTAGTATTGGTAGGATTTGATTGCATAATGACCGTCCAGAGCCCTGGGAAATAAGAAGTCCAGTATGCTATCCGTTCACTTGCTTTATTCATCTTGCAATGATTTTTGCATCCGGAAATCCTGATCAACCCAGAGACTAAGACTTCTTATTGCCTATGGAGAGTGTATTTAGGATTTTGGAAAGAGTTAGAATGGTTTTCATACCTGGAAAGACATTTCAGGGTCATGTGATATTGTTTAGGTCATAACTTTGTTATCCTTCGTAATTTTGTAATCAAAATCGCTCAGTAGCACAAACATGGAATGCCAAGCACTTTGATACTACCGGTTTTGAGGAAAAATGATTTCCACCGCAAGTTTCCAGACCCAAGGTCAAGTAGTGTTCACTTTTTCCTTGAGAAAACAAATCATGGTCAGCTCGAGGCCGGACCAGCCCGACCAATCAGAATATCGACCTCGCTCTGTTTTTTGCCAAACCTAAAAAGAGTATAAGTAGCAAAATCCAGAGGCCCGGAGAGAGACTCTTAGAGATCCACAGAGATTCCGATAGATTCAGATATATAGATAGATAGTGAGTTATTCCATTTGGCAGTGATTATTCTGATTCAGTCCGATTCTTACCGTTCGTATAACCGTTATAAAAAGTGATCGAGGTGCTCGAAGTTTTTCCTGTATTTACATCCCGTTTTTGTGTTACACAAAGTTGAAAAAGTGAGCCAGAGCTTTCTCTGCCGACGATTCACTCGTGAAGTATATTACCAGTCAAGTGTGAGTTAACTGCATTTTGATTTCACTGCATTTTCTCATCTTTCTATCAAACTGCAGATTACCTTCATAGATCAAATAATTTTCCAGTAAAAACCCAGTTGTTGTGACATTTGTCGTGACGTTAGACAGCGGCCAGTTAATAAGGAACTGCACCAGTAGATATATGTGGTTAGGATAATCTACCCTGAGATTATTTGATCTGTGGAATTTTGCTATCTTGTGACTGACACCTGTCGACATATTCTGTCATCCGAATTTCCTCGTGGTCGTATTTTCTTGGTTATCATAATAATCATTGTGAGAGATAAATTCGATCTGTTTATTGTTTCCAGTGAATAAACCTGTTTAAGTGTGGAATTTTAGTTCTGATTGATATACCAAACACCCGCAGCAACCCGTATACCAGGGTGAAACCAAGTGGGTGAACTTAAAGCCCTCACCCCCTTGTGATCTTTTCATAGTCCAGAAGGCCTTCGACCCCTGGCATACCGTCGCTTGGACTGTGTTGCTACCTAGGCCTCCCAACAAATCCTGGTTGGGAGAAAGTGGAGTTCACCACTATAATCCAACTGGCGCGCGAGGCAACCCCGGTCTATCCTAGATATAGACATACCCCGTTGAGCACCACCCTAGTAACACCCCTCCAAGAAGGTGGAGACGTTACACGCTGACCTTGAAGGATTCTATTTGTTTCGATCAAATATATGCCTGGAGTGACTCTATGGTCTGTCTCACTTGGATAAAATCTTCATCTCATCGTTGGCAAACCTCTATAAGTAATAGAGTAAGCTATATCCAAGACAAAGTAGGTCCATCTCACTGGCACCACGTCAGATCTAAAGATAATCCGGCAGACTGTGCGTCTCGAGGATTGTTACCATCGGAACTTCTAAATCACACCCTTTGGTTCCATGGACCTCACTGGTTAACTGTCCCTAAGAAACAGTGGCCGATTTATACTCCTGAGTTCGATTCCTCTGATGCCTTAGAGGAAGAAAAGAAGAGTGTTCTTGGTTCTTTCGTGTCATTGGATTCTTTAGACTTACTTCTAGAACGCTACTCCTCTCTCAATAAGATAAAACGAATAATTGCTCATTGTATCCGTTTTGTTGAAAATATGAAAAATCCAGTTAAAAGGGTTTCCACCCCTTTCACCATGCAAGAGTTGCATAATTCCCTGTTGGTGCTGGTTAAACGTGTTCAACACACCTCTTTCTCGTCAGAGATTTCTCATTTAGAAAATAAAATTCCTCTATCAAAAGTATTTAGAAAGCTCAACCCCTTCATTGGGGAAGATGGTGTCCTCAGGGTGGGCGGACGTTTGCATGCGTCTGGGCTAGCCTATGAGCAGAAACATCCTGCTCTGTTACCGCGAAAGCACCGTCTCACTGAGTTGATCATTGAGAGCATTCACAAAGAACACTTCCATCCTGGCCTTCAAACTGTTCACTTTTTAGTGGCACAAAACTTTTGGATACTCTCTCCAAAACAAACTATCAGACACGTACTCTCAAAATGCCATAAATGTTTCAGGTTGAACCCTGTTCCCTTGACTCCCTTTATGGGTAACCTTCCAGCCTTGAGAATTAATGGAGGACCTTTCCACATAACGATGAGCAAAGGTAGAGGAATCAAATCTCAAAAGGCTTACCTCTGCTTGTTTGTGTGCTTTGCCACTAAGGCAGTCCATATTGAACTAGCCTCTGATTTATCTACAGACGCGTTCATCGCTGCTCTCAGGCGTTTCGTTAGTCGACGAGGACGTCTTGGTAAAATTTTTTGTGATCAGGGTCCCAATTTCATTGGGTCTCAGAGAGTTCTTTCTGAATTCATGAAACAAGCTGCTGAAGCCGAAAAAATATCCTTTTCATTTAGTGCTCCTGGTTCTCCTCACTTTAACGGTCTGAGTGAGGCCGGTATTAAATCTATCAAGACACATCTTTTCCGTACGATAGGATCCCAAATATTGACATACGAAGAATTATATACCCTTTTGGTCCAAATCGAGTCATTGTTGAATTCTCGACCCCTCTGTGCGCAAAGTTCCGATCCTAACGATCTCACTTCAATCACTCCGGGCCATTTTCTTACCTTGGAACCTCTCCCCTCTGTTCCGGATCCAGATCCTTCCCATCTGAGAATGAATACTCTTAATCGGTGGCAATTGGTGCAACGGCTACAACAAGATATCTGGAAGAGATGGAGTTCTGAATATTCACATACTCTTCAGCAGCGTAAAAAATGGTATACTGATGGTCGATCTCTAAATGTTGGCGATCTAGTCCTGATCAAGAATGAAACTTTACCGCCTTTGCAATGGCGATTAGGAAGAATTGTGAAAACTCACCCTGGGTCTGACGGAGTTGTGCGGGTGGCGACCGTTCATACAGTTCAAGGGTTATTCCAAAGGCCGTTAGTAAAACTTTGCCCTCTGCCACCACTATAACCTGTAGAAAATACTATGTATTTTGGTGGGCGGAATGTTAACACCCGCGTTATGTAGGTAGATATATTTTAGTTCACCTTTTTTCCTTCATCTTCGTGATTTGAAGATTTCGATTTTATTTTAATTTTTTTGTTATAATTGATTCGCATTCAAATATTCACTACATATATAGTTGTAAATAAGTTCGGTTTTGCTTCTTTTAACGCATGCCTGTCAAAATTTCCCTGGCGGGCTTATCGTGAAGAACCAATCGAGGATTAGTATCACTCTGTACTCTATCGGAATCACATATCTCTTGTGATTTCTGTTTCGGTTCGCGAGAACTTTACAATTTTATCATAGTGCTACCGGTATATCGTAGTCCTATCTCCAACGCAAGTATTCACTGAAACAGCCTAACAAATTATACAGTCCACAAAGATCTCGTGGATAGGTGGTTGCAACCCTGTCAAATGGTCAGAAGCGAGGAAGAAAGGAGTCCAGGTAAGTCCTCCTTTGGGTTATTTTGACAGTCGTTTCATTTGCAATACATACCTCATCCAAAACACAACAGACATATCCATTCGGGGGCAACTTATGCAAGTAGAAATACTCCATTTCAGCAATTCTTCTTTGCCCTGAAATCGGAAACGTATCAGCCTACACTGCTCTTCCTGATCATTATGAATGCACATCAAATGATGAATTCATTTCAATATTCATACTAACTTTGGGTACTGAAAACATTCGGAGTTCCGAATTTTTATGTGTTCCACACACGTTCAATAAATTCAATCGATTTATTCACAATGAAACTCACACTCAAGATTGTCTTCACGTGGGAATTGATAAATGTTCTTCATTGGAAACTAGAAGAAACAAAAATTTTTTATTTGTACCGCGTCCAAATTCAAACTGTTACACAGCTGTCATTAACGGGTATATTTCAACCGGAATGTTGCCTGCTTTGGAACTGTTTCGTGATAATTTGTGGCGACACTGATTTGCACACCTATCTTCAACGGGTCCTCAGTCCTACTATTCAGTGGATAGGTACTGTTGGCAACACTGACTGCCAACGCCTGCAGCGCCACGAAGTCGATGTGAGCTACCAGCACTCTACACTGGCTCTCACTTCTTCGACAGACACCAACCAGTCTACACGCGTAGCGCACACGCTCTCAACCTATTTTACACACATTCTCTATTGTCAGTGTTATACTTGTTAATAATCTATTAAATATACACTGTTATGATTGTTTGTTTATATAAACACAAAACAAAATATTGTGTGTATATAAACAAACGTTCACAACAGTGTATATTTAATAGGTTAACAAGTATAACACTGACAATAGAGAATGTGTGTAAAATAGGTTGAGAGCGTGTGCGCTACGCGTGTAGACTGGTTGGTGTCTGTCGAAGAAATGAGAGCCAGTGTAGAGTGCTAGTAGCTCACATCGACTTCGTGGCGCTGCAGGCGTTGGCAGTCAGTGTTGCCAACAGTACCTTTCCACTGAATAGTAGGACTGAGGACCCGTTGAAGATAGGTGTGCGAATCAGTGTCGCCACAATTTCTCGATGTTCACGACATCTATTGTTGAATATGAGAACCCCACGCCATCTGCTAGAATTCAATTGTTTTTGGACTTTAGAGTCTGACAAAACAATTGAAGAGTGGGTTCACCAGCTAGTTTTTTACATCAATATTACATCATTTGGACGGCTGCAAATCACACAAAAACGACACTTTTCCATGATAACTCAACGAAGAAAACAACTAAGAAAACTGAACAATAAAGGAACTTTCAAACTATAACAGTAATACAAACACGAACAAAAACACAACAGCAAAATGAATACTTATGGGAGGAACTAATAACAGGAAAACACAATATAAATAATTTGATCCACAGATTTTCAAACTGATCGCTTTTATCGAAATTCAAAATGACAGAATAACTTTCATGTCAAAACAGAAAACAGCAGTTTTCGGAGTGGAACGGTGGCGCCCCTTCAGGGAAACTCGTGACTCTTGCATTGACCAGGTAAAGCGGTTTGGCTGGAACAAAAGCGCATCACTGCAAACACCATGTTCTTTACATCATGATTACATCAATGTGGCGAACGTTGCCAAGTGGCGGTTGTTACCACCTCGCTAATGGTAGAGCAAAAGTAACTGGAGTCACAGTTTATAGCTCTAAACTGTGCTGGAGTAATGTTACGTTACAGAAGGACAACGGCCTTTATGATTCTACTGGTTTTCTAATCCCATCCAAGAAGAGCGAATGATGACATAGAAAGTAGCATGAAATTGAAGCTACCATGGTTATGAATTCTGTGAAACTGCATCGCAGTATGAGAAAATGCAGTTCACATTTTGAAAATTTCCTACTTTTCCTTTCATCTGTGGACGAAAAGAAACCTATAATGTTCGAGGAACATCGTGTTTGCCAGAGGTGGGATTTTGGGAGAGAATGAAGGTGTTGGAATTTCTCTTGGGAGTTTGGAGGTTGTGAGCATCAGGAAGGACTTCACTAGGCAAAGAATTCCACAACTTTGCCGTTCTATAGATGATTGCGATGTTCGACAGGTCTCGAGCCTGTCATCTGTAGCCTGAGCTGGTATGATTCGTCTACTGGGATTCGCACGTGGTGGCATAATAGATGATATTTCCGTTGAGCACCGACCGTGGAAGTATCTATAAAAAGGGAGAGATCGCCGACCTTTCTTTGCTGTTGGTGGTGACACCCAGCACCCAGCCTTCTTGGTGAACATACAAGCTTGCATGAGTTCTAGTTGCATTGAACTGTACTAGATTTTCAGATCCCCACTTCAGAATTCTTATCAAATCCTCATTTAATGCATCGACCATCGATGATATAGGGGCTCTAGAGGAAAAGGCGGAATGAAGTGTACTTTCATCCGCGAAGCTATGAACTGGGCTGTAGGTCACATTCAACTGTTAAAATGCAACCCAGAGATTTCGATCATTTTTAGTTGTACGCTAAGACGGGTGTGTAGACACTCCTGTATGGGCGTTTTTCACTTGCAATTCTAGGCTGCGTTGTCGGTCGCTATTTCAGTTTAAAATAAAGTATTTCACGAACTAAAATGCCGTGTTTCACTGCATAACTCATCAGGTTATGGGCCCAGATTACCCAGAAGTGAATTAACGGTGGAACCTTAGTTTGGAAGACAGGGAGACGAAATCACGTATTTTTGAGGTTAAGATGAGTACCCGCCAGGAAAACTTCACTGTGGAAAAGAATGGAATTGGTCAATTTGATGACAAGGACTTTGACCATTGGAAATTTCGCATGGAACCGATTCTTGACTAAAACGGGGTACTTTCTACCATCGAGACGGAAGTAGAGTCGCCAAATGAGCAACAGGTCAAACAAGACAAGAAGAGCAAGGCAATTATTGTGCAATGCATTGCTAACTCACATCTCGAGTATATTAAAGATAAAAAGACAGCATACCAAATGTGGAAGGCTCTTGAAAAGGTTTTTCAGAGGAAGGGCATAGCTAGCCAACTCTACTTAAGAAGAAAACTACTCACTATGAAGTTAGAAAGAGGTGAAACTTTGGGAAAGTATTTTGTAAGGTTTGAAGAGACAGTACGGGAACTAAAGTCTGTTGGAGGGAGTCTTGAAGAGATAGATATAGTGTGTCACTTGTTGTTGACACTACCTACTTCGTACGACACCATTGTTACAGCTCTGGAAACATTGGAGCAGGAAAAACTAACACTAGAGTTTGTGAAGGGCAAGTTGCTAGAAAAGGAAGGGTAGTGCACAAGCAGAGACAGGGTTACACACAAATACAGTGGCGTACAGCGGTTTTAACAAAAACTGGAAAAATAAAAGGGAATCTAGAAATGCTGGAAATTCGGCTGGATCCTTCGGAGAAGTTAAGAAGTTCTCTTGTCATCAGTGTGGTAAAGTCGGACATTTTAGAAAAGATTGTTGGCTAAATAAGAACGATAGAAGACAAGCGAATGAAGCTAGCGCTGAAAAAGAAGGAAGTATTTCTTTTATCGCAACAGTTGGAAGTGCTATGAACTGCAATGTGTCAAACACCATGAACAGTAATGTTGTAAGATTTGTCGTGGATTCTGGGGCAACAGACCATATGGTAAACGATGATAGCTACTTTTCTGAGGTTTGGAATTTGGAAGGTGAACTTCAAATCGCCGTAGCTAAAGAAAATGAGAGTCTACAAGCAAGTAAAGTAGGACTACTTGAGGTAAAACTACCAGGAATGAAGACTGGGGAGATTAAAAGTATCCTTTTTATTAAAAATTTAAGACAGAACCTGTTGTCGTTGCAAAATGCTAATTTAAGAGTTGTTTTTGAAAATCAGTGTGTATATATTTTTTGTAAAGATAAGTTAATTGTTGAAGGTAAAAAGGAAAATAACTTGTACATTGTAGAATTTGAAACTGTTTATGACAAGTCAGCTAATGTTTGTGAAGTAAATAAGAATTCTAAACTATGGCATGCTAGACTAGGGCACATAGGAAAACAAAATATTGAAAAGCTTGTTAAAATTAATATGGTTGATGGAATTAATGTTAATTTAAATGATAAAGAACTGGAAACTTGTTCTATCTGTAGTCAATCTTTAATTACTCGTAAATCGTTTCAAACTTCATATAAGAAAGTAACAAGGCGTCCATTGGAAATTGTGCACAGCGACATTTGTGGTCCCGTGACATCAGTAACACATGACAATAAAAAGTATTTTGTTACTTTTTCAGATGATTTCACTCATTTTAGTATTGTTTACCTCATCGAACATAAAAGTGACATTATATAATGCTTTAAAGAGTATGAAGCTATGGTCACAAATATTACAGGGTATAAAATTGGGTCGATACAATGCGATAACGGCTCGGAATATTGCTCAAATCGGTTTGTTGGTTTTTGTAAAGACTGAGGCATTCGGATCAGATACTCTGTCCCCTATAACCCGGAAATGAACAGGACTCTCTTGGAAAAGGTTAGGTCGTCGTTGTTGCCTGCCTAAGTTTATGTGGGGGGAATCTATACTTTGTTCAGTATATTTACTTAATCGTACACCCACTGTTTCTTTAAAAGAAGTCACTCCTGCTGAAATGTTTTATAAAAAGAAACCCGATTTAAAACATTTGAAAGTTTTTGGTAGTTTAGCTTATTGTCACATTCCCAAAGAAAAACAAAAATTTAAATTTGACCCCGAAGGAGAGATAAAGATAATGATAGGTTATTCGAATAATGGCTATAGGGTTTGGGATCCAATAAAACAAAATATTTGTACCGTAAGAAACGTTTCATTTGATGAAACCAAAAATATAACTAATCTAAGTAACTCACTTGTAAGTATTGAAAATTCTGAGATTCTTGAAGTTCTTACAACAGATGATAAAAATACTACAGAGGAAAATCCAATAGATCAAGAGCTAGGAGAGGATTTAGTTACAGATAAGGACATAGATCAGGATATTGAGGAAACAAAGGTTAGGACAAGTAGTAGGGTAAAAAGAGTTCCTGCATACTACAATGATTATGTCTTAGATAATGACATGGAGCATATGGCTTTAAACGTTTCAAGTTTTGTTGATAATGTACCGGAAAATTTAGAAAAAGCAAAAGAGTCATCTGATTATAGGTTTTGGAAAAAGGCTGTGGATGAGGAAATTCATTCCCTGAACAAAAACAATACTTGGACTTTGGTAAATAAACCGGATAACGTAACCTTAATTGACTGTAAGTGGGTTTTTAAAATAAAAACTAATGATGTTGGTAACAAAGTTAAATATAAAGCGCGATTGGTTGCTAAAGGTTTTATGCAGAAAGCCGGATTTGATTTCCAAGAAACCTATGCGCCTGTAGCAAGGTTAAGTACTGTAAGAACTTTGTTAGCTGTTGCTAATTTTGAAAATTTGGAAATTCAGCAAATGGATGTAAAATCCGCTTTTCTACATGGAAAAATTGAAGAGGACATCTATATATCAATACCCGAGGGTTTTCCTATTAATGATGAAAATAAAGTATGTTAGCTTAACAAAGCACTTTATGGGCTTAAACAAGCGCCATATTACTGGAACAAAAGGTTTAACGAATTTGCAGAAAAAGAAAATTTTGTAAGGTCACAAAATGATCCTTGTCTCTATGTTAAACGTTTTAATGGTAACATATCATATATTTTATTGTATGTAGACGACATTCTGTTGACAAGTAATGTGAGATCTGAAATTGATAGATTAAAAGTTAAATTAAAAGACGAATTTGAAATGCAAGATTTTGGAATCTTAAAAACTTTTTTGGGTATAAATGTAAGAAGAACTGAAGATTTTATCTATTTAAATCAAAAGAATTACATTAATAATTTACTGAAGCGATTTAACATGTCAGACTGTGAGCCAGTTAATACACCTTTAGATGTTGGAAATTTAAAACTTGGTGATGGTAGTAAAATAATTTCAGATAAACCAGTTCGAGAACTTGTAGGATGCTTGATGTATCTTATGTTGGCTACTAGCTAGTTGACTACTAGTTGACTACTAGTAGGTATCAAAGTAATCCAACCGAAAAGCTTTGGCAGAGTTTGAAGCGTATACTGAGATATCTTAAAGGTACTGTAGATCATGAACTTTGTTTTTCATTAAATAGTGTTTGTCTTGTTGGATACGCGGATGCAGATTGGGCTGGTGACGAGTGCGACAGGAAGTCAACCAGTGGTTATTTATTTGAAGTATTTGGTGGTACAGTCTGCTGGTCTACGAAAATGCAATCTACTGTAGCCACTTCTTCGACTGAAGCGGAGTATGTAGCTCTGGCTGAAGCAGCTAAAGAAGGGATTTGGTTATCTGGTCTATTAGTTGATCTTGGTTTTCAAAAACTAACCTTACTATTTACGAGGATAATCAATCCTGTATTAAATTAACAAAAAGGTTTGATCATAAAAGATTAAAACATGTAGATGTTAAGTTTAATTTTATTAAAGACTTGGTTAATGATGGAACTGTTACTGTAGAATACATTAGCACAAAGGAGCAAATCGCTGATATTTTAACTAAAAATTTGTCTGGTGACTTGTTTCATGCTCATAAATTAGGTTTAGGTTTGTTGTGTGGCTAATGTTCAATATTTGATAAATATTTTATGTATTTTGAGTTGATGCTTAAGTTTAGCTGTATGTGGAAATCTGTGGCTTGAGAGGGAGTGTTAAAATGCAATCCAGAGATTTCGATCATTTTTAGTTGTACGTTAAGACGGGTGTGTAGACACTCCGGTATGGACGTTTTTCACTTGCAATTCTAGGCTGCGTTGTCGGTCGCTATTCCAGTTTAAAATGAAGTATTTCACGAACTAAAATGCCGTGTTTCACTGCATAACTCATCATCAACGAATCGTTGATGTGGAGCAAGAACGAAGTTGGTGCCAAGACAGAGCCTTGTGGAACACCAGCATTGATCGTCATGGTATCAGACGAGACCCCGTCTACTACCACGTAGAGTGATCTATCTGCAAGATATGAGTTATTTCATTTCCGTCGAAAAAATTCTAGCAACGGCGGCTATATTAACTGTTTCAAGAATCTTCTTACTTCAAAGGGTTGTTGAGGGGTAGTTTTTGATTCACAAATTATCTCACCCTATAGAGCGTATTCAGCAGATGTGAGTTAGTTCATTTCCGTCGAAAAAACCTCGAGCAACGGGTATATTAACTGTTTCAAGAATTTTCTCACTTCTAAGGGTTGTTGTGGGGTAGTTTTTGATTCACAAATCATTTCACCCTATAGAGCGTATACAGCAGATGTGAGTTAGTTCATTTCCGTCGAAAAAACTCGAGCAACGGGTATATTAACTGTTTCAAGAATTTTCTTAGGTCGAAGGGTTGTTGAGGGGTAGTTTTTGATTCACAAATTATTCCACCCTATAGAGCGTATTCAGCAGATGTGAGTTAGTTCATTCCCGTCGAAAAAACTCGAGCAGCGGGTATAATAACTGTTTCAAGAATTTTCTTACTTCGAAGGGTTGTTGAGGAGTAGTTTTTGATTCACAAATCATTTCACCCTATAGAGCGTATTCAGCAGATGTGAGTTAGTTCATTCCCGTCGAAAAAACTCGAGCAACGGGTATATTATCTGTTTCAAGAATTTTCTTACGTCGAAGGGTTGTTGAGGGGTAGTTTTTGATTCACAAATTATTTCACCCTATAGAGCGTATTCAGCAGATGTGAGTTAGTTCATTTCCGTCGAAAAAACTCGAGCAACGGGTTTAATAACTGTTTCAAGAATTTTCTCACTTCGAAGGGTTGTTGAGGGGTATTTTTTGATTCACAAATCATTTCACCCTATAGAGCGTATTCAGCAGATGTAAGATAGTTCATTTCCGTCGGAAAAAACCCGAGCAACGGGTATTTTCAACTGTTTCAAGATTTTTCTACTTTGGAGGGTTGTTGAAGGGTTGTTTTTGGTTCACAAATTATTTCTCTACTTTGGAGGGCTGTTGAGGGGTTGTTTTTGTTTCATTAATTATTTTCTTGTTATTAGCCTCTTCAACAACTGCGGGATAGTGCACTCGCATAAAAAATCACCAGGAAATACCATAAACGAAAAAAAAAAACCGTTGCTAGTAAAACCATTGCTGTTTTCACACCCGTGAATCGAACGATAGATGAGTCTAAAGAGGCATACAACTCGAAGATAAGATCAAAGCTCATAGGGTGTTCAAATGGTTCCCGTTCATTCTGGACCTTTGCCAACGCAATCGGGAGAAATTTCACTTCGAGCTCATTTCGTTCCCTGACAAAGGATGATAATACATTGGTTATAACACCTCATGAAAAAGCCAACACCTTCGCCAAAATGTTAGCAGACAATTCTACCTTGGATCCACGAGGCCAGAAACTTCCCAAAATCGCTACCATCGATAACCGTATGCCAGAAATTGTCTTCCGGCAACGCACTATCAGACACAGTCTGCTTAGCCTCAGCGTCAAGAAGGCTATGGGGCCTGACGGAATAACGCCTTTTGTTCTCAATAAATGTGCCCCAGAACTAACACCAGTTCTTTGCAGGTTGTTCACCCTTTCGTACAAACTCGGCGTATTTCCTTCTAACTGGAAGAAAGCTAGGGTCCAACCGATTCCAAAGAAGAGCAAGAAAACCCTCTCTAACAACTATAGACCGATTGCACTACTATCTGTAATCTCTAAAGTAATGGAAAAAGCAATCAACATCAAGCTCATCCGATATCTAGAGAGATCAAGAATCGTGAACGACCGGCAACATGGCTTTCGTCACCAGAGGCCAACACATCTGCTTGCCTATGTGACACATAAGTGGCAGGTGTCAATAGAGAAACATGGAGAGTCTCTGGCTGTAGCCTTGGATATCTCCAAAGCATTTGACCGAGTTTGGCACCAAGGCCTCCTAGCGAAACTTCCGTCATATGGTTTGCCGCCCCAACTGTGTCTTTTACTATCGAGTTTTCTTGCAAATAGATCACTCTACGTGGTGGTACTCTACGTAGGGGTCTCGTCTGATACAATGACGATCAATGCTGGTGTTCCACAAGGCTCTGTCTTGGCACCAACTTTGTTCTTGCTCCATATCAATGATTTGTTGAATGTGACCTCCAGCCCAGTTCATAGCTTTGCGGATGATAGTACACATCATTCCGCCTTTTCCTCTAGAGCCCCTATATCATCCAACGAGGCCAGAGGTGCAAGGCGAAGACAGGTTGATGCTTTAAATGAAGATCTGACAAGAATTCTGAAGTGAGGATCTGAAAATCTAATACAGTTCAATGCAACTAAAACTCAAGCTTGTATGCTCACCAAGAAGGCTGATCACACAATGCCCAATTTGATGATGTCGGGTACCACTGTTCCTATGAGGTCGTCAATATTCATGCTGGGTGTCACCACCAACAGTGCTCTCTCATGGGGCGATCATGTGAGGTCCATTGCGAAAACTGCTTCACAAAATCTTGCTTTTCTATTCCGTGCGAAGAGATACACATCCCAGCAACTGCTTATGATCTACAAAGCACGAATTCGACCTGTCCTGGAGTACTGTTCACATGTTTGGAGCTCAGCCCCCAAACATACGCTGAAGCTCTTAGATTCAATTCAGAAGAGAGCTATTCGCCTAGTCGATGACACAACACTCACCAAATCATTGACCTCTCTAGATCATCGTAGAAAGGTCGGCGATCTCTTCCTTTTTTTATAGGTACTTTCACGGTCGGTGCTCAACGGAAATATCATCTATTATGCCACCACGCGCGATTCCTAGTAGACAAACCAGACGAGCTCAAGCTGGTCACTGTCAGGCTCGAGACCTGTCAAACATCGCTATACCAAGCATCATTCATCAATAGAACGGCAAAGTTATGGAATTCTTTGCTTAGTGAAGTCTTTCCTGCTGCTTACAACCTCCAAACTTTCAAGAAAAATTCCAACTACTTCCTTCTCTCCAAAATTTCCACCGCTGGCTAACACGATGTTCCTCGAACATTATAGGTTTCCCTTTTGTGTTGTCCACAGATAAAAAAAAAGGCAGGTCTCCTGTTGACCTCTGGTGACGAAAGCCATATTGCCGGTCGTTCACGATTCTTGAGCTCTCTAGATATCGGATGAGCTCGAGGTTGATTGCTTTTTCCATTACTTTAGAGATCACAGATAGTAGTGCAATCGGTCTATAGTTGTAAGGGGGGGGTTTTCTCGCCCATCTTTGGAATTGGTTGGACCCTAACATTCTTCCAGTTAAAAGAAAATACGCCGAGTTTGTACGAAAGGGTGAACAACCTGCAAAGAACTGCAAAGTTCTCGGGCAAAAACATGCGAAAATCAGCCCAGTCGGCTGAATTGTAATGCCAAACAGTGCGTGGGGGGGTTGGACTAGTTTGCGGAGTGATGTAAGGACATACGGTTCCAGATTGTTAGTGAGGAACGGGTCGAGCGTATTGCATAATGATTGCTGATATTAGGTATCCGAGTGGGTTCATTCATCAGTTGCTCAAGACCATAGGTGATAGCGAAAGCCTCATCAGCCAGACGTCCTGCGTCATCAGTCAAATAAAGGAATTCGAAGAGGTCACCAGGAGTTGGTTCGTTTGGTGATGAGTTGATGAGTTGACCTGCGTCTCAATTAAAGCCAGTATATCTGGTTTCTCGGCCTGTTACAAAGGTCTATTTTCAAATTCAGATGTTTCGAGGGTGAACCCCCTCGAGCACCTCTCGCCCGGAAATCCGAATGGAGAGGTATTTTACTTCCGGACTGTTTCACTCTTGGGGAATTCATCATCTAGATTTTTCTTCAGCTGAAATGGGCGGTTTGGGTTGGGAAGCATCGACCAAATACTGAAACATGGGAGTAATCCACAGCACCTCTGTCGATGTGGTGGTGTCGCACCGGGCGATGATGGGAACCATCATCTTCCACCCATGGTATCCATTTAGTCGCCTCTTACGACAGGCAAGATTTACCATGAGGAAATTCTTGATCCGTCCCCATACTCTGAATATATCTGAAGGTAAATGATTTTCTATGATTATTTTAGTTGAAATATTTCAAAAAATATTTTAAGCAACTATACGAGAAGCATTTCTTTTTCAGAGATGAATATGTAGAACTTGGAAATTCCATTGAGATTGATGGGTGAGCAAAATACTGTAAAAAAAACAAGTAGCAACGGTATGCAAACTGATGTAGATGAGGTGAATGCTGAAATACAGACATGTGTTGGAAAATCTGAAGCAGCAGATCTGAAGGCTACATATGCACTAGTCCAGCAATGGTTCGATCAATTCAAAGGCAATAATATACATGTTAATTTTGCCCTATCTATATGTTCCTTGTGATTTTTAATTTTCTAAATGGATACTCTTCATCGCTCTGAAATACGGTAAGTTATTGATTTCATTTTTTGTGACTATTAGTTCAACAAAAATATTTCATTTTAGAAAAAAAAATGATCCATCAACTTATGATGAGGAACATTACATTACAGTGGATATTTTTCAGGAAATACTGGATCATATGGACAAAGAACAAGAGTCTAACGAAAAGTACTTCTGCGAGAAATCTTTTGTCAAATAGATTTTCTCATTAGAACCAATTATAATGGAAAATATCCATATCATAGCACATAGAAGAGTAGGACAAACAATGTATGACCTGATGAAAAATGTACCATTCACACATCTTTGTCCAGAATTTCTTTATGAATATTTCTTACGACTTTATATTAGCTCTGGGACATATTATTTCGGGAAATATAATAATAGAAAATTCCATACAGAAGGAGTGTTGAAGACAAGAGAAAAAGACAAAAATTTGGAAAAATTGAGAAACAATTGAATTCCTAGATATGATTGGTGAGTTTTTCATTTCTCACCATCTATTATTTGGAACTCACTCTTTTGGCATGATTGTGATGCTTCCTCATTGAACAATTCCATCACAAGTGAAGAAACTAGCAGTTCAATCAATGCTATATAATACTACTGAGTATATATTGTTATGGCTGAAGAATGATGATATGCAAGATTTAATGAAAGAATTGATGTGTTGAAAACTATTCAACATCCAACTGGACAATGCTTACCATTTCACCTGTGTACATTAAAATAATTCATGAAAATGAAATTGATCTTCTGTTTGATAATAACATATTTTTCTTAGTCATGAGGAAGGCAATCATTAATACTCAAATATCTTTCGATCTTCATTACTATATATGGCGGAATAATACGTACAAACATAGGAACCTTCACAATGGATAGGATAGATTGCTTCCTTCCATTCGAATTATACTCTATCTATAGTATTGTCACAGAATAGAGACTGGGAGACGCTGAGAGCGTAGCGTATCCATATATGTATTTACTATACGAATATTGATAATAAGGACAGCCTATCTGATGTCAAAATAAAAGAGTGCAATTGGTGTAATGAAGTGTTTTCTCACCAGCTTCATTACTAGGCTTCGGTGTACGAGCCTCATACGAGAAATGAGGTTAAGGCCATTTTAGAGTCACCCTGTATACCTGATTGACAAATTCATGAATCAAGGAGCTCCTTTGGCTAGTATTTTGAGCCACCCAGAGAGCCCTACCCCAGACTAACCTTGTTTAGCCCCGTTGCACCCTGCTGAGGGTAATCAACTTCATGACACCCCTGCCTCCGTTTTGAAAGCACTACCAGGCTAATGATTTCATACATATCATGTTCAGACTCTTGATATTAGTATTGGTAGGATTTGATTGCATAATGACCCTCCAAAGCCCTGGGAAATAAGAAGTCCAGTATGCTATCCGTTTACTTGCTTTATTCATCTTGCAATGATTTTTGCATCCGGAAATCCTGATCAACCCAGAGACTAAGACTTCTTATTGCCTATGGAGAGTGTATTTATGATTTTGGAAAGAGTTATAATGGTTTTCATACCTGGAAAGACATTTCAGGGTCATGTGATATTGTTTAGGTCATAACTTTGTTATCCTTCGTAATTTTGCAATCAAATTCGCTCAGTAGCACAAACATGGAATGCCAAGCACTTTGATACTACCGGTTTTGAGGAAAAATGATTTCCACCGCAAGTTTCCAGACCCAAGGTCAAGTAGTGTTCACTTTTTCCTTGAGAAAACAAATCATGGTCAGCTCGAGGCCAGACCAGCCCGACCAATCAGAATATCGACCTCGCTCTGTTTTTTGCCAAACCTGAAAAGAGTATAAGTAGCAAAATCCAGAGGCCCGAGGATCCACAGTTATAGAGAGATAGATAGATAGTTAGATAGATTCCATTTGGCAGTGATTATTCTGATTCAGTCCGATTCTTACCGTTTGATTCAGTTCGTATAACCGTTATAAAAAGTGATCGAGGTGCTCGAAGTTTTTCCTGTATTTACATCCCGTTTTTGTGTTACACAAAGTTGAAAAAGTGAGCCAGAGCTTTTTCTGCCGACGATTCACTCGTGAAGTATATTACCAGTCAAGTGTGAGTTAACTGTATTTTGATTTCACTGCATTTTCTCATCAAACTGCAGATCAGCTTTATAGATCAAATAATTTTCCAGTATAAATCCAGTTGTTGTGACATTTGTCGTGACGTTTGACAGCGGCCAGCGGCCAGTTAATAGGGAACTGCATCCGTAGATATATGTGGTTAGGATAAGCTACCCTGAGATTATTTGATCTGTGGAATTTTGCTATCTTGTGACTGACACCTGTCGACATATTCTGTCATCCGAATTTCCTCGTGGTCGTATTTTCTTGGTTATCATAATAATCATTGTGAGAGATAAATTCGATCTGTTTATTGTTTCCAGTGAATAAACCTGTTTAAGTGTGAATTTTAGTTCTGATTATTTGTTCTGATTGATATACCAAACACCCGCAGCAACCTGTATACCAGGGTGAAACCAAGTGGGTGAACTTAAAGCCCTCACCCCCTTGTGATCTTTTCATAGTCCAGAAGGCCTTCGACCCCTGGCATACCGTCGCTTCGACTGTGTTGCTATACCTAGGCCTCCCAACAAATCCTGGTTGGGAGAAAGTGGAGTTCACCACTATAATCCAACTGGCGCTCGAGGCAACCCCGGTCTATCCTAGATATAGACATCCCCGTTGAGCACCACTCTAGTAACACCCCCCCCAAGAAGGAGGAGACGTTACAAGTGGCGCCCGAGCAGGGACCGTTTCGAAGAAGAAATCCAGAGAAAGTCCTGAAGGTATACAGAAAATCAGAACTTGTGTTTTCCTGACAATTTTGAACTTTGCAGTGGTGGATAGTTCCCAGGTATTTCTTGAGTTAATTGTATCGATAGTTTGGTCTGTTATTTCACCAGAAATCGTTATTGTTTCCCAGCTATTGCTGAAGCCCGTAAAATTGTGATTGTTAGATATCGTTTGTGTGTTACGAGGTGTATTACGTTTCAAACTCTGGTGGATATCTATTTACATTCCAGGCAATTATATCGCACTGTTTTTATTTTCTTTGAGTGAATATAATTGCAGTCCCGTTTGTTGCATACACACAATTTTCTGTTGAATGATCTGATTCTTTTTGATACCTAATTTGATGATTTCTAGGTTAATCAATCCGGTGAGTTTTGCTTTTGCATACTTCTTTTCCTCCTGGAATCTATTCTTGTTCATCCTGCGAACAATACACTGTTTGTTTGTTAATCTTTGTTTGGTAGACAATCCAGTTCACATTAGGAAAATGACTGAAACGCAGACAACCAGAAAATCCAGTGAGCTTCAGCTCGCTCCCCCTGAAATTACCAGGACTAGCCGAACAAATTCTCCTGATCCAGAAAGGGAAGAATTTGGAGATGATTATCTGGCCAACTTGGATCCGAGAGTTGGATGGATATACCGTTTGAAGAAACCAGACCTGACGGAGGAGTTGAAGCGATATGGACTGAATGCTGATGGTACAGTGATGGAACTACGCCGTCGACTTGTGTGGTTCTTGAGGGAAGAACTGCCCAAGCTAGTGGGAGCCCGACACCCAGCGACGGGACATGTTGTACCCCCTGTACAACCATACCTGGAATGTCCTGTGGACACTCCAGCCTCACCTGTTATGCCAGCAGGTCAACCCGCAACATATTCACCCCTGCTGCAGGGAAATATGCCGTTTCCAAACCCCGTGAATAACTCAGATGTTCCAGAACATGTTCCAACATATCGACCGCCCCTGAAACCGTACCACTGGAATTTGCATTTTGATGGCAGCACCGATCCAGTGGCGTTCTTGGAACGCCTGGAAGAAATTGGCAGGGCAGAGAAGGCCCACCCCTAACAACTCCTGGATGCTCTACCCGAACTTTTGCAAGGTCGAGTACTGTTGTGGTACCGTTGCAATGCACGCTTCTGGCACTCATGGGCATCGTTCAAGGATGTTTTCAAGAGATCCTATTTCCCACTGAGGTTCCAGGAAGACATGGAGATGGCCATCAGTCGACGCCTGCAACGGGAAAATGAGCCAGCCATGGACTATATAGTCGATCTCCAGACACTCATCCGAAGGCATGGAAGCCTCAGACCTGAACAGGAGTTAGGTTGGCTGTACCGGAACTTGCTACCTGATTACAGGCAGTATATCAAGAGGACTGATTACCATGATATTCAATCCCTGATTTCCCTGATTCTAGAGTACCAGAACCTGCGGAAGGAACTGAGGCAGATGCACTCCCGTCACCCAGCAGCTCGGATTGACACTGCCCCGAGGATGATGCCACCAACCGTGCCCAGGAAGTCATCACCAGAACCAACCCAGAATGACAATTCCCATCAGACTCCTCTGGTTCAGAGTAACCGGAATAGAATTACTCCGCCAGCCGACAGCCCCTTACCTGTGAGACACATGCACCCTGTGGAACAGCAGACATCCCGAACGCCTGCATCCCCGCCACAAAGGGCATATAACCGGACCGACAACTGCTGGAAATGTGGACAACCTGGACACCGAAGGAGTGATTGCAGGAATGCATCCAGAATTTTCTGCTCACGTTGTGGACGTGATGGCATCCTGTCCAGAGATTGTACCTGTGCCAGGTCGGAAAACTACCCCGGAGCTCGACTGAACCAAGGACAGTCAGGCTCCAGCAATTAAACATCCCGGAGAAACAAAAACCGCCTCGACCAGATGATAACCGCCTGTATGTGCCCGTTATCATTGGAGACCAACAGTTCCTGGGCCTGGTAGACACCGGTGCCACAAGGTCCTTCGCCAGCAGCGCTGTTGCGGACAAATGTGAGCAGTTTAGCTTCCAGAATTAACCCCATGATGCCATCCAGACTCCCCAGGCAGATGGATCAGTCACTAGGATCACCGGAAGATACAAGGTTTGGATGACAGTAGGTGACAAGTGTTTGACAAATGAATTGTTGATCATTCCAAACCTGTCTATTGAGCTAGTGTTGGGTATGGATATGCTTCGCCAACACGGATTTGGCATAGATCTTATCAGGGCCGCCGTATATTGTAACCAGAAAATTGTTTCAGTTGTAAAATCCCAGGAACAACCCGATAAGACGCCTGCTGATGTAGCAACCATGAGAGGCTCCGTAAAAACGAAAACCCGCCAGAAAAGACGGTCAGTCAGGCCGCCCCGCCACACCCCGAGCAAGGCTGATGTGGCCAGCCTGCCAGAGAAACCTGCGGTTCGCCCGCAGAACCACAGCTGGGACCACCAGGCCCTGGGAGCAGAGCAGAAGTTAACTCTGGGAAGATTCCTGGAGGTAGAACTGCCTGCCTTCGAACAGATCAAGGGACCTACACCTTTGGTCCAACATAGAATCCGCCTGAAAACCTCCGAACCGATCAAACAACGATACCGACCCCAGAATCCGAAGATGCAGGAAGTCATCAACAATGAGGTCGACAAGATGTTGGTCGAAAGAATCATCGAGCCCTCCAGAAGCCCGTGGAGTTCGCCGGTGGTGATTGTAAAGAAGAAAGATGGGAAACCACGTTTCTGCATTGACTTCCAGAAGGTCAACAACGTCGCCGAGAAAGATGCCTACCCCCTGCCGTTTATCAATGCAATCCTGGATAAACTTAGGGAAGCTAAGTACATTTCGAGCCTGGACTTACGCCAAGGCTATTGGCAGATCCCGCTCACCGAAGATAGCAAACTCATCACAGCCTTCACAGTGCCTGGAAGGGGCCTGTTTCAATTCCGAGTGATGCCGTTTGGGTTGCATTCCGCCCCCGCAACTTTCCAGCGACTGATGGACAACATCATCGGACCCGACCTGGAACCTTTTGCTTTTGCATACCTGGACGATATAATTGTACTAAGCAAAACGTTCGAAGAACACCTGGAGCATTTGAAGCAAGTATTCACCCGTTTACGTCAAGCTAATCTCCAGTTGAATCCGGATAAGTGTAAGTTCTGTTTGAATTCACTTAGATATTTAGGACATATGGTCACTCCTGAGGGCATCCAGACGGACCCTGATAAAATTGAGTCCATCGTCCAGTGGCCGATGCCTACAACCCTGAGGAAGCTACGACAATTCCTCGGAATGGCTTCCTGGTATAGGAGATTCAATCCAAATTTCTCCGCCATAGTTGCTCCACTAACCAAACTCCTGAAGAAGGATGTCCGTTGGAAGTGGACTGAAGCTCAGGAAACCGCCTTTGCTACTTTGAAGACTTGTCTTATACAAGCCCCTGCTTTGACTTGCCCAGATTTCTGCCAGCCTTTTGTGTTACAGACGGACGCTTCCAACTGTGGACTTGGAGCCGCCCTCACCCAGACGATCGATGGTCAGGAGAAGGTTGTCGCCTATGCCAGCAGGATGCTGAGTGCTCCAGAGCGAAACTACTCCGTTACCGAGAAGGAATGTTTGGCCATCGTCAGGGGCATAGAGAAACTGAGACCCTACCTGGAGGGTTACCACTTCACGGTGATAACTGATCACCTCTCCCTGAAATGGATGCAGTCCATTAAGAATCCTTCTGGCCGCATAGCCCGCTGGACTATGTACCTGCAGCAATTTGACTTCGAGGTCAAATACCGCAAGGGAACGTTGAATAGAGTTGCCGACGCTCTATCCCGACAGCCTCTTCCCCTGTCTAGTCAGGAGGCTGAATCAACGGATGCCCTGTGCTGCACCTTGGAGCTGGAGAAGGAAGCTGGACAAAGATGTACGTGGTACCGCAACAAGAAGGCGGAAGTGAAGAAGCGCCTCGCTGCTTTTCCCGACTTCTGTGTGAAAGAAGACCGCCTGTTCCGCCATTTTTGGGATGCTAATAAGTTGAGTGAGTTAGGGATGGACGATCCCTGGCAATTATGTGTTCCTAAACCCCTTAGACCACAGGTACTGAGGGAGAATCACGATGACGTGACTGCAGGACACATGGGCATTGCCAAAACCACGGCTAGAATCACCCAGAAGTACTACTGGCCTGGAATGTTCCACGTGATCGCCCGGTACGTGAGAAGCTGTAAAACCTGCCAGGAGTATAAAGTGTCCCAGCAGCAACCGCCTGGAAAGATGCACCCATCCCTGAACACTAAGCCATGGGACACCGTGTCCACCGACTTAGTAGGGCCGTTACCAAGGTCAAGCAAAGGAAACTGCTACATTGCCGTTTACCAGGACCGTTTCACCAAGTGGATACCGATGCGACCACTCCGTAAAGCAACAGCTAGAGCTGTAGCACAAGCGTTCTATGAGGACATAGTGCTCCGGTTTGGACGCCCCGCTACGGTCATCAGCGATAATGGTGCCCAGTACACTGGTAAAGTATTCGAGGAATTGTTGAAGGAATTAGGCATTCAACACAGATTGACTCTTCCTTATACCCCGCAGGCAAACCCAGTGGAACGCACCAACAAGACCGTCAAGACCATGATCTCACAATACTGTGAGAACGATCACCGGAAATGGGATCAACACCTGCCAGAACTCCAATTCGCCGTCAACACCGCCCGACATGATTCTACCGAATTCACTCCCGCATTCCTGATGTTTGGCAGAGAATTAGAACCGCCCCAAGCTTTATTCCGACCACCTGTACCTGAAGAACAAGGGGAAGATGCCGCTTCCAGTTGGACATCACATATGACTAAGTTGAAAGAAGTTCACGAGCTAGTACGCTTGAACTTGGCTAAAGCATTCAACAATCAGAGTCATTACTACAACCTGCGACGCCGAGAGTGGAGATGTCACCTAGGTGACAAAGTCATGAAAAGAGAACATAATCTCTCTTCTGGAATCCGTGGGCATGCCGCAAAGTTGGCCCCGAAGTATACAGGACCCTGCACCGTCACCAGAGTGATTTCCCCCGTTGTATACGACCTGAGAAGTGCAACTGGGAAGCGTTTCAACCGAGTTCATATCAAAGACCTGAAGCCGTTTTACCCTGACCAGAACCAATGATCCTGGACGCGTCCCCACTCCCAGGCGACCACGCGGCCGAGGAAGGCCCTGATACCGCAGGCCCCTACGCCGCTGACCCAGACACCGCTGGCCCTGACACCGCAGTCCCAGCCATCGCAGGCTCTGATACCGCAGGCCCGGACCCCGCCGGCTCTGACACCACCCACCCCGGCACCGCAGGCTCTAACACCGCAGACCTTGGCCATGGCAACCTGAGCCCCGACTCCACTAGCTCCACAGCCGGCAGACAAGCCGACCCTGGTGATACCGACCACCGAGGTGGGGTACTCGCCGTCCCGCTAGGAGACTTCGCACCACGAGGCCTCCAGTACATCATTCTGAAGTACTTGGAAGGCCTCCACCCGGAAAACCACCAGTCCACCCCGCCAACTTCCGCTGGACAACGACGCTCACCTCCACTCTACCTGCCTGTAGACGAGAGGCTGTGCTGGCGCTGTGGCACGCCGGGCCACGAACGAGACTCTTGTGCTCGCCCCTTGAGGCTGTTCTGCTCCCGATGTGGCCGGGATCGCATCCGGTCAAGCGATTGTCCCTGCCCACGGCGATTGAAGACAACCCCAGCCCGAGCCCAGACACCCCCAGCAGCTCCGACGCCGTCATCCCGCTCTATGCCAGCGAAAGTCAACCAGCGCACCCAGACGTCTACCTCCACCGTCGCTGACAAGGGAGTCCAATGCAACCGCTGCTCGTGCGAACGAGTTCGCCCGAGACTCTCCCGTTAAAGACAGCCCTGTCACATGAGTATTATCATAGTTTTTTGCCAGATGTATAATTTTGAGATTCATGTCCAGCGAACACACAAAAAAAAATAATGATTGTTACACAATCATTCTTTTTTTTTTCGCAAGGAGGGGTGTGTAATGAAGTGTTTTCTCACCAGCTTCATTACTAGGCTTCGGTGTACGAGCCTCATACGAGAAATGAGGTTAAGGCCATTTTAGAGTCACCCTGTATACCTGATTGACAAATTCATGAATCAAGGAGCTCCTTTGGCTAGTATTTTGAGCCACCCAGAGAGCCCTACCCCAGACTAACCTTGTTTAGCCCCGTTGCACCCTGCTGAGGGTAATCAACTTCATGACACCCCTGCCTCCGTTTTGAAAGCACTACCAGGCTAATGATTTCATACATATCATGTTCAGACTCTTGATATTAGTATTAGTAGGATTTGATTGCATAATGACCGTCCAGAGCCCTGGGAAATAAGAAGTCCAGTATGCTATCCGTTTACTTGCTTTATTCATCTTGCAATGATTTTTGCATCCGGAAATCCTGATCAACCCAGAGACTAAGACTTCTTATTGCCTATGGAGAGTGTATTTATGATTTTGGAAAGAGTTATAATGGTTTTCATACCTGGAAAGACATTTCAGGGTCATGTGATATTGTTTAGGTCATAACTTTGTTATCCTTCGTAATTTTGTAATCAAAATCGCTCAGTAGCACAAACATGGAATGCCAAGCACTTTGATACTACCGGTTTTGAGGAAAAATGATTTCCACCGCAAGTTTCCAGACCCAAGGTCAAGTAGTGTTCACTTTTTCCTTGAGAAAACAAATCATGGTCAGCTCGAGGCCAGACCAGCCCGACCAATCAGAATCCCGACCTCGCTCTGTTTTTTGCCAAACCTGAAAAGAGTATAAGTAGCAAAATCCAGAGGCCCGAGGATCCACAGTTATAGAGAGATAGATAGATAGTTAGATAGATTCCATTTGGCAGTGATTATTCTGATTCAGTCCGATTCTTACCGTTTGATTCAGTTCGTATAACCGTTATAAAAAGTGATCGAGGTGCTCGAAGTTTTTCCTGTATTTACATCCCGTTTTTGTGTTACACAAAGTTGAAAAAGTGAGCCAGAGCTTTTTCTGCCGACGATTCACTCGTGAAGTATATTACCAGTCAAGTGTGAGTTAACTGTATTTTGATTTCACTGCATTTTCTCATCAAACTGCAGATCAGCTTTATAGATCAAATAATTTTCCAGTATAAATCCAGTTGTTGTGACATTTATCGTGACGTTTGACAGCGGCCAGTTGATAGGGAACTGCACCCGTAGATATATGTGGTTAGGATAAGCTACCCTGAGATTATTTGATCTGTGGAATTTTGCTATCTTGTGACTGACACCTGTCGACATATTCTGTCATCCGAATTTCCTCGTGGTCGTATTCTCTTGGTTATCATAATAATCATTGTGAGAGATAAATTCGATCTGTTTATTGTTTCCAGTGAATGAACCTGTTTAAGTGTGAATTTTAGTTCTGATTATTTGTTCTGATTGATATACCAAACACCCGCAGCAACCTGTATACCAGGGTGAAACCAAGTGGGTGAACTTAAAGCCCTCACCCCCTTGTGATCTTTTCATAGTCCAGAAGGCCTTCGACCCCTGGCATACCGTCGCTTGGACTGTGTTGCTACCTAGGCCTCCCAACAAATCCTGGTTGGGAGAAAGTGGAGTTCACCACTATAATCCAACTGGCGCTCGAGGCAACCCCGGTCTATCCTAGATATAGACATACCCCGTTGAGCACCACCCTAGTAACACCCCCCCAAGAAGGGGGAGACGTTACATTGGCAAGGATTCATTTATGCGCATGCGCCAAAATGAAAGTGGAAGATGACAGACTCTCTTAGTGTTGTTTCACTCTTACGCCTGTCGTTGCTACTCGTATCTTATACCCAATACTTTTTGTGTAGCGCAATTATTCAAACAACCAGATTCTTTGAACTGTCGTCTTGTCTATGTTTAAGAATTGAATATTTTTATTAATCGTAATTAGCGTTAGTAATTGTTTTTTTTTTCGGTTCTGGCGGATTATTCAGTGTTTGTGCTCAGACGTTAGTTTATAGTTGTTGTTGTTGTTGTTGTTGTTTGTGGTATTCGTAGTTTAAGTTTGTAACTTTTCACAAAATGTCCGCAAAAAAAGTACATATTTGTTTTCTCTGCGACTCCATGAGCTCCAATTCATATCATCGGTAAGAAATTTATCACACGGATATGTGTTGCTTCCATGATGAATGTTCATTTACATCATTTCAATACTGAGGATATCTTATATTTCTACCAAGATTTCTACCATTTTTTAAATATCGATTGCTCCATTCTATTCAATCTGAAAAAAAACGTACCTGTATAACCAGATCACTCTATATCAAAGCTAAGTATATGTTATGTTGTCTACCATCAATATATATAAATATTCAAATATATATTTTCCAAATAACATGATTATCTACAGAGAAAATCTTAGATGAGGATGATCTAAGGAGAAAATAGATAAGTAGTACAAACATAACCTGTAAACTGAAGAGATTGATACATTACACATGAAGTTTCAAAATTTGAATTTTGCGCATGCGTATATAATGAAGACGTATATAATGAAGCATCACTTTTGTAACATTGCTCTTATGGCGTTTGGTCAATATTGTAGTTAATACATATATGAGCGTATATCTATTCTGTGGTATTGCACCACTGCAATAACTTGTTCAAATAATAAAATGCTAATAAGAGATGAATTTGACTTGAATTCCTATTCTACTACCTGGAAAATGTCAATATTAGGAAAAACAACCTCAATCAATTAGGTTATCCCAACTTACGAAATCAATCACTGTGGAGACTACCAATAAATAAAATTTGAGTTCACAAGCTCAATATTCAACCCATTTATATGAAATGAATCAAATAACTTTCAGTCGGAAAGTACACACCAAAATATTCTGAAGGTGAAGTCAAATACGATTCTCCAGAATTCATGCGACGGTCTAAGGAATGTTGGGATTGTCTAAAAATTCAACCATCTATCAGAGAATCCAATCAGAATCTGACATGTCAACTCATTTAATTGAAGTGAGATTGCGTGATTGCACCGTTTGAGCTGCCAATGCCATCAGTCGATTTTCCCACTTTCATTCATAAATACGCTGAGTGAGTACTCTTTATAGTATATACAGAGTGGGGCATCGTATACGACACGGTCTTCATGTGGAAAACCATACAATATTTCATTAATATTTTCAACTGGCTGGATAGAGAATTTATTCATGTACAATTTCAAATTATTCAGATATACACGTAGAATTTGATTTCCTTTCGACCCCAGCCTCCTGTAGTTGCTCACGATCCTCGCGTCACCCACACCGGGCGCCGCGTACACTTTCCGGCGCACCTCAGCACATGAACCTCGGCGCACTCTACTCCGCAGGGGGTAATGTGGCGACTCAGCCACCGGAAGGGTTGGAATTTCTTGATGGGTTTTCTACCCTTCTGAGAGCTTACCGCACAGGGTTCAGGTAGCAAAACCGGAAGAGTTACCAAGACAGTTCGTCGGTTCAGTTGTTCATTCTTGGATCTGTTTATTGTTTATATTTCATTTCGAAATATACTCAATACGAGTGAGGATTATTGTTTCAATACGTATTGTTAACAATCCCCATAACTCTTCAGTATCTTCCAATGGTATTTCATCACCACCACCCTGGTAGTATGCTACTACCAAGGTGTTAGTGATGAGGTACTATGAAATCCACAAGAATAAACTACCATTTTTGCACTTGCGTTTTTTCCAAGATTAAACAACCTCTTGTATGGAGGGTGGGTGAGATTGAATGGTGGTAGTAGCTACTACCAGGGTGATAGTGATAAGGTACTATAACGAGGTACAAAAAATTCATCTATATCTACCTATTTCTGGCATTCTTCCCGAAATTCACAAGAATAAACTCCCCCTGTATGGAGGGTGGGTGAGTATAAATTGTGGTAGAAGCTACTACCAAGGTGGTAGTAGTTATATATGCAATATTCAATAGCATCAAATCCCAATTATCTTTGAAATTCGTAAATATTCATTTTGGTCAGTAAATTAGGTAGACCACCATGAATGTTCTGCCATAGAATAATTATACTTACATATACTCTTTGGTTCTGCCGACCTTGAAAATTTTAGCTGCTATCTTTGGCAGCTGTTTTCACACCAGTTGTTTTTTGTTTATGATATGAAAGTTGAGTTTGAGTTTATATTTATTTATTATATTTTCCATGAATATATCGTTTGTTATTCGACAAATTGAAATATAAAACTAACTTCAAATAAAATCAACATGGGCGATCATATGAACCTAAATCAGCAGGAATTTTATTGGCAACATCAAGTTCAAGAGCCGTTTAGTCAGACTTATTATGATCAAGAATATAACCAATTTTCAAGTCAGCAATTGGGTGAGTTCATGAATTCATGAGAAATTTCTAGTAAGATAAAACCTCTTGAAACTAAGTTTTTCGACTATGAACATCGATTTTCGGCAGTGTAGAGCAGTGTAATAAATTCCAAACTGTAAATGAACCCAGAGATATGTTGTATCTATAATATGAAACCATTATCTATCGTGTGAGCTGGCTTTAGGAAGTCGTAATCGTATTAAACCTGTAGAAATGTGGAAATACCGTATTCCGAGATTCATTTTCTTCAGATAATAATCATTTGGAGGTTGATTTTTTGGTTGATTTTCACCTCAAACAGTTGTAATAAATGTGTAAGAAATTCATGCGTGTGAAATATGTCGATAGTGTGGGTATTTTTGAATATATGAAGGGTGTGGTGCAGCTTTAGGATAAAGCTACACCACCACCTCATTTTCGCGAAATTACAACTGTAATAAAATTCGAGTGGGTTGTAATAAATTGTAATTAATGTGTTAGAAATTGTGAGAGTGATTTTTTGAAAGTGGGCCATAAAGGCTGGTGCAGCATTAGGTTCATATATCTGGGTGTTATTTTGGATCAGTATTTGAGATGGGATGAACACACTGCCTTCATTGTCAAAAGAATGCGACAAGTAATATATGAACTGTACACTCTGAGGGATGTATCATCTAAACAAAATTTGATCACTGTTCATCATTCTTTAGCTGAACCTATTATCAGGTACTGTATTTTTGTGTGGGGAGGGATGTTTAGTAACATCTTAAGGAGCCTTCAAACTATACAAAACACAATTTCAAAAATTATACTCAGGACACGACAATATAGATGCTGAGGATAATGTGCCATTATAGAGAAAAAACTCATACTCGGAGAACAATCTTCTACTTCAGACCAAACATGATTTACTTCCAACAGAAATGAAAAATTTGCAAAACTTCACCAAATACAAGCTCCTCCTGAAAAAAATCATTTCATCTAATGAAACCCTTTCAATTTCAATATAATCATATTGTATCATAGTGAAAATCACCTACCACCTATGTTTCAATTTCTTTTTCTCTTTCGTTTATTCATAATATTTTCTAAACATCAGCAAATATTTGAAAATCTTTTTATTCTTTCACATCATTCTCACACTAATGATATCACACACTCTTCCCACTTATAATATCTACCTCCTTCTGACCTCAATAACTATTGAACTATGATAATTATGCTGAGAGTACCACATTAGAATGTTAATTAATTATGCCTAGATGATTGAAGGGCGCAGCATAAAACAAGCACCGTGGGTGTTTATATGCAGCCTTTTCATGAGAAGGGCGAAGTAGTATTTTATCAATCAATATAATGAATGTTTCAAAACTGTTTAAAATTGCTCGATGGTAATATATTCATTCAAGTACATTCATCAAGGATGATACTCGAAATAATTCAGCAAATACTAATCTCACAGTTTTCAATATGAATGAAACTTGTTTTATAATTTTAGGCTTTTTCAATTGACATATTCCCGAACATTTGCAGAAAAACCCATAGCAACATGGTTTTTGACATGCTTTTTTACCATAGTTATATTGTAAGTCTAATCTCCCGAATGATTGCTCTCCTTGTTTTGGAATGTGGAAGGAGAACCATCAACTGTCACTTTGAGGAAGAAGAAACTGTATATACCTCAACCATAGGCTGAGCCACCTAGATCAGGTGTTCATCATACTTGCAGAAGTGGGAAAAACGGCTATCATGGAAACCCTAGGCTTCACCAGACGTTTATAACTCGGAATGACAAAGACATTGTCTTGTCTAATGTCAGTGATAGGATAACTGAATTCGAGAGAATTAATTGCTGGGTATTATTATAATGTGATCTCAGTGAATTGGGCTAAATATAGAGGAATATACTCTTATTTTACAATGCACAAAGTATGATATTTTAGGATGATTCGTCTACAGGTCATTGTGTTATTTGTAAATGTGTGAGAAGAGTGAGGTAGAGAGGATTTATTCTGAGAATAGAGTTTCTCACGGAAGCCGTTTGTTAGAAGTTTTCATAGTTAGCAATATCTTATATTATATTATATCTCCTGAACGGAGACAATAATATTGCTTCTTGTTCAGTTGATATAGATAGAACTTGGCATCCACTTCTGAAACTTGAATATGAAAATGGAAAATTCGATATCAATTAATGGAAACAACTTGTAACCAGAATTCCTCCGTCTACCAAATTGTCACTCTTCAGTGTCAAAACCGAAAACATTGGAAAATTTTACAAAGAGAAAAATATTTTAATTGTGTTGAGAACGGGAGCAGATCCGTTCCCCAAACGTCCACCAAGATAAGTAGAGGTTTTATTCTTATTAAATATATTTGTACTTCAAAAATTTTTTAAAAAACTGACCAAAAGAGAATTTCTTTTTAAGGTATCTAAAGGTTTAATTTCAAGCGCAGTGACATTTTGCGGCAGATCCCAAATCTGTCCTTACTACAAATATATTGCAATAATTTTTTAATAATTTCTACTCTATTTTTTAGAAACGAGGAGAGAAAATCCCATGAAAAGCTGAAAAATGAATGTACCACCTCCTCGAAGAACTTACAGACAGTATTTAATATCTTAGAATTCTGAATTCATAATATAATAATAATAAGTCACTGATTCTCATTTTTTTTGGTCTTTTTTCTTAAATACGATTTATTAGGCAAATTCATGCACATAAATCTATTGAAATTATCAGACTGCTAAAACAGTGAATCATTTTGTGATAATTTGTATAAGGTCTTGGATTCAGTTATGTTTTCACTCGCTATCTATAGACGGTACAATATGTCGCAAAATAAGTTGGATACTCAACTTGTCCAAACATCTCCATGGAATGCAAAACAGAAAAGTCGTCTGGGCGATTGTCCAAAATCACCGTTCTAACAATATGCACCCATCATTCTTAAAGGTATTTAAGTAATTAGGTAATCATAATTATGCTCAAAAAGATGGCGGAAAGTGAACGGTGTTTACCAGAGCGCTCCAGTAAAAATGTTAATTTTATATTTTCCTGCTGTAAGAAAAAACTACTAAACGGTTACTATGTGTGCACAAAGTGTTCCGGTGTTTTTCATACCAGCTGTTCATTACAAACGAAGTCTTTCACCCACTTAAATGACCACAAGATTATCTGCAGAAACTGCAACATCTCCAATGAAAACAATATCGATGTATATCCTAAAGATGAAGAAATAGAAGATCTGAAAAGAGAAGTACAATCACAATGTGATACTATAACCAAGATGCGCCTAAAGCATACATTATTTTATAATGAAGCAATTGAAATGGAGAACAATTTCCTAAAAGAAATGGAACACCTGCAAGACAACATCTGCGAATTAGAAGCCATAATAAAAACTCTCAGAGATAAGGAAACAATAGAATCGAGGAGTCCAGTTTTCATAGATGCCAATACCCAGATAAGTGCAAAAACAATTGAGAGTGAAAAAACAGTTAAATAAAGAGTGAATAATGTATCAACCCAGACAGCAAATATCACTACATTGTTGCCAAAGACAAATATTTCCCCCGAAACTCCTGAACTGAAATACGGGGTGACTAACAGAGAACGACTTCCAACACAAAACCAACAAAAATGAAGTAGCTAAAAATGGAGTACTAACTGAACTACTAGACTCTTGTAAGAGTAAAAAAACTTTGAACACTGTAGACAAGGTAACAAAGAACAGAAAGAAAGTTGTGAAGAAAAATATCGAAAAAAAAGAGAAAATACAAAATGGATAATTTCACAGTCACCACACAAGAAGAAACACTGACCCTGACAACGACCACAATGGGACCAGAAGATAGAAACTCACTGAGCTTGCTTGAAGAAATGGAGGAAGCTATAACAGCCGAAAGTCATCAAGAAACTATCACGAATGCATCACTTATCTCAGATTATGAAAAACAACCAAAGGCACCTGAACAAATTACATCGAGTAATATGATGAAGAAAAGAGTATTCATTCTGGGGGATGAATATGCAAAAGGGTTTGCTAAAGTCATGAAAACACTTATTAATAGTGTAGACCCTATAATTGAAGAACACATACAATCAAATGTTGAAATCTCCAAGCTAACAGAGGATCTATTTAACCGGGTGACACAATACGGAGAGAACGACTTTGTTCTTTTGATGTTCAATACTAATAATATCAGCAATCAGGTATGTCTTTACAGAGCTATGAAAAACATAGTACCTATCAGTAAATTCACAAATCTCCTGATCATCACCGAACAAAACCGCCCCCTTGACAGAATAATTATTAATTATGTAAATAAGTATATAGGAAGATATCGTAACTCAACAAGAAATACATCTATTGAGTTTCTAGTAGACCCAAAAGTATCAAATAGTAAAATGTGCATTTGCGATAAAATAAAAAGGCTTATACTAGAAGGAAATTCACCTGGCTTTAAAAACGATAAAAACTAACGATGAAGCAATAACATCAGGGCAGGATGGAGATAGGGAGGACTGTGGGGATGTCAAGTACTGCAGGACGAGACAGAGATATTGAGGTAATAAATAGCGAGGAAGCCAATGAAATTAATGTAATGAATCCCCAGACAACTTTTTTAGAATTAGGAAAGCGGAAACTCGACTTGAGATAATGCATGTTAATATACAATGTCTCAGAAATAAGCTGAACTCACTAGAAGTTATTGTACTGCAACATAATTTTGGCATTGTAATACTAAGTGAGCATTGGCTGAGTAGTGATGAAACACGTTTCTGTAAAATAGTTCCTTTTCGAGATCCATCCACATTCACGGAGGAGTATGTATTTTTATTAGAAATGATATTTTTTTCGAAAAAATTGATGCTTTGAATGAATATAACATGGAAAAGCACATTGAAGCCTGCTGCATTAAGCTATTAAAACGAAAATGTATTGTTGTATCTATCTATCGCTCTCCATGTGGAGATATAAATATCTCCAAGGAAAATATCTCTGCCATGCTGTTAATATTATCAGAAAAATTCAGAACTTTTAATCTAGTCATTGGTGGGGATCGAATCAATTCATTTGTGAACCAACGCGAAATCATTACTTCTGTGCAATCTGGCTTTAGAGCTCAATACTGTACCACAACCGCTCTATTGTCCATAATAGATGATATTTTCAAAGCTGTTGACGAAGGTTTTGTAACATGCTTAGTCTTACTTGACTATAGAAAGGCCTTTGATTCTCTAGAGCACGAACTGTTGTGCGGCAAACTTCCCTTCTTCGGCTTCTCTCAGAATGCAGTAGGACTCATTAGAAACTATCTATCCAACAGAACACAAAGGGTTGTTGTCAACGGGGTTGTCTCAGAGGATTCATGTATCTACTATTATCATGTACTTGTCATATCATGGTGAATAAAGACGCTTTATTATTCATTATTATTATTATTATTATTATTATTATTATTATTATTATTATTATTATTATTATTATTATTATTATCATATGAGATCTGTCGGTTGCCTAAAAGTACAGAATAACATTAATGTTTCGTTTACCAGTAACTTGAAAACAAAAACGCTCAAACAGGTTAATTGATTTTCGATTTTACCAATTTTTTCACAATGATATGAATTTTCCTCCACATCCTTTGCCAGAAACTTCCTCGACTATTTTTTCAAATGGAAACAATGTCGAGTAATATGGACTCATTAAAAATCGTGTCATCGCTTCACAACCGAGAATAAATGGGGGGGGGGGTGATATACTTGACAGCATTCTGTTAACTAAGATATATGAACATATATTCATATATCCAACATCCAGTATGGAATTGATTTCCCAACGATATAGAATTGTCATGCATCCATTTCTTGACCAACTGAAAACTCATTATTTCTGACTGACTACCTATTTTTTCATATAAATTACTTTGCATTTCGGTATAATTTCATTTCAGCATAATATACCGGGTGAGTCAACAGTGTGTTCTCGAAAGATGATCTATTCGAGAAGAAGAACGAACATTTTCACAAAGTATAGGTTCACGTGAAGTTCATTTGGAAATTATTTCCATTGTACAGGCTGATTGAAAAAAGTGGCATATCATAGATAGACTTTTGAATGGAACGCCTTTTATATTTATCTGTTTTTTTTTATTTCTGAAAATCCATCGCGGCGTTGCGAAACTTATATCAATTTTCATCAAATTGCAGACCTCTACTAATCAATTGCAAAATCTTTGTCTATAGAAATATCAGAAAACCTTCACCTCTATTGAGCCTCTATTAATAGTAAATAAGGACTACATATATTTTTGAATTGAGAATAACGGTAAAAATTGCATTCTCGTTATTTAAAAATCTGAGTTAACATACCATTCATATAGCACATAACAAGTTATTCAAAATGCCACAAATAAATGGTTGAAAGTTCCATCCAATGTATCACATGGTGTAATTGAAATATCTCAGTCGGTTAAAAATTCACATCCAGGTAATCACATGAAGTGAATAACACAATCGGTATAGAGTCACATCCAGTAAGTCTCATAAGAGACGAAGTCCTCCTGATATTGCGAAATGAACCCAAAATTCCCAAACGTTACCCTGACCTCTTTATTAAATCTGATTCGACACCTGCTCAATCCAAGTTCTTCTCGACTTACGAATCCAGTTGGACCAAAGTATCAGAAACGGCGAAAAATACATCACGATTAAGTACATCAACAGAATACGAAAAATAATTTCATTGAAAAGCAATTCAATTGATAACAATACCGTATCTAAGAGAGATCGGGAAGAGGCGTCAAGATGGATTGAAAATGACTTGTATATCAGAGGTCGCAACTATCAACAACCAATAGCAATAATAAAAACTGCCATGGTTTCGAAAATCTCGAAGAAATTATGCTCACAAATGAAGACTTCTTCGTACTATGTCTGAGTGAAACATGGCTGACCTCTGAACTAGCAGATTTGGACACCCTGAAAGTTATCAGTTCTCCCCGCTTTGAATGAAAAATCGTCTGGTAGAGCTAGTGGTGGTATTTGTATATATTATAAGAATCAACTCAAAGTAATAATTCTCGACATATCCCCATGGTGAATAGTCATTTTTCTCACCAATATATGAAATTTGTATTGTGCTCTGTATATTTCAAACCTTATTTAGATCTTGTTCGTGTATTGGAAGTAGTACTCAATGAAATATTCGAGAAATATCATGATGTTCCTCTTATCATTGGCGGCGATTTCAATTGCAGGGTCTACAACCTCAATGCAATATCAGTAGAACTACTTGGAAATACCGATCTTTTCGAACACAGACTGAGTATGGATATGGTATTGAATGCACGAGGGCGTAATATTCTTGAATTCATGCAAACCAATTCATTATCCTTACTGAATGGAAGAACTTCTCTCGATAGACCAGCACAATATACTTATATTTCGCACAATGGTAATTCCGTCATAGACCTAGTATTCATCACCAATACTTCACTCGATTTCATATGTAATTTGCAAATTCTTAAGATCTTATTTCAGATCACTTTCCTGTATCTCACATAACTTCGACACTGAACTAGATGAAGAAAAACCTATTCATTTCTCTGATTCACCAATGCTGAAATGGAATGACTCACTCAAACTCAACTACAAACTGGCATTACTGAATTTTGCATTATAACCCTGGAATACAAAAATCATATGACAACTTCTGCTCCGCCATTTATGAATCCTCCAGAATCTTTAAACTCACAAAGCACCATCATTTCTCCTCGCATTCCTTTAAGAGAAACAATATGCCTTGACTATGACTATGAGTGCATTGAATCTGAGCATAACCTGAAGGACCAATTGAAAGCGCTTGAAACTGAAAATTTTGCTCCTGAAATTAAAAAAAAAACTTTTTGGATTCGAAACGCTCCCATGAAAGATTACTGAAATTCAAAAAACAGACATTTTATCGAGAATTACTCAATACTTTGAATAACCACAATAATCCTAAAACGTTCTGGTCCACCATCAAATCATTCCAACCAAAAAAAAAAAAAAAAACACCAAAAACTCTTAGCATACAAACGTGGGAAGATTTTCACTCCAGAATTTATTCCCTGCCTCTAGTTGATAATTATATCTCGACGTAACAATAACCTTCTCAGAAATATACTCAGTCATTAACACATGTAAAAACAACAAATCACCAGGTTATGACTTCATTACTTATGAGTTCTTGAAAAATCTTCTGGATATTTCACTTGACATGCTTATTCAAAGACATTCTAGAAACCACACTTGTTCCTAACAGTTGGAGTGAACTTATTTTATCCATGGTGCACAAGAAGGGCCCTACAGTAGGCCCCTTCGAATTACTGAGGTATCGCACTTAACTGCCCTACAAAAATTTTCACTCAAGTTCTGCTTAAACGACTGAACACTTGGAACGAAGACAATACCATTCTGCCAGAGATACAGTCTGGGTTTCGTAAAGACAGGGGTTGCCTAGACAATGTGTTCACTTTGTCCTCCGTGATACAATTATGTGATCAGGGAAAGCAAGCTGTAGGTGCTGTTTTTTCTGTAATGGCGAAAAGTAAAATGGATTCCTGAAGGGCTAAAGAGAAATTACTGGAAACTCTTGTTATGACACACTGTGTTCCTATTTGGGGATTACGATTCGGTGATATTCTGGAGAGAGTACAGGTCAACCTCTTCAAAAAAATCCTGTCCATATCGATAAACACTCCTGGCTATGCCATAAGGGTTGAAGTTGGTAGAGTAAAAATTCTATACAACATTTTCAAGTTGAAGCTAGTTCTTAATTGGCTTATTAAAATACTAGAACTAAGAGACGATCGCCTTCCCAAAATATGTTTCAAGAGATTTGTCAGCCTCAACAAAACTTCACACAAGAAATATAATTGGACTCTTCAAGTCAAACAGCAGCTGGAATATGTTAACTTCAATTCACCCTTGGATGAACTCACAGGTACTCACCTTAGACAAAAAAAGAAGTCGATGCTCTCTCGATATATGTCTCAATTGAAAGATGAAGACCAATCATTATTATTCCGATCTACATTCCTCAAATTCAGCCAGTGCTTTACACTGTCGAATCAAACACAAAACTACCTGCACATGAAGGATTCGCTTCAAGTCATCAGATCTATTGCGCAACTCAGGCTATGCAGTACCTTCACAATAAAATTTACATATCGTGGTTCAGCTTATAAAAACAATCCAAGAGAATTATGCTCAGTGTGCAATCAGAACGAGCAAGAAACAATTGAACTCATCCTGTTAGAGTGTCCTATTTACACTACCATGCGACCTCCTAATACACAATTCTTAGATAACATCAATAGCTTGGTTGATACTCTCAATAATATTATGCCCTCCTCTGCTCGTCACATTTATGTAATATATTGATGCTTCGCTCATTCATTATGAATGAGTGAATAGGTCTTTCCTCTTTCATCTGATAATTGAGTGTTGTAAAACTGTGCACTCTATTACGGTAAACCAGAATTTATATTTTTGTTACATATTTTATTTTATCTTAGGTTTGGTATATTTATTTCAATTTCTAGGATATGTATTATATTATATTTTTTGATTTCGACCTACTCCTTGTTTATAAAACATCTGTTTTTAGGAAACAATAAATAGATTGATTGATTGATTGATTGATATATACATATATACACACACACACATACACAGTACTTATACATGCAGTAGCGGAAAGCGGGGCAAATTCAACCATTTTTCGAATGTACCTGAATGATTGGAATCTCGTAGCTTATTCGTAATGATTTTCTTCATAATATCGATCTCTAGACCGTATCATCTGCAACTGACAACGCCAAATACTTTTATGTTCTCTAAGTTGAATTTATTCATATTATTGAAAATATTCAAAATTGGTTGAATTTACCCCACTGGTGTGGTAGTTTCAACCAAGCATTGGGGTAGATTCAACCATAGGTAGATAAGGTAAGTTATGCAAAGTTTCACAATGTTCAAAACATATATTCAAGTTGTATAAGTTCAACTGAAAAACGAGTACAAAAATTAGTTAACGTTATAGGAACTCAAATCAATTCGGAAGCTATATAAAGAAGATTTTCTAGCTGTTTTGGCAGAGTTTGGTTCAGGTAACTTCAGAACTAAATCGCAGCGATCAACAGTTGATATATCATCAACCAGTGGGTAGTAGAAATTATAACTTGGAGGAATTTTATCTGGTATTCATTGAGACCATGGACGTATAAACATACGTCCATGATTGAGACCAACAACTTGTATCACTCCTCCTACAAAGTAAACAATGTTGGACTTTGTAGGAAATTTCATCAACAAAAAATCGCTGTCGTTTATCTCATCACTATCTTGTAGTGATTGCCCAGAGTTTTCACCATCGCTGAAATCGTCGGCCATGTCATCAGATTCAAGTAATAGTGAATGGTCAGTGTCAGAACCACTTGTGCTCGAATACTAATTATTTTTGCAGCTCTTGGAGTTCTTACTATTCTCTGAAAATACTTGTTTCATTACTCTCTGTCTTTTCAGTTCTTCCTGCTTCTTCCTGCGGTTTATTCCTTATTTTCTTCAATACTCAGAATGTGATCTTTTTCAGGAGTATCTGTGTAAATTCTAGATTTCCCTCTTCTGTTTCCATTATTTTTCTTTTAGATGTATGGTTTAGGTAATGGTCCTGCCAGATCAGGAGTGATTAATATTGATGAAGAGTTACTGAATTCTCCACCTGAAAACAAATAGTGTGAACGAAACAGATAATGGATGTATGATAATTTATTGATTTACCTACCTACACTAGTGGTTGGGGGACATGGGTTTACCCTTGGAGTTGTTAGTGGTGAGTTGATGCTGGTGATGGACGTTGATGAAAGATCTCCGTTGTGATTAGTTGTTGATGGTTTCGCTGTGGAACTTGAGGGTGTGGCAGGATCAGATAATGCGTCTGCATGAGGAGCTGAGGTTTGGGTAGAATGAATCAAATTTTCTTCTATGATTTCAACATTGGCATAACTTGCAACAAATTCTTCTTCTTTGAAGGCAAGTCTATTCACGGGCCTGATACCTGGTTTTTCGAATGACTTCTTGATGTTTTTCTGAGTGAAAGCAGATTGAAATAGACTGGTGGTAATGCATTTCCAACAGCATTATTTATTCCCACTAGTGTAGTTAGTTCGCCTCGTTCAGCTGAGGAGGCTAGGCTCATTTGTTCTTTTTCCTTGGTAGATACTATTTTGACTGGTCTCAAAAACGTGGTAACCCCTGTCTCGTCCAAATTATAAATTTGTTTTGGTTTGATTTTATGTTTTTCAAGTACTGATATGTAATTATCGAAAAACTCCTAAACTGCTTTTTTATTGAAGCCTGTCGCTCTAGCCAAACTCGTATTCTCAGGTTTTCTCAAACTGATTTAATTATCTTTATTTCTTTTCATGAAAGATTCCAACCATTCTATGCCAGCTCTATTTCTGTCATTCCAGTTATTTGGAAATTTGCAATTTGGTAAAATACTTGCATACCTAAATGCTAAATTTTTGATTTGGGTATATGTCAACCCATAGTTCATATCTGAACAGGTTTTTGATGTATTTTACTAACTCATTTTCCTCATCATTCGAGAAAACTTGGCTCACTGTGTATTTACTTGAATTCCGAGAAGGCTTATTATTCTCCCTTTCGCTCTCATTTCCTGAATCTTCATTAAACAATTCAGTTAGTTGTATCAAATTATATCTGTCTCGTAGTTTTTGTATTCTTGAATTTAAGGTTCTCCGCTTTACATTGAAATTCCTCGCACCAACTCTTCCAGATGATTTCTTTTTGATAACCTCTCTGCATTATCCATGTTTCTTTCGTTTATGTTTATTCTATCGGCTTTTCTCTGATAATTACGCACCATCTGAAATGAAATTATCTAATACAAATAATCTCTCAAAGTTCTCAAAGTATGGGACAGATTCAACCAGTGGTTGAAAGTACCCCGACTCGATATGGTTGAATGTGCCTTATGTCGACTATTTCAGGATAGTAACAGCCAGTTCCATAATCAAAATTAAAGATTCCTTTATATGAAAAAGTTACCTTTAATGGCAAAATGTGTTCCATAAACCAATTTTGAAACAAAAGGACACTTTAAAGCCTCCTTTATCATAAAGGCTGGACAACCGCTCTTTACCTGCGAAAAGTGTCCTTTTAAGGTAAACATACACTTTGATAGCTAATAGTATGCTGTTATAGTTCGGTTGTGGTTCAGTGGTTTCATAGATATGAGGTAGACTTCATTATCAAGAATATAATGGATTCATCAAGTTCTAGTTCTTCATCAGATGATGAGGAAATAATAGTAAGGAGGCCCAAAATATATAGAAGAAGACAACAACATTTTGTTACTTTGGACGATTTGGATTTTTTTAATAGATTTCGGCTAACAAAACCTACAGTTTTATCGCTGCTGCAACAAGTTGCACACTTTTTACATCTTCCAAGTAACAGGTAATGGAATTTTTAAAAGTTTTAGGTAGTCGATTACTATATGAAAATTTTCTAGGGGCGGCTGTATTGATCCTATGAACCAGCTGTTTTGGCAGAGTTTGGTTCAGGTAACTTCAGAACTAAATCGCAGCGATCAACATGCTATGAACCAGCTTTTATTGACATTACGATTCTATGCAACTGGGAATATGTTATTGTCAACAGGCGATATTATTGGAATTTCTAAGACTTCTGCTAGCAGAATTGTTCGAAGAGTTTCATTAGCAATTGCATCTCTTCGTCCACAGTACATAAAGATGAGCGAAACTGATAATGAAATGAGAAGAACTGCAGAAAATTTTTATGTAATTGCTAGTTTCCCACGTGTCATTGGTGCTATAGATTGCACATTGATTAAAATTAATTCTCCTGGTGGTAATGATGCAGAAATTTTTCGTTCAAGAAAACATTTTTTTGCCTTAAATGTGCAAACGGTGTCTGATGCAGATCTGAGAATCAGAAATATAGTAGCGAGGTGGCCGGGATCAACACATGATCAAACTATTTTCAATAATAGTGCTTTGAAAAGACAGTTCGAAAGAGGAGTGTTCGGACAGTACTGTTTACTTGGTGATAGTGGTTATACTCTTCAACCATATCTTATGACCAAATTACAAGAAGCACATACTGCAGCGGAAAATTTATTCAACGAGTCAATCATAAGAACTAGTAATGTGGTAGAGAGACAGTATGGTGTTTGGAAACGTCGCTTCCCTATACTTTCTAATGGAATGCGGGTTAAATTAACAACAGTTAGGGCAATCATTGTTGCAACAGCTGTGTTGCACAATATGGCTATAGATATGAATGAAGCACTTCCAAATGGATGGCTGGACGAAGTGCCGGAGGAAAATGATTTACCAGCACAAATGCATCAAAATAACATTAATGTTGGTCGACATGTGAGGCAGATTATTATAAATGAACACTTTGATAATCTGTAATTATTTTCGAGTAATATGTATGTTAATTCTGAATTTGTCTTTTATTTCCATTGGTAGTGATTCGTCAATAAAAATTAGAAAACAGCAAATGGATATTAGCCAAAATGTACAATTATCTTCGTACCCAATGAGAAAACTTCGCATTGAATAGGACAGCTTACTTTAGTTGTTCTATTTTTAACATATAGTTTAATTTTTTCAGCATTTTTATTTTCAGCACTTCTTAATTTCACAGTAATTTCGTTTTTATCTGTTCTAGCATAGAATTCATTCCTTTCCTTTTCAGACAATGGAAGTCCTGAATATTTCTTATCATACAGAAACATTGTCAAGCACCTTCAAACAAACATCCCTATACATGTCGAACGGAAATTAAAAATTGTTACTATCGGAGGATGTTTGTTCGAGGTTAAACTCTGCCTTTAAAAATAAAACCTTCATGTACAGCTCTTCTCTGATTTTTCCCATTCATTAAACAAAACACATTGGAGGGTTATAATTTGTTTTTATTACGTGACTCAGATATTTGTAAATCTAGTATAATTTGTTTTTTCATGTGAGCTTCTTCCTGTCTTCTATTTTCTTCTTCAATTGCCCTAACCTGCTTCTCAAGAAGGTCAATCTTTTTTTTATAAAATGCTTCTTTTGCCAATATTGCAGGATTCATTACCGTTGGCCTTAACTGTCTCGTAACGGGTTCTTTCAATTTGTAAGGTGTATAGCTTGACCATTTACGTTTCAATTTCTACAACAAAAATAAAGGAATGAAGTTGAATTAAATGAAAAAAAATATTCTTACTTTAAGAGATGCTGGTCCCGTTGCTTCATTGCCAAGGTCTAATAAGTTGGTGGTAGAATTTTCCTAAAAATTAAGAAATGTTCATATAATGAGACGTTCGCTAACCTTTTAGTATCACCTACCCCATTGTCTTGAGTGCAATGTGAAACAATTTCCTCAGCAGTGTGGCTTTCACTAGGCTCGCTTTCTTTATTTGTATCATGAATAATCAAAATCTGAAGTATAGAAACCAATAAAACATCATTCATAATATATTAATGACTATCACATACCGGTAGATCAGGAATTTGTTTTTCCACATAGTTTGTATGGCCAGTTTCAGTTGTAGAAAAATCATCCGCTTCGTTTCCTGTGTCTAGGTCCTACAAAATCACAATTAATAATCAAATTATACTTATGAGTAGCTTACCTCATACATCATCACAATCTAAAATGCTATCAAAGCCCACCACTGTTTTGATGTTTATGATTTTCAAAACATTTTCTATAACTGGATCGAATTTATCAGTTACAGGAGGTCCACCACCAGTTCCTCTAATATAAGTACGTTGTGCGGCTACCACTTTCCTTGTTTTTGTTTTCAAATTGTCGTATTTGGACTTCAATTGATCCATATTTCTGCGATGGAGAGCTAGGGCATTGAATGCTGCGGTAACTCGCTGCCAGGCTTTGTCCTACAAAAATTATTACTTAGAAACCAGCTTCTTATTGAAATAATATTTTTCACTCACCTTTTCATCATTTGTGAACTTGTTTGTAGTCTTATTTTCTATTATATTTTTCTCCTTATTAATTAAATCTAAGAGACGTAATTGTTCCTCCACGCTGAAAGAAACACTTTTCTTTTTCCTGTCCAATTCCATTGCAAATTCAAAATCAATACTTTCCGTTTTCCGTGAACTACTAAATTTCAAACTATCACTCTGAAGTAATAACTTACGACTCACGACTATTCAACATAAATACACATCATTTTCTTATTTGAATTACTAATGACACATATCACAGGACCACACAACACACGCTTGACATCAAATATTTGAAGTATTACCACAACTGTATTCATAAAAGAACTACTTATCAGAATAGCCAACAGTATAAAACTTGACGAATGCCGCTTTAAAGGCGACTTTATCTAACAGGAGGTTTTGGTACGTTTATGGAACGGAAGTCGCTTTAAAGTTTACTTTAAAGGACACTTTATCATAAAGCTGACTTCAAATAAAGGAGTCTTTATGATGTTGATTATGGAACTGGCTGTAAATTCTGATATGAACACTACACATTTTGAGGTCATGACAAGCAAGGATTAGGAATCTATAATAATCACCTCGATCAATGAAGATATTGCAGCAGGTTTTCATAAAAAATTTGGAGATTTACACAATAAATTGAAAACAACTGATACTCACTGCGGTACTGCAAGTATGCACTTGAATTTTTGTCAAAAAAAGGAAGTCACACACCGCGACCAAGAGACATTGAGAGTGTTGGTTTTTGCATGTCGAGTATACTGTGATTTTTTTGCGCGATAAATTCAAATAATATAGAAATCATAAGGTGCGGATGTATGTGCCCCGTGGTTGAAAATGGCCCCCTTTCCCTACTTATATATACATTATATATACATACATAACACTCGTATGAATAGGAAAAATAATTTCTCAAAACTTATACACAGGTAGTTATTATACATTATTGCGATTTTTACAGTCACAACTATTCAGACAATTTTTAACTTGTTTCTTGAACTGTTTTCATACATTTTGGAATTACATTTCGTCTTCTAGTATTGTATGGGTGATCTAAGGTTGTTATTTTAATTTCATTTTTATATATTTTTTGCACCATTTTTTGGCAAAATTTCATTAGGAGGCATGCATAGGTGCACTCGAGTTGCCCAACTGTAATAACTTCAACATTTTTCGAGGATCGATGGGCAGAGCTCATTATAGACGAGAGAGATGAGCAAAGATATACTTATCGAACGGAATCTTCTGATTCCCTGAACCGATATTCACACGCATAAGAACGGGAATGTATTTGATTAGTTCTTTGCGTTTCCCTTCCCCGTTCACATGTATGCTCATGGACGTATGCACAGGGTTTTTTGTAGGTTCCTGCTATATTCTGTGGTATTGTCGTATTCGAATTCTACTCAATTATAAGTCACCTCTAATCATCATTTCCGTTTCTCAACTTCTTCATTTACAGTATCTACTCCACTTTGCCTGCAAAATATAGTCTTTTATAATTTTTCATTCATATTTCATTTATATTGACAGAAACACAGTTGAACATCTCAAATCAAACTTAATCTGTCGTGAAGTCTCAAATGTAACATTATAGCTCCTGTCGGATGGAATTAATTTTTCGTATTTCAAATATGTATAGGTGTGTGTATCTATAGAGTTTTCTAGTTTCGGGGCAGGACTCGAAAAATTTGCCTTTCGTAGAGCTCATTCAAGATGCCTTCACGGCGTTGTAATATTTTGAGTCGTTTCTGTGATATTCTCGAATGTGTGAACAGTGTTGCAAATTCCTATTACTGATAGACGGGAAGGGTTAATTTCTAAGTTGCATAATTCATCACTACCTATGATGTATCATTCGTGTATATTTTCCAGGGTTTCAATTTGACAAAATTCATCAGCAAAGCCCTCCCCTACACAGACGAAAATATTTGATTGGAGACAAAAGAATAAGGCTTCTGGATATTTTTCTTTTCTTAGTTTCAAATACTTTGCTCTTGACTGAAAATCATGCTTGATGAATTTTTAATTCTTCTTTGATTTTTTCCCTTCATTTCTCTAACTTGATTCTTTCTCGAAATCATAGTCTTTGATACAAGGGCTGGAGAACAAGACGTAAAAATTCTCTCAGTTCCTCTTTCGCACGAGTTCACCCGAAGTTGACCGAAGTTACTTGTTTTTCTGCATGTGGACACCGAATGCATCCATCGTCAGATATTCTTACAGTTCTTTTGTCACCGGTCATCACCATATTTCTTCGAACGGAGGAATCCTTCTCATCTGTGTAATTACGATCCTAATTTCCCAGCAATTTCTATTGTTTATCATGATTGTCTCCAATTTTCCAAATGATGTTGTATTCTGTCAGAAATATCTGTATATAAATCTTACTATTGAAAGAGCTATTGCACGATCCTATGTGCCTTTCAAAATGTTTCACCAAAATTGCGTCGCGCCGCCATGTATTTTCAGTTTTTTTTTCTGTTTGGAATCTAGTTTTCATTATTTGTTACTATTTGATCGCAACAAAAATAGATGATAAGAGAACGACCCACAATACAAGTTAAGCTTAGGTGGGCTCTCTTATCAAATAAATAAGGAATTGTAAAGATCTTACTGAGTAAACTTACTTACTTTACTTTACATTGCCATTGTGACGTATTGTCAGAATTTTTCAAGTGTGCCATTTCGATTTTAAAAAAATCTGCTTTGCATGTAGTACGCACATATATCCATTTCAACCGTTTCAAATATGTGATTGGAGAAGCAAGTAAAGACCTTGTATAATCACCGCTCGAAATTTTTCAGTTATCGTTGTATCAATGAAATGTCATTCCTATGGTTTTGGAATAATAATAAAATGAGTCAATTTCAAAAATATCATGAATTTTCTTTTCTTGCAACATCAATGATATTTTGACAATTTGGTACGGAAACGTAAGTTGCAACTCGGAATTCAAGCGAAAAATATATTGGCCCTGGCCTACACTTCCGTAATTTGCAGCAATATAGGAATATAATTCAGGTCATAACTCCGAAAAAAATTTGAATAGATTCCTTATTTATGAAGGTTCAAAAGTAATTGAATTTCAGAATCTATTTTGAGAGAAGTGCGGTCATTTAAAAGTAATTCATCGAGTTTGACAGTGAAATCTTCAACTATTATCTCGATTGGTTCACAAGTTAGCAGGGGAATTGTTATTACATTTTATTTTTATCAATAAATGTTTAGCCTTGTTGAAACCAGTTCCATACGTATGTCATGTTTTTTGTATATCTCATTTCCACTCCTCTCAAACGTTTCTTACTACCTTGCAATGAAGATTGGTGGTTATATTGTCGTTGTGCACAGAGATTCATCGCGCATTTCGTTGTCCTCCGATGAAATATGATACCATATGGATCATTTCTTCTTGTGAAGAATTCATATTTATACAATAATTATTTAATCAACCGGGAATACGTATTATGAATCATTCGATGTCGAACTTCAAAATGTCAGTCTCATAACGCAATGTTCATTTCCAAAGCACACATTATACTTGCTAGACGTAAACGGGAAAAATGGGCTAGTCAACAGCCCATTCCAATAACATGAAGAAATACAGAGTGTTTTGGGTGTTTCTATTTGGAAAAAGTGAGTTCAGCGAGTTTAAATTCGAATTGAAATATCATTGTGATCACCCTGTACATTTATAGAAAATTTTCATGTGACGATATAGTGAAGCATGGTACCAACCATCGATCTCTCCAAAAGTTTTTGAAAGTTTTTAAAGGTAAAAATTTTGCAATTTTTTTCGTGGAGGTCTGCAATTCGATGAAAATTGATACGAATTTCAGAAATCAGAATTATCATTCATTCCCGGATAAATATATACGGTGTTTCATATGAAAAAAAAAACTCACTCTGATATGCCACTTTTTTAAATCATCATGCAAAAAATGAAATTTCCAGATGAACCTCACGTGAATCTAAACTTTGGATAAAATGTTTGTTCTTCCATATCGAATAGATAATATGTTATCTTCCGAGAAGACACTGTTGACTCATCCGGTACACCTATCATCAACAGAATTTCATTATTTTCTCATGCCCTGACACCCCTTTCACACACAAATCCATTGATTTGCACAATGTGTTTCAGAGTTCAACAACACGAATGATTACAACGATCAGAATTTCTCAAATTGTCCACCACATATGCTGATACCCGAGCAATATGAAGATGTGCACGAAGCAAATGATGAACTTGATGAGCCTCCTCTATTAGAAGAGTTAGAAATTTTCCCGGATCGCATTCTGGAGAAAGTATTAGCAGTATTGAATCCTTTGCGTGGTCATAGTCTTGCGGATGACGCTGAATATCTGACTAAAGAATCTGATTTAGCAGGACCCATAATCTTTTGTCTATTATTGGCGGCTACCTTATTCTTAGCTGGAAAAAATGCTCATTTCGAGTATATTTATGGGATATCGATGATTTCTACTATTCTTATGTATTTTCTACTTACTCTCATGACTCCAATGAATGACACTTTCACTCTCAGTACTGTAGGGAGTATCCTTGGGTATTGTTTGATGCCAATTGTAGTACTTTCATTGATAGGTGTTTTCTCTAATCTCAGTGGTTCAATTGGATTAGGTTTAGCTATTATAGTGGTAATTTGGTCAAGTATATCAGCCTCTAGACTGTTTATAGCTGTTTCTGGTGATAAACAGCAACAACCACTGATTGCTTATCCTTGTATGCTTGTTTATGGAGTTTTCACGTTGTTAGTAGTGTTTTGAGTGAAATAAACCTGGACAGTCGCATATTACTTAAAATCCTTCAATCCTACAAAGATACCTTATAATCCTTCTTTTCACCCCTTTGAAGTTAGCAGAAGTATTTGATAGAAAATCGATAAAACCAAGTTCATAAATTGTGAAAGAGAAAAAAGTTGTCTCGCCCTTAGTTTTTTCATATGGGTTGGCTTTGCTGTATTACTATCAAGTTAACAGAGCCACTACGATAAATCTAATAATAACATCGCCGTTGTGACCAAAAATTGTCGAGTAATTGTCAAGTCCAGTAGAAGTGGAAAAATTCATTTGATATTTTTTTTTATGCAGATATCAGTGATTTTCTTGGGATATTCTGGAATCCGTGAAAATTTCTAGTATCTAGTTACTAAATCGGGTGACTGCTTAGGTGATATTGAGTGGGCAAAGCCCATGATGTAAGTAAAGACTGGTGTCCCAACTCCCTATACCCAGCCACTAGAAAAAGTTGTAGACTTCCGCCTACTCGATTATGTTCAATTCTAATACCTTTCTTAGGCTCCCCAAGATCGAAAATTCGATGTGAATTTGAATGCAAGATTTGAACCATTAGCTCTACATCACTGTCATATATCCGTCATTATCGGTTAAAGCGGCTTTGACTATACAGGATCGACGATCGTTTCGCCATCTATACTCAAGCGGTGCGGCCAGTAAGGTTGTTTGAAAGATCTACAAGTTTTGGAAGTAAACAATTGAAGAGTTGGTTCACCATCCTCCTTGGCAAAGCCACTACGTTAAATAGACAATGAACATCAAATAGCATCGCTGTTGTGACAAAAAATTGTCGAGTAATTGTCGATGTAATGGTTTGGTTTATTTATTTAACAACGTTATGTACAAAAAATCATTTGTTGCAGGTCATAAAACATCTAGTTGGTAGTATAGGATTATATAGTGAATAAGTAACAACAATGACGAAAAAAAAAGAAAAATTCGTCATTCAGAAAACAAACAACAAAAAAGTAATATTGGATAGTTATTTCAGGTATTAGTATGCATATCACTGACAGGTGTGTCCATATACTCCTGAATTTAATAGAACCCATTTTCTGAAAGAAATATTTTTTAATATTTTTTTGAAGTAAGGCATTTCTAGAATCTTCCAACTGGATGGTAATTTATTATAGAGAGCAATGTCTAAGGAATTATTTACAGATTTATTTAATCTAAATCTCTGTGGTCTGAGCATCCAGCATCGCGAATGTTGGTCATCATATCGTGGTACAAGTGTTTCGTACTTATAGTATTAATTGATTTTACTTTTCACAACATATACATACAATGAGTATAGTATGTGGCGTAATGTAATAACTTTATCGACAAAATGTGACCAACAATAAAGCATATCTATCCATCTATTCTCATGATAGTTTGAATTTTTACTTAGTTAATTATTTCTATTACGGATTTCTAGTATTTGGTGGAATGAAGGTTTACAATGGTCTCTGAAGGCAACATAAGCAATAATTCGGATAGCTTTTTTTGAGGCCTAAATAATACAGAGTCAGATCCATTACCCCATAAAATTACCTCATGAGAAATATGCGAGTGACAAAAAGCATAATAGATATTCATCAGTGTGTCAGAACTCATTACATTTTTCAGTTGTAGATAAAAATCGAGCTTGAAAGTTTAGAGCAGAGTTTCTCGATGTGAAACGACCAATTCTGAGAGGGATCTAAAAAAATTCCTAAAAGTTTTGTGGGTTCATTGGTTCTTGTTGCCTGTGAAGAAACTGTTATATGGTTCGTTTTGCTCGCGTTGACTTTCAAACTGTTTGCTGCAAACTAACATTTAGCATTTTTTTCATTAGCTTCGTTTATTGTTTCCTCGTTTATATTTTAGTGAAAGATAGTGGTGTCATCTGCGAAACTAATACAGGTTGAGTCAACCAGATGATAAAATAAGTCGTTTACGTAAATGATAAATAGAAGGGGCCCCAGCACAGAGCCCTGCGGTACCCCATATTTCATTGCTACTGTTTCTGACGTGATACCATCGAAGCGCACTGACTGTCTTCTATCTTCAAGATGTGAATCGAAAAGAGCTAAGGCTATACCCCTTATACCGTATAGGCTCAATTTTTCTGATAACAAATTGTGATTTACGCAATCGAATGATTTTGTTAAGTCAAAAGCAGTCAATGCAGATTTCCTGCCGTCTTCAAATCCTACAATGTTTTCAACAGCCTCAGCTATAGCTTTTATGTACACACTGTACCTAAATGGCGAATAAAATTTATGGTGGAGGTTTTTTTCCGAAATCCAAACCGGTTTTCATGCTGCAATTTGAATTTCTCGAAGTACATGGATAACCGATTTTTCAAAATTATCTCGAATATTTTTTTTTAAAAAGGAATGAGAGAAATAGGTCTGAAATTACCTAGAAGATTAAAATCACCAATTTTGTGTATTGGGATAAGTTTACTGTATTTGAAAATTTATGGAAAAACACCTGCACTAATACAGGTATTGAATAGATTTGTCAATGTAACCACTATCAAATCTATAGTATTTTTTAATATTTTTGTATTTTACCAAAGATATTTGTGGCACTGGTGTCCTTCAAAGATCTCACCGCCGCGACAGGTTCTAGAAAAAAGGAGCCCTGTGTCGTTGGTATGGAATGTATCTGGTTTTGGGGTCAGAGACTGACAAAATAGACAACACACAAAATTTAGGCAATCCAGATCACGTGACCAAAAATGGCGGCAGGGGGCATACAAACTAGTCATCGCCATAAGAACATCATTTACGTTTTGGTCGTGGCCAAGTGTAGAGCGTTGTTTTGGATTATTTTCAGTGTTTTTGTGAGCTCAATAATAATAAGGATGGAGAGTGAATACTTGAAAACTGTTATGTTGAACAGTAGAGACGTTGGTGAACGGTATGCTTGAAAAAATACTTTGTTATAATCTGTTCACATTTTATCATAAGGTCTGCTACAGGTATGGAATGAAGCTTAGAATGATTAACGATCAGGATTCTTTCACATTGGATGAATCTGAACTCGATTATTCCATATTCCAGTAACATACAATGATATATCTGCATATTTGGTTTCCACCCACATGTGCAGATGATGGCAGATGAAGGCCTATAAGAGTTTGGAGTCCTATAAATATTTCGAATCAGGATTTGTTCTGAAAGTGGGAGTGAAGATAGTAAACAATCTTCATATTTTAGTTGAACAGGTGAGTGTTTTTTTCTGAACTGCGAGCAAGTCTTGCATCATCAGCATGTATTATAACTTGAATTGATGACAATGCTCATATTTGGTATAATCTGTCATTTTTAGGACAAACATTCGCAGAGAGCTAATGTGAAGCCTCGAGATGTTTGGTGCATCATTGCTAGGAATGGAATCATAGCACGCTGTACTTGTATGGCAGGGAACAGTGGAGTTTGCAGCCATGTAGGTGCCACATTATTTGCAGCAGACTATGCTAACACTAAAAGGGAGGCTATGTCATGTACAGATGTACGGTCTGTGTGGCCCATGCCATCAATGATGCGAAGGGTGCATATTGTATCAGTGCATGAAGTGGATTAGGGAAAGATGTCTGGAAATCAAGTCAATAAAGACATTGACGTTGACAATCCTCATCACCAGCGCCCAAAGCATACACCATTCCAATCAACTCTTCCTTTGTATAATTCATAATGAATAACTATAGCTTTCAAACAAACCACACAACAGGCTGTCAACTAATGTCACGACTCATTATTTCGTTTACTTTTTGGTGATATTTAAAATCATGGCCAACTTCAGACTCACTGTTTGGTAAAACATTCCACAAAAACGGTGATAATTGAAGATCTCTCATAGTCCAGATCAAAAAATGTACTGAACGGGGGTAGAAGATATTAGAAAGTGATTATTGTTTTTCCTTTTTTCTGAATTTCAAATATTAGACAGGTATTTCTTCAATTTTGTAAATATAATTTGAAAAAAACCAATAATCAAGAAACGGTTGGGAATAACATAACATGTTAGTATGCTCAGATTGGTTATTCCATATACAAGGGACGACGAACTAATATACAGGTTGTCCCATTTGAAAAAATCGCATAAACTTGAATCGAAGTGGACGAAAAAGAAAGTAATAGTTGAAGGACCCTGTATGAATATTGATGAAGATCACTACGGTATTCTACGTATACTACGGTATACTACGGTATTCTCTACGTCAATCCACCAGACAAAATTCACATCTTCGAAGAAACAGCTCAACCACAGCTATTTCATTGAGAGCCTGCATCACTCCCTATTTTCTCGAAATAATTGATAACTTGGCAACGGCGCATTGTGGAGAGAAAAAAATCAATATATCGAGCAAATACGTACTGTTGGGACAACCGGTATATTCAGGTGTTCTATTCAAATGAGAGTATTATGAAATATAATTCATTCTGTAAAATGACGACCAATCAGTGCACGACGAACTCCATACCCTAGAGCATTATCCCTCACTTGCACATTTCCAGGTATATTTACATTTCCTGCTTCTTCCACTACTACGTCTTCTAGATTATCTCGAGAATCAATACCTTCATCGTACAAGACATCGTACAAGCCACTATTATCATACAAGTTGTTTGTAATTTAGTTCCTAAACCTTTGGTCAAACATGGGAAACGTATTTTCCAGACTCCGAATAACCTCTCTACAACATTTTTTGTTCTAATTTGGCTTGAATTATATCGAACTTCGGCGTTGTTGTCTGGATCACCGAACATATATGGACTAGAAGGTCCACTCTCAAGCGGAACTTTGTAGTCGGTCACACAAACGCAGCGGCAAGTGACTCCGAATTCCTGCATTTACGAGGGTGGCTTGTGTGCTATTTTCATGTTGCAGTGTGAGCGTTTCGTACGGGGGCGAATGGAAAAGTACACAAGTGGATAACACATTTTTAATTCGACTCGAATTTCTGAAATAAATAAAACAATACGTATTCACGATAGGAAGATTCACCATCATTTGTGAGGAGGAAAAACTTATTGTAGATACAAAACTCAATTGATGAGAAAAACTATCCCAACAGACACATCGGAAGATGGATGGAGATTGATTCAGTGAGGTGTAGATCTTACTCTGAAACAGCCAACAATACCTAATCTCACAGGTTTCGTAAAATTGTCAATTTCACGTTTGTCTTCTTTGATTTTTTGGTTTTTATATCGCGATTTGCTTATTTCAATGTATAATATATACGTACTCTAGAAGAGAGAGATACAAAATAATTCAATGGAAAATTTTCACATGGATGTGTGAAAGCTATATTTTTGAATAAATCTTTCAGTTTTGTCCCAAGAGAATTGTTACAAACAAATTAATCAAAATTTACAATGAATATATTTTCTAGTTTCATCATGTGCTCTATTATATTCAGAGAAGGCACGGTCAAACCACCAAATGGTAATTTTTCAGTATTTACATAGGCCTGTTGCTTGTTTCTCTAAACTATTTCCTTCATTGAATTCTTGACAAACCTGACATGAGTGGTGTACCAAACATTTCTTTAGTAAATAGCCAGCGACATAAACTAGTGTATTGCCATCTGTACTACTAAGATTTCTGTAATCATTTGTAAAAACTTTCAGTGAGTTATTCATTGATGTTAGTAGTATAGCAAGCGGGGTTTTGGATCGTAGGTACCCCCTACTTTCCGCTAGGTGTCGCTACAAATTGAAGTCCATCCAGTTCTCGAGCTCTCGTTGGTAATAGGGGGGTCCCGCAGGTGTGACGTCACTTCTTGCAGAAGAAGAAATCTTAAGAAATATCGTCAATGACCAGAAGGGGGAGGGGGAGGGGGGAGGGGGAGGAAGAGGAGTCACTGAAGCCCTACTCTGTATAATGAAAGAGTAAGAAATTGAAATAGAAAAAAAAGAAAGTGATTCGTGAAGCAAACACTATACGAATTGAGCCACAATCGTTGTTGTGAGATTGGTTGTTGTTGTTGTTGAATGTTTGCATCGGACTCGTTTCGTAACCCCTAAATCAAAAAAAAAATTCACCTGCCACGTCTATGATGATGATGATGATGATGGACGTTGGTGTGTTATTCCGATTCCGGCGGCGGCGGCGGCGGCCCCTGGAATCAGAATCAAAGAGTCTGACTAGCCGAGCCGAGCCTCGACAATATTTCATTTGAGGAATGATGGAGAGAGAGAGAGAGAGAAACTTGTAAAGAAAAATTCAGTGTGTAGACTTTTTTTTATTCATTATTAAAATATGCACATTTCACTATTGATATGTGATGAGGTTGGAATTGAAGTAATATAATTGTAGTTCCACAAAGAGGTCCTCGATGAGAATATGCAGAGAGAGCTTCCTCTATGCATGTTGACGGTGTTTCGTATCGGGATCGCAGTTCCAACACAGTGTCAGTCCTTGTATTCTTTCACACCTGCATGCTGCCGCAGCCATCCTACCAGTGACACCGCAAAGTCCACATTTCCACAGGCACATGATGATGATGATGATGATGATGACAATCAGACTAGAGAGAGAAAAAAAAATTAAAGAATGATTATAGTCAAAAGGAAATTGATTTCATGATTACATTTTCTCCATTCGATTCGTTTTGTCTTTGTACAGGGACGTTGTTGCAAACATGTAGGACATGTTAAGATGATTGTTTTTGGATTCCAATCATTGTTGTTGTCGTTGGTATTTCGTATAGGTTGTTGTCTTAGTAATTTTCTGCAAACGGCACATACTGTTTCCTCTACTGTATGTGCAATGTATGATACGAAAGTGGGTTGTCGTCTACTCATCTTCAATCTATAAAGTGAAAAGGAGATTAGTATCGCATATAGTAAGTTTCTCTCTCTCTCTCTCTCTCTCTCATACCTTCAATCCATCCTATTGGAGAGGTGAATCCATCGATAATTCTTCATGACAATACAAATCGATAATACTGCCTTCGTCGCTCTTCATCGAATTTCTTTCTATCGATTGTCCGCAAAAACAGAAGAATCTGCCACAACCATTGCACCATTGAGTTCCGAATTTTTTCAAAGAATTGTTGTCTTTATTTGGAACGGATTCTAGTTTGATACGTTTAGTTGTTGTATGACTATTGAATTTTTCAAATCTCTTCTTGGAATGAAAAATATTCTATGAATGAAAAAAATAAAATGGAACGTGACTTTATTGATTACATGAGAAATCATTGAATCCCCACGGTATTGTGTCTGTATGAATGTAATTGACAATTCTCTTATCATCATAGGGACTCAATGCAATTTTTTTTGTGAAATTGAAAATACATCGTGTTTCTTAGAGATTATTGAATTTTGAATAACTTGTACTTGCGTTTTATGAAACAAACATTTGTAATAATCATCGAATGTTATTTCTTTTAGTGCAGCCTTCTTGATACCCTTAGCTGACAGATTCTTCATCATTCTTTTCAAAGATTTTGAAAGCATACATTTTCGATCTCAAGCCGATGAAGTGAGTCATTATTTTTCCATTATTTTCATCTTTCATCAGACCGAGTACTTTTTTGTTTTTGAGAGGAATACCGAATACATTATCCTCAGGATATTCAGATGTATCAAATTTATGTGAATCATTTTTTATATCCATATAAATATCATCAATATCAATAAAATGATATATCAAACTATCTGTATCAGTATAAAGTAATTTAGCATTATTATTGAACTTTTTCTTGATATAATTGTAGTGAAAATCATATATAACTGTTTTTGATATGTCTAAAATAGACATTCCTATGAAAATTGGTTTATTCAAAGTTACTTTGAGTTTGTTCATTTCAATTATCACCATGTCCTTATCGAATATAACACAGCTATGAAAATTAGGTTGTGCAATGTAATATTTGGCACCATATCTTCCAGCCCATTCAGTCACCAGTTTCACCTCTTTATATTTTCTTACATTTTCTATTGTTTTTCCATATGGTGCGTTATTCATCAACTTGAAATAGTTCTTCTCGAAATCGTTTACACTTTGTTTTCTCAATTCCGTATTAAGATCTATATATTTCTTCAACCAGTCCGACTGTTTGAATTTCAAACACCTATGAATTTTTCTTACAACGATACCCAATTGTTTACATTGTTCTAGAGCTTTGTAGTGAATGATATACTTTTGTTTGTCATAGAGCGTTGTTAATAATTTTGGTGATTCATAACTCGAAGATGGTGGAACCAAATGTTCAGGGCACAATGGTAAATCTTTGTGTAGATCAAATAATGATTTAGGATAATGTAAATCAACTTCAAGGATATATCCAATTCCAGGATTCTTTTCTTCTTTGTATATCTCCTCTGGAGAAACCCATTCGCAACCCCCATATGGAAGTTTTGATGTCATCGCTTTGCCATATAAGTTAACAACATCGAAATACATCAGATATGACGTAGGAATTTCTGTTTTATACAGTTCACCCATATAACTATTATTTGCTTTTCCATACCTATTACTACACTGTGAAATTCCACCTCTTATTCCTCTCTCAATGAATAAGGCCATGTCAGGATCTGTTAACAATTCCAATTCGACATTTGTCACCTTCAACATTGCGTCAAAAGCCAAACCAGGTGTTGTATAATAATGCAATGCATCCAATTCATAAATTTTCAAACACATCATTCTAAAATTCTCGAAAATATCAACAAGCAGCATTACGTCCGTTTTCAAATATAGTTCAGCATATTCTTTCAGATTATTGATATTGAATACCCTCCACACAGTTTGAGCATGATTATAATCATCATCTGAAATATCTTTATTATTGATCAAGCTATAAAATTCATTTTGTGTAGGTAAACATGTTTCATTCAATTTTTCCCAAGCACTCAGATAATCGTATGGAAAAACACCTTTTTTCGTAACCAGTCTGAATTTATAATCGTCAGGATTATATTTCCTGGTAACGATTTTTTGCTTATCTTCAAGATAAGAGGATAAATTATCCAAACTACTCGACATAAATCTGAATGAATCCAAAAATCTCAACTGGATATTTGAACCTGAAACATATTTTGTGAATGAAATGTAGCGTTCTTTATTCAGAGGCAATAAACTCAAATTTCCTTCTATTCTCGTACAAAGTGATTTAATTATGAAGTGCGCATCGTAACCTGATAAATTATGCATTACAATAGGTATGGTTTGTGATTTTCGGTATAATCTATTACAATAATTATGTGCGGCTCCTCTATATCTGCCAGTGATATGACAATGGTCTTTCACCTTATCGTTGGGAGAAGTGATCGATTTCTTACAAATGTGATATTGGTTGATAAAAAATCATTTCGGTCGTCCACAGTCATTTTTATTGGCTCTATATGTTTATATAACTGATGTATTTCTTGTGCAATTCGTTTTAGTTGATCAACAAACCAATCCATACAATCTTGACCAGTATAACATCTGAATTCCGATGCAATCCTTTCTTCATGATTTGATTTCAGATAAAAAGCAACACTGAATGGTTCATGCTTTTGATACAAATGTGTATTTCCTTTGTTATGATCATATTCCTTCAGTATACATTCGATGTCTGCATATATGACAAAGGGTACAGGTTCTCTATTTTTGAAATTTCTGAATTTCATAATGTTATTAGTCTCATCAGGCATTATAACTTTTGTATCATTTAAATTTCTGCAATCAATCAAATGTTTTTGTAAATTAAATTCACTCTGAAAATGATTCAAACATCTATCACATATCCATTTTTTATTTTTTACATTACCGACTTGTCGAGAAACTAACCTAGATAAATTTTTTATGTATGCGAAATGGTAGAAATGTTCATCATCATCATCGGAATCGATGTCCAGAAAATCGATTCTACCAGATATCATTAATAAATTCAAACGAGTAGAAAATGTATGCTTACTCAAGAGTAGTGGTGCAATCTCATGTTTCTCATCAACAACAACAAAAACATTTATAGATATTTCATTCAATAACTCGAATTTGGATATATCTTTCAACTCGATGGGAAAACCTATATTTTCATATTTAAGTACTCTACTGAAATGAGGATATGAACATTTACGACTCACATTATCCTTAGCCGGATAGAGACCACAAACAACAGACCATAAAAAGCAATATTGATCATCATTTTTGATATTGATAACACTTCTTGAATTCTTTATGAACGGTGGTAAATCCACATAGGTTGATACACCAACATTTATTGGCCTATATCTGTTCATGTTAACTTTCAAGTTCAGAATTTTCAATAATGCCCATCCGGAATCACGTTCTTGAAATTCCTCCAATTTAATCAAAATTTTGTCTACTACATTCTTATAAAACCACTCTCTCAGATCAGTGTTGACATCAATTATATCACTTTTGGTAGCGAAGTGTTTTATAGAAGTTTCACCGGTCTGAGGTTTGATGAAAATACCATAAAAAATAGTGTTCGTTTTAATCATAAATGATTGCAATTGTTTCTTCATTTGAATGTAAAAACTCTTGAAGGCTCTTTGTAGAAATAATTTGGGGTCTTTAAATTTAATATTGATTATTACACCTATTTTGATTCTTCCATTGAAACAGGATTCCAAATCCTCCCAAATAACATGTTGTCGTTTCATTTTTTTCTTTTCATTCAATTGAACTTTGAAATTCTCTAGATAAACTTTAAGAAGACACAAATTTGATTCTATCTTGGCAAAATTTTTTACACAATCAAATTTTGATTTTATACACTTAGTCAATAAATTAATATTTTTCTTTATACACGTAATGTATCTTCTAATTTCTTTCTTCGTTTTGACCAATCTACTAACCATTTCAATTTTCCTAACAAATTCGTCTGATAAAATATCAATTAGTTTTTTTTGTGATGAACTCATTTTAAAGTGGTGTCAAAGGTAACTGCTGAAAAAAATATTCCAATTTAGTCATCGTGTCATTGTTATATTGTATTATGTCGTTGTGTAGAGAGAGAGAAAATTGATGAAAAAAAAAGGAAAAAAAAAATCTTAGTAATAGTTGAAAAGAATAAATAGTCACCGATATATATAGCAGCAAAGGTCGTCAGCAACAACAACAACAGCAGGAGCAGATCAGAGAAACAACGAGAGACTGATGAGAAATCCTGGAGTTCTATTAGAAATTATGTAAAATGCATTTGCATTCATTATGCAAAAACACACCATTTGGAAATTTCCGATAGATATACAACTTTGTTGTCATCGTACCGATACGCGTTAGATAATTATGCAATTATGTAATTATGCAATAATTACAATGTAACATGCATATGCACTATGCATTCATTATGCAAGAACACACCATTCGGAAATTTTCGATAGAAATGCAACATTGTTGTCATCGTACCGATACGCGTTATAATAGCATAGCAACGAAAATGCTTGATGTATATTCGTGATTATTCAGGATATTTTCATGGTATATAAGTCGCGCATTATTGCAGTGTGTTCTAATTCAACCATCAGATTCGAAGATGTCTACAGTTCCGTGCACTATAGTTGTTTTTACTGACGACAAAGTTCATTTCCCAATCAAGACGGCATTTGTGGTTATGAAGCAGCTTTTCCAGTGAGTATTTTTTTTTTTTACATTTTTTTTTCTCTCTTTCTTTCTCTCTCTCTCTCAGTATATGTGCTTTTGTGGTGATGAAATTCATTTCTGTCAGACGACGACTCTTGACTGTTTCTTTATTGATTTAGATATGGTGTGAAGGATATGTCAATAAAGGGAGGAGACAAAATATTTCTAACGTTGTCTTATTCACCAAGATGCACAACGCTGAAGCGGAAATTTGGTAATTTGCCTGTTCGCTACATGCGCACAAAAGGAAGAGGAATTCAAACTGTTGGAGAAGGTAGTGAAGAAATATCGATTTAATCTTATGGATGAAGAGATCGAGGATGTCGAGAGGAGCATGAGGATGTCAACGACGGCAATTGAGAGCAGCAGCAGCAGTGGCAGCAGCAGCAGTAAAAAACGAAAACTCTACTTGGAACAACCAACCTTGCAGGAGTTCGAGCAGGGTGAGGAGGAGGAGGAGGAAGAAGAGGGAAAAAAAGAGTCGACTAGTGATATAAATTTTCAACAATCATTTATTCAATAAAAGTGGTTTCCAATGCTGTTTCATGTTTTTTTTTTTTCAATCTACATGCATACATAACTTTTTTTGTCTTGATAAATTACAAAAGTCTGACAATATTAGAAAGTGGATTATATTGAACTAATCTATCATGTATAATCAATGCATAACAAGCAGTGTTATTTGGAATATTTTTGTTTGTTTCCAAATCTAATCGAATGTCAACACTGCCCCCTTTAAGTGTCTCATTTTGATGACTGCAATCTATTACAAAAATAGGAGCTAATGATAGAAATTCTTGTGGAGTCAAACAGGGTTCAGCAATATCCTTGTAGTAATAGGTTTGCTGAAACTTGACAAACATCTCATAGATGATGGCCCATTGATTTTTATTGAAATTAACATTCAAACTATCATATGGAAATACCTCAGAATTCAAGTATAACTTTATATTAGTCAGATTGCAATGATCAAATTTTGAATTATCTGCAGTGACACTATTTCTCTTATCCGTTTGAAAACCTACAATTACATATCTGGGCTTCTCCATTTGACTGACAGTCTTTATTGTCCATGTATGGTTCATGGTATTTGGAAGGGTCGGATATTCGTGTAATTCCCAACTCCGAAAAGCCACTTGTAGATCTTTTCCATTCTCGATGAATTTTAGTAAACGTAGTTTTTCCATATCCGATACTTGTACATGTGGAATTTTCCAAACTAACTTATCCAAGGTGATTTTTGGTTTCTCATCATTTTTGGTCGTTATCACGGCATTATCTTCAGTAGGGCTTCTGATTAATATGAGCTCCTGTTTCATATTAACCATAATGGATTTGTAATCTTCACAAAATCCCAACAATAATCTCAGATGAATACAAACACTAAAATTGCCTTCTGCATCAGTTATTTTGGGTTTTTCTTCGTGATGCCATCCAGCATTATGGAATCGTCTCAGTTCTCCTGGTGTGTACGATATGAAATTCTTCATGGTTGTAGTGATCCCTGGATTTCTGACTCGATCGATCACAGTTCCACCCAACTCGTATCTGATTTCATCGAATAGGAAAACTATAGCATTATTGATGAATTGAAGTGTTGTACTATGTTGATTCAATGTGTTGACTATTTTTCCTTCGATATACAAAAAACTTTGGGACGGTAGCGTGTATATGTCTTGTGTTTGTATGGGCAGTCTGATTTCATCCGATTTATGGAAAGTTGTATTCGCATAAGGACCATGAGTGTGTGCTTCAGAACTAATAATCGAACTATCTTCATACACTTTTTTACCTATATTCAAAATATTAAAACTCATTTTGTTGGTTGTGGTGATGATGATGATGATGTATAGTAGCCACAGTTACACTTCAACCAAAACAGTAGTTTGTAGATACCACTTTGAACATTCAATCTGAATCTCAACCAGACGTTCTTTTTCCTCTTCTTTTTTTTGCCTATGATGTCTCTTGGTGGTGGTGGTGGTGGTCACCAATTTTGTTGGTCGTCGTCGTCGTCGTCGTCTTCGTGTTACACCAATAATTTGAAACCAGACAAGGTTAGAAAATCTTTATTCTCAGATGTTAACTGTGTCAAGCGCCTTTTGGAACTGCTACACTGTTTCGATTTTTTTCTATTTATAGTTGATGTTGTTGGAGCTGCAACTGCTGATGGTGGTTGTGATGGAGATACGAATGTTGTATTATATATGAACACCATTTCTTTATAGAACTGCTTTCAGGTATAATCTCACTGTTATGCGTTCACCATTGAAACTGACAAGATTGCCATCCTGATCCACTATTTTGATGTGAATTTCATCAATGTAATTTGTGTTGATTGGTAGATAGGTGACTTCAGTGGGCTTTTCAATGATTTTATAACCTGGTGGTACGTTCGGTGCAAACGTGTACAGAATGTGACCAGGCATATTGTTACGATATGAATTTGTAACCAGGTTACATTCTATGGATATAGAATTCACTGGTAGTATATCAATATTAGCATCTGATATGTGTGTTTTATTCGGTTTGAGTTTTTGACGTTTTTTGAATCCTAGTAGTGATCCAATGGAATTCTCTTTCTCAAAATCTATCACCTTGTTGCTTTTGATTTCACACTTGTATGTATTCTTATTTGCATGTATTATGAGATGGGTGTTACTTTCATCATTTTGTCCTCCTCCTCCTCCTCCACCTCGTTTGTCCTTTATATTCATCATTTCTCTGACAGCTATTTGAGATTTAAGATTTTTTTCAATATCCTGTATTTCGTACGTTCCCTCTGGTATCTCTAGATCAAACTGACCGATGGAAAACTTGTTATTTTTCACAGTTACATTGGATATTGTGTTAAAAGTGATAATTTCCACTAAAACCAACAAATAATTCACATTATCTTGTAATCTTATAGGATTCGGTAATTTTGTATACAAGAGTGAATCTCTACCATCTAACTGGAATATGAAATTTGTCATTATTGCTGTTTGGAAGGTTCAAGTTGAAATGAATACACACACATCAGTTCAACATCATTTATTATAAAAAAGAAACAGTAAACATAAATGTCCACAATTGAAGCTATATTTACTTTGGAATACATCATGATTATAAAAGATTTTAACATCACCAGATGACTCAAAATATTTCATAGCTTCCATCGGGGGTGATAAATTTCCATACGAATCAAAATAAATAATTTTATTGCCTTTCTTCTTGTAGGCAGTCCAATGTGTTCCTGGTCCCATCGTACTGTCCAAATTGATGATACCACATTCGTTTCCCTTGTTGATCCGTTTCGGAAAGTTATCTCTCATGTAGACATTTCGGAAATTCCGAATTTTCAAAAGCTTCACATATTTCTTGAGGTCGACATCAGTCAAAGGTCGTTGAATGTTTTTTATCTCTTTTATTGTTGTCATCGTTGTCGTTGTCGTCGTGGTGGTGGTGGTGCTAGTGGATGGTTGTTGTGTAAAAAAAGACCCAAACCTGTTTTATAGGGTTTCACATAGAGACCTTTGCCAGTCCTCATGGCGACGGCTTCCATCGTTTTATTGTGTCGTTGTGATTCGTCAAGTTCTCGTTTGGCAGCTCGAGCATCGTTAACAGCCTTTGCTACACCTGCTGCACCACCGGTTAATGCACCGAGAGCAGAAAGTCCAGCAAAAATCGGTATCAATGGTAGTATTCCGCCAGTTTTCGGTAATTTTATAACGCGAGCAGGTTTCAATTTCTTTTTCAAAGCTCGCACGGATTTCAATGCCATATGAATGGCGGCAGCCAAAGTTTTCGGTTTGCGTCTTACCAGTTCCTTTTTCACTTGACCCATAGCTTTCGTGAATCCAATACTACTTTTCTTATATTTCCCTCCCTTTGTTGAATTAGTGTTCTTTTTCTTTTTAGTAGTAGTAGTAGTAGTAGTAGTAGCAGCCATCTCACCAGATTGGTATATTCGCTAGAACTGATTGTTTCGAGGAAATATTCAACTTTTTATATAGATTATATAGGTTTATTCAAATATGTTTCACACCACGATCATGTGCGATTAATTCAACTGCACAACGCACACAAAGTAAATTTGGTGTATCAGTTTCACCTCCACAACGCTCACACTTATATTTTACTGGCACTGGCATTATTATTAGACTAACACTATCACACGAGTTTCATACGTTTTATATCCTTGTTATCATCATTTTCATTATCATCATCATTATCATCATCATCATCATTATATAATCTACTTCTTTTTCTCGATAATGATGGATACATTATGTGTTCGTTCAAGTCATCTTTTGGTGTTGTTGTTGTTGTTGTTGTTGTTGTTGTTGTTGGTCGTCGTCGTCGTCGTTGTCGTTTTGCTACTGCCATAAGTTTTGGATGTTTTGTCATCGCCATTGTCGTCGTCGTCGTCATCATCGTCTTGTCGTCATCGGCATCTATTTTCCGTTTTCTATCATTTATTCGAAGGTTGTTGTTGTTGTTGTCATTTCCATTCATCATGATCACATCTTCCATTTTCTGATGATGATGATTCACTGCTGCAGCTGTTGCTGCTCCTGTGGTACGTGCACGATCATCATCATCATCAAGAACAATATTTTTTTTGTTGTCATTTTTCCTTCTGGTACGGTTCATCTTTGGTTTTTTTTTTTTTTTCTTATTCTCTCCAACATCATTTGTATATTCATGCATGATTCTCAAGGAATTCAAAAGATTACTCTTGACTTTTCTCAAACAATTAGTAAACTTTTTATCTTTTCTGTCGGTGGCGGCGGCGGCGGCGGCGGCGGAGGCAAGACCCATTCCCAATTTAACTTTTGTCTTCATCAAATTTCCAACCGCCAATGAGGCCAGTTTCTCACTGACTGAAGCATCATTTGAAAATGCTCTTTTAAATGCCTTGTTGGATAGTACCTTATCAGCTCGATGTCGTGATGAGGTATCTTTGTTGTCTCTGTAGAATATATCGTGCTCTTTACACGCCTCATCCAAATCATTGATTCCTACATCACCTCTCTGTAATCTTTCTTTCAGGCGTGTGCCTGGTCCTACAAAAAAAAAACACATCACCACTGAGCTTTCCTCAGAACATACATACCACAAAAACGATAGCCTGGTATATGTATTTCGAATGGTAAATTATTTATAGCATTATTCAATAAACCTCGACCGCTGTAGAGATACATGTTGATTGAAAAACAACGTATTAAGTAATACTCATAAATATCTTCTACTTTCCATTATACAGGGTGTCCTTAAGAGGTCTTTACAAAAAGCTACCACATATTCTTCAGACCAAAACAATTCGATACAAGCAAACTTACCTCAGTAAAAAGTTGCTTAGTTTGGGCGCTAGACGGCTCTGAAGTTGAAATTTTCAAATCGATTTTGCTTCATAACTTTTGAACGGCTCATCAGATTTTTTTCAAATTTGGTACGTTGGCATAGACTCATCGGGCAATGAAACTCATATCATAATCATAATGAATATCGTTCCATGGGCGTAGAACTTGATTTTTTCAGTAAATAAACATCTAAAACTCCTACGCCAATGGAAAAAAATTAGTTTCAATATGAAATCTAAATTATTCAACTCATTCACTACAAAAAAGGTACTCTTGACAAAAGTCGATTCCTCTCATGGTTTCGACAAAATTTTAATTTTAGTGATTTAGAGCATAATTAATAATAAAACGATTAACAGATATTTCATAAAAATTGTTCAAAATGTTCACCATTTTCACGTATACAAAGATTTATACGACGCAAAAAGTTGAGATGTACTTTTTGCATAGGTTATTTCTATTGAAAATAAGTAGCACTGGTTTTTTTTCTGAAGACTATTATCATCTGCTCGAAAACAGTGATATTCACATTCTTGGTTTCCATAGTTTCATCTGTGTTGATTTGTCGAGTTTTATTGACGTTGATTGTTGATATCGGACTTTTCTGATTTATCATGGCCGTACAATACACCAATGAAGAATACACCGATATGTTATTGGTATTCGGATATTGTCAAGGAAATGGTCGAGAGAGTGTGAGGGTGTATTCGGCAAGGTTTCCAAATCGTCGCGTACCAAGCCACCCAACCTTTGCTGCAGTTGAGAGACGTCTTCGGGAGACCGGTCATTTTGCTCCTAGAACTGGTGATTATGGAAGACAGCGTTATGTAAGGATTCCCGAAGTCGAAGTAGAAATTTTAGACCGTATTGAAGAAAATCCAGAATTGAGTACTAGACGGATAAGTGATGAACTAGAAGTTTCTAGGAATGCCGTTCATGAAGTACTAAGAGAACAATTATTATACCCATACCACAAGACGCCAGTTAAAGATTTATTAATCCATGATTCACAAAGTCGTCTGATGTTTTGTAGGTTCATTAATTTGCAAAGAGAAATGAATCTGAACTTTGGAAAGAATATTTTGTTCACTGTTGAAGCCTGTTTCACGAGAAGAGGAATAACTAATTTTCATAATGAACACGTTTATGCAATTGAAAATCCTCATTCCATTAAAATAAACCATTTTCAACACGAATTCAAAATCAACGTTTGGGCTGGAATAATAGGAAATTTTATAATTGGTCCTGTCATACTTCCACAAAGATTAACAGGAGACATGTATTTACAACATCTACGAAATACGTTGCCAAATTTGTTGGAAGATTTACCACTCCAACATCGGGTAGATATGTGGTTTATGCACGATGGAGCTCCACCACATTTTTCGGTGGATGTTAAGAATTTTTTAAACCAACAGTACCCAGACAGATGGATAGGTAGAGGTAATGATGCACCCGTGAATTGGCCACCACGTTCTCCAGACTTAATACCGATGGATTATTTTGTATGGGGTTATCTCAAGTCTACAGTTTACAAGACCCCTGTTAATACTGTAGAACAATTATGGCAACGTATCCAACAGGCGACGAATAATCTTACAGGCAAAGAGTACATTTCAACTTTTTGCGTCGTATAAATCTTTGTATACGTGAAAATGGTGAACATTTTGAACAATTTTTATGAAATATCTGTTAATCGTTTTATTATTAATTATGCTCTAAATCACTAAAATTAAAATTTTGTCGAAACCATGAGAGGAATCGACTTTTGTCAAGAGTACCTTTTTTGTAGTGAATGAGTTGAATAATTTAGATTTCATATTGAAACTAATTTTTTTCCATTAGCGTAGGAGTTTTAGATGTTTATTTACTGAAAAAATCAAGTTCTACGCCCATGGAATGATATTCATTATGATTATGATATGAGTTTCATTGCCCGATGAGTCTATGCCAACGTACCAAATTTGAAAAAAATCTCATGAGCCGTTCAAAAGTTATGAAGCAAAATCGATTTGAAAATTTCAACTTCAGAGCCGTCTAGCGCCCAAACTAAGCAACTTTTTACTGAGGTAAGTTTGCTTGTATCGAATTGTTTTGGTCTGAAGAATATGTGGTAGCTTTTTGTAAAGACCTTTTAAGGACACCCTGTATATTTCAGTCGTTTCGGAATCATGAAAGTAGTCAAACATCCAACCGTCTCTTTGACTGTTGAAAATAATGATTTTGAAGAACATAAACACATCAACAAACATGGTGTTTTATTGCCAGCAACGATACGTTGTATTATCGTCGGACCTTCCAACTGTGGAAAAACAAACGTGTTGATCAGTCTCATAGAACATGAGAACGGATTGAAATTCGAAAATATTTATGTTTACTCCCATTCTTTGGAACAACCAAAATACGTTTATTTGGCCAAACTATTGAAACCCATACAAGGACTCGGGTATTATGCATTTAGTGCCTCTGAAGATATTTTACATCCTTCTCAAGCCAAACCCAACTCCATAATGATATTCGATGATGTGGCATGTGCTAATCAAGATGTGATTCGTGAATATTTCAGTATGGGAAGACATTATAATGTTGATTCCTTCTATTTATGTCAAACGTACGCCAAAATACAGAAACACCTTATCCGAGACAACGCGAACAGTTTGATCTTATTCAAACAGGACGATCTGAATTTGAAACATGTATATAATGAACACGTCGGAACGGACATGTCATTAGATGATTTCAAACATATTTGCGGTATGTGTTGGCAGCACTCCCCCTATGGATTCCTATCAATTTTCAAGGATTGCGCAATGAATGAGGGTGGTCGATATAGGAGGGGGTTGGACCATTTCATATATATTTGAGCTGAGCAGAACGCTCACCACACAACAAAATTAACCATTTCTCTTCAAAATGGGTCAGCTTATATCTAAAATGACAAATAGTCCAATAGAAAGAAAAAGAAGAAACGCTAGTGATGATTCTATAAGACTAATCATAATGGATCTGAGGAAACCTTGTTGGGGACATTTCGAATTCAAGGACGACGACGACAACGACGACGACAACTATGACGTTATTGATGGACCTCATAAATCAAAAAAAATCGATTGTGACATATGTTTGCATAAAGTCTTTTGTAATTGATGAAATAATGTGGTTATTTTAAAACGTTGTTAGTGATTGTGAAACAAGTATTTTTTTGTGTCTGGAGTTGATAAACAGGTCTGTTGAACTGATGAACAGATGTCTTCAGGTCCTTTAATTATAATTCAGTCGATCTGACGACCTGTTTGAACAGATCGTTGAACTGTTCGAACAGATCGTTCGAGCTGTTCGAACAGGTCTGTTATAAGCTGTTCTATTCCACTATTTCGAAACAGTTCAGGACGGTGTGTTGAGATGAGAGGAGAAAGAAATACTGATATTAAAAGAAGACTCATTGTCAAACGAAGAAATATAAGGAATAAATTGAACTTTTTGAAGCATGGTGAAATTGCACAGGAGAGTTTGTTTCAACCCATCACGAAGCATTTGAAAAATATCGAAGACAAATTGAAGAAAAGGTCGATAAAACCGAACCAAATTCACAACGACGACGACGATGACAGTGGTAACAACAACAACAACAACAACAGTTCAGCAAATGTTATGATGGCTAACAAACTTTTTGTTGGGAAAAAGGAAAAAAAAGTTACACCGATGGAGAGTAGTACTATGATGGTTTCTCCTTCTTATCGTCCTCCTTCTCCTCCTCATCTTCCTCACTACAATGATGATAATGATGATGATGATGATGATGATGATGACGTATTTTATTACGATACACCTAAGATACCTCATAATGTGGTACAAAGATTATCGAAATCAATTCCTCCATCATTTTATGATGATGATGAAGAACCCAGTCGATTGAAAAAAACAATTCTAGAAGAATACAACGATATATCTGATGGCAGTGTTAACAAGTCGAATCGTTTGGAGGACATTGCTAAAAAATCGTTCAGAGATTATCTGGAACAATATGATACTTTACCCAGAAAATACATCCATTATATGTACGATGATAGTAAAAACAAAGAATTAGATCATAAATATGGTGTTCGATTAACTGACACTGAAAAATTAATGGTCGGTGACAGTCAAATCGACGTAGATGGACCAGATATTATCGTTAAAGGAAAACGTTTCAAAGGTACCAAGGGATTGTATGAACTGTTGTTCATGAAAGTTCCTAAAGATTTCTCGGTGGAAGACGAACACAATTACAAGAAAATCGTCCTAATGACAAATGCCAATCGTCGTTATTATAAAGCCAATAAACAAATTGTTGGAAGCAAGATGCAAAAGTATAGACAAATATTATCATCTATAAATAAACAATCTAAGAAGGAAGGTGGAGTACTGATGCAAGTGACTCACAATAAAATAGATTACGTGCATTGGGATGATCCAAACGAACTTGTGGATCGGTTACGTTTACTTGTAGCTTCACAACAAGCTGGCAATACATCAGTGACTAATGAAATAAACTCCATCATCGAGGAATTGATGGAAGCTCGGATTATTGAGAAAAAATGAAAATCAATAATAACAAAAACAAATTCGCTACAGATGCAAAACGACAAGTGGTCGAAGAGATCCACAAACCAGCTCGAATAAACTTCAAGAGACGTCATGTAATTATGAAATCTCTAAATGATCTATTCCAAGCAGATCTAGTGGAGATGATACCTTATGCTGATGAAAATTCTGGATACAAATATATACTGGTAGTGATAAATTGTTTCTCGAAATTCGTTTGGGCTTTACCACTGAAAAACAAAACTGGCCTGGAAACAACTAGAGCCATGGAGACAATTTTCAAGCAACAGAAACCACTCAATTTGGCCACGGACATGGGAAAGGAGTTCTTCAACGAGAATTTCAAGAAATTGACGAGAAAATATAACATCAATCATTATCCAGTATACAGTGAGAAGAAAGCTTCTATTGTCGAGAGAGTGAATAGAACATTGAAGAATATCATGTGGAAAGAATTCGATTTCCAAGGTCACTATAAATGGATCAACATTCTACCACATATTGTAGAAAAATACAACAACACAAAACACCGAACAATTGGCATGAAACCGGTTGATGTTTCAAATGAAAATGAACAACTTCTATTACAAACAGCATATAACAGAATCAAACAAGCTGATTTGAATAATAAATTCAAAGTTGGCGATAAAGTGCGAATATCCAAACTTCGAGGAATTTTCGACAAGAAATACATGCCCAATTGGTCAACGGAGATCTTTATAATTAGAGAAGTACAACTCACTAATCCAACCACATATCTTCTGAAAGATATGAATGATAAAAACATACTTGGATCTTTCTACACCGAACAATTACAACGTACAAAATTCAATGATGTTTACCTGGTGAAAATTTTAAAGAAATCAAAAAACAAGGTATTCTTCAATTGGTTAGGATTCAGTGATAAGCATAATAGTTGGATAGATAAAAAAAATATCGCTTGAGATACCAATCCCCTCCTCCTCCTCATCCTCCTCCTAAGTTGACGTCATGAGACAACCTCGTATACATACAAACTGATATGTGTCTGTGTGTGTGTAGTCAGTCAGTCGTGTATTGTGTGTAGGCGCATCAACACCACCACCAAATCCTTTCGTTTCATAGTCGAAATGTATATAATAGATACACAAGGATTTCAATATAAAAATGGTGATTTCATGTGTAAGGAAATATCAATTCTCAACATGGAGAATGGACATCATACACATGCCTTCATAAGGATGCCATTTGATGTTTGCAACTTCAATACAACTATCCAAAATCACATGATGTGGACCACCCATCACGTACATGGATTAGAATGGAACAGCAACGATCATGATTGTGTGGCGTCTATCGGAGTCGAACAATTGTTAGATTTCATCAAAACCAATATTGGTGATTCTGATGTGTATGTCAAAGGATTGGAGAAGAAGAGATGGTTGGAAAAATTACTGATCAACAACAACAATAACAATGTATACGACCTGACGGAAAATGGATGTCCGAAGTTGAAAGATTTTAGAGAATTCATGAAATCATTTCATTGCAATAGACATTTGTTTAATGATTTGTCATGTACTTTAGAAAATGTATATTTCTTATATTATTGGAATAAACTCAGAAAATAAGACGTGTTTTTCATTATTTGTTCTGCACATGCGCAGAATAGAAGAAAAAACTATAAGTACACGTCAACATTTCTTCTCTTCAGTTGTTATCCAACAAGCAAGCAGAATGTATCTAATTATTTCTACAATTCTCATACTCAACAGTCATGTTGAACCACCCACTACTAATACTACTACTACTACCATCACTCCTCAAATTCAAGTCGAAAATTATACGTTTCCAGTCGAAGAAGAAGGATTGTTTTACCTTTATGAAATAGGTAATGATACTGATGCTATTACACTAGGACAATATCCAGCTTTCCATTCTGATGAAAATATCAAAACCGGAGCCGCAATCAAACAGAATGCTAACGTTGTTGATTATATAATTGGACATGACCAGCAGAATTACTACCCTATAACACCGATGGAAAACCAACAAATGTATTGTGGGAGATATGGCTTGGAGAATTTGTTGTTGGAAAACAACGCAACATTGATAAAGATTGGAAATTATCAGTTCGATCTGGAGCAATTCAAAGACCTCTTTGTGAAACTTTCACATCAAGAATTCCAATGTTTTGTTCACATTTGAATTATCAATTATATATCGTGAAATGTGCATATTTTAATAATGAATAAAAAAAAGTCTACACACTGAATTTTTCTTTACAAGTTTCTCTCTCTCTCTCTCTCCATCATTCCTCAAATGAAATATTGTCGAGGCTCGGCTCGGCTAGTCAGACTCTTTGATTCTGATTCCAGGGGCCGCCGCCGCCGCCGCCGGAATCGGAATAACACACCAACGTCCATCATCATCATCATCATCATAGACGTGGCAGGTGAATTTTTTTTTTTGATTTAGGGGTTACGAAACGAGTCCGATGCAAACATTCAACAACAACAACAACCAATCTCACAACAACGATTGTGGCTCAATTCGTATAGTGTTTGCTTCACGAACCAGCGGTCCCGTGTTCAAATCCCCAAGATGGACGAATCACTTTCTTTTTTTTCTATTTCAATTTCTTACTCTTTCATTATACAGAGTAGGGCTTCAGTGACTCCTCTTCCTCCCCCTCCCCCCTCCCCCTCCCCCTTCTGGTCATTGACGATATTTCTTAAGATTTCTTCTTCTGCAAGAAGTGACGTCACACCTGCGGGACCCCCCTATTACCAACGAGAGCTCGAGAACTGGATGGACTTCAATTTGTAGCGACACCTAGCGGAAAGTAGGGGGTACCTACGATCCAAAACCCCGCTTGCTATACTACTGATGTTGGTACCGGGAAAATCGATTTATCGCAATCGCAAATAAATAAACATATATTTTTTCTTCATAATTGAATTCGTATCAGTTTTTTTTCCATATTCTATCAGCATCAAAAAACAAAAGCTTCATCTGAATTTTTTTTATCCAAACCTACGGAAATTTTCAAATCTATTCACCTTCATTCACTTTTTCTTCCATATCTGTTAAAGCAGAAACATCTTTGCAGCATCTCATTTGTGTTTCTGCACAAGTAGCACATGAAGAATCTTCTGAAATATTTGACACATCAAGTATTTTCTCAACGGATTCTAATAAATACTAAAGGGTGGTCCGTCCAAATTTAACATCTTGAAAAATCACTTCCAGCTACCTTGAGAATATATTCATCAAACATCAGCTTCATATCAGCAACATATCCATTTGTGTTTTCAGATTTTTCACGTTTTTTCAAGATCTGCTGTAGACGACACATAGTTAAGGAAATTCACGACAAATATAGTTACTTTTGGTTGTTGACAAATTCAGTGAAGGAACTGCATCAGATGTCAGTTGTGTTCTCGAATCATTTCGAATGATACAGCCCTCAGCAAAGTGCAAACTGCAAATTTTTATTCTGTTGTTACATTGCTCAGGTGAAAGATTCGCATATTTATGGTTACCGATAAATCCCAAGGCAGTTTTCCAGCTTTGACATCTGGAAAATAATCTACGAAAATTATTAGATTTCAAATATCTCACCTAAAATCATCTTTTGGGCACCTAAAAACTGAAATACCAACTCCTGCTTTACTGATACATCCCTCAGCAGAACACAAAATCATTTTAATTAGTTCAAATAACACAACAATTGAGGAAGTTAGTTTTGAAGCACTCCGCGCAGTACCTATTGTAGAAAATCTATCGCGATCCAACCAGTATAGAACCTATCACCCGTATCACAACGACAGACGGTATACGAGCGGTAGCCAACTCGGTCCAACTCGGTAGACGGGGCAAGAAGGGAAATTTCCGGGCGGTGCTTAGAGTGGATCTTCTATATCTTATATGTTCGGTGTCTGGATGCAGCAGAGGAGTCATAAGATATGGCAAACAAGGGTACCCACTGTCACCTAACAAAAATCCATGTGAATGTCCTGCTTAAAATCTTGCTCTCAAAGAACTGTTGTTGAAAATCATGCTATCATGTTCTCCTCTGGGCCACCTTGCAACGATGTCAATAATTTTCAAAGATAGTCCTCAAACAACTTGAACGTTCACGTACGTTTATGTACGTTTCCGGTTTCGGTATAACTCTGCATTATCGATATCTCAGCATTATCGATATATTGAGCAAATACGTACTGTTGGGACACCTGGTATATCTAGGTGTTCTATTCAAATGAGAGTATTATGAATAATAATTCATCCTGTAGAATGACGACCAATCAGTGCACGACGAACTACATACCCTTGAGCATTATTTTTTTTTTTTTTATCTTTGGACAACACGAAAGGGAAAACTATGATGTTCGAGGAACATCGTGTTAGCCAGCGGTGGAATTTTGGGAAAGAAGGAAGGTGTTGGAATTTTTCTTGAATGTTTGGAGGTTGTTAGCATCAGGAAAGACTTCACTAGGCAAAGAATTCCACAACTTTGCCGTTCTATTGATGAATGATGCTTGGTATAGCGATGTTCGACAGGTCTCGAGCCTGACAGTGTAGGGGTGACCAGCTTGAGCTCGTCTGGTTTGTCTACTAGGAATCGCGCGTGGTGGCATAACAGATGATATTTCCGTTGAGCACCGACCGTGAAAGTACCTATAAAAAAGGCAAAGATCGCCGACCTTTCTACGATGATCTAGAGAGGTCAATGATTTGGTGAGTGTTGTGTCATCGACTAGGCGAATAGCTCTCTTCTGAATTGAATCTAAGAGCTTCAGCGTATGTTTGGGGGCTGAGCTCCAAACATGTGAACAGTACTCCAGGACAGGTCGAATTTGTGCTTTGTAGATCATAAGCAGTTGCTGGGATGTGAAGGATCTCTTCGCACGGAAAAGAAATCCGAGTTTTTGTGAAGCAGTTCTCGCAATGGACCTCACATGATCGTCCCATGAGAGAGCACTGTTGGTGGTGACACCCAGCATGGATATTGACGACCTCATAGGAACAGTGGTACCCGACATCATCAAACTGGGCATTGTGTGATCAGCCTTCTTGGTGAACATACAAGCTTGAGTTTTAGTTGCATTGAACTGTACTAGATTCTCAGATCCCCATTTCAGAATTCTTGTCAGATCCTCATTTAAAGCATCAACCTGTCTTCGCCTTGCACCTCTGGCCTCATTGGATGATATAGGGGCTCTAGAGGAAAAGGCGGAATGAAGTGTACTATCATCCGCAAAGCTATGAACTGGGCTGGAGGTCACATTCAACAAATCATTGATGTGGAGCAAAAACAAAGTTGGTGCCAAGACAGAGCCTTGTGGAACACCAGCATTGATCGTCATTGTATCAGACGAGACCCCGTCTACCACCACGTAGAGTGATCTATCTGCAAGAAAACTCGATAGTAAAAGACACAGTTGGGGCGGCAAACCATATGACGGAAGTTTCGCTAGGAGGCCTTGGTGCCAAACTCGGTCAAATGCTTTGGAGATATCCAAGGCTACAGCCAGAGACTCCCCATGTTTCTCTATTGACACCTGCCACTTATGTGTCACATAGGCAAGCAGATCTCCAGTTGACCTCTGGTGACGAAAGCCATATTGCCGGTCGTTCACGATTCTTGAGCTCTCTAGATATCGGATGAGCTCGATGTTGATTGCTTTTTCCATTACTTTAGAGATCACAGACAGTAGTGCAATCGGTCTATAGTTGTTAGGGAGGGTTTTCTTGCCCTTCTTTGGAATCGGTTGGACCCTAGCTTTCTTCCAGTTAGAAGGAAATACGCCGAGTTTGTACGAAAGAGTGAACAACCTGCAAAGAACTGGTGTTAGTTCTGGGGCACCTTTCTTGAGAACAATAGGCGGTATTCCGTCAGGCCCCATAGCCTTCTTGACGTTGAGGCTAAGCAGAATGTGTCTGATTGTGTGTTGCCGGAAGACAATTTCTGGCATACGGTTATCGATGGTAGCGATTTTGGGGAGTTCCTGGCCTCGTGGATCCAAGGTAGAATTGTCTGCAAACATTTTGGCGAAGGTGTTGGCTTTTCCATGAGGTGTTATAGCCAATGTATTATCATCCTTTGTGAGGGGAGGAAATGAGCTAGAAGTGAAATTTCTCCCGATTGCCTTGGCAAACGTCCAAAATGAACGGGAACCATTTGGACACTCTATGAGCTTCGATCTTATTTTCGTATTGTATGCCTCTTTAGACTCATCTATCGTTCGATTGCATGTATTCCTAGCTTCAACCTATTCAGCTCTAGTTTGAGGGCTTGGGTTTCTGCGCCAACGACGGTATGCTGCTTGCTTCAGTGCGACAACCCTATAACAGGTTCTATTGAACCATGGTTCACCAGTGGTTCGTGATTTGGTGCTATGTGGTATGTAAGTTTCCATTCCCAGCATGATGATTTCCGAGATCTCTTCAGCACATTGCGTAGGATCTCCCGATTCAAAACACATTCTCCTCCAAGGAAACTCAGAAAAAAACATGCGAAGGCCATCCCAGTTGGCTGAATTGTAATGCCAAACAGTGCGTGGGGGTGTTGAACTGGTTCGCGGAGTGATGTAAGGACATATCGTGGGAATGAGTGTGTGGTCTGAGTTTCCTAGTGGTGCACGGACTTTCACTTCATACGGTTCCGGATTGTTAGTGAGGAACAGGTCGAGCGTATTGGCATAATGATTGCTGATATCAGGGATCCGAGTGGGTTCGTTTATCAGTTGCTCAAGACCATAGGTGATAGCGAAAGCCTCAGCCAGACGTCCTGCGTCGTCTGTTTTGTTCGAGAATTTGAGCCAGGTGGAGTTGTGGACATTGAAATCCCCCATGATGATGATTTCAGCTGCTGGGTGATTCTGTTGGATGAAATCAAGTTTCAGAGAAAGGAATTCGAAGAGGTCACCAGGAGTTGGTTCGTTTGGTGATAGATAAAGGCAGCAGATGAACTTTGTATGTTTGTGGTTATCGATCTTGAGCCACATTACATCGAATTCTTTCGGTTCCAGTTCCTCCTCACGATGGCATGAGAGATCATTTCTGGAAAAAAGACATAAACCTCCTCTGAATCTGAAACGGGTATGCAGCTCATATCCAGGGCAGAGCATATAGGTCGTATTAGTTGATGAGTTGACCTGCGTCTCAGTTAAAGCCAGTATATCTGGTTTCTCAGCCTGTAGATGGTAATGAACATCGTTTATATTTTTGTTCAGACCTCGGATGTTACAAAGGTCTATTTTTAAATTCAGATGTTTCGATGGTGAACCCCCTCGAGCACCTCTCGCCCGGAAATCCGAATGGAGAGGTATTTTACTTCCGGAGTGTCTTACCCTAGGAGAATTCATCATCTAGATTTTTCTTCAGCTGAAATGGGCGGTTTGGGTTGGGAAGAAGGAGATAGGGTATGGGGATATGACCGGAAGCATCGACCAAATACTGAAACATGGGAGTTACCCATTTCACAGCACCTCTGTCGATGTGGTGGTGTCGCACCGGGCGATGATGGGAACCATCATCTTCCACCTATGGGTATCCATTTAGTCGCCTCTTACGACAGGCAGGATTTACCATGGGGAAATTCTTGATCCGTCCCCATACCTCACTTGTACATTTCCAGGTATATTTACATTTCCTGCTCCTTCCACTACTACGTCTTCTAGATTATCTCGAGAATCAATACCTTCATCGTACAAGACAGCACAAGCCACTATTATCATACCAGTTGTTTGTAATTCAGTTCCTAAGCCTTTGGTCAAACATGGGAAACGTATTTTCCAGACTCCGAATAACCTCTACAACATTTCTTGTTCTAATTTGGCTTGAATTATATCGAACTTCGGCGTTGTTGTCTGGATGCAGCAGAGGAGTGATAAGATATGGCAAACAAGGGTACCCACTGTCATCTAACAAAAATCCATGTAAATGTCATATTTCAAATCTTGCTTTCAAAGAACTGTTGTTGAAAATCATGCTATCAAGTTCTCTTCCGGGCCACCTTGCAACGATGTCCATAATTTTCAACGATGGTCCTGAAACAATTTGGACGTTTATAGTACATGTACGTTTCCGGATTCGGTATAACTCTGCAATAGTACCACCAGGATTCTTAATTGATATGTCTGTACAATCCTCCGAACAACAAACCCACTAGAAGGATCACAAAACAAATATTCTGATGCTGACATGAATTCCCAGAATTATCATAATATTAGTACCCAATCGTCGCCAGTGTTGTCATATCCAATCATCAAAAAGTGATAAATAGTCCATAATATTTAAAGTCCTTTATGAATTCATGTAGTTCAATGCACAAATATAATAATAAATTTGGGTCATGACGATTATGAATCAGTTCTGATTAATAGAAGATTGCTACATTATTCTGAGACTTGGCAATTTTACTTTCTTGGAGGCTCGAGGACCAGCATGGGTATCGTGAATACTTTTTGCTCAACGTTGCAACACCGCAATTTGATATTGACAGTCGACGGCGATTATTGCTTTGTTTGGTATCGGTCATTATTTACGTTTTGATTTATCGATATTATTCAACTTGTGTTCAGTTTTGCGTACTCAGAATTCATCAGAAACTCAGTTTATTTTCTGTTTTGGTGATTTGATATAATGGTGAGACGTTGAGAGACAATTTGAACCGGCGATCAAAACACGTCATTTCATAGGCGAGTTACCATTGTCGTATCATTCGAGATTTTGAAGCATTTTCCCAAATGGAATGGATAAAAATGAATTTGAATTGAATTGATTAGATTATATTGATTATATCCATACCCAGCTGCGACAGTGTCTTGTGGTAAAATATGTAGCACTGATAAATGCTTCCTTAATTGTAGTCAAAATATGCGAAGCTGCTGAAAAATCACTGAGAATAATGATGAACTCAATTAATATTTTTGATGAAAAATATAAGGATATTTCTATATTTCTTGTACACACAATAATGAGAAATTTACCGTTGACTGTTTTTGGAACTAGTCAAACTAATTTGGAGAAATATTTCACTGTAAGACTTCATCATGAGGCAAATAAATTGAAAGATTCAACGGAAGTTAGAGTAAGAAGTATATTAACAAAAACAATCCTATTCAAAAATCAATAAATTATTGTGTGATTATCCATGGTTGTTTTTCATTTCAGTCCTGTTTTAAATAAGAAACACTGCTATTTGCTACTTCTTCACATGATTCATGATTTTATTGTTGATATAACATTTCGTCATAATACTTGTCAACACATATTCATCATCGATTTTCATCTATCTACATGAAATGAAATAATCAGACATCAATTTTTTGCGTCAAAATATATGAATTCTGCTCAAGATGAGAGCTCCTTCATTTTTGACGATATCGTGAAATGATATAAACAAGTTTCATCTTCAGATTTGAAAATTACATTCAAATATGCAATCATATCTATTTGCCTTGAAAACGAGTTTTTCACTTCTTAGAAAATTATTTCCACTAGTTGGTACTGAAATTTGAAATCGTAAATATACTTACATGCACTGTCACTGATCGCCAAAGATATAAATGTTCATTATTGAAATTGAACGTTATTTATGATAAAGTATAAGTAGACAACTGTATCCTGAATAGTAAGTATATTGTTTCATATGGCGTTGAGAATTGAACTTTTCTTGTGACGTGTTCATAATAAGTTTATTGATTACAAGCAAGTTACAAAAATCCCCATAGGATTGTATGTATTCGAATTTCTCGTAACAATGTGAAGGAAGTATAAAGATGTTCATTTTTCCACCAAGAAATGCTACAAAGTACCACTGAAATTGTTACGGATTTCCAATTTGGTTTCATCATGAACCCTCTGACAACACGGCACTGGTGCTGGGAGAATCAGGTTCTGCTATCCTTGTTCAGACAAAGATAGATACTATAGATGTTGCTTCCCTTCGATCATTGAACAGACTAGATAAGTAATCCACAGCTCTGGCAATACAGTTTGTTCGGAAGCAACATCTATAGTATCTATCTTTGTCTAAACAAGGATAGCAGGAGCTGATTCTCCCAGCACCAGTGCCGTGTTGTCAGAGGGGGTCGAATTTATTATTAATTCATGATGAAACCAAATTGAAAATCCGTAACAATCAGTGGTACTTTTTAGCATTTCTTGGTGGGAAAATGAACATCTTTATACTTCCTTCACATTGTTACGAAAAATTCGAATACATACAAATCCTATTGTGATTTTTGTAACTTGCTTGTAATCAATAAACTTATTATGACCACGTCACAATATACTTACTATTCAGTATACAGTTGTCTACTTATACTTTATCATAAATAACATTCAATTTCAATAATGAACATTTATATCTTTGGCGATCAGTGACAGTGCATGTAAGTATATTTACGATTTCGAAGTTCAGTACCTACTAGTGGAAATAATTTTCAAAAAAGTGATAAACTCGTTTTCAAGGCAAATAGATATGATTGCCTATTCGAATGTAATCTTCAAATCTGAAGATGAAACTTGTTTATATCATTTCACGATATCGTCAAAAATTAAGGAGGTTTCATCTTGAGCAGAATTCATATATTTTGACGCAAAAAATTTATGTCTGATTATTTCATTTCATGTAGATAGATGAAAATCGATAATGAATATGTGTTGACAAGTATTAGGACGAAATGTTATATCAACAATAAAATCATGAATCGTGTGAAGATGTAGCAAATAGCAGTGTTTCTTATTTAAAACAGGACTGAAATGAAAAACAACCATGGATAATCACACAAATAATTTATTGATTTTTGAATAGGATTGTTTTTGTTAACATACTTCTTACTCTAACTTCCGTTGAATCTTTCAATTTATTTGCCTCATTATGTGAAATATTCATACAGTGAAATATTTCTCCAAATTAGTTTGACTAGTTCCAAAAACAGTTAACGGTAAATTTCTCATTGTTGTGTGTAGAAGAAGTATAGAAATATCCTTATATTTTTTATCGAAAATATTAATTGAGTTCATCATTATTCTCAGTGATTTTTCAGCAGCTTCGCATATTTTGATTACAAATAAGGAAGCATTTATCAGTGCTACATATTTTACCACAGGACACTGTCGCAGCTGACCTATGGGTATAATCAATATAATCTAATCAATTCAATTTAAATTCATTTTTATCCATTCCATTTGGGAAAATGCTTCAAAATCTCGAATGATACGACAATGGTAACTCACCTATGAAATGACGTGTTTTGGTCACCGGTTCAAATTGTCTTTAACACACCTCACAACGTTTCACCATTATATCAAATCACCAAAACAGGAAATAAACTGAGTTTCTGATGAATTCTGAGTACACAAAACTGAACACAAGTTGAATAATATCGATAAATCGAAACGTAAATAATGACCGATACCAAACAAAGCAATAATCGCAGTGGACTGTCAATATCAAATTGCAGTGTTGCAACGTTGAGCAAAAAGTATTCACGATACCCATGCTGGTCCTTGAGCCCCCCAGAAAGTAAAATTGCTTAGTCTCAGAATAATGTAGCAATCTTAATCAGAACTGATTCATAATCGTCATGACTCAAATTTATTATTATATTTGTGCATTGAACTTCCTGAGTTCATAAAGGACTCTAAATATTATCGACTATTCATCACTTTTTGATGATTGGATATGACAACACTGGCGACGATTGGGTACTTATATTATGATAATTCTGGGAATTCATGTTAGCATCAGAGTATTTGTTTTGTGATCCTTCTAGTGGGTTTGTTGTTCGGAGTTGCTTCCAAACAAACTGTATTGCCAGGGGTGTTGATTACTTATCTAGTCTGTTCAATGATCGAAGGTACAATCTATACAACCTACAAGTACGGGAAAAGTTGCAATCTGATGAAATTGATCATAGACATGCTGTTCATCGGCATGTGTTGGTGTCAGGTTTAGGATTCTCAAAAGATCATAATATAATTATACACATTATAATTACTGTGTTGCACATTTTATTCATTAGTCCGCATTTACAGAAAACCTCGTCATTCCGCCGACAACAACATTCATACACACCAGCCAATACAATAATGTCAAGATGTGGAACAATCAAAGTCAATATGTGTGTGATCAGCCTTCTTGGTGAACATACAAGCTTGAGTTTTAGTTGCATTGAACTGTACTAGATTTTCAGATCCCCATTTCAGAATTCTTGTCTGATCCTCATTTAAAGCATCGACCTGTCTTCGCCTTGCACCTCTGGTCTCGTTGGATGATATGGGGGCTCTAGAGGAAAAGGCGGAATGAAGTGTACTATCATCCGCAAAGCTATGAACTGGGCTGGAGGTCACATTCAACAAATCATTGATGTGGAGCAAGAACAAAGTTGGTGCCAAGACAGAGCTTTGTGGAACACCAGCATTGATCGTCATTGTATCAGACGAGACCCCGTCTACCATATACCTAATATATCGTTTAGGCATTCTAATGGCTCCAAAAACAATAATGTCATCATATTCATCGACTTCCGCGTTTACTCGAAAAATATCATGAAGGTTTTCCATAATCAACTCACAACTCTGCCATAGAACAGTGCTATAATATAATTTAAAAATTGAAGTGGCTAGCCGCCCGGAAAAAAAGGTCTCAACAATATTTGCAGCTCAAGCTCGCGATACTAATCAAGATCAACACATGCCGATGAACAGCATGTCTATGAACAATTTCATCAGATTGCAACTTTTCCCGTACTTGTAGGTTGTATAGATTGTACAGACATATCAATTAAGAATCCTGGTGGTACTATTGCAGAGTTATACCGAAACCGGAAACGTACATGTACTATAAACGTTCAAGTTGTTTCAGGACCATCTTTGAAAATTATGGACATCGTTGCAAGGTGGCCCGGAAGAGAACATGATAGCATGATTTTCAACAACAGTTCTTTGAAAGCAAGATTTGAAATATGACATTTACATGGATTTTTGTTAGATGACAGTGGATACCATGGACCTATAAACACAGGACACAGCAATCCTATTCCTTCAATGCACGATGCCTTGAAGTCGTGAAGTTTGTAGGCAAGCGGGTAGAGAGGAAGGGAAAGGGTAACGATAGACTGTGCCAGTTCCTGAATCGACAGTGGCGTACGAAATTAAATCATCAAAATAGATCATTCGGGAAAAGTGGTCGAGTAAAATTCAATGGACAAACTGAATATCAAATATCGATTCAGATATGAATTATTTGAGCAACTAGTAGTTATAGGTAAACCAGTGGACAAAAAAAAATTTCTATTTTATGCCACAACTCATGTTTTGAAAAATTTATTTAATTCAGGAAATTTTCAGGTATCTTCATTTTGTGATGTGGACTCTTCTTAGGTTACTCAAATGGAAATGAATGCACTTTGAGAAAGAATGATATAATACAATACAAGAATAAAACGAACAAAATATTCAAATGAAATATATTCTATTTGATCAAGAAATATATTTGCTGCTTCAATCAATATTCGAATTATACAAATAACATATTGACAATATGAAAAAGACAATTATGATATTGGAAAATCGTAGGTGTATATATTAATTAGATGCGTATAATAATATGCGAACAAATAAAATCAGTTGAGTCTTGAAATATGTTGATTATATAGGTTGTATTCATATTTTTGTCATCAATGTATAGTGATTTTATGTACATTAATCGATCCATATTGATTTCCGATTACATTTTCTCATGTGTTTGGACATCGAACACGAATTCGATAATGAAAATGAGGAACAAACCAAAATTTCCCGAGATCAACACATAAAAAAATGCAAAACTTATTTTACTTCAGCTTGTTTCAATTGGACGAAATATAGATCGCATGATGAGTGGAAAATTACCGTAAGTAGCATCATACTATCATGTTTTGATATTTCATAAAAATGTAATTCAGATACGAAAAATGTAAACAAAGAGTACTTACGAATGGAAGGTTAAATTTGGGTACAAAAACTTAGTTTTTTTGCATATCCAGTACTGCATAACCATTTTTATAGTCTGTCTATAACTTTTCTCCAAAAAACTCGAAAAACACTCGAAAACACTATCACCAAAACACATCAACAAACTTCCTGAATTGATATAAACAGAACACAAAACGAGAAAGTGCACGGAACAGATGTCGAACGAGACTGATTCGAAGCGGCGTTGTCAAGTTGAATATATTCTCATACTTCTACAGAATTAGTACCAATCCAAACACGACTGATTAATATTTTATTGAGCTATTCCGATTTTTTTGTCGAAATTTCTCACTTTCGTATATATAGACACTGAATTGAGTACGATGAAGTTTCAGAAAGAACAAATATCCAATAATGAAAGAGGTTTAGACTGAGAACAGTAATTATCCACGACTAGACGTGACAACCTCTAATTCTAAATTAGGTAAACAAATTGTGACAGTTTATCTGAACTTCTGGGCTTCACCATACAATGTAAATAACTGGGTCCTTCTGTGTTTATAGGTCCATGGTGGATACCCTTGTTTGCCATATCAGACAACAACGCCGAAGTTCGATATAATTCAAGACAAATTAGAACAAGAAATGTTGTAGAGAGGTTATTCGGAGTCTGGAAAATACGTTTCCATGTGTTTGACCAAAGGCTTAGGAACTAAATTACAAACAACTTGTATGATAATAGTGGCTTGTGCTGTCTTGTACGATGAAGGTATTGATTCTCGAGATAATCTAGAAGACGTACTAGGGGAAGAAGCAGGAAATATAAATATACCTGGAAATGTACAAGTGAGGGATAATGCTCAAGGGTATGGAGTTCGTCGTGCACTGATTGGTCGTCATTTCACGGAATGAATTAATATTTATCATACTCTCATTTAAAACACCTGAACAAATATGATGGATTTTATTCAAGTCATACAAATATTCATTAGGTGATTCCCAACTTGATACCGTTCATTATGATATTGTGTTATTCATAAAATTCCATATTTTTTTCAAATTTATACTAATACATAGTCAATGTAATTTATATGAACAAAATTTATGAACCATATATGAACTAAATCAATCTTCTTCATGATATTATTCATCCCTTTTCAACAAAATTTTATTTGAATAATAATTCTGTATCCTCTATTTGCCTTCTAATTCTCGCCTCTCCTCTCTTTAATAGCTTCTTGTTCATTTATTTCATGTATTTGTATCATATGCTGCTTTTCTGATTTGACATTATCGATCTGCTGTTTCAGAAGATCATTTAAATCACCGCTAGATTAAGCGAACAATTCTCCTTTTTCTCTCGTACATTTTTCTCTCTCATCTGGATATTCCTTTTTATGACAAATTGAAATACTGCTCGGAGACTTCGATGGAACTGCCATTAGACGGGAAGATGGCCTTACGTACGTTGATGTCGATGTGGATGGTGTATTAGTTTCTGTTTTTTTCTACTGAGTGAACTTTCTGATAAATCTGGAAATATTTGTATTACAAATTGAATTTTTCAAATAATTGTATATGTATAAAATTTTGTACATGTAATGGATTTGATTTTACCTAGAATGGTATAATCTGTTTCCATTGATTCGAATATGCCATCTGCATCAAATCGATTCTTCACATGTCAAGTGTAGGGCAACTCCATCAATATCAGTAATTAATATTTTGTCTGGCGTGGACTCGCCACCTCCTGTTACCATGCGTAACGTCGCTCTTCAGCTATTTCTTCCTTACGTGTCCGTTTGATTTTGTCCCAACAACGTTTCAATTGGATACTAGTCCGCTAAAATGAGAAAATAACACAAATTTGAATTTGGATTCCAAAAAGTTCCAGTTACAGAGGGAAAGATCATTTTATATGATTTCTCACTCTGTTGATGCTTTTCAGATTTGTTCGAATTTTGTGTCAAAGTTATATTATATATATATTTATTTAATATTTGATGATATTCGTAGATTTCTGATAATATTTACCTTTTCTGTAGGACGACTTGCATTGAAGTCGTCTGTAACACTTTCCCATGCAGCGCTCTTTTTTTTTTTAATTGTTGATGCATCTGTTCGTTTATCTTCAATAATTGGATATTTTTTAGGAATTTGTACTAATGCTCCTTTATCCTCTCGGGTATATGGAATTGCCATATGGTGGCTTTATAAAAAAAATGTATCACCTAAGATTTACCACTTAACATTCAAGACTTTACATTTAAGACAGATGGAACATGGAAATACAATTGTTCATGTTATAAAACCATTTGAGACTTTCCATTTAACATTTATCATCTAAGAAGATGCCGAACTTCCGAATTAAGAAATTATTGTCAAATGTCCATATATGAAAATAAGATGTGCGCATGTTCGCCTATGATGTTTTTCGGGAGTGACACCTCTGCTTCCCGCTTTTGTTTAAAACTGTATTGAGGTTATCTTTCACTGTACGAAAATATTGTCAGTGTTTTCAGGATTTTTGCGGATTTTTGTCATGGGTTTTATTACTCTAACCAGTTTTTTGATGCTTTCGGCGTTTGAAATTTATCATTCAATTGATAAAAAGAAACGTCAGTATTTACAAAGCTTGAATGATTTTCAAATGTTAAATATTTTTATAACCTCAGCCATTATAATTTCTTAAATCTTAAAGTGATAAATGATAAATGTTAAATGTCAAAAGTTTTTATAAAGCCACCAATAATTGTGCAAAATTCAATAAAAACCAAACGGAATTGGAATTATTTTCAAAACACTCGTTTCTTTATAGAACCATAAAGGTCGACAACCGATTCTGAATGGGGATTATCGGATACGTTTGTATTAAAAACTAGAAAAGGGAACCAAAACCATCAATGAAAAAGTGTAAACAAACGAGCTTCGCTAGCGCCGCGCCGTTCGTTCACGCCTGCCAGAGATCCGCTGACGGCTGTCTATGAAAAGGACATTTTTTCCTCCGATCATCCTTGCGCTAGCAGGAAACATCACCAGCGAGCGGTTCTTTTCAGCGAGTCGCTGGCGTCCGACTATGATAACGATACCACTGCAAATGTCCCCAGCTGGTTATTCGAGCATGCGCCCATCATAGACAGTATGATCATAGAATAATCAGAAGAACAATCAGTTGCAAAAGAGCGGGAAATTTCACATCAGCCTTGAAAATTCACTACGGACTACGAGTATGATCTGTCTGCAGACCAATAATTTTATATAAAATACTTGGTGAACATAGCAACTGCGATTGTGAGCCTTGTAAGCGATAAAAAGCGATTCTCCTGCATCCAAAAGCTATCATTGAATATATTTTGTAGTGTATTGATATTTTTAGTTTCAGTTGTGTCTATATTTGTGCATTGCATAATGTACATAACCTATAAACTGCATGATAGTGAAAGTGGTTGAATTTGATTATCTCAGTGGTGTTTATGGGGTTTTGCTTCTTTGCTTGTTATGGTTGGAGAGATTTCGCTATGTTGGAAAATCTGACTGTCAAATGCAAACAGAGATGTGGCTTGTCAAGATCGTACAGCATATCTGAAGGCTACATCGAAGGAGAATGCACAAATCCAGCAATGGTTCGATCAATTCAAAGGCAATAATATACATCTCATTTTTGTCCTTTATGTTCATTGTAATTGTTCTGAAATACAGTAAGTTATCGATTTCACATTTTGTGACTATTAGTTCAATAAACATCTTTTCATGGTTATTTAGTAACACCGATAAATAAATATAATGTCGCGCATTGCCTTACTAGGAAGAACTGTCTTCTGTGTATTTTCTCATCTGGCTGTTGCGGCTGCTGAATCTTCTTATTCCTAATTTTGTTTCAGCAAGTTCAGTTTGTGTGTACACATATATTCTCTGAAATTACATTTTCATTGATAATCATGCCAAAAGAGTGAGTGCCAAATAATAAATACTGAAAAATGAGAAACTTACCAATCATATCTAGAAATTCAGTTGTGTCTCAACTTTTCCAATTTTCTGTTTCTTTCTCTTGTCCCTTGAACATTCCTCCTGTCTTTTCTATTGTATTATCTCACGATATAATATGTCCGAAAGCTAATATAAAGTCGTAAAAAATATTCTTAAAGAAATTCTGGACAAGGATGTGTCAATGGTACAGTTTTCATCAGATCATACACTGTTCCTCCATATGCTATGGTATGGATATTATCTATTATAATTGCTTCTAATGAGAAAATGTACTTGATACAAGATGTCTCCCAGAAGTAATTTTCAATAGACTCCTGTTATTTGTCAATATTTTCCAGTATCTCCTGAAAATGAGTTTGAGCTTTACTCATTCGAATAATACGCGAATAATGTCATAGAGACCTACCCCTGTAGTGATAGAATAATTTTGTGACATCTAATACTCCTAGTAATTTACTGTAATCCTTGCTTATACAACATTTATGTTTGGTCAAACATTTTCTAACCAAATATCCACTGTAATGTAATTTTCCTCTAATTTTCCACTGTAATATAATGTGTTGATGGTACACAGAGAAAAAAAATCACTAACCCCAAGTGAAACTTTAATAGTGGCAGGTAAAAACTTGAATACTATATGGGACAAGGAAACAAGTTAATTACCACAGAAATATTTGTGTTCTTGAAAATGTACACTTGCCACTATTAACCTGTTGCATTAAATTCTAGATAAATACCCATTAGTGAACACATCACTTGCCGAACATCATCCAACTCACTAATGGCAAGTGAACTGAGTAACTATCATTAGTATATACTTTGATCACCACTATTAAACTAATTAATAGCACCAAGTGTACTGATTCTATAAATCAACCTCGTATTACTTTCCTATACCTATCAGAGGTATACTGGTCATCACCGATAATATAGCAGTTCACTTACCATAAGCTAGTTATTCACTTGTCAGAAGCGAGTAATTCAGTTGTTATTAGCGATTTATTCACTTTTCGCTAGCGAGTTATTCGCTTGTGATAAGTAAATCGTTTGCTGCTGAAAGTAGTCAACGCAGTTCTGCAGAAAGCAAAAACCTATACAATATAGAATCATAATACTTTTTGAACTATGAACACAACTCATCATTTTGCAGAAGCTTACCAACTAACATCTCTTAATTCGAATAAATGAAGCTGATATATGTTGGGATAGTTTCTTCAAAATGAAGATTGAGTTATGGCCTCGGTGTTCAAAAAGTAGTTTGAACCCATATGGTAAATGATGACTTTCTGCAGAGCTGCATTAAATTGTTGATACTGCCTGTAAAAATAATTGTTATTTTAAGACCAATAATTAATGATATTGAAATCATGAAAATCAAGACATTTTTCATAATGTAGATGGAAGTCCATTTGATGCATCATTATTGTCACGAATAATCATGTCGAATATAATTCTCTGAAAATGAAAAAAAAAATGGGATTCGAAAATCAGTAAATATATAGGAAAAGTCATAAATATAAAACGTTTATTATTCAACATTTATAACTGTTTATATGAGGGACACATAGGTAATTTACCACCGCAACTAAATAACATTCAATAATAGAGAACTACTAAGGAACATAACGATTCGGACATAACTATGACCATACATCATACATTCTAACATAGTACAGGAAATCCGTTTCGTATGATAACTGAATATTTCGTTGTATAAAAATAATAATAACCCAAAATGTACTGAAATCAACCGACATGATTTAGCTTCTGCTGTGAGGACTTCACATAAAATCAAAAATATATTCCCTATTCCGAAAGAATGCTAACAATATGAGTGAATATCCCTGTACTTGAAATGATAATAATATTCAAACTCGAAAGGAACTAAAAAAACAGTAATACACATGTGGTACATAATGATATCTATAGCATTTTAGACAAAAATATCACTAGAAACAAGTTATATACTTTTTACCATTCGAATGTTTGGTTAAAGTAACATGAGTATAATAGACATGAGTATAAGAAATACATTCCAAAATATCAGTCAGTAAGACTTCATAAGCAAACATATTTTCATTGAACTGTATTACATCAATTTTTTTTTTAAACAAAGCATACAGCATTCTTGTCATTCACTAATATGTGTGATAATACTTTGAAAATGGGCGAATTTCCGTTTTCAGTTGGTAAAATATCACCAACAATGAAATCATTATTATTAATAGTTATTCTTTCACAAACTTAAACCTGTTGAAATAATTTTGAGTTGAAATTTGTTTTCTCAATTGTTTCGAAATTTGGCACTACTGAATAATAATATATATATCATACAGTCTATCTTTGATATAATCGAAAGTATCGTCAAAACCTCTACATGAAATCAATCTGATGTGATGATAGTGAGTTAGATTATGGTGTTTCGGTTTCAAAGTTAAATTGAATACTTCTAGATATACTGTATGATGCTCAGCAAGTTTTTCAGTAAAATCGATTTTTCCTCTGATACATGTGTTGACATTTTTCTTAGTAATACATATACTTTCCAAAACTTATTATTCAAAGGAACAAGGTTAACAAATATCAAGCCAGTATATGAAATCAAACTAGGTCCCAATGTTCCAACAGAGTTTTGTATCCCATTATATCACCACACAAACAAATAAACGCCACCAGACCACTCCAATTTCAATAACACACTGAGTGGACTCTCTGATGGTCGCGCCGCGTTTGATTGGCGCGTTCGACCGTTTTGCTAGCCGATTAGATCGGACATGTCCGAAGATGGTCCGAACGGAGGAATGATGTATAACTACAGGTGAGTTGTCACCTACCCCAATCGACTTGATATATTGTCCTTATCGATGAGTTCGCTTAGAGCAAGTGATTTCGTCTCAGGAAAATGATTCAATAATAGTAGGTATTCGTATACCTAGCACAAGTTTAGTGTTCACTTATAAATGGCGAACACGAAATACATATCGATTTGATGAATACCAACAAGTGTCCTGGTCAATTACAGCAGAAACATTGTCTCAGAAATATGGTTTTGCCTACTGCAAGTACCTCATATTTCTACTGTAGGTAAAAATTTACTTGTCACAATCGACTTTTTTTCAAGAAAACAATTTACTTGGCCGAGTTTTCTCAGTGTAGATCATTTCGTCTGAATTCAGCATTCGTGATCTGAAATGAAAAATGTTCGTTGAATTGATAGTCACAAAATGTGGAATCAATAACTCACCGTATTTCAGAGTAATGAATAGTATCCATTTCGAATATTCAAAACTACAATGATCATAAAGGACGAAAATGACACGTATATCATTACCTTTGAATTGATCGAACCATTGCCATATCTCTGTTTGCATTTGACAGTCAGATTCTCCAATCTAGCAAAAGCTCTCCAACCGTAAGAAGCAAAGAAGCAAAACCCCACAAACCACACAAACACCACTAAGATGAACACTTTCACTACCATGCCGTTTCTAGGTTATGTAGATCATGCAATGCACAAATATATACACAACTGAAAAATTCACTAAAAATACGCAATACACCACAAAATACAGGGTGTCCTTGAAAGGTCTTTACAAAAAGCTACCACATATTCTTCAGACCAAAACAATTCGATACAAGCAAACTTACCTCAGTAAAAAGATGCTTAGTTTGGGCGCTAGACGGCTCTGAAGTTGAAATTTTCAAATCGATTTTGCTTCATAACTTTTGAACGGCTCATGAGATTTTTTTCAAATTTGGTACGTTGGCATAGACTCATCGGGCAATGAAACTCATATCATAATCATAATGAATATCATTCCATGGGCGTAGAACTTGATTTTTTCAGTAAATAAACATCTAAAACTCCTACGCCAATGGAAAAAAATTAGTTTCAATATGAAATCTAAATTATTCAACTCATTCACTACAAAAAAGGTACTCTTGACAAAAGTCGATTCCTCTCATGGTTTCGACAAAATTTTAATTTTAGTGATTTAGAGCATAATTAATAATAAAACGATTAACAGATATTTCATAAAAATTGTTCAAAATGTTCACCATTTTCACGTATACAAAGATTTATACGACGCAAAAAGTTGAGATGTACTTTTTGCATAGGTTATTTCTATTGAAAATAAGTAGCACTGGTTTTTTTTTTCTGAAGACTATTATTATCTGCTCGAAAACAGTGATATTCACATTCTTGGTTTCCATAGTTTCATCTGTGTTGATTTGTCGAGTTTTATTGACGTTGATTGTTGATATCGGACTTTTCTGATTTATCATGGCCGTACAATACACCAATGAAGAATACACCGATATGTTATTGGTATTCGGATATTGTCAAGGAAATGGTCGAGAGAGTGTGAGGGTGTATTCGGCAAGGTTTCCAAATCGTCGCGTACCAAGCCACCCAACCTTTGCTGCAGTTGAGAGACGTCTTCGGGAGAACTGGTGATTATGGAAGACAGCGTTATGTAAGGATTCCCGAAGTCGAAGTAGAAATTTTAGACCGTATTGAAGAAAATCCAGAATTGAGTACTAGACGGATAAGTAATGAACTAGAAGTTTCTAGGAATGCCGTTCATGAAGTACTAAGAGAACAATTATTATACCCATACCACAAGACGCCAGTTCAAGATTTATTAATCCATGATTCACAAAGTCGTCTGATGTTTTGTAGGTTCATTAATTTGCAAAGAGAAATGAATCTGAACTTTGGAAAGAATATTTTGTTCACTGATGAAGCCTGTTTCACGAGAAGAGGAATAACTAATTTTCATAATAAACACGTTTATGCAATTGAAAATCCTCATTCCATTAAAATAAACCATTTTCAACACGAATTCAAAATCAACGTTTGGGCTGGAATAATAGGAAATTTTATAATTGGTCCTGTCATACTTCCACAAAGATTAACAGGAGACATGTATTTACAACATCTACGAAATACGTTGCCAAATTTGTTGGAAGATTTACCACTCCAACATCGGGTAGATATGTGGTTTATGCACGATGGAGCTCCACCACATTTTTCGGTGGATGTTAGGAATTTTTTAAACCAACAGTACCCAGACAGATGGATAGGTAGAGGTAATGATGCACCCGTGAATTGGCCACCACGTTCTCCAGACTTAACACCGATGGATTATTTTGTATGGGGTTATCTCAAGTCTACGGTTTACAAGACCCCTGTGAATACTGTAGAACAATTATGGCAACGTATCCAACAGGCGACGAATAATCTTACAGGCGATGAAGAAGTTATGCAAAGAGTACATTTCAACTTTTTGCGTCGTATAAATCTTTGTATACGTGAAAATGGTGAACATTTTGAACAATTTTTATGAAATATCTGTTAATCGTTTTATTATTTATTATGCTCTAAATCACTAAAATTAAAATTTTGTCGAAACCATGAGAGGAATCGACTTTTGTCAAGAGTACCTTTTTTGTAGTGAATGAGTTGAATAATTTAGATTTCATATTGAAACTAATTTTTTTCCATTGGCGTAGGAGTTTTAGATGTTTATTTACTGAAAAAATCAAGTTCTACGCCCATGGAATGATATTCATTATGATTATGATATGAGTTTCATTGCCCGATGAGTCTATGCCAACGTACCAAATTTGAAAAAAATCTCATGAGCCGTTCAAAAGTTATGAAGCAAAATCGATTTGAAAATTTCAACTTCAGAGCCGTCTAGCGCCCAAACTAAGCAACTTTTTACTGAGGTAAGTTTGCTTGTATCGAATTGTTTTGGTCTGAAGAATATGTGGTAGCTTTTTGTAAAGACCTTTTAAGGACACCCTGTATATTCAATGATAGCTTCTGGATGCAGGATGTAGGAGATGTGCGTGATGTTAGTATAATCGATCGAAGTGAACTGCAAAATATACTCAAGACTCGTGAATCTGTTCTCACTAGCATAGGGAATACGAAATAACTTCGAGTGAAAACGCGATTCCATGCGTGAGTGTGCCACGTAAAATCCCTTTGGCCTTGAAATTGAAGGTCAAAGACAAACTGGACCAAATGGTGTTGAATGAAATAATTATACCAGCGAATGAACCTACTGATTGGGTACATCCCATAATGGTGGTACCAAAACCAAATGGGGACATACGCATCTGTATGGACCCTCATATCCTGAACAAGTACATTAAGCGGGAGAGATTCGAAATACCAACACAAGAAATTTTATTCTCTCAAGTAGCTGGATCAAAGTACTCTACTCTTCGGATGCTTCATAAGCATTTCTTCAAGTCCCTTCAACCTACAAAAGTTCCTTGTTGTGCACCATGACAACTTGCTTCGGAAGATACCGTTACTTGAGGTTGCCATATGGCATTTCTTCGGCATCAGAAATTTTTCAAAAATATATCTATGAAATTTTAGATGGAATCACTGGCATCATTGTTTATATAGACGACATTCTGATTTTTGGGCGTTCTCTTGACGAACACAATTTCAATTTGAATACGGTCCTAACTAACATAAAAGGAAGTGGATTGACTTTGAATAGTGAAAAATTTGTTCTATGGTCAAAGGTCCGTATGGCCTCAGTGCTTGTATTTTCCAAGATAATAGACCCATTGAGTTCGCGTCGGTGTCATTGTCGGATACTTAGAAACGATATATAACCATATTGAGAAAGAGTTGCTAGCATTGGTATTTGGGTGCCGAAGATTTCACTACTATGTATTTGGAAGAACTTCCAAAATGGAAACCGATCACCGACCATTAATTAGTATTGTTGAAAAAACCAATGGACGAGCTGTCTCCCCGCCTTCAACGTCTAGCAATATGAGACTTTTCAGATACCACTTCACATTAACATATTGTTCCAGGAAAAAATATGTACGTACTCTGAGTCGAGACCCCATTCCAGATGTTATAGACACAGGATATTTAGATAATAACCTGAAAGTATATTCAATCCTGGCCACATCAGGAGAGAATGAAAAAAGGTTGCAACAAGCCACATCTGATGACGAAACCCTGAGGAAATTGAAATTCTATGTAACACAAGGGTGGTCTGATCACAAGAGCAAAGTGCCCAGTGATATCAAAGCATTCTGGACCATAAGAAATGACATTTTTCTTCACCAAGACATACTATTTTACAAGAAACGTGTGATAGTTCCAGACTGCTTGAAAGACGAACTGTTGAAAATAGTACACCAATCTCATCAGGGAATGACGGCGGACATTGAGAAATTGGTGGCAAGTTGTAACATATGTCTGAAATTCTCAAAGTCTGATCAAAGGCAACCCCTTATATGTCACATGAAATCCCAGAATACCCTTGGTGGAAAGTGGGCATTGATTTTATGACGATAGATAACTCAATTTTTCAAAAGTGATGAAAAAAAACAGGAACAACTGTAATTTCTACCCTGAAGAATATTTCCGCAACAAATGGTCTTCCCCTAGATTTTTTTTCTGACAATGGACCACCGTTCAGTTCTTATGAATTTGAAACATTTGCTAAAAATTATGATTTTGAATTATCCACTTCGAGTCCCTATAATGCCAGGTCTAATGTCATGGTTCAACCAATGATGCAAACTGTAATAAATCTTCATTTTTCAGCTATTGATGGGATTTTCTCTCCTCGTTTCTAAAAAATAGAGTAGAAGTTATTGAAAATTATTGCAATATATTTGTAGTAAGGACAGATTTAGGATCTGTCCCAAAATGTCACTGCGCTTGAAATTAAACCTTTAGATACCTAAAAGAGAAATTCTCTATTGGTCAGTGACACCGTTTTTGAAAAAATTTGGAAATACAAATATATTTAATAATAATAAAACCTCTACTTATCTTGGTGGACGTTTCGGGAACGAATCTGCTCCCGTTCTCAACACAATTGAAATATTTTTCTTCGTAAACTTTTTTCGATGTTTCCGATTTTGACACTGAAAAGTGACAATTTGGCAGCCGGAGGAATTCTGGTTACAAGGTGTTTTCATCAATTGATATCGAATTTTCCATTTTCATATTCAAGTTTCAGAAGTGGATGCCAAGTTCTATCTAATATGATATGAATATGAAAATGGAAAATTCGATATCAATTGATGAAAACACCTTGTAACCAGAATTCCTCCGGCTGCCAAATTGTCACTTTTCAGTGTCAAAATCGGAAACATCGAAAAAAGTTTACGAAGAAAAATATTTCAATTGTGTTGAGAACGGGAGCAGATTCGTTCCCGAAACGTCCACCAAGATAAGTAGAGGTTTTATTATTATTGAATATATTTGTATTTCCAAATTTTTTCAAAAACAAGGTGTCACTGACCAATAGAGAATTTCTCTTTTAGGTATCTAAAGGTTTAATTTCAAGCGCAGTGACATTTTGGGACAGATCCTAAATCTGTCCTTACTACAAATATATTGCAATAATTTTTAATAACTTCTACTCTATTTTTTAGAAACGAGGAGAGAAAATCCCATCAAAAGCTGAAAAATGAATGTACCACCTCCTCGAAGAACTTACAGACAGTATGTAATAAATCTGTTGAAAAAATCACTTCAAGATAAACAGGATCCATTCTTGGTCATATTAAATTACAACACGACCCCAAAATAGGATTTCACATGTCCCAGTAGTCTTCTTTATGGGAATTGAGGTCCATGTTTCCAGTATCAAAGGAAATCTTGAAACCAAAATTTCCTTTGGATGGATGAGTGAAAAGTAAACTATGTGTCAGACAGAACTCACAATAGAAGTATTACGATGTGGACACCAAAAAACTGCCTGAGCTTTCTGAGCAGATGATAACAATGTATTGCTTAACGGTATGGAATACCGCAGGAACAGACAATCTCTCAGACCCTCCTTACCGCATTCGAGAAATATACAGGATGCCCCATAAACATACCGACAAACTCTAAGGGATGGTAGAGGACATCAAAATAAACATTTTTGCTTGATAAACATAAGTCCGGAAACTCTTCGTTTTCGAGATACACGGTGTCTAATTTTTTTTTTTAAATCGATTTTTTATTAATATCGTAGAAACGATTCGGTCGAATTCAATGAAATTTTTACAGATCATTGATACATTTATGAGGTATCTTTTGGAGCTATTAGAATTTGCCCAATAATTTCAGGGGCGTGCCCACGGGCTATGTCTGATAGTTTTTGCACAAAAAAATATCGCCCAGTAGATTTTTTGTAATTATGATAATTTTTTTAAATAAACAAATAAAAATGCAAATTTATTGTCCCTTGAAATTTTTCCGTATCGTTTTGAAGAAAAAAAAATAAAAACCATATCTCTTACATCTACATATGAACTTCTTTTGTTTACTTAATAATAATTTGGCAGAACAAAATAAAAATAGTTTGGGTAAGTTTCGTTCAATCAGTGTTAAATAATTAATATTAATTTACAAAAAATATTCAGGACGACATTAATAGCTTTGTGTTTACGATAAATAATAATGGTTTATAATAATTGTTCAAAATGTTGACCATTTGCTTCAATGCAAAGATTGCATCGTCGGTTCATTGACTCGCGGACCCTATGGAATATTCCAGGAATAGCTTCTATTTGTGTACAACTGGCCATTATTCTTGCTAAGAGATCTTCCTTATTAAAATAGGCGTTTCATAGACCAACGATTTTAAATAACGCCAAAGGAAGAAATCCAAGGGGTTGAGATCGGGAGAACGCGCGGGCCATGCCACGGCGGGAAAATATCTGGTCCAGATACTGGCGCACGTTCAAACTAAAATGTGGAGGAGCCCCGTCATGCTGAAACCACATGTTTTGTCTAATGTTCAAAGGGACATTTTCCATTAATAATTTTCCAATAATAACATTTTGCAGAAAATTGAGATAAATGTCTGCATTCAAACGAACAGGCAGCAAGTGTACTATTAAATTCTCTCCAATAATACCAGCCCATATGTTGACAGAAAATTGTTGCTGGTGCCTTCTAGAGATCACAGCGTAAGGATTTTCATCATGCCAAATGTGGCTTTTTCTACTATTAAAATATTCATCTCGTGTGAAACATCCCAAAATGAGGATCTATTAAGTTTCGACGCAAAAACCATTAAAACCAAAAACCAAACAAACAAAAAACCAACAAGCTAATCGGTGTGGATAATCTTCAGGATTCAAAGCTTGTACGCGTTGTAAATGGTAGGGGTAGAGGAGTTGTTCATGCAAGACACGATGTATCGTTCACTAAGAGGATCCCATATGGTGTGCAATCACACGAACACTTGTGGATTGATTTTCCTCTATGCGGTGTAAAACCCCTTCTTCAAATTCAACCGTACGAGCTACTCTTGGACGACCACCACCACCAGAACGTTTTAGGCTACCACTTTCTCTAAGGCGACGATGGATAGAAGCGAAGGTTGTATGATGAGGTTGCTGGCGTTCTGGATATTTCTGTTCATACAAGCGTGCAGCTTCTCTTCCAATACAATTTGCTGCACAATAAGCAAAGTGCATATCAATAAGTTCTTCAAATGAAAAACGATCGTTCATTTTCAACACAAATTTTGAATAAACTATTAACTAATAAAGATGGAAGAATTCAACTAAATAAGTGAAAAATAGCATCGGTCTTAAAATTGGTATCTGTGTAGAAACAATGTTTGTTCCCAACATCAAAAGTAGTTGAATCAAAAAATGTAAACAAAAGTCAGTGGTGTTCAACTGAACTGAGAGTTAATTTAGTTATTTTTATTTTATTTAAAACATTTCATTGCTTCAGCACCCTTTATTTGTCGGTATGTTTTGGATACTCTATCCAAGATATTAAAAATTACGAATATTTTCCAATTAAATACAAAACAAAAAATGATTAAAAGTCATTAATAATAATTAATGATTAGTAAAAAAAAGTTTTATCAGTTTTTCAATATTTCAATGAACGCATTGGTGAAATGTAAGGTATAATTTTGAAGCATACAATTTTTTTTTCATAGATGTAACACTACGGCAACATGACAAGCGAGTTGATATCGGCCGAAAATGTGCTCCGTAATAAACGCTGCAAAAAGTGTAAAAAGAACGTGAGCTGTGTGAGAATGTGAGCTGCCAAAAATTGCAACTTTGTTAAGTTTACCGGAGATGATTTGATCATGTGTTGTGAACCAGACTAGCTCAGCTATCTTTTGACGCTAGATCAGCTATTTTTTGACGCCATGGATAATTTAAGCCTTGAAAATAAGGTAATTGACATGAATATATTTAAATATAGAGTAGGAAAACTCAAAGTCATCTCCACAATATTTAATGCTGTGGTTGGATTAATTGTAAATGGTGAAAATGGTGAGACATGTTTCGGACATATATATGTCCATCTTCAGTCTTAACAATCGGCGTTAAGACTGAAGATGGACATATATATGTCCGAAACATGTCTCACCATTTTCACCATTTACAATTAATCCAACCACAGCATTAAATATTGTGGAGATGACTTTGAGTTTTCCTACTCTAATCTACTAACTCCACTTCGAGAATGGACTACTTCCTTCTATTTAAATATATTTTGAAACAAAAGGACGTCTTGATCAAGGAATTATACGACAAAATTGATTTAACGAGTGAACAAATAACTTTATTGAAAGAAAGAAATGAAGATCGAATAAAAACAGTACGAATGAACAACGGAGCAAAAAATGGTAATATCGCTGATGATAAGCGCGATATACCGAGAAAGGTATCACCTGCTCCGCTCTCTGAAGGCGCTAAATATAGCACTGTTGCCAGTTCCTCTCAAAAGTCGGCAATTACCAGAACTGATGTTGCAGCTGCATTAATGCAAATAAATACTGAAAAGGCATGTAAGGAAATTATAAACCCAGCATGGATATTGACGACCTCATAGGAACAGTGGTACCCGACATCATCAAATTGGGCATTGTGTGATCAGCCTTCTTGGTGACCATACAAGCTTGAGTTTTAATTGCATTGAACTGTACTAGATTCTCAGAACAAATGAAGGAAATAGTCAAACCACGGTTTTCAGAAGTGGTTGTAACAACTCTGAACTCGAAGTATCCACAGCTCTATAGTTCCTTTAAAGTGAGTCTCTACAACTATAACTACCAAAATGCAATGGACCCAACAATATGGCCACATGGTGCCTATATACAGAGGTTTTTTCAAGTACACCCCAAGAATGCACCTCAAGGGTAAATAAACACCAAGAGAAACATCTGTGTAACTATAGTATTATGACGAACTCAATCGCATGTTTTCGTATTCTAAATGTCAATTGTCAGTCACTGTCTAACAAATTCAACAGAATCGACTTGATTCTAAAACAGATGAAACCAGATATGTTATGTCTGTCTGAAACATGGTGCAATTTAAATAATATTGAATTAGTCAGATTTGATGATTATAAATTAGCTACTTATTACAATAGGAATTTTAAAATACATGGTGGTGTACTGGTACTCATCAAATCAGTAATACAATGTAAAATATCTGATTTTTTCAATAAATTATCAATTGAAATGGAATGTGAAGTATGTAACCTTTCTTTTTCTTTGGAAGGAATGAGTGTCTGCCTTTTGAATTTATATAGACAACCATCCGGTAACATTGAGATATTCATTGGACAAATGTTTAAGGCTCTGAATTTCTGCTCAAGGAATTATGATTCTACAATTCTTTGTGGAGACTTCAATAATTGACTACATGAGACAATCACGTGAAAAAGCATTACTGCAAGATCTAATGGAAAGTTTCAACCTGAATTTACTAAACTGCGAACCGACACGCTTATGTACAGATAAAAACATGAAAACGACGAAAACAAAACTTGATTATTTCTTCATGTCATGGGAATATTCTGAATCCGTTGTGGAACTTCAATTGGGAGACCATTTAGGTCTTGACATAAAATTAAAATACCAGTCTGAATTAGTATGTAAGTCTTGCAACTGTAACACGAATGATAAACAATTTACTTTTAGAAATTCATCTCAATCTAACCTAGCTAGCTTACAAACTCATGTTGCAAACGAGAGTTTTTCGTCAGTTTATGAATATCTCAATGATACACAAAATAGTAGTGCTGATCTAGTATATAAAGAATTTGTTAACACTCTACTTTACTATGTTGATTTAACATGCCCTATTGTAAAAAAAAACACAGTAATAATGTGAACAAAAAATGGTGGGTTGATTCCAATCTTATACAGATGGGTAATGATCTCAGAAATTTATTCTGGTTTACAAATCAGTCCTCAAATCCTGATGATCACTTCTACTATAAGGCTGCAAAGAAAAACTATTTAACCGAAATTAACAAAATTATTCTATCAAAAAAGTCGTGTAAATAAAGATGGCAGAGAAAAACAAAAATATATTTGGCGGATATTTTTTCAACTAATGTAAAACATATCATAAATGCCCATTTCAACAACACATCCTTCAATGATTACACAACAATGTATGTACAGAATACATTCTATTTCAATCCCATTATACCTGAAGACTGTCTCTCTACAAAGGTGATCAAAAGTGTTGCTCCCCATATATCTGGCATTATAGCAGACATAATCAACTTTTCAGTTGAAAAGGGATCATTTCCGTCTGACCTCAAGATAGGAATTGTAAGTCCGATATTCAAAAAAGGTAATCAATTGTGCCTCGACAATTTTCGTCCAATAACGGTTCAGTGTGTAATATGTAAAATAATCGAAAAATGTATCTATACGCAAATGATTTCCTTTCTCTCAAAATATAATGTCATAACAGAACACCAAAATGGTTTTCTGCCGGGAAAATCAACGGAGAGTGATCTGTCGAAAGCTTTCGACTCAATTAATACTGATATTACAATTAACAAACTGAGTGAATTGGGTTTCCGTGGTAAATTTCTTTCGTGGCTTGCTTCATACCTTGAGGTCATGCAGAAAAATTATAGTGAGAATTGACGATCAGAGATCTCTTCCACATTTTGTGGATGCTGGTGTACCTCAAGGGTCAATTCTTGGCCCGCTAATTTTTTCTACTGTATGTAAATGAACTTCCCAAATACGTCAGCATGAAACATCTGATTCTATATGCTGATGATACCACTTCAGCAACTGATGCAGAAACGCCTGAAGAGCTCATTGCAAAAATGAACATTTTGTCAAAGGAATTCACCGCATGGTGTGAGAGGAACTCTCTGATAGTAAATTCTACTAAAACAGTGTGTATGCATTTTTTCACCAGAAATGAGATATCTGAGAATAATAGAATTTCAGTAAATAATTTTGAATTGCCATTCTCAAAATCCACCAAATTTCTAGGCGTATTTGTGGACAATAATATGGGCTGGAATAGTAATGTGAATTACATCTGCAAGAAATTGAATAGTAGTTACTTTGCTATATTGCAACTGAAAAATATTTTTGTGACCAGTCAGCTTATCAGCGTCTACTACGCTATTGTGTACTCCCACATTTCCTATAATATTATTCTTCGGGGTGGCGCAGTGGGAGCATCCAGAGTTATTGTTTCTCAAAAGAGGGTTATACGATTAATGTTCAACCTAGACTATAGAGAAACATGTCGCAATCATTTCAAAGAACATGTAATTCTCACATTTTACTCTATCTACATCTACAAATGCATTATATATGCTAAAAGTAGGTATCATGATTTTTTTCTCAACTCTGATTATCACGACTACCCAACTCGATCCTCGAAACTTATTAGGCCTCCCAAACATGGAACCAGGCTGTATGAGCGAAGCCCAGTGTATAAAGGAATTCAATTTCTGAATCATCTGCCTGCCTCTACAAGATTGGAAGACAACTTCAATGTTTTCAAAAGAAAACTCAAAATTTTTTTATCTAATGAATGTTACTATGACATAAATGAATTTTTGAATGAAAAAATAACGTGATTTATCACGCTCGTACGCCCATGTAATTATCATTAACGCTAACAGTTTTTACTCTTTTTATCTGATTTTATATATACAATATATGCTTTTTTGACTGTTCCAATATCATGTAAATATGATCTGAATGAAATAAAAATTATTATTATTATTATTATTATTATGGTCTTTATTTTTTTTCTTCAAATCGAAGCTAGATACGGAAAAATTTCAAGGGACAAAAAAATTGAATTTTTAGTTGATTATTTGAAAAAATATAACTACAAAAAATCTACTGGGCGATATTTTTTTTGGGCAAAACTATCCGACATAGCCCGTAGGCACGCCCCTGAAATTATTGGGCAAATTCTAATTTTAATTCCAAAAGATACCTTATAAATGTATCAATAATCTGTAGAATTTTCATTGAATTCGACCAAATCGTTATCACGATATTAATAAAAAATCGATTATTTTTAAAAAAAATAAACACCCTGTATCTCGAAAACGAAGAGTTTCCGGACTTATGTTTATCGAGCAAAAATGTTTATTTTGATATCCTCTACCATCCCTTAGAGTTTGTCGGTATGTTTATGGGACACCCTGTATATCTAGAGCAGATCGGATCACTAGATACAACTCCAGGAAATAATCAATATATACCAGAAAACATGGATCGGCCTACACCTAGAGAATGATTGAGAGAAGCTAGAGATCAACATACTTCCCCGCCTAGTTCTGATGTGAATTTGGATTATTACCATTTGCATTACATGCAATTGTTTTTTTTTCTTTCTCATTGAAAGGGGCATGTGATGTATTCAGTTTTGAAAATATAGATGCCACTTGGCAACACTGCAGCCGCAACAGCCAGATGAGAAAATACAGTTCTTCTAGTAGGGCAATGCGCGACATTATATTTATTTATCGGTGTTAATAAATAACCATAGTGAAAAGTATCTAGCAACTGACTTCTTATTCAACAGTTTTACCTAACAATCAGAACATTACAATATTCACTCAACAGTTTCCTTCTTTATATGTAGCAGAATTGAAGACTTTTTGGATGACAGAATCTGGAATAAAAATACCTACTGTAGAATATATGGATTCATTGATACCTATATATTTTGATTTGGTTGAACAATACAATAAGTGAAGAGATGCTACCTCATTGAACGATTACATCACTATTGAAGAAACTAGCCGTTCAATCAATTCTAATACTACTAAGTATATATTGTTGTTGCTAGAGAATGATGATATGCAAGATTTGATGAAAGAAGATGTGTTAAGAACTATTCGATATCCAACTGGACAATGCTTACCATTCCCCATGTGTAGATTATGATAAATTATGAAAATAAAATTGATCTTCTGTTTGATATTTGCATATTTTATTAGTCATGAGGAAGGATATCATTGATACTCAAATATCTCCCGAGCTTCATTACTATGGCAGAATAATACAAATATGAGTACCTCCATAATGGATAGGATAGATTGCTTTCTTCCGTATGAACTAAACTCTATCTATAGTATTGCTCCACTGCAATAAATTGTTCAAATAATAAAATGCTAATGAGAGATGAATTCGAGTTGAATTCCTACCCGACCACCTGGAAAATGACAATATTAGTAAATACAACCTTAACCAATTAGGTCATTTCAACTTACGAAATCAATCATTGTGGAGACTGCTAACAATAGTATATTACGTAAAAAGAGCGGAGAGAGTTACTCAACGATTGCGTGATTGCATCACAACTCGAGTTGTGTACTATACTTTTTCTACGATCACGAATACATTATTGATGAAAGTTGTTGAATTGTAGAAAACCCACCCTGGTATCATCAGATTTCGAAATTTCATAAGGGTATACAAGGGATAAGAAATAGAAATTTTCAATCGTGATGTACCTTTGTTTTCGACATTATCAGAAAAGTTTTCCGTAATACACCTTCTCTCATCGGGATAGAAATTTTCTTCACAAATGACCAATAAAATTTGTTATGTACATATGGAGCAAACATTTTGACTATACAACCTTTGAAGATGGTAGTGTATGTAGGGAGTGATGTATTGATATCGATTATATATATCGAATATGATTATTATACTGAAAACTGGAAATGAATCTGGAAGTGGGAATGTTTGGTGAACACCATTTATGTGATTATTGGCTATTCACACGAAAGCAATCAGCTTTAAACAATTATTATTCATTTCATTCATTCATTTATTCAATCATTCAACAGATAATTCTGATCGAACCAATTCAATGAAGAAGTTGAACTTTTTTATTAATTTCGGATCATTTTCAGTGGTGAAAATTGAATAAATTTAGGAAAAAAACATCGAGCCGTGCTTGAGATTCGATCCTGCAACGGTTTGGCCGTAACGCTATGAGGTCGATCGTCTCATTAGGTTTCAAGTAGGTACACGACTCACTATTGGCTTACATATTATTATCATTGACATAATAATACAATTAGGTAAAGTACAGAAAAGAAACTATAATTCCAACTATTATAGATAGGTACGCACACAGAAAGAGATAGAAATAGCATGAAAGCGTGAAAAGGTTGCGAGAAAGAATTAGAACGATCATAATATCATAATAAGTGATTCCCGATATACCAATTGCGCAAGTATCGACACAAGAGAAGGAAATTTCAATGTGTCTTCGTCGAGATCTCCATGTATTTTTTTTATCTGTGGACAACACGAAAGGGAAACCTATAATGTTCTAGGAACATATCGTGTTAGCCAGCAGTGGAATTTTGGGAGAGAAGGAAGGTGTTGGAATTTTTCTTGAAAGTTTGGAGGTTGTAAGCATCAGGAAAGACTTCACTAGGCAAAGAATTCCACAAATTTGCCGTTCTATTGATGAATGATGCTTGGTATAGCGATATTCGACAGGACAGTGTAGGGATGACCAGCTTGTGCTCGTCTGGTTTGTCTACTAGGAATCGCGCGTGGTGGCATAATAGATGATATTTCCGTTGAGCACCGACCGTAAAAGTACCTATAAAAAAGGCATAGATCGCTGACCTTTCTACGATGATCTAGAGAAGTCAATGATTTGGTGTGTTGTATCATCGACTAGGCGAATAGCTCTCTTCTGAATTGAATCTAAGAGCTTTAGCGTATGTTTGGGGGCTGAGCTCCAAACATGTGAACAGTACTCCAGGACAGGTCGAATTTGTGCTTTGTAGATCATAAGCAGTTGCTGGGATGTGAAGTATCTCTTCGCACGGAATAGAAAACCAAGTGTTTGTGAAGCAGTTTTCGCAATGGACCTCACATGATCGTCCCATGAGAGAGCACTGTTGGTGGTGACACCCAGCATGGATATTGACGACCTCAAAGGAACAGTGGTACCCGACATCATCAAATTGGGCATTGTGTGATCAGTCTTCTTGTGAACGAACAAGCTTAAGTTTAAGTAGCATTGAACTGTACTAGATTCTCAGATCTCCATTTCAGAATTCTTATCAGATCCTCATTTAAAGCATCGACCTGTAGCATCGACCTGTCTTCGTCTTGCACCTATGATATTATATCGAAGGAACTTTCCATGTGAACATGGTGGCAGAAAAAAGTTTTTTCGCTCTACACCAGCTGAGAAGTCGCAGGCTTCTCTGAAGATGGCGCCTCTCTACAGCTACCTCGGCTTTCATGATTCGACTCATTTGAATGATTTTATCATGATTTCAACAAATACTCAATGATTCAATCATTCTGGAGTTTCGTAAAATTGATCAGCACTCAATGATTTCTGATCTGCCATGGTCGAACAGATGTAGGTACCCTCATGCTTGGACTAGAGATTACCTTGAGACACTTCTATCGTTTTTTATTTCTGCACGAACAATAAGTTTGTGCCGTCGAAAAAAGGTTTCAAGTAAAAAAATGAAAAAGGTAATGCTCATGCGCACATGAATGCATTCCAAATTTTAACATCTCGTCCGGACGAATATTTTTGAGGGATCCTCACAAATAAGAAATGAACCACTTCAATGTTCACTTTACATTCTCAACATATTTACCCGGTCATTTTCAATCTGTGTGTACTTACAGGTGTTCCACGTATTGGGAAGAAAACTAGAAAGTAATGTCCAAGAAAACAATAAGCATTGTGTGTTTCGATCATTGTAAAAAACTAATTGAAATATGAAATAGTAGTTGAACTGCATGTGGATCTCGGAAATGGTGGGAGATACGAATTCGGTAGAGTGGGAAAGAAGTTGCGCATTCAGAGTGTCATTCCAACAGATTTCCAAAAGTATTTATAGTTCTTCAGTTATAGAGAAAAAAGATAATTTTTCAAAACTCAATTTCATATATTTTTTCCTGAGATAGAAAAAAATAAAATACTTTCTCATAGCAACTTCTGATATGATTATGATTTTGATATGGTTATCATGAACTGACAATCATACGGATATTAATAAAATCAATGTTGGAAAATACTATATAGGTACCATTTACCGAACAGTCGGTGGGTGAAATTAATCAGTCAATATCAGTATTTGGTTAATCTGGTTGATAAATATTTCCTTTAACACTATGTCAAAGGTCGCATAATTTGAGGCTAATTTCTTACCCTATCCCCGAAGTTTTTGCTCCTCTCCATCATAGAAAAATATGTGGCTCTGCTAGCTTCGGCCGAACTCAGCAGTGTCAATTTTGAAAAATATAAATTTTTAATGAATAAGAAGAATTGTAGAGCTAATTCTAGGCTAATCAACCCACTCTCATGGTTCTGATTCATCTCTCATGAGAAATTCTGTGGGTTGATAAGTTGCCTAAAATTATTAGTTCAACTGTCTCACTGCATCAAATCAATTCTATCGCCTTCCCACATCAAATTGTCGAATAACATGATTTTGAGCAAAGCACATAGTGGACTTCGCGAATATCGCCTAGCCCTCGCGTTTTTACAAATCTCTACCTCAAGATATTGAGCAAAAAAGCCACATAATTTTTCATGAAAGAGATGTATTAGAATAATCGGAATGGGGTTAGCCTGAAATTAGTTCTACAATTTCTCTTGATCAAATTAAAAAAATGGATTTCTCAAAGTTGACATTGCTGAGTTCTGTCGAAGGTAGCAAAGCCACAGATATTTCTATAATGGAGAGAATCAAAAATGTATTGTACCTATAATAGATATTTCCAAAATTTCATCAAGGAAATATATATGTTCAGATAGTGCACATACTGCAGCAGGGAAGTATAATTTTCCAAATCAAAATACCTGTGGAAAAGTGGGCAAAAACACATAGTCTTAGAAAGTATTCGAATCAGTTTCCTGTCCTTCACCACTTAATAATATATCGTTGAATGACTTCAGATGAAGACTAAACGAAAAAGAATTCAGATGAAGAACTTTCAGAATTATTCTTATATACCTACTAAGTCATTTCAGTCTTGAATTTCAGATGGAAGAAAACGTGTCCTTGTCTGATTTCCTAACACAGAGAGGAATAAATAATACTGTCTGTAAGTTCTTCGAGGAGGTGGTACATTCATTTTTCAGCTTTTGATGGGATTTTCTCTCCTCGTTTCTAAAAAATAGAGTAGAAGTTATTAAAGATTATTGCAATATATTTGTAGTAAGGACAGATTTAGGATCTGTCCCAAAATGTCACTGCGCTTGAAATTAAACCTTTAGATACCTAAAAGAGAAATTCTCTATTGGTCAGTGACACCTTGTTTTTGAAAAAATTTTTGGAAATACAAATATATTTAATAATAATAAAACCTCTACTTATCTTGGTGGACGTTTCGGGAACGAATCTGCTCCCGTTCTCAACACAATTGAAATATTTTTCTTCGTAAACTTTTTTCGATGTTTCCGATTTTGACACTGAAAAGTGACATTTTGGCAGACGTAGGAATTCTGGTTACAAGGTGTTTTCATTAATTGATATCGAATTTTCCATTTTCATATTCAAGTTTCAGAAGTGGATGCCAAGTTCTATCTATATCAACTGAACAAGAAGCAATATTATTGTCTCCGTTCAGGAGAATGCAAGCAGACTCTTTGATTTTCCGTTTTTGGTTGTTGTCTTCTGTTCCTATGATCTTAATATTACTCCAATCGGCCATATGTTGTCCATTCTCAGTAAGGATATGCTCAGCTAATTTTGACTTGTCAGTATATCTTCTCTTTATATTGTTCTTATGCTCTTTCATCCTTACTGATAGTATACAGTATACCATGTGTTTGTGGAAAATATTATACCGGTGAAACCAGCAGGCCTCATTTTTTTCAAATTTATACTCAGTATACCCGGACAGACTTCTCCTGAACTGAGCATTATCAAACTGCTTAATCAGTATAGTCAAATTTGATTCCAATAATTTCTGTCACTCTCCGCTTGCAAATTAAGTTAATTAAATCGAGTAGGCTATGAACGTTTGTTTATAAAAACAGGAGTTTGCTGTCATTTTCAACTATCGATTGACAAATTTACAGTTCGGAGTTCATGGAGTGAATTTTTGGTACCATGCCCGACTGCTGAAATGGCCGATATGGTTTTTGCATGTATACGGCTTGGATGACGGAAATTCAACCGAGGCCAGACGCATCTATCACGAATGATATCCCCAAAGCGTCACTCCCTGTGCAGCGACATTTACGGATCTTTTTCAGCGACTCCGAATCTGGAAGCTTTGAAAGAAATTCTGCAGTAGGACGGCCACAGACTACAAGAACTGTGGAATGAGAGGAGGCAGTTCTCGAAGAAATCAATGAACATCCAGATACAAGTACAAGAAAAATTAGTCACATTAGTAAATGTGAGTCACTTGACCGTTCACAGAATTTTAAAGGAACAGCAATTATATTCTCATCATATTCAGCGTGTCCAGGCACTTACGCTACGTGATTTTCAACCACGTATCGAATTTGATCAATGGCTTCAAAGAAAAGTCGAACATTCCCAAATTTCATCAAAAATCGTCTTCACAGGTGAGGCTGATTTTTCAAAAAATGGTATCTTGAACTAATGAAGATAATCTACATGCGATAACACAAACTCATTTCCAAGACAGATTCTCTCTTAATGTATGGGTAGGCATAATTGGTGAGGCTGATTTTTCAAAAAATGGTATCTTGAACTAATGAAGATAATCTACATGCGATAACACAAACTCATTTCCAAGACAGATTCTCTCTTAATGTATGGGTAGGCATAATTGGGCCATATGTTCCCATTGGTCTCCGAAACCACTGATAGCATATCCCCAACGATGGATAGGAAGAGGAGGGTCTCTGCATTGGCCCCCGAGGACACTGGACCTCAATTCCGTCGATTTTTTTTGGGGACACCTAAATAATAGTTTATGCTAGCCCCATTGAAATCGAGGAAATGTTAAGGGATCGCATCATAGCTTGCTGCGAAACGATAAGAAACACCTCCGGCCTTTTTCAACGGGTGCGGAATTCTTTGATGAGGAGAGCAGAAGCTTGTATGACTGTTGGGGGTCGTCACTTTGAACATTTGTTGTAATAGTTGTTTCGTTCAATTTTTATATTTTCCAATTCCTGATAGATAACATGGTATATTTCCGAATTGTTTTTTTTTACAAACTCCGAAATTTAGCACTTTCTTGAATAATTAAACCTGACATTTCTTTTTTTCAATTTGAATTGATTGAGCAGTTTGATAATGCTCAGTTCAGAAGAAGTCTGTCCGGATATACTGAGTAAAAAGTTTGATGAAAATAAAAGCAGTTGCAAATAATCTGTATCTCCAAAACAAATATTTTTTCGATAAACATTCCATAGGAAGGTCGTTTATTTTGACAACACCTACCACATACTTAGTTTTTGTAATATTCTCAACAACTTCACTTAGCGTCCTAAGTAACATGTATCGATATAGAAAATTGTAAATATCTCGTGAACGATCACCTCCAGCGTTGTTGAGGAGGTGTACCATTTTCATTTCGAAAAGGTGTGGGAATAAGGTTCATACATAAAAAGTACCAAAAGTTCACTGCCAAAAATGTTAGGGCAATTTGAAATAAATAATGATAGCGTGCGCAGCGCCCTGTAGATGTTACATGAAAGAAACATGAAAAAAGTCCCCGGGTACCAAATTTCGTGCAAATAACTCATTTTTTGCAAAAGTTATGTTTAAAAAGCGAACAAAAAAATCAAATTTCAACACCCTGTATCTCCGAAACGAAGCATTTCCGGGCACAAGTTTATACAGACTTTTCTTCTTGAAATTGTCTCAGGAATACGTCACTTGAATAATAACGTACTTATGTTACACCCTGTATATATGTGTATAGTTTTAATACTCGGTTTGAGCACGAGCTGCAAAAACATTTCCTGATCAAAAACATTTCGAAATTGTTACCCTGGGATCGTCGTAATATTTATTATTCATGATTAGTTGTCTTTATGATATCAACTCCATTAAATGAAGTAGATGGTCAACATTTTGAACAATTATTGTTGACCATATAATTCATTTGTTGATGAAGCATAGTAAATATGTAAACAGTGATTTAATTATTGCGCAGTATTAGGAGTACCAAACAGATTTTTGGTTCTCAAGAAAAATCAAATGCTTGTTTTGATGTTCCCTATCAAACCTTGAAAATAATCGGTATTTTTTCGGGATACCCTGTTTATATTATCAATATACAGGGTGTCTCTTCGGGAACTGCATTGATCAACTATGGAAAAATACAAGTACACAGAGTTACCTTATTCTTGATGCTAAATGATATTGAATAATGGAAATAGAGGGTGTCCATTTGAAAAAAAAATGACTTGAGGATTTTTCCAAAGTGAATTTCAATGTTAGTTTATTTATCATCAAAATATCAACACAGTACACGGAAGTAGATTTTCAGTGTAGAAACCAACCCCAATCGAACAATTGAAGATTTCATATAGGAGAAATTGATAGTTATCAAACACGGTTATAGAATAGAAATCTTCGTAGAATCTAATAATGAAATAATTTAAGGGGGGTGCCATTTGAAATATCCAAGTTCACATCAACTTCCGGTAAAATATTTCAGCCAAATCGCTCCCATTAATAGTAGTATGCCATCAAATTTTTAAATCCGTCTTACTTATAGTTTTTCATATATTGAGGCAGTTCCTGGAAGGACACCCTGTATAGTATATATACATTCACAATGAGGATTGAATATCGCTATACAGGGTGATATAGAAAAAAATACATTGCATAGTGCCACACAATAGAGGACACTAAAATAAGAAAAAAATTTCACATGAACACTGGTCCGCAAGGCCTCCGATTGAGAGATACGTGGTGTTGAAGTTTATTTATTTTTGGTTTCTTTATGAATATCTTTAGCCAGAGATGCAAGGAATGGATAAAATGTGGTATACAGGGGTTTTTTCATTATGCTAAATTCAAATATGATCTTAATTTTGTGATTACTGATAGAGGGCGCTACATTCAGGGTTCCATCCCTATTGAATAACCGAATGCCTTGCGGACCAATGTTCATGGGAACTTTTTTTCTTATTTTAGTGTCCTCTATTATGTGGTACTATACAATGTACTTTTTTCAGTTTTTTGTAGCAGGACTTCAACAGCTTGAAGAAGACACTTTTTTAAGATGAAAATATCATACAAACATATATGCGTGGGAGCTTCGTTTCCGATTTACAGGGTGTCAAAGTTTCAGATTTTTGTTTATGTTTTTTGAATTTTCTCCTACAATTTTCGGAATAGTTGATTGAAATTTGGTACACCTAATACACTTCGAAAACTCTTGAGGCTATTGAGCGTTTTTGAATACCTACAGGGTGATAGACTTTCAGGGGTCGTACCCAATTTAACCCTGTAGAACTTTTTTGCGTGCTGTCTCTGCTTTCAATGGGCTTAGATTCAGATTGTCCTTTCGATTTGGAAACTTTTTGCCCTCATGTAAATCTTTCGAAAACTGTATGGATTTCGAGACAAATACCAAGAATAAATTAGTTATAATACACTTCATTTGACATTTATTAGTTATTGAAGTTTAAGGATACGAACAAAATAAAAAAATAAACACAATGAATTTCGATAAACTATCTTACAGTAAATGCTCAAAGTATGAACCGTTTTGTCCAAAACACATTTCAAACCGGCGCTGAATTGAACGTCTCGCGTTATTTAAATGCTGAACTGTTATTTCACGACAGTAATTTCTTATTCGATGGATAAGTTCTTCTCTTGTTTGAACCGGGGTTCGATAAACTTCCTCTTTTAAAAATCCTCAAACAAAAAAGTCTAAAGGGGTCAGGTCTGGTAATCGTGGAGGCCACCCAACCGGCCCCATCCGACCAATCCATCTGTTTGGGTAATTATTATCTAGCCAGTTCCTCATATTTCTTCTAAAATGAGCTGGACAACCATCAAGTTGAAACCACACCCTTCTTCTCAAATCTAGTGGTATTTCTTCAAACATGTTGGCATGCTCTGTTTGCAAAAAATGCAAAAAACTTTCGGCATTTAGTCTTTTTGATAAAACATAAGGACCGAACAGGTGATTACCATAAATTCCAATCCAAATGTTAACACAACTCTTGTTGAAAATTCCTTGGCCGAATTGCGTGCGGATTTTCGTGTGCCCATATGTGCTGATTGTGAAAATTCACAATGCCTCGTCGTGTGAAACAGGACTCATCAGTCTATAATATGTGAGATAGATAATCTCTATCATTCTGAATTGAAAGTAGGCCCCAGCGAGAAAAATTTAACCTTCGTTCTTTGTCTCCTGGATGCAAACCTTGAACAGGCTGCAAATGAAAAGGGTGCCTGTGATCTCATCTCAAAACTCGGAATATCTTGCTTTGCAAAATGCCAAGTGCAAGCGCAGCCCTTCTTATACTCGCAGCTGGATCCTCGTCGAATTCACGTAATATTCGTCTTTCAATTCTATGTTGCACAAAATTCGCATTATTTTCTTCATTTCTATTTTTTAAGCCATTGTTAGCAAATATTCGGTGAATATTCACAAACACACTGTGATGGGGATGTCGTCTATGTGGAAACCTTCTCCTATATTCCCTGGCGGCATCTACTGAATTCCCATTTGCGAAACCGTAAACAAAATGAATATCCGCTTGTTCTTGGCTTGTGAAAATGTGAGGCATCTTATTAATCAATAATTGAAAAGACTTCACATTCAGATAAACTTGATATGAAATTGAAACTACCGCTGATGGGTGTCAAACGAAATGTCAAAATAAGAATTAAAGTATTTATCGTTTGTTGTTTATTTCGTGTGTCATGCGAAGCCTACTACGCAATTGTAGGTACGATACATTCAAAAGGCCATCTCATCCGATCTCAACACTCTTCAAGTCTCTGAATGAAGATGTGCAAATTTAATTGTATTCAAAATTTTTTACTCATACAGGGTGTTCAAATTATTTTACAACTATCGAACTGTCAATGTTGGTATATAAATTGTTACTTTCTGTGCCTATGTGGAAGAATGAATTGTCAATAAATATTTATGATTCACAAGTTACACTTCTACAGGGTATCTCAGTTTTTTTATAAGTAAGATATTTTCGATTTTCAATAAGAAGGAAGGGTTTTACGGGTTGATAGAGATGATTTATTTTGTACATCGCAAGTTCAAGTTGGAAACCAAATCACTAGAAGTCGAAACTTGTGCTAGTTTTAATTATAATGTTGTTCGAAAAATTAATTTTAATCTTGCAACTGAATTTCATTTGGTATGGAAGCTTTTGGTCATTCTATTTTCCAATAAAATGTTTAAGAAATGTCAAATAAGTGTGTTTAAGAAATAACGATTTTATTACAAGTAACTTATTTTTGGCATTTATCTCGAGATCCATACAGTTTTCGAAAAATTTACATGAGGGTAAAAAGTTTTCAAATTGAAAGGACAATCTGAATCTAAGCCCATTGAAAGCAGAGACGGTACGCAAAAAAGTTCTAAAGGGTTAAATTGAGTACGACCCCTGAAAGTCTATCACCCTGTAGGTATTCAAAAACGCTCAATAGCCTCAAATATTGAGTTTTCGAAGTGTATTAGGAAAATTCAAGAAACATAAAAAAAATCTGAAACTTTGACACCCTGTAAATCGGAAACGAAGCTCCCACGCATATATGTTTGCATGACATTTTCATCTTGAAAAGATGTCTTCTTCGAGCTGTTAAAGTCCTGCTAAAAAAACTGAAACACCCTGTGTATATATATATATTGAGATCTTATTGATAAGCATTGAATTCAAATAATTATCCATATAGAATCTGAAAACACTGAATTATTGCTATTCTTTACTTTACACCATAGATTCAGAATCATTCATAAATATAATTTATATAGCCTTCAATCTACTGACAAATCTCCAACATGGATTCTATCTAAATTTTCATCAACAAAATGTTTGAGAAACTCAATAAAAAAAGAGTTTATTGAAAATATTCTGTTAATTTGGTGTTTTGTCCTTCATTCGTATATTGAGTACAAAAAACAACAGGAAGGTATAGTTGAGCTGAAAAAGAACATCAGTTTAATTCTTTCATTATCATGATCATGGTAATGAAATTAAAATATACGTCTGGCAAAACAGATCTCATATAAATCATATGTAATGAAAGAAACCATCAACTTTTGATATTGAATGTCGAAAGATCGTTGCTGGCGTCGACCTAAAAATGATTGAGGAAGACAACATCATTCCAGTAATATCAAAATTTATTTTGCCAGACGTTCATACGATGCAGGTCATCAATACAAAATTGTTTTCATATAAATAAGATATCCAACATTTCGACGAGTTGTCATAATTTGAGTTTACATCCAAATTATTCCTATGTTATACAATAACAAATCAAAATATACAGCACAATATTTACAAGTTCGTTATTATGGCTATTATTTTATCAAAACCACAAAACGGATCGATTCTGTTTTTTGATGGTACGTGAATCCTAGGAAGAATAATATCGGATAATAATTGCACCATTATATGGCAGAGTGTTTTGGCCAGTTCTTCACTCAACCCGCTATTATTGTAATGATAATATTATCCAAATACGAAGAAGTACCAATTATATTTTTAGTGCACATAAACATGTTTGAAAGAAGTTTCTTGACATGTATGTAATCGACTCGTATGAACGACTCCGATACATTGTACCAGGAAAAGAAATATCAAAAAACTACATCCTTACAAAAGATGAAACTTTTATGAATCAGATGTGCATTAATTGGTAAACATAGCATCTGAAATGTGCTATCTATTTTATGACATCCTTTCTTGACGGAAAATTGTTCATCTGATCATCAATATTATCACCATTGAAATGTCATTCGTTGTTGTTTTCCTGACACTACTTTCCATTATTTTTATTTTGGTATTCAAAGAATAAATAAGCTTAGCTGCCACGGTTTATGTTATAAATTACTTAATTTTTCATCTCAGGATATACACAGAATTATTTTCTTAATGGTCCAATTTTTCACATATCACCTTCTGTTTTCAAACTAGAAATCCTTCATTGCCATTCACTCTTATCTGTGCCCTAATATTTTGAACACTATTCATAATCTTCTTTTGATGTCCTACGAGAGTAATTCCTAGTTCTGTCAATTCTTTGACAGTGAGATTCACTACTGCATCCATAGTAGTAATTCCTCCAGAATGGAAGTTTTCTGAGTATCGTGCCATTTTTATAGAATTGAGCCAGTCTTCTACACATGTGAAGTTCGTGAGATCAGGCGCATCAGCCGACAAAGGGTTGTTAGATCTGGAAATTTGAAGGTATAGTTATATATAGTTATACAGTCAAATTGAATATGAGTGAGGAATCAGATTGATCAAGGTAGTACAGTCCTTCACATGTTCAGAAACACGATCAGAAATTCTGCACTAACTCAGGTAACCTATAGCTGTTATAGCCCCATAGTTGTTATACTACTTCTAATGTTACTTATGTTACTTGAATACAAGAGAGGCATTTCGCTAGTTATTGTAGGTTTCTAAAAGCCATTTCACTTCACGCATTTTTCTCTGCATTTTGATGCTCAGTCCAAGTCAAGTCCAAATTGCAACCCGAATTGTTCGAATTTTGACAATTCCACATTGGAAATAATTGAATTTCAGTTGTAATCTTGAACTTAGTATTGAAATAGAGATCGAATGGTCTTAGCTTTAGTAGACCCCAGCATATTACTGAAGAAACGGTGAATGAAATGTAAATATGCGGTATCCAACACAATTTAATTTATTTGAGTCATTGATCGATTATATTGATAGAATCATGGAGTTCGGATTCAATAAGACAAATGAGTAATCAACTTCTGAACGAATCGGTCAGTAAGCCACCATCACATATGAAACTACAATAGGGCACGTGAAGAAATTATGTGATGCCAAGTGACAAATATTAAATGTCTCAAGAAGTGAAGTTGAAACATTGAACATATTGTTTAATTATTCAATCCATTATTGAATATATTATTCAATTTGATTCTATGAAGATTTCTATGCAAGTTTCATGTATAATGTCCCATACCTAAGTCTAACCGTTTTTGACATATTTGGAATTGTACGTGAAAAATTACATCAAGAAAAGCGTTATATAGTTTTATTCAAATGGAAACCACCTTTATTTATAATTTCATATCATTCAGAATAAAGAATAAGAGTAATTTGGTAGTTCTCGAAATAATTGGAAAATTAACTTCTTTCTAAATACTGTCTGTAGGTTCATCGAGGAGGTGGTGTATTCATTTCTCTAGATATACTGACAAATAAAATTAGCTGAACATATCCTTACTGAAAATGGACAAGATATGGCCGATTGGAGTTATATTAAGATCATAAAAAAATAAGACAACAACCAAAAAAGGAAAATCAAAGAGTCTGCTTGCATTATCCTGAACGGAGAGGATAATATAGCTTATTGTTCAGTTGATATAGATTGAACTTGGCGCCCACCTCTGAGAGAATTCAATATCGATTAATAAAAACACCTTGTAACCAGAATTCCTCCGTCTGCCAAATTGTCACTTTTCAGTGTCAAAAACCAATTGCACGTACAAAAATTTTTACGAAGAAAAGTGTTTTAATTGTGTTGAGAACGGGAGCAGATTCGTTCCCGAAACGTCCACCAAGATGAGTAGACGTTTTATTATTATTGAATATATTTATATTTCCAAATTCTTCAGAAACAAGGTGTCACTGACAAATAGATAATTTCCCTTTCAAGTATCTGAAGGTTTAATTTCAAGCACAGTGACATTTTGGAGCCGATCACAAAATCTGTCCTTATTGCAAATATATTGAAATAATGTTTAATAACTTCTTCTTTATTTTTTAAAAACGAGTAGAGCAAATCCCACACAAAGCTGAGAAATGAATGTACCACCTCCTCGAGAAACTCATAGAGAGTATTTTCTCCTCTCGTTTCTGAAAAACAATAATAACATTCTCTCTTTTGCAGGAAATCGCGTATTCTTGAGTTTTAGATATTTTGGCGATGTCCCCGCGGTTGCGTTAGAAACAATCAAGTTTCACGAAAATATCAATGTAAATCCTTCCGGCTCGTTCGAATTCAAATGCAAATTACTTGAATCTATTCTTTATTCACGGACAATCTAATCTGATAAGGTTATCTTAAGAACATGAGATACATTTGCTTTTCGATATCCGCAGAAACAGAAGCCCTCACAAAACACTGTCAATTCGAACATTTACTGACCGATACTGACTATTTCGATCGATTGTTTCCTACAATTCGGTCGACAGTGTTTTTGAGGGAGTCTCTTTCTGCGGATATGGATATGCGAATGTATCACTTATGTTCTTGAGATCACACTGTTGAATCTACCGTAAATAATGAAGAGATTCAATTAATATTCATTTGAATAATTCAAATGAGCCAGCAATATTTTAAAATGAAATAACCTTGACACTTGATAGTTTCTAGCTATTGTTTCGGAGCTAGAGTTCAATCGATTCCAAAAAAGGAAAAGAAAACCTTCCCCAATGTGCAATATTTCAATGTGCAATATGTCGATTGCACTACTATCTGTGATCTCTAAACTAATGGAAAAAGCAATCAACATCGAGCTGATCCCATATCTACAGAGCTCAAGAATCGTGAACGACCGGCACCAGAGGTCAACTGGAGACCTGCTTGCCTATATGACACATAAGTGACAGGTGTCAATTGAGAAACATGGAGAGTCAGTGGCTGTAGCATTGGATATCTCCAGGGCATTCGACAGAGTTTGGCACCAAGGACTTAGCGAAACTTCCGCTATATGATTTGCCTTTTACTATCGAGTTTTCTTGCAGATAGATCATTCTATTTGGTGGTGGATAGGGTCTCGTCTGATACAATGACAATCAATTCTGGTGTTCCAGAAGGCTCTGTCTTGGCACCAACTTTGTTTTTGCTCCACATCAATGATTTGTTGAATGTAATCTCCCGTCTTTTCCTCTAGAGCCCCTCTGAGGCCAGGGGTGCAAGACGGAAACAGGTCGATGCATTAAATGATGATCTGACAAGAATTCTGGAATGGGGATCTAGTAGAGTTCAATGCAACAAAAACTCAAGCTTGTATGTTCACCAGCAAAGCAGATCACAATACCCAATATGATGATGTCGGGTACCACTATTCCTATGATTTCGTCAATATCCATGCTTGGTATCACCACCAACAGCGCTCTCCCATGGGACGATTATTTGAGGTCTATTGCGAGGGCTGCTTCACAAAAACTTGGCGTTCTATTCCGTGCGAAAAGGTTCTTCAGACCCCAGCAACTGCTCATGATCTACAAAGCCCAAATTCGACCAGTCCTGGAGTAGTGTTCACATGTTCAGCCACCAAACATACGCTGAAGCTCTTAGATTCTTTTCAAAAGATAGATTTACGCCTAGTCGGTGATACAAAGCCAAATCATTGACCTATCTAGAACATCGTAGAAATGTAGGCGATCTCTCCTTTATTATAGATGAATCTACGATTGGTGCTCAACGTGAATATCGTCTATTATGCCACCACGTACGATTCCTGATAGACTAGTCACCCTTACACTGTTAGGCTCGAGACCTGTCGATGATCGCTATACCAAGCATCAAGCAGTTTTTCTCGATGCTTACAACCTCCAAACTTCCTACACCTTCCTTCTTTCCCAAAATTCTACCGCTTGCTAACACGACGTTTCTAGGTTTTTCTTTCGTATTATCAACACATAAAAAAACACAACCGCGGGCGCCATGGTGAACTCGAAAATACGCGATTTTCTGAAACAGAGAGATGTCAATTCGCCAATTAATTCGAATTTCTGGAATGGACCATCTCATATAAAGTTACAATCATTCTTAGGCTGAATGATGTAAAGTCATGAAAATAGGGGGTTTCCATTTGAAAAAAAATACTTTCAATGATTTTTCAAAAGTAATTCGCAATGTTATTTTCGGATCATCTTGTATTTATTTATAATAGAAATATCAACACAGTACGAGGAAGGAAACCACTTCTTCATGGAAACCAACCCCTATCAAATAATGAAAGACTTCATATAGGAGAAATTGATAGTTATGTTTTGGCCTGCAAACGTGATTTCTGACATACAATCCCAAATATGTCAAAAACGGTTAGATTAGGATTTAGGACAATATTCATGAAAATTCCCTTGGAATCTTCGTAGAATCTGAAAATGAAATAACATATAGGGTGTCCCTCTTCAAATATAATAATAATCTTTATTTAGAAACAGGAACATCCTAATTTACAAACATTTCTAATATTTGTAATTAGTAATAAAAGTACTAAATGCTGAACAAAAAATGCTAAAATATAAAAATACGCCTATAGTGTCACAATCATCAGAGATTAAGATGTACCTACACATATACTTATGTTCATTCTGTACACATGAGCAACACACACGCGCACACACTCACACACATGCCTTCCATAATTCATCTTTTTACATATACAGTGTTGAAATGAATTCATTTAAACGAATTTTGAATGTGTGTGAAGACGGTGAATTTTTCACTTCATTTGAGAGGTTATTGAAATCACTCAAGCCCTTGAAGAATAATGTTTTCATTGAGTTTACATTTCGAGTTCGAGCTATATGGAAATTGTTCACGTTTCTTGTAGGATAATTGTGGATCTCATAATTATATGTAATTAATGAACTAAGATAACTCGGGACTAACCTTTTTGTTATTTTATAAATGAGCACCATTGTCATGAAAAAAAGCGTTTGTTTACGTTATGCCAGTTCAAAGTTCTTAACATCGGATCAATTGGAACATATTTATTGCTTTGCAGAATGATTCTCATACCCCTATTTTGAAGTTTTTGTATTGTAAAGTCATTAAACAGTTTTTGTCCAACAGGTACAGTGAGCTAGCACAATAGTCAAAGTGGGGTTGTATTATCGTTCTATAAATGGATATTTTGGAAAAGAGAGACATGTTATGGGATACTCTAGTTAGAAAGAATAACATTTTTGATATTTTTTTGCAGATGTGATCGCTGTGACTTTTAAAACTCAGTCTATCATCTATCATAAAGCCTAGATATTTAAATTCCTTAACCCATTCCAGATTTTCACTTTCTATTTTTATGTGTAGATGTTGATAGTTTACGTTTTTCAATTTGTATTTTGTACTCAGGATCATTGAATTTGTTTTCTTTGAATTTAATTTCATCTTATTAGTTTTCAAATTATAGTTTCAATCATATAGTTACCCTTATCTATTTCTTGCTTCCAGTTTAATATCGTTAATTGTAAGGCGGTTTCGCACGAATGCTGTTGTCTAAAACCTGAATGATTACCAATTAGAAGTTGATTTGCTTCGAAGTATTTTGACAGTTGTTGATGTACAATTATTTCTAAGATTTTTTCGATGTTTGGCAACGTGTTTATTCCTCTGAAATCTGTTACTTCAGTTGCGTTGTTAATTTAAGGGATAGGAATCACAGTGTTCATTTTTAGATTCTCAGGAAAGTTACCTGATGTAAGTGAAGCATTGATGAGATGAGAAATGCATATCCTATTATATATGTTTCTTTCAAAAATTTTATATTGACTACTTCTTCGACACTGCCTTTGTTCGGAAGAGAAAAAACAATATTTTTCAATTCTCTAAGACTAACATCCTCAAATTTTACAAAGTTACTAGTTATTAATGGCAAATGATCATGTTTCCATTCATATTCTGGTGTAATCAGATCGGAAATAATTTTTATACTTTCAATAAGAAACTAATTGAACATATTAGCTGCTTCAAGTTCATTTTGAACTACGGTGTCTGTGCCAAAATTGATAAATTTTTTCCACCTTTTATCAATTTTTTCAGTGTTTTCCACATTTCTTCTGCATTACCCCTATTTTTATCAATGTGATTTTCAAAATATTGTGATTTCTTGGTTTTTAGTAGATTAACCACGGTATTTCTCTTCAGTTTGTATTGGTTCCATAAGTCATTTTTGTCAGGACCAGAACTTTTTTGAATTGTTTATAAGCTGTGTTTCTTTCTCTAGAAGCTGATTTTGTTTCTTCATCATACCAAGGGACCTGCCTATTTTTGATAACAATTTCCACTAGTGGTGCAAAACGGTCTGTAATTGTTCTGCATTGTGTTCAAAAACTTTTGTAGATTTAATTAACGTCAATAGAATTATTCAAACAATCGCAAGATAACAAGTTCAAATTGATATTGAGAAAGGCATTTGTATCAAGTTTTCTTGTGAGGAAGGAGCTTTCTATATAATTATTATTTTTTATAGGTAAGTGAATTGTAATGATAGAATGGTCGGTAATTTTAGGACAGTCGTGCACATTGACAGGTATATTCTGATTCGATAGTACATAATCAATAAGTGTAGCACTAATGTTTGTAATCCTGGTACATTTATTGACATATTGTTCAATACCACATGTTTGAATAATATTTTTGATTCGGCGTGTGCAATGATTATTCTTATCCAAAAAATTTAAATTGATATCTCCTACCAGAATACAATTATCTTTAGTACAAAAACAAGCGTCGCACCATTTCTCAAAATCTTCTAAAAAGGCTTGATGACTTGCATTTGGTGAGTGATAAACACCACCAATGAGCCATTTGGTACCACTTAGAGTTACATTCACTAATCGACACCAGTTATTCATTTGTAGTACAAATTTTCGACTTATTTTATATTCAATATTATGCCTGATGTAAATAGTTAATCCACCTGTGTGGCGTGAGCTAGAATTGCATCTTACTAGGAAGTATCCTCCAATGTTAATATGTCTGTATGTAATATGTTGTCTGTATGTAATATGTTGTTATGTCTTCTGTACATCTTGCTTCACTCAGTATCACTAGAGAAGGGCTGTAACAGAACAATTTAGCAACTATTTCGTCTTTGTGTGATGGAAGACTTTCTGCATTCATATATATTATACCGCTTTTGAATAGTAAATTAGGACTTTCTACATGTTTTTTCGATTGTAGCGCACTTGTCTGTCTCCATCGACTATTCTAGGAACATTGTTTATATATTTTATTATTTTATTTTCACCATTGTTCTGATATTCTTGCAGCTGCTTTTTCAATAGATTTGTTGTGCCTTGGTTTGATCAGAGAAAATCTCCTCACCAGGGACAGCTAGTTTCTGTTTTTGTTTTAATACTGCGAGTGCTTCATGTTGGTCGATTTTCATTTGGATCGTATTTCCCCAACCAAAAGACGTTTATGTTCGATGTATCTACATCAATATCTTTAACAAGGTGTTTGATATTATCTTCATTCTCCGATATTCTCATAGCCATTGTGTTTTGTGTTGGTTCTTTTATATTGAGTACAATTATGTTTGACGCTCTTTATTGTCTCTCCCATAGTTCCACAATTGTTTCTTCATTGAGAGTATTTCGATTTACATCTGCCATTGGTGGCTGATTCGATTGGTTTCTGGTTTCCTCCTTTTGTGTTAGTATTTCAAGTTTTTCCTCGACAGCTTTCAGTTTTTTATGCAATTCGGGAACTCTCCAAAAGCCCTCCTTGCACTCATCACATAGGAATATTAATTTTCTTCCACCTTTAAGTAGCAGACATTTAACTTCCGAAGCTGTCAATCCGGCACATTTAGTGCAAAAACATTGTTTACATGAGTCACAGGGGAACACTGAGTTGTTATCATTGTTTTTACACTTGGTACGTTCAGTCATGTTTTTTTACTGGTGAGTGGAAAATGCTACAAAACGCTTTTATCTATTCCACTTTTTGTACGTAGACAAAAAAAAAGCTGCATGGGTAAAAAGTCGATTTATTCTTGATTACACTGGATTCCCACTCATTTACTTGGTTATTATGACACTGTGTTTCCTTATATTTCAATATTAACTATACCTTATGATGGCGGATACATTGCACAACATAACAATATGACTTTCCTTATTTAATTCCAGAAGCTTACTATGTAAAAGTAGTAAAATAACAAAGCTAACTCTACACTCTACTCTCTGATATATAGAATATGTAAGTTGATATCAACTTCCGGGTCAACCGGAAATGACCATCTTGGAAATATTTTAGCCGAATTGCCCCCGTCAACAGTAGTATGTCATCGAATTTTCAAACCCTACTTATAGTTTCCTATATATTGATCTTCAAATGGCGTAACTTTGCCTCAATTGGAACCCAATTTGTAACATTCTGTAAAAAGTAACAGAACTCGAAAATGAACATAATATAGACAAAAAGAAAAAAAAATGTATCGGATGGAATTTTACATTACTGCCATTCGGGTGGTATTTGCACGAGGTAAATCTTATACAGTATGTCATGAAAACAAAAAAAAATGTAACAAAAAAATGGAACAATAAAAATGTGTTACAGATATGGATATCGAAGGAACAATGCAACGAGAAGATCATACAAGAGTCCAAAAATATGAGATGAAATAAGTCACTTGAGAATACTTCGACATACAGGCTTATTCGCGGTGGATGGTGAATATTTTCGACAAAGCGGAGTTATCACTTCTAATAGAAAGTAGTGGCAACTTTGATTTTTAAATAGAACACCCTGTAAATAATATTATTTTTCGAATCAACAACAATTTTTTTTTATGTCTCCCTGAACTAATCTGTTACCGTTTTCGAAATGCAATTCAATTTCAATTTTTCTCGTCGGAAATCATGACTTCTAAAAATGATGATATCTCTTGAGTTGAGAAATTCCATGATATCAAAATATGATTTGGAGTTGGGTGATACTTGGGAGCTTCCCATACTTTGGTCTAATCTTTGTTACTTCAATGCAGGATGGTAAAAAATACAGTTATTTCGTTAGTTTGAAAAAGTGACTGAATGTTGATTATTTCAAATGAAACACCCTGTATATTATGAAGATTCAGAAGGCTGCTGAAATTTGATTTTCATCTATGTATATCATACCTATACCTTACTAGTTGAGTTTCAGATTCATTTCTGAAAATGTTCCTTGAACATGGTATTCCCATTCAGTATTTGGTAAGCAGGCCATGATTACCATTTGACAGTAGCGTTGTGACATTCTCCTAATAATATCGACATTTCCGTCATTTCAGAAATTCCAAAAACATGCTTATTATTTTTGGTAAGTGTGATAAAATTGTCAGCAGGACATGTAGAAAGTTCAGTGACATGTACCTGTATCTTTGGCCAAACAATTGATACAGATCAATATCAATTTCAATACGTGTGGATGAATTTTAAAATTTACTAAGAAACTTCAAAGGGAAAATATTGATATGAATAATAATTGAAAAAATAAAACAATTATGTGCGATATTTCAAAATATGTTCGAAGCGCTGGCCGTTCACTTCCAAGCACTTGAAAATGTGGGTGTTGACTGCTTTATGGTGGAGGATCCGATTTCATTCGGATCCGGATCTTCAAATGTTTGGGTAATCCTCTGTAACAATTCGTCTCTCAAATGCACGGGTGTTTTATAAACTCTGTCTTCAAACATTCCACAGATAAAAATCTGATGGGTTGAGATCGGGTGATCTCGCTTGCTCACCAAATACAGAATGGGATGCCATGTTCAAGGAACATTAACATACAGGGTGGCCCAATGAAAACGAAAAAAGGTATGCATTTCACTGAGAGATCAAGGAACTGACATTAAAATAAATGATTCTTCATGTAATGTTGGATAGGATGAGATTTGAAAAAAATAAACATAAGGCACTTCTTAGATGAACATCGTTCTAACTACAAAATGAGAAATAGTGATGAAAGGGAAAAAAGCGTTACTTTTCATTACTTGCCGATTATTTTCATGTTTTTTTTTCGAGAACTACTGCATTGAATTCCAAAAACTTCATCTAGTTTTCTAAATCTTAGATTGTATATATAAATATACGTATATATACAGGGTAACTCACGGTCGATGGTACGTTAGACGTTTATGGAGAACGCAACGCAGGATTTTTCTGAAAATTTCGCATCTTACATTTTATCACCTAAATCACATTCTATCGACCTGAAATATTTTCGAAATTGCGACGTTGCCGTTTCTATCGAAAAGTCCTAGCAACTTCATTTTTTTAAATGGAACACTCCGTATATTAACAAATTTTTAGAATTGCCTTCTTATTACAATACTCTTTCGTTAATAAATCTCTATACCAATCTCTATCGGTTTCCAAGATAAAAAATGATTTGTGGTAAATATGATCCAAAACATATCCCTAATTGAACTTATGTAAATCAGGACTCTCGAATCATAAAGAGTTGATATTTGAGTGGTGGTTTGGACAGGCTTGATGTATTCAATTCACACCAAGAAGTCGCCTCCATATCATACAGGGCGTGCTGAGATTATTATTATATCCGTTGTTCATACAAGTGGTCAAAAGTTCATTTCAAATGGTACCCACTAATTTTTACTCAATGAATTGAAAGACGAATAAAAATGCTACAAGATGACATAGCATGTCCCTATACCTAAATCATCAAGTTCTCCTAATAAAGCTGCTTTTTGTGAAAGATATTATTTTATGAAAAAGTTAATTTCAGATAGCCATGGAAATATCAAACTCATGACAGTTCGGTGACATTAATGAGTGATTCAGTAATTGTTATTGACAGTGTTTCAAAAAATCTCCCAGAATGAACGCGAATATCGATTATTCAAACGAAGTTCTTATGAAGTTATTTATTATACACGGACAATGTGATCAAATCATTGCCAGAACTTGCAGAAAATTCAACCAAATGTATCCTGAATTGACACCAATGAACAAGAGGTAGTTTGTAAGATTACGAAATAATTTCATCAACTATGGCTCAAAGTTTCCAACAACTCTATCAAAAATCAGCTTATCTAGCATATCTAGGTAAAAAGCTGAATTCACTGTGGAAGTACAGAAAATAACAGAATTAGGAGGAACGCAAGTAACAAAAGTATAACAAAAATTCACACAATAAATGCTCTAAATGTTGTCCATTACATTCTTAACATTTTAAAATATGCTTTTGTACGCGACTCGTGGTTGCCTTTTGAATTTCATGAGGATCCAAATCTTCAATACACCGCACTTTTCGCCGTCGCAGTTCTTCTTTGGTAGGCACTGGAGTACTGTACACCCTTTCTTTTAAAACACCCCATGAAAAAAAGTCAAGCGGCGTGAGATCAGGTGATCTCGGTAGCCAGTCCCACGGACCTAAACGGCCAAACCAACGATCCTCAAACAATTCGTAAAGTTTCCTGGAAACTTCCTGAGTTGAATGAGCTGGCGCCCCGTCCAGTTGGAACCATGAATTCCTATATTCCTCCAAAGACAAATTTTCGAGGAAATCTGTCACAGTCGTCCTCAATATTTGAATATATCTCTCAGCATTCAGTGTGCCATCGTAAATGAAAAAGCTGATTTTATTATTTTTTAAAATACAGAAAACATTTAGGTCGAATTTCACTTGATTTTACTTTTGTTATATGAGGATTATGATCATTCCAAAAATGCTTATTTCTTCTATTGAAAATCCCATCCCTCGTGAATTTTAATTCGTCGCTCCAAATTATTTTCGACAAAAATTCCGGATCCTCCTGGGTATGCATTGAAAGGGCTTCACAAAAATGCACTCTCCGCTCGAAGTCTGCATTGAGAGCTTGAACTTTACTGAATTTATACGGATGCATTTTGAGATTTCCCAAAATTCTTCGTACTGAAGCATGTGATACACCCAAATCTTTTTCTGCACTAAGAATGGATGCTTTTGGATATGCATGAAAATATGCCAAAACGTCAACAATATTGTCTTCATTCGAAGTAACAGGTTTTGGTAATGTTGGAGGCGCTTTTAACTTTGAGCCATAGTATATGAAATTATTTTGTAATCTCACAAACTTCCTCCTGTTAATTGGTGTCAATTCAGGATACATTTGGTTGAATTTTCTGCAAGTTCTGGCAATGATTTGATCACATTGTCCGTGTATAATAAATAACTTCATAAGAACTTCGTTTGAATAATCGATATTCGCGTTCATTCTGGGAGATTTTTTGAAACACTGTCAATAACAATTACTGAATCACTCATTAGTGTCATCGAACTGTCATGAGTTTGATATTTCCATGACTATCTAAAATTAACTTTTTCATAAAATTATATTTCTCATAAAAAGCCGGCTTCATTAAGAGAACTTGATGATTTAGGTATAGGCACATGCTTTGTCATCTTGTAGCATTTTTATTCGTCTTTCAATTTATTGAGTAAAAAAACAGTGGGAACCATTTGAAAAAATGAACTTTTGACCACTTGTATGAACAACGGATATAATAATAATTTCAGCACGCCCTGTATAATATGGAGGCGACTTCTCGGTGTGAATTGAATACATCAAGCCTGTCCAAACCACCACTGAAATATCAACTCTTTATGATTCGAGAGCCCTGATTTACATAAGTTCAATTAGGGATATGTTTTGGATCATATTTAACACAAATTATTTTATATCTTGAAAACCGATAGAGATAGGTATAGAGATTTATTGACAAGAGAGTATTGTAATATAAAGGCAATTCTAAAAATTTGTTAATATACGGGCTGTTCCATTTAAAAAAATGAATACTGTCTGTAAGTTCTTCGAGGAGGTGGTACATTCATTTTTCAGCTTTTGATGGGATTTTCTCTCCTCGTTTCTAAAAAATAGAGTAGAAGTTATTAAAAATTATTGCAATATATTTGTAGTAAGGACAGATTTAGGATCTGTCCCAAAATGTCACTGCGCTTGAAATTAAACCTTTAGATACCTAAAAGAGAAATTCTCTATTGGTCAGTGACACCTTGTTTTTGTAAAAATTTGGAAATACAAATATATTTAATAATAATAAAACCTCTACTTATCTTGGTGGACGTTTCGGGAACGAATCTGCTCCCGTTCTCAACACAATTGAAATATTTTTCTTCGTAAACTTTTTTCGATGTTTCCGATTTTGACACTGAAAAGTGACAATTTGGCAGACGGAGGAATTCTGGTTACAAGGTGTTTTCATTAATTGATATCAAATTTTCCATTTTCATATTCAAGTTTCAGAAGTGGATGCCAAGTTCTATCTATATCAACTGAACAAGAAGCAATATTATTGTCTCCGTTCAGGAGAATGCAAGCAGACTCTTTGATTTTCCGTTTTTGGTTGTTGTCTTCTTTTCCTATGATCTTAATATTACTCCAATCGGCCATATGTTGTCCATTCTCAGTAAGGATATGCTCAGCTAATTTTGACTTATCAGTATATCTTCTCTTTATATTGTTCTTATGCTCTTTCATCCTTACTGATAGAGGCCTGCTGGTTTCACCGGTATAATATTTTCCGCAAACACATGGTATACTGTATATACAATTTTTTGATGACTGTTTTTCATTTCTCGGTTTTGTATGGGTCAAAATCGATCTCATTGTATTTTCTGTCTTGAACACTGTTTTCACTCGAAACTTGTCACCAACACGTTTAATTTTTTCAGATATTCCGGGAATGTATGGGGTTACATTTGTTATCAGTGTTGGTTGTCTTTGTGTTTGTTGTATATTCTGTCTGTTCTCAATTTGGTGTATTGTTTTGTCAATGAAATGTTTCGGATAAGTGTTGAGTTGTAGAACATCTTTTATATGGTTCATTTCGGCATTGAAAATTTGGTGGTTCGATGATATGGATTTGGCTCTATCATGAAGTGATTAGATTATTCCTTTCTTTATACTTGTATGATGATTCGATTGAAAATTGAGGTATCTGTCGGTGTGTGTATTTTTACGATATACACTTGTTATCAAATTGTTATCTGATTGTTTAATGAGGACATCTGAGAATGGTAATTGATTATTACATTCGATTTCTGAAGTGAATTTGATTGTTGGTTTGATATTGTTTATATAATTTAGAATATTATCTAGTTCCATACGGTGATGTGGCCAAATAATGAAAATATCATCCACATATCTCCTTACTACAAATATATTGCAATAATTTTTAATAACTTCTACTCTATTTTTTAGAAACGAGGAGAGAAAATCCCATCAAAAGCTGAAAAATAAAAAAATGAAGTTGCTAGGACTTTTTGATAGAAACGGCAACGTCGCAATTTCGAAAATATTTTAGATCGATAGAATATGATTTAGGTGATAAAATGTAAGATGCGAAATTTTCAGAAAAATCCTGCGTTGCGTTCTCCATAAACGTCTAACGTACCATCGACCGTGAGTTACACTGTATATCACGATCCCATTGGACTGGTGGCGAAACGTGAGACCGACTCTGTTTTCTGAAATGTGTACCCACGATATGTTGTGACAAATTTTCGAAGTGAAATAATATATTACGTAACAAGAGTTGTGAATCGCGTATTACGCACGAAGTGGAGAGAGCGTATTTCCACGAGTGCGTAATTGCATTACAACTCGAGTTGTGTTATATACTTTCTCTACGAACACCAATACAGTGAAAGTCAAAAAAATTGCGCCATATTTATTTTTGATTAAAGTTGTTGAATTGTAGAAAACCCACAATGATATCATTGAATTTTAGAAACGTATGCAAGGGATAAGAAAATAGGAATTCTGATCGATCGTAGAGTTCCATCAATTTCGACATCATCAGAAAATATTTCCGCAGTGCATCTTCCATCGGGATTAAATCCTTTTGCCAAATCACGAATAGAATTTGTTATGTTTTGACTTACTGTATATCCTTTGAAGGTGAGTGTGTATGTAGGTGGGTGTATAGACATCGTATTGTAGTGAAAAATACGGGAAACTGGAAATAAGTCATCAAGTGGGAATGTTTAATGAAGAACATTTACGTAATCATTGGTTATTTAGATGAAAAAAATCAGCATGAAACAATCATCATTCATTTCAATCCTTCAACAGATAATTCTGATAAAACTAATTCAATGAAAAAAAGTAAGGCTTTTTTAGGTTCCGAGCATTTTCAGTGGTGGAAATCAAATTCAGGAAAAAAAATGGATCCGCGCGTGTGATTATATCCTGTGAAGTTTTGGCGGTTTTTAGATCTTGAGTAGGTAGGTACAGGACTTACTATTGGCTTGCACATTATTATCAATGACATAGTAATACAATAATGTGACACATAGAAACTATAATTGAAACTATTATAGCTATATATATATACATATATATATATATATATATATATATATATATATATATATATATATATATATATATATAGAATGGATGGACATTATGGTAAGAATATAATATGTATAGCTGATGGAAGTGTAACTAATTGACCTCACTGTCAGAACAGTGTCATGTCACAAAATGGTAAGAAAGCGTGAAAAAGTTGTGGGCAGAAATTAGAACGATCATAGTAACATAAGCGATTCACGACATACCATCAATCGCATCAAACTACCTATCGACACAACAGGAGGAAACTTCAATGTGCGATCGTCGAGGTCTTCATGTATGGGTACCTATATTGGATGATCACCTAAAAGGCGAAATGAATCAACATATCTTTGGAAACCGTGCTTTAGCTCATTATACATAACACTTCGGGCAAACTGTGTATAAGGAGAAGCTTTCTGCGATTGTTTTTTATTCGTATTCACCAACTTACAGTAGAGGTCGTAAAAAAACTTCTTTAGAATCGTTGGGTCTGATTTGAGACCCGATGAAACGAAAAAGCGACACACATAAATCTGTAACAATTAAGCCTCCGAGATAAGATACGTACAGCCAACTTGATAACAGTATTTTATTCGTTATAGCGGAAAATCACCCAAATGTCAGTTGTTAGATGGCGACACAAACATTAAAACAAAATCAGTATTATTGATAATACCACAATCAGTGTTATGAAAATGTTGATTCAGAAGTAGTAATGTATGTTGCTTCTCCATAAATGATCGAACTACATAATAACAATCTCAAAACATCAACTATTTGTACAGAAATCTATAAAAATGTCACCATCTTCTGGGGAGTCTCATAACTATTAGCGGAAAATGGCATTAGCGTTTTTGACGAAACAAAACACGATCAGTGACTGCACCAGTGTTTTGTACATCGTTGAAGAAACCTAGCTATTGTTAGTTATGTGGAGGTTAGTCACATAGATGACGAATCTAGCGGACTGAAAAATACTGTTGGCTGATTGATGGATCAAGTCCAGTTTGTGCGAATGAAGGTAGAAGGTACCAGTGAGAGTGACGATAGATTTTCTGTTCAACTCTACATATACAGGGAGTTTGGAAAGGTCATGTCGTAAATGATAGGGCTGATAGAATGAGCCTAAATAATTTTAGTATCTCATATTAAAAACAATTCTGTCGGGCTTTGTTATTGACCTAGAAAGTTAGGATTACAACTTTAAAACGGTTGCCATGGTGCCAATGATATTTGGGCAACTGAATCAACTCATACTAATGCTCCTTTCCATATGTAAACGGATGTTCAGTGAGTCTGTATTATACAGGGTGAAACCAATTTTTCCCTTTAATGAAGACATTTTTGACAGATGTGACAAATTTGACCTTCTGCTCCTACTGTTTGATTCCTCCATATTTTTTTCAAAAAAATGGTACACTTTATTTTAATCCATATCCTGTACCATTCTAGAGAGAAGCGCTTTTTAAAAACATCTATACCAACCGTTCATTAATTTAATAGCAGCAGTAAAGAAAATAAAAATTACTGAAAAAGATGATCAAGTGCACCTTGAACTTTATGGTAGTTGTCCTGCAGTCATTGTCAAAATTGAGATGAAATTATTTGAACAGTATTGAATGCTTTGATAACACCATAATTTTTTTTTTCAATTTCAACTTTCAAAGTCGATAACTCCGTAACGATGCGCGATAGAACTTTTTTTTTATATGAAGTACTGACATTATTTCTGCTCATGACCTTTCCGGAGATCCTGTATAACTATGCTAATAGTAATTTTTCAGAAATGTTTGTAAAACCCTGTAATGACTTTCCCGTGCGACACAAATATCAAATTACATTTTGAAGCATCAACTTATTCCGGTGACGAAATATACCATGTCCCCAAAATCATATTTAGAATACTATAAACAGAAATTCATCAGCTGAATAGAGAGGAATTTAGGAAGTGTCAACACACTATAGAACGATGTAGAGTTACTGCTATTTTATGAGCGTGGATGATATATCTCTTCACCAACGGTGTTAATAAATGCAGCATGCATAAAAAGTAGAAGCAAAACAAATACCTTGCGAAAAAGCCATAGAAAGCATTTTTACACATTAACAAAATTGACCCAAGCTCTCCCGTTTTGTGCATTCATATCTTCTACTGGATCCCCAGCTCCTAGACTCTCTACATCTAAGAAATCATCAGAATTGCCCGAATCATTGGAGAGTTCATAATGATTACCCAACTGAAATTCCTTACTATCAGTTGTATTATGAGTGATTTTTGAATAGAAATTGCCAAGTCTTCTGCTGATATCTTGGCTGACTCCAGAAATGTTATGATTCTGGTGGAATGAATTTTCTACTCTTTGATCGCATGCATCTCTACCGTCAGGAAAATAGTTTCTCATACTTTCATTTCTTTTAGAAATTGGATAGTAGCATGGATGATTTCCCCAGGTTCCAAACTCGTTTGTATTGCACTGATTGTAGTCTATTTTGTTCAATTGATTTTCTATGCTTACATGGTTAATGACTTTTTGTTCTTTCAAATTCAGTAGGCTGCTGAATCTTTTCTTGATTGACTCATATTCTACAATAGAATTTCTATATTCAGAGTCCATTCTTCTTCTGAATAGCACGTCAGGATTCAAATGTGGGCTTGCTTCGAAATTTCGTAAGAAAATATCGTGTGCCAAATCAACAGAAACGTTTATTCCACGACCAATAATGTTTGGATTATATTTCATTCGTCTCTGTAGTGATCCGAAATAAGGCTTGGACTGTGATTGTGGTAATTCTGACAATTGGATTCCTGGAGTAATGCGAGAGGGTAAGTTTTGCGTAGCTCTTGTGATATTATAAGGCAGATGATGTCTAGAACGAGTAAGAAAAATGAATGAGACAAACATGTATGTGCATGTTGAATGATAGAGGTGAGAAGGAAATGAAAAAACTGTGTAAAAATGTATGTTAGTGTGCATTTCACGATAGCAAGCATTCAAGTTGAAAAATACATATTCGTTGATGAATCAACTAGTTCATAAGATGAAGATTTCGAACCTTTTTATCAAAATGGGAAATTTAATAGAACTTCGAGACTTCGATGATTGCATTTTTTATTCGAATACTTATGATGCATAAGTTTAACTTCATAACTATATGGACTATTATTTTTTCTTGTATTTGTTTATGTATACCTATCATGAACAACGTTTCTTGGGCTGATATAATCGAAAAGGTATCTCATATTTTCATACTTATTCCTGCGCAGACGGTTATCACATTATACAGGGTGCGCCACCAGTGATATTTTGGTGTATGACACTACACGAGTGGTACAAAACTTTTATTCTGATCGTTTTCGAAAGATGCACAGCATGGACTATATTCTTGAAAACATTCCTGAATACAAATTACAGAAGAGAGCAATAAACCGACTTTATGCTTTTGGAAGTTTTCTAAAGTAATGTCACTAATATTGTCTATTTCGGAAAATTTCTAGTAATAACCTTTGATAGCATCTCCGAAAACATGGATCTTCATGAAAGAAATATTTCTCGAAAATAATATGGTAACACCCCTATATACCCATATCTTACTGGTTACCCACCCTGTAAGTTATTTGCACTCGTTGTTTCATATCCACATACATGAAACATCCATGATATGCCAAATATTTCTGAACACGAAGTATTTGTCATCTTATCGAGTTCGAATGAATAGCCTGTCTTTAAGATGCATTTGAACGAGACATATCTCCATGATGTTGTAAGTTTTCGTGAGGAAGAAAAAACAGTTCACACAGTGGATTGGACCGTCTTCACAAACTAGACATACTTACGACAATATGATAAAAATGGCATTCGAGGGCACCTCTGAAGTGATTTTACAAAATGGAATCAGCCTCCTTAGATTGAAATATGTGATGTCATTTTGTCCAGCTATTTCAGTGACACACTACTCTAAAAAAATGCACACATGGGATACTTTTATGAGTGTCCCGAAGAGATGTCGACAAATCTTAAGGGGTGTTAGGGGACATCAAATAAATTATGGTTTACAATGATTGTTCAAAATGTTGATCATTTACTTCATTCAACTTAAAAGTAGCTTGATTCTGAAAATTTTCATAGACGGCGAAGGAAACATGGAAAATCCAATCCAACTAGAATATTTTCGTAATTGTAAGATTCTGGAGTCTCCGGGAGTTACATCATCTATGTTATTTTTGATAGAAGACTCTGTATTCAACAAAATTTTTGGATGCCGCTCATGATTCTGATTTGAATTTATGTATCATATTCTATACCTGAAATGAGCCGTTCCTAAGTTATTGGAGTTTTAATAGAAGAAGGCACAAATCAAAGACATTAAAACACAGGAGACCAAATGTTTCATTGATGAAACGCTCTGGAAGCCGAGCAGACATTGTTTGGATGTATATTAAATACAAATTGATTGCACCATCACAATTTGGTTTCCGTGATAACCTCTCCACTCAGGACGCCATCGCTGCTATCTCCTACGACATTAATCAAGCAATGGATAAGAGAAAAGCTTGTCTAGGAATTTTCATCGACTTAGCGAAAGCTTTTGATACTGTTTGCCACATGCTGCTGTTGGAAAAACTGGAATGTTTAGGTTTTCGTGGGTCCACTTATAAATTACTTGAAATTTTTTTAACAAACCGCAAACAAAGTGTTCAGATAGGAAACGAAGTAAGCAATGAAATGGATATAACCTATGGTGTTCCTCAAGGGACCGTACTAGGCCCAGTCCTGTTCATAATCTATATAAATGAAATCCTTACTAAAGAACATTCTGGGACTATGATTTCTTTCGCTGACGATACGGCGATAATATATAATGGAGAATCATGGCAACAAGTACGGGAAACAGCGGAAAACGACCTAAAAAATATTTTCAAATGGTTCCGATGTAATGTCCTCACAGTAAACGTAGAGAAAACTAAAGTTATCCCATTTACATCATATGAAAATAATCTACCACATTAAGACACCCTCACGTTGAACAATGTGGATGTCCCATTAGAGAGATCGGTGAAATACCTAGGAATCCATATCGATTCGTTCCTTAGATGGGACATACACACTTCTAATGTAGTGAAGAAAATCCGTGGACTGATATACAGATTCTGGCAGTTCAAAAAATTTTTAGGGTTTACACATCTGAAAATTCTGTATCATGCTCTAGTAGAATCCATCATTCAGTACGGCATTATTGGCTGGGGAGGCATCCTAAGTTGTCATCTCAAACCTTTAGAGGTACTCCAAAAATGGTTCATCAAAATAATCCTTGGAAAACCGAAAACTTATCCAACTGACCAATTGTTTTCTGAATCCGGACTACTCAATTTGAGACAATTGTTCTGTAAAACGATTATTCAATTCGTTTCCGGAAATAAAACATACATCCATTTAGGGAAACATAAATATCCCACCAGAATCAACAAAGGGATCAATGTGTTCATGCCCAAAGCAAATAAGTCAGTTGGCCAGAGATGTTTCACCTATCTTGCTCCTCGTTTACTCCGCTTATTACCTGATGAACTTCAAAGAATCAACTCAAAATCATTATTAAAGGAAATACTGAAACGTTGGCTTCTGCATACCGATAGACCAAAAATTCATAACATTATCAACTGCTGATTAATTATACTTGCTATTTCCCTTATATTCACTTCATCGAAACCTTTCCGAATATGTATCTACTTTATAACCCTCGAAACTGTAAAACTGAACGATATACTGTATTTATTGTAAGTAGCGTAAGTAGCAAAACATAAATGAATAAGAAAAAAGTAAATATGGAGGTATGCTCACGGACAAGTTCTTCAATGAACTTAAGTGAGTTAATATCTTCATACCGTATCTTATTGTATATTTTCGTGTTTATTGTCGTATATCGTATATATATATACCCCATTTATGTTATAAAACTTTTCTTCCATTTTAATATTCAACATTTCCACTTGTTAGGTACAATTTATATTTATATAGGTACAATTTTCACACATTCATCCCTTTTTTTTTTAATATGTATTCTTTGTATTCGTCTATTTGTTTGCCAAAAAAGTGCTATGCACTTATGGCTTACCACTTTATTCACCTATTGTATTTTTAATTCGTTATGTATGTCTGTGAATAAAGTTATTATTATTATATAAAACGAGTGCGAGAGAGACAAATGAACGGCGGCGGCTATTTGGCAACAGTGTATGTTTGATCGCCTTCTCATGGCCAGGGGCGTGCTCACCGCCAACACTTTTTGATTATTAGTTGTGCATTCGAATTGATTCAATCAAAATTCAATAATTTTTTGTTCATTCCTCGAAAAAAAAAGACTTTATGGAATTAGTACACATGACTATATGACTATATGTACCAAATCAGATCAAACGATTCCTCATTCTGTTTTTCAGTGTTTCTTCAGTTGAAAATGCCTGAAGCATTCTTTTATGAACGGTAAATCAATTGAAGAGGTGAGTGAACGAAATTTCCAAACAGCCCCGAGGCACAGCAGGGGATCCAACTGGACTTTAGGATGCCTCTGTCAATTGAAGCAATACACTATAACATAATCTTACTTACAGATGAAAAGGTAATTTTGGGTTTAGATGATCCACCCGTTTGCACACAATGCATCATAATTTTCTCATTTTATTGAAATAAATATCATTAAAGTAATAGTATAGCTCATTGAATGGGAATGAAGAAACAATTATACTCCGGTAAAAGTGTATATATTGTTTGTGTTGAATGAGTTTGAAGTATTCAACCCATTGTGAGATATAATAACGTATCTGAAAAATCGTACAGTCTGGCAAGTATGTATTTGGAGGAAAAGAGATGGGAAACAAAGAATCGAATGATGACTGATCGGGCTAAAACGTGAACAATGCGGTCTACTGTGTTTTAATGTCTTTGGGACAAATGCAGCCTATCAAACATATGCCATTTTCGTGTGAATCAAAATTTTTAGTAATATGCAGCTAGCTAAACAATCATGAATATTGAAGGTTGGATGGAATTGAATAATTTACAGGATGACAGAAATGTAGGTCCAGATAGAGAATGCAAAACATTGGAAATCTCAATTTATTCAAATTGAAACTCCATGTTTTCTTCTCAGGGTTCAATTCTGCAAAAATGAGCTCTAGTTCTAATTCACTGACTGAAACTGATTTACCCAACACGAGCCATATTGCACTTTTGCAGATGAAGGATCTGACAGCAAACAACATCAATTCATTTGTCATTATGCCACTTTTATTTCTCTATATACCACCGGGTTACCCAGATCTTTTCATACATCCCAGATATGCTGCTTAGGAAAAAAATTGAACATAAATTATTCGAGTTGACACCATATGTCTTTGATTTGGTCTGTCAAATTCAGTTTTTGTGAAACTACCCCTGAGACCACCTCCAACTGCAATTATTCATATGAGACTCTGTATCTCAAAAATTCATGCAATGAATCATTCATATCAAAATATAATACAGCATCGAAGTTTGAGAGTTTTCCGTCTGTAAACATATCAAGTGGGATGTATCGTTAAAAAAAGAATTGATCGCATTTCAGAAGGCACAAGAAAAATAAATATAGTGTCATTTGAATATTGCAGTTGGGGGTGATCTCCCGCAGTTTCGCGAAGAGTGAATTTGACAGACCAAATCAAAGACATATGCTACCAACTTGATTATTTTTTTTGTATTTTTTATTTTCTGAGCAGTAGATAGATAGATGGATAGATAGATGAATTCATTCCTTCACAGTTGCTTTCACTCGCCTTAGATGTGAGTCATACATACAGTAAAAAGTACAGTTTATCTGAGATATTGGTTGCATGAGAAGATCTTGTACACCCGGTTTAGATCACATAAAATCATGAAGATGCACCCTTTATACCTATGTAAGATATAGCTTGGAAATAATAAATCATTTACATATACTATTGAATAGAAAGTAATCTTAATAATTGTGTCTTTTATGGATCTGTGAATTGAGATGTTTTCTTTGAATCGTATAATCCAAACTCAAAAAATAAATGGATTATAAATTTGCATATCACTATTTCATCGTTGAAAACCAATATCTCAGAATTCTTAACTTATGTAGTAATCAAAAGATCTGACATGATACATGAATCATCAGCATTTCGAAAAAATGACGGTAACATTTGATTCAACAAGTCAGCAAATTTTATTCTAATTCAGAAAATAGTCTTAAATATATAATATCAAAGTATTCTCCAGATTGATATGTTGCAGTCATCGTTTTAATATTAAACTCACCTGTTCTGAGCAATCTTCCTCAGAGTATCAGGGACACGAATTAACTTATCTAAAGTTTTAACAATAGACTGGAAAGTAGGCCTATGGGTCCTTTCTTTTTGCCAGCAGTCGAGCATCAGTTGATAAATCGCCTCTGGACAATCCATAGGAGCTGGCAGCCTTCAAAACAATATAAACTTAGCAAAATGAATTTAAACAGAATTTTATTATGAAATCACCTATATCCTTTTTCTATGCTCTTGATAACATCCTGATTAGACCAGTTCCAATATGGACGTTCCCCATATGACATTACCTCCCACCCAACTATACCCATCGACCAGACATCACTAGCTGAAGTGAATTTACGAAAGGCAATGGCTTCTGGTGCCGTCCATCGAACAGGTATCTTACCACCCTATGAAAACAAACATCAACTTTACAAGGGGCTGTTTTTTGTACATAATCAAACCATAATCAAGTTGGGCCGTGTGTGTAGAGTATCCTGTATATGATACGTATTTAGTGAACTCAGATATGTCATGACCTTTGTCAAAGGTACAGGTTTTTGTTGAAATACACAGAGATCCTTTCGGGATAAAAACCAAATATTGTATTTGTTACTTTCATTATAAAATAATTGTGAGTTATTCATTGAATATATTTGCCTTTCAAACATTTTTCCTCTATTAGGTATCTAAAGGTTGAATTCCAAGCGTGTTGACAAATTGGGGGGCATATCATAAATCTCTCCATTCAAGAAATATGATGATATACTCATTATAATTTTTATTTTCATTTTTTAGAAACGAGGAGACACATTTTCCTAGCGTTTTTGTGGGATTTTGTTTCTCCATTTTTTTTTAAAGCAAGGTGTCACTGACATTTCTCTTTTAGGTATCTATCGGTTCAATTTCGAGTGCAGTGACATTTTGGGGCACATCACAAATCTGTCCTTTCTACAAACATATTGGAATAATCATAATGACTTCTATTTTTTAGAAACGAGCATAAAATCCCACACAAACGATGGAAAAATGAATAACTTACAGGGGAGAGAAATCCTAGGAAATCTAGAAAAATCAACAATAATAGATTTAGGTATCTCATTGAGATATTAGCAAACTATATCATTGAAATCATTGGAAGCGTTTTCCAGATTTGAATGGAAAAAACTTTGTTTTTCAGAATTCCAAACACCCCATATCTCAGAAAATATTTGTACATTTGCGGATATATCTTCACACACCCTTTTTTTTTCATAAAATTGACTGAGAATCATTTGGAATATTCTAACCATTGATACATTCACTTCAACCATGACATATTTCAACGCACTTGACTTAATCTTTGTCTATGGAAAACTGATGAACTACGGGCATCTTTATATAATCCATATATTATCCATATATTAAAGTAGAAGAACAAATCTACAAAATTCTCATCACAATATCATTCCTCCTGGAACTGGAATCTATAACAGGTAGCTTGGGTTCCAGTGAGGCAAAAAGGTATGATCAGCCGATCATTCAATTGCAATTTGACCAAGAAACATCAGCTTCAAATATCAAAAGGTAACGCTCACTCTGAGTAACACTCAAGAATGTAAGTCAAGCTAGAAATTAGAATATTGCAATATGATGATGGACAGAAATTTCGAAAAAGAGGTGTACCAATTTCTATCAAGTAATATATATTGAATGGAAGTGAAAACTAGAGCTAAAATCAAGAGTCTGAATGGAAATATTGCACTGATGAATACGATGAGACCTATCAAAACGAGATACACTACGTTTATTTCAGAAACACCACATGTATGCCGAAAATTATATTCAATTATTATATATTTTTGAATGAATTGAAAATTTTGTTCATTCATTAACAATGTTATACTGTTGAAGTCGTTTTTTAGAATTGCGTTTTCGTGACTGATGAAGTATCAGAAACATCTAAAATGGCACATCTGAAAAAAATTTTCAAGATTACAAACAATTCGATGATATATTGAAAAAAATTGTTTTGAAAGATATTTTCGATTATATAATCCAATTTGGGGTACTTCATTTGAAAATCTTCATTTCTAGAGATGGCGGTCAGTTAGGAGTTTCTAACTTTTGATAAAATAAAAAGAAACAAGATAGATTTTACAAATTTTCAGAGAAAACCGCGCGTTCAAAAATTTAATCTCTATGGCATATTGCTCCCAACCGTGAACACCACATTCCAAGTCAAAAATGTGAGTTGATCTCATAACGGCCATTGAAAGTAAATTATCATGTAGTATTATTAGTAAAAATGTCAGGGTGTCCAGAAGTATTACTATTTCTTTCAGAATATCCAAAACTTCAAACGAGAGATCACAAACCCAAGTCATTATACTTCGTTGAACTAACAGTTTGAAAAATGTAATGTTCGTAATGTAATGTTCAATGTTCCATTATAACATATTCGGTGTGATAAAAAAAATCTGCAACACAATCTATAGGTGACTATTTGACATTGTGTGCTTCACTATTTGTTCCAGACTTAGGGGGATGGTACATGTTACGTGGGAAACCCTACATGTATGGCCTATGAACCATTATTAGTTGAATTTGTTTTATTGATTTCAATGAAGTATTATTGCTTCACAAGTTTCCTAAATTCCCCATGGATTAACGTATCTCACCCTTGTGGTATAGGCTCCTTCTGTGGCACTCTCTATTTCTCGACTAAGGCCGAAATCAGCTATCTTACAGACCAATAGCGAATTAACCAATACATTTCTTGCTGCTAGGTCTCGATGTACATAATTCATCTCACTCAAATATTGCATGCCTGATGCAATACCTCTCAGCATGCCAGTCAGCTGAATCATTTGAAATTTGCCATCATTTGCCTGGAAGAAAATATATTATGTAATGGAAGAATTTGCAAAGTCCTTCAAATATTATCGATAACTTTTTTCTTCTTGTTAATTTGGCGAGAATATGAAAAAAAAACCGATTGATAAAATCAAATTTTAAGGACGAGCTGTATTTGGAAAGATTATTTTTTTATCAATTTGATAAATTGGCCAATAGGAACAGCTGTCTCTTTTAGCTCATGGGTGGATATTATATTGGTTGATGATGTTGAGGCATTTGATGTATTGGCAACTGATGTGGATGTGTCCGATCTTACTTTTCCAACGATATTTTCATGGTGTTCTGCATCAATATGTAAATGTGGCTTCAGCGAAGATGCTGTGGCGTGACCGGTTATTTTGATAGCTTCTTGTTCCTGTATCCCTTTTTTCAGTGGATGAGAAACCAAAATTGATCGGCTTGAATGATAAGTTATATTTCGTCGTTTAGTATCTGATCCACATTTGTCAGTTTCTCGTTTCTCCAAAAGGAATTAGGAGTAAGAAAGAAAGCGATTAGTGGTTATATTTTGACCACGTTCAATTATCAACTTGTTATATAATCTTATAGGACATCGTTCATTATTCTCTGAGTTAGGTGTCAACCATTTTGTGTCAGTGCATTTTTTATTCCCACCCTGGCAAGTTACTGAATATTCGTAGGATATAATGTGAAATAATTCGTAGGATATAATGTGAAAGAACATTTGTATACCCAAAGGCGTATTTTCATCATAAGAATCAATCATACTAATATATTCTTTTTCTTCTAGTGCAGCTGCAATTTGCTTTCTTTTCTCTACATAATTCTGAAATTCCTTCCTCTTTGCATTTCGCGCATCTCTCGCTTTTTTGAATTCAATATCTTGAAACGGGTTGAAGCTAATTTTGAATTCAAGGTAGTTTTTTCCTTGTATCAACTTGGCTGTCACATTCCAAATAGTTTTCAACGTATATTCTTTGTAAACTTCACTATTAGATTTCTTCTTATTTGCTCCCCAGTCTTCCAAAATGTTTGCAATTTCTTGAATGCTGGTAGTCTTTTGAAGTTCATAGTTTCTGATTTTACGAAACAATTCGAAATGATTCCATATAGATTTTTTTCGATTGGATTGTGTTTTGTGGAGTAGAATTTTGTGATACATTTTTAATATTCTATTGATTATTTGCACTGAATCGGTTTGAATTCATTTTTAAATGGAATTCAATTCCAAAATACTTTGAGCTGTGAACATACTTGACGAGACGAGTTGAATCAAATTTCCTGCCATCTAGGAAGGATAATGTGAATCATTGTGGATGTATTCATGTGGAATGCTTTGTGTACCTCTATCAGAAGAATATAATTATTGTATTATCATGTTGAAGGTGGAGATTGTGAGGTCGAGAAAATGTTTTATCACTATTTCAGAACTATTTTATCACTCCGCATAGAAAATTATTGCACAATTCGTACTATTGCAACAATGCAAGAATCGTTGGTTGCCATTGCCATTCTGGAGGATAGAAAATATGGCCATGATGAATTGACAATTATTTTGAAATATCTACTCTCTTGAAATAAAAACGAGTTTATGAAATTTAGATTTTTCCGGCTATCTTGGGAAATATTCGGAATTTTTCAAATGTCAAAATATTAATATTAGGCACCAAATTACTCAATTTTGCCACAATTCAACTGACCCTGTATCCCTTAGGGTTCACGAGATCCCAATGATGAACCTCGAATTTTCGAAGTCATTTGGAGCTTAGTTCAGAAAATATACTGTAACAGTTCCGGCACTCTCCGCGAATGCCGCTAGCTACCTTCTCCATTCCCCTCCTAGATCGGCAGAAGGAGAACGAACCAGTGCAGTAGAAGTACGCATACAACGTGTCACAGCTAGAATGTACCCCTCTGTAAAAATCAAACAGCTCGATGAAATGTCTTGAAATCTGAGTAACCAGTTAATTTGATAATGCTAACTCAAAATATGCCATTAGTCGTATGTATACAGGACCTCACCGAAATACACCTAAACTTGAACAGGGACAACCAGTATATTATTTAATATACAGTTAGAGGTCATCGATACAAATTCAAGGATACTAGGTTTGACAAGATTTATTTTCTAACTACCAAGAAGATATGCCAAAAATGAAACGATTGAACTAAGAGAAAACGAAAACTATATTTCATTGCTACAATACGATTGTAAACGAATGAAAAGATAATAATTAGAACTTCAACTGTTCAATATGTTCTATTCAATATCAATTCTGCTGCAAAGATTTCCTGGCTCTTTTGATATCGTTCATTGTGACCCTATGTATTACGCTGCAATCAATTTGTGCGCATGAATTTGTGATTTTTTCTTTAATTTTATCTATATTCACCATTGGCGTCCCATGAAATTGTTGTTTCAAATAGCCTCATAAATGAAAATGTAGTGGTGTGAGATCTGGCAATTGAGCTGGCCAGTTGCTGTCACCATCAAGACAATTAGTAGTTATTAGATTTTCCCCCAACCGATGACGACGATAATCCTTTACGGGTCTGTAGTTATGTGCAGGGCACCCATCTCATTGGAAGAACATATTGATAGTGATGGGCGAATCTACCAAATATTGAATATAATATTATGTAAATATAATGATGGACCTGATAGCCGATTTCCGACTCTATCCACCCATACATCGATATCCATGATCGCGCGATCAGCAAACATGACCGGTAAACTGGTCTGTGGAAAATGTCAAAAAAACATAAGTAAAACAAGTTACAAAATTGGTTGTACGGGTCTCTGCAATAAATGGTATCACAGTGAGTGTAGTGGACTAAGTGAAAGTGAAATCAAAGATCTATCAGAGACAATTTGAGTATTTGTGCGTCACTTGTAAGTTTACAACAAGAGCTTCAAATGAAGAAGACCTAGACGCGGCTTTTTATGATTCTATTGATAACAATAGTGAAAAGAAAGTGGATCTACACATCTTCACGTACATCATGAAACAAAAGGACATCATTATCAAAGAACTGAGAAATAAAATTGAGATCCTAAATGACCATATTGTAGTGTTAAAGGGATCAATAAATGAACAAGCAAACCGATCAAAACAACAAAAACAATCAGTGAATACATTGAATAAAAACCAAGAGAAAGTGCCACAGGCAGTCAACAAAAAACAATGGGTTGCAAAAAATGATGAAGGGGCATCCACGTCCAATATAATTATAAACACGGACAGCGACAGTGTTGCCAATGTGCAAAAAGTAACAGAAAATCCACCTATTTCCAAAAACCAAGTATCTAGTGCAATTCACGAAGCTAAAGCAAATATTATCTGCAGAGACTATATAGAACTGGGAAATCAAGAAAAAAACAAAGAGGAGAAGATCCCACACAAACGACAGGAACCCAGAAGGAGACGAACCGCACAAATGAAATATGGAGAAGCAGAGGACGACACAAAAGAAGAGAATGGATTTGAAGGAAAGGAGACAAGAAAAATCTCGCTGTTCATATCTCAAGTAAAAGACCACGTTTCAGAAGAGACTATAAAAAAATACCTAGCACAAAAAGGGGACAAAGAAGCCTATGTGAAAGAAATTGACGCATACAACAAAATCCAGAATAATAAAAGATTTAAAATTGGCTTAAACTGGTCGTTAAAACAACAAGCAACTGAAGGAATCTTCTGGCCCAAAGGAGTTGCATTTTCAAGGTTCAACTTCGGTAAAGAGGAAAGATACCTAAACCGTCTGAAGACTCAACAGGAGACTGGAAGGGAAAATTTTCAAGTTGGTCAAACCCAACCCACCATAACATAATGGAACATGATCTATCTCACCATTCAAGTTCATATTCAAAAACCAATTGTAAACACTTGAAAAAGGAAAACCACCTATCTGGAAGAGCGACCCTAGACACTATGAATGAAAATGAAGCCTATTTTTCATTAGATAGCAACCTTATATTTAACATAAATTGTGCGAATTCGGTGAGTATGTTCCATATAAACACTCAGTGTCTGTCAAATGAATTAGAGCAAATTGCATTATTTCTTGATGATATTAGGTGTTTTGTTTAACGGAGCACTGGCAGAAGGAAACAAATTTGAAAACGATAAATATTCCTGGATATGAGCTTGTTAACTTCTATTGTCGAAAAAAGCATAAAATGTGTTGCTATATATCCTAGACAAGAAATAACAGCATTCAAACCCCTTGATTTAAGTGCTTTCAGTATCGAAATTCATTCTGAAATTTGTGGCATTGAGCTTCTGGAATTGAAAACATTAATTTTCACAGTATACAGATCTCCTTTAGATTTTAAAATATTTCTTGACAATATGGAACGATTATTGGAACATGTTTTGGTATTTGATGAAAAAATCATAATCGTTGGTGATTTCAATATTCATTTTGAACTCAAAAATGACTTCATGTTGAATGAATTACTATACTTATTGAATTCTTTTGGCTTGTCGGTAACTATTAATGATCATACGAGAATCACAGCTGGAAAATCTAGCTGTATTGATAATATTTTGACGAACTTTGACGCAGAATTATTAAAAACTGGTGTTCTTGAACCATGTTTGTCCGATCACTCTGGACAATACGCAATTATAAACAAGAAAATTAGTATTGCCAAAAATAATTCTCTATGTGAGAGAGCAATCACAATGACTGGTATGCAGAAGTTGAGAAATGCATTGAATGATATAAACTGGGATATTTTTAAAGATAATGAACTCGATGCTGATCATCTGGCAAATTTCTTAGTAAAAACCTACAAAAATTTAGTAGAAAAACATTTTCCAATGAAGAAAAAATCATCTGAGAAAAAACCATTCATCAATTGGTTCAATGATGAGCTGAAGGCTAAAAGATCAATTCTGTCAAATATCAAAGTGATATCTGAAGTAAACAAAGACCCAGATGATGAGTTTATAAATCAATGAAAAAAGAATATATGAAAGAAGTTAAAACTACTAAAAAGTCTGCATATAATGATTACATTTGTACTGCTGAAAACAAATCTAAAGCTAGCTGGCACATAATAAATTTTGAAAGAAATAAGACAAATTCTACTCCCCGAATTAATGATAATATCACTCCGAACAACTTCAATGATCATTTCGTCCAAGTTGCAGAATTCATTATAAAATCATTACCTGATATTCCGGAAAATGATATACTCAATTTTACAGACTTTCTTCCAGTACCTTCCTCTTCGTTTTTCTTGCTTCCAGTTATCCAACAAGAAGTTATGGATACCATTCATTCTTTGAAAAATTCTGCATGCGCTGATGTCTATGACTTAAATAGCAAAATCGTCAAAGAAACATCGGATATTATTATAGAGCCTTTAACTGACCTAATAAACCAAATTTTTAGTACAGGAAAATTTCCAGACATTCTGAAATTTTCCAAAGTTATCCCCTTATTTAAAAAAGGTGATATATCACTCATTGAAAACTAACGTCCCATTTCAATCATTTGTATTTTCTCCAAAATAATTGAAAAAATTTTGAAACAAAGATTAACAAGTTATTTTGAAACTAATAATTTTTTTAGTAAGTCGCAATTTGGTTTCAGAGCAGGATGTTCAACCACAGCAGCAGTAATGGATATGGTGAGCGGCATAGTCGAGGGCCTTGAGCAACGGCACCATATAAGTATCACTCTATGTGACTTGTCAAAGGCTTTTGACTGTGTTGCTCATGATATTCTGCTGAAAAAGTTATTTCATTATGGCATTAGAGGAATATCGCTATCGCTGTTTGAATCTTATCTGACTAATCGGTATCAGGCTGTATATTTAAATAATTGTTCATCAGATTTCAAAGGAATAAATCATGGTGTACCCCAGGGTTCTGTCTTGGGACCAATTTTGTTTATTATATATGTAAATGAGTTGAGTAACTATATGACTGCTTGTAAATGTGTCATGTTTGCCGATGACACATCATTCATATATTCAAATCCGAATTTCAGTACTTTAGTAAATCAGTCTAAAGAAATTGAAGAAATAGCTGAAGCATGGTTCATATCTCATAATCTGAAACTAAATATTGATAAGTCGCAGAGATTATTCATCACTACTCGTCAGATTGAACAAGAAGAACGAAGTGTGAAGATACTTCGAATTATTCTAGATCATAAACTCAATTGGAGTGCTCATATAGAGACATTAAAACTGAAACTGTCAAGTATATTGTTTCTACTACGCCAGCTTAGTCATATTGCCAATTTTGATACACTAATAACAGTGTATTATTCACTCTTTCAGTCACATATGGGCTACGGCATTATTCTGTGGGGTAATTGCTCTGCTGCAGGTGGCATTTTCATTCAACAAAAAAAGCGATCAGAATATTATCAAAGGCGAGATACAGAGATTCATGCAGAACTTTATTTACAAAATTCAAAATCATGACTCTTCCGTCATTATATATATACAATTCACTAATTGAGATCCACAAGAAATCATCCGCTCTCACCATACAAGCTGACATACATAAATATAACACCAGGAATGCTGACAATATCAGGATTCCTAGGCATAGACTTTCTGTGTCTCAAAAAAATTCTTTGGACTTTAGCCTCTATAATGTTCTACCGCATCATATCAAACTGTTGCATATGAGAAAATTCAAACAACAAATGAAATCTTTTTTTTCAGAAAATAGTTTTTATTCTGTCAGTGAATACCTTGAAAAAACATCAAAACCATGTGTTGTGTTTGGGAACGTACTTACCGAAACTTCTTAAAGTCTTCATTTATTTACGTATTTTAAGATGTTACTATAGTTCAGTGTTTTCTCTTTTAACTTGCTTACATAATCTGTAGATTTTACAACAAACCACAAATGACCTGCTATTAATATACGTTTGTATATAACATAGTTAAATAAACTATCTAAACTATCTATCTACATCATTTACCATGCATTATTAGAATGAACAACTTGTATTCAACCAGGATTTTCGAATGCATAATGGTGCATTCTAGTGTACCGTTCCATTACTTTTGCTCATATACTCTGGATCATAAAATATTACTATACTATAACACTAATATAAAAAATTATTTTCATTGTCCTGAAACCAGAAACAGATTCATTTCCGAAACGTCCACCACACTACGAAACAAGGGAGATAAAATCACACAAAAATCTAGAAACATTGATATACCACAAATTCGATTAACTTACAGACAGTATTGAACAAATATTTACTATTTTCATTACTTTATTATAGATCGAATATTTCTTCCCCTCACAACTTTCAAACGACCATTTATGTCCTAAGTCTTAAAAAATCCCATCGAACCAAGTATTGTTGGATTCGTAATGATGAGTTCTACCTTACCCCTGTCTCCCTATTGAAATAAGAAAGTTTAGGTGCCTTTCGATGTGAACCTGAATACATTTGATTCATTTAATGGTATTTTTCGAGTTAACACCATCACCTATACCAATGACCAAATTTTAAGTCATTCAAGGAAGCGGTTGAATTTTCACAGGCTACATTTAGCTGGGCTAAAACATCAAAGGGAGTACGGAGAGTGCCGGAACTGGTATTTTATTCTTTCAATTCTGATTTGGAAAGTACCCACCTGATATACCTGGATATATATACGGGCCACACTGAACCACAAGCACTGCAATCCAACGGAAAGGCAATTATATAGAAATTTAATAAATTGGTCACAACGACTGCTTCCCACGTAGATCGAAGAATATTGTATACGAACAGTCACGAAATTCGACATCATATATATATATATATATATATATATATATATATCATACCATTAATTCATGACCGTACGGACGTTTGAATCTCACCATCTTACAGTACGAAAAATATATGGCTGCTAAATCGTAACGCTTCTACTAGCACGATCAAGGGCGCAGGCCAGATATCTCAGAAAAATAAATGGAAGGTTGTCAACATATGGATGATCCAGACCATATGGGTTTGGAATAGAAAAGGCAAAAACTGATTTCTAAAAATGCCACATGATAACTAGATTAAATCAAATGAAATTATAATTAGTACAAATCATGTAACTTGGAAAACACATCTGAAATAATGATTCCATAGAAAAGAATTCTATGACGTGCGCACAGCCACTCCTATTTTTGTCACAAAAAGAATACCAATTCTTATTGTAATTGTCTAGAACATAGAGCATACAATAGTATTTCAGCTGTCATTGAATGAAAAGCAAGAATGATGTTACTCACCCTTAAGAATGTGTCCAGTGATCCATTCTCCATGTATTCTGTGATAATCATGACCGGATTCGATTTGGTAACGACTCCTTGCAAAAAAATAACATTTGGATGTTCAAACTGACCCATGATGGAAGCCTCGGTTAAAAAATCGTTACGAGATTTATCCAAGGAACCCGGTTTCAGTGTTTTTATAGCCACATCTATGTCAAAACCACTCATTTTAAGTTTGCCTCGACAAACGTCTCCGAATTCTCCACCCCCTAAAAATTATGAATTGTTGTTGTAACAGCATACATCAAGAAAAATGATAGATATCGCAAGGATATGAGGAATTCAATTTTATAAGCACAGAAATATACTCTAACCAGGAATGACGGATTATCATGACTGGCATAAATGTGGTTAGGGATTATCACTTTATATGCCTATCCAGAAACTTGAATAGAGTTAACTCGATCATCGAATCTATAGTATCTATACTCATATCACAAATCAGGCTCAACGAAGATAGAATGAATTATGAACGAATGAATTTCAATGACGAATTTACACAATTTAGGTTTCCGAAAAGGCCCTGTACCGGGTTCGCAAAGCACATTACTGTTCGGTATGCTAGGGGTTGCAGGATCATAGTCGCACCTAACTACCTTTTTTTTTTAGTATATTATATTTCTTTCAATTTATTTTCAAACTAGACCTTTCCTCGGGTATCAGGACAGTGCCCGCTGAACAACATTGACCGCGTTACCTACTGCGTTCACGTTCAACCTATTCTTGCGCAAACAGTGAAAATAAAATGATGAGAATTTTCAACTATTTTGTGTAAAGTTCAATATCAGTCAAACAATAGACGAGCAGAGCTGAAAGATAAGAGTAGTATGCATAATCATGATGAAGAATCAATTGACTTTCGATTTACAAACGGAATACAAACAAAACTGTAAGTACCACAAAGAAGAGAAAAATGCGAGGTAGGTTTTTGTCTCTGAAATTTTTAATGATGCGTATGTACAAAGACTACCAGTGTTGTGTTATTTATGCATTTATTGAATTCAGAGAGCCTGTATATTGTATACTTTGTAAATGTTACTGGAACAAATAATTAGTCAGAAGCAAATCAAAGAGGGACCCAAAGCACCTAATGAATCATACCACACCAAGTCCAAAAATACTAGTAGTGGTAACGGCAGCGGAATTGAAAGTAACGAGGCCAAGAAGTCTATGGTTAATGAAACCGCAAATACGAAGAAATGCATAGAGAAGAACAATATATCACTCAAATGAATTCACAGTGAGCATCATGATTTTAACCCTACCTAACTCGTTACTGGACTCTTGTTAGGAAAATCGTAAAAAAGTGATTTTCTTCTTTTGAAAAGATGAAAATCACGAGCTTTACGAAGAGAAATATTATTTATTCATCGTGTTGGAAACGGGAGCAGATTGGTTCCCGAAACGTCCACTACATTATGATAACAGTCATGGTAAAATTCGTAACATAATTGAAAAGAAATGAAATATTGAAGGCTGAACGAACCTTGAGGAAAATAGGGATTTATGTGAATGAAGACCTAACGAAGCAACAATATAACCAACTGCAGTTGGCGAAACGGAAGTATGGAATGGATACTGAGTACTTACTTTTGTCCAGATAACGCATAATAAGTATCATGAAACTGTCATGTAATTTCCTTCATTTGAATGGCTTTATTGATAATACATAGCGAATATGATGTGGTTAACATTTTTTTTTTAAATATTCACTAGATGATATCCAGAAGAGCAGAGGCCAACGAGGGATACGGTCAATAGGACTATTGAAAATTTCAAGACATTTGATTCCTTCAGAGATAAAATGGATGAAACAAAATAAGTAGTCGATAATGATGACAATGGAATCAATATCCTTGGATATTATAGTACTCCATTATTTGAATCCGAGTGACGATGATATTTCATAGGACATTTACAAATAAATGCTTGTAAGTCAAGATCTTGTCTCAAGTCTGATCAATCAGTAATCATATACTGGGTGTTCCATTTCAAAATATCGACTTCGGTCACTTTTTCATGTGAACAAAATGCCGATATTTTTTGACCACTCTGTATTGAAGTATTTCAAATTTGGCTATTGTGTTGGTAGTTCACAGTTATTATACAGGTTCAGTCAAAAATGTGTACCGAGCTTTCTGGGGGTGATAGTACATTGAAAAATAAGTATAGTATGATCAATAAACTTATGCCCCAAAATGCATATTAAGGGAGATATATCCTTCCGAAGTTAATGAAATTGAAATAATTTCTCCGCATAACTTCTGAACGGTGAAAGCCACCAGATTGAAACTTTCTGCATAAATGTATATTGTTAAAATACATTTTTTCATTACACTGCTACATTTCTCATATTGTTATGAAGGGTGTTTTCAGAAGGTGAGTCATGATTTTTTTGGGACATCTTCTATCCTTGTTTGTCCTAATTTGTCTGCCGTGATCCTCCAATATATTTTTAGTTCAGTTCCGGTAACGAGAGCGCGAGATAATTCACCTTTTCGGACACTTTCGGCACTTGTTTGCAAAAAAAGGCTGGGTAATCCGTGGCTCCAAGGATCAATGTTAACGGTTCGATAGCCTTAATGTGGTTCGAATCATATGGACGTTATCCAGGAGGATATAATGTACAACTTGACGACAATAAAATGGTGGATTGATCAGTTGCACTACAACGGCTTACCGACAGACGATCGGGGATGCCTCATGTAGCTGCTCCTCTTCGCAAAGGGCCCTTTTAGCTGGTAACGGAAGGATGCAGATAGGCAGAAATATACCGGCAATGAATGACCAACTCCCAGAATGTTAGTAATAGCAAAATATCATTTGACGGTTCAAACTAGAGTTATTTATCGCGAATACTAGGAATCGCATGACTGCTAACAACATTTAGAAAAATTACTAACGTTCTCAGGATTCGCCGGTGGACTCAAGCTTGTTTTCCTTATCGATGCAAGTTTTTGTCACCGATAGTCTGCAAACATGTGATATACGTGATAAAAGGCTCGAATTTGGTGGGATTTTTTGTGATGTCGACAGTGGACTGAGGTAGGCGAATTCACTTTCGGTGGCGTATTTGCAGAACACGTGATTGCCAAAATTTCACAGTAGTGAAAAGGATACCTTCTGAGTGGTTTACTATTTTTTTCAGCCTGAATTTTACATGAATCTGTAGTGTAACTGTCACTCTCACCCGTGCAGCTTTTTTCTGTGATAGAGAATCCTCGATTTTCAATTCACTAGGTAAAAATTTAAATACAAATTCATCAATTTATTTATTCGAACAGTTTGGAAGTGATTGTGTCTACACACTCCGTGTCGTTTTTGAAATCTCAGGACAACCTGGTTTTCTTTTTTTGATAAAGTATCTTGAGTTTTCTCACTTCAACATATACTTACATACATACCAAGAGGCCAGTTGCGTCGATGCAAGATATGTTGTCTTCTTTTGGTTACACTTCAGCAAATATAAATTTCAATTTGGTTTATGAAATCTATTGTATATTGTATGGTATTTTATTACAATCTTCAGCTCTCAGCTCCAGATTGAATTTTACTTCGAACCTTCAGTTCATCCTCCCCTGAATCTTACTGATTTCACTGCGATTTTCATATAATGTCGACGATTCACAAGCGAGGAGCTCTACCACAAATTGTGCGATCAAAGCAGCAGGTAGTTGTCCACCGCTTTCAGTGCTGAAACACTATAGAACCTCAAGGTGCAGATTTCACCTGGGGAGCTTGAGATCAGAGCTAGGCCTAGATTTGAAGAGCCTGAGATCAGAGTGAGGCCTACATTTGGAGAGCCCAACCCAGAGGTAGAGGTCGTCACTATATTGGGGAATCCGACATCTTTTGCAAGTATACTCGCAGAGCAAGTCCAACAAACATCGATCAAACTCGTTAGAATTGATTCTAATGTTAGTAAGAAATTGTAAATCACTCGCATACTTTTTAGTTGGATTTCATTCACTACACTTACTAGTGTTCATTTTTTAATAGATTAACATATTCAAAACAGTAGTTTTATTGCTCTGACCAACATTGGAGAGGATTCTTGTATTTTCCATCATCATTATCGACATTATTCCATTTTTCTTGACGAAAAACAACCAATTGCACAACAAATTCACTCGCTAGAAGTCAAATTTCTTACTGGATTCAGATAAGATAAATAAGAAAAAAAATAATCCATTTTTTTTCTTCAAATAACTCGTGATTCGTTATTCAGGTCCATCTTCAACGGTTTTCTTGATTGGAGAAAAGATCTTCGATGTTACTTTCAAACTATCAAAGATATCTAAGAGCGTTTTCTTCAAGATCCTGTTGACCTCTAGAATAATCATTTCAACGAATTGAATCGAATCATTCATATTATATACCGTATTATATTGGAGATACTGTTTTTTTTTTTTATATATATGGGTGACATAGCATAGGTTTTCGGCGACAACGCGGCCCTGATAGTACTATACTCTCAATATTTTGCCTCTTGTCTCCAATACGATGTCCTGTAGATTCTGATAGAAAATCATGGGACTTCTCATAATGAGCAGAGGTTTATTTTTCATGAGCCAATTGCTCAAATATTTATCTTTATAATTAGAGTATTATTCTGCAAATATAAATCATCTACATATAACGTTGGCAGTTTTTGGAGAATCTACATGTAATGTATCAATTAGGGGTTCAAGTCGCTGTGGTATTTTCGGTTTGACTTGAAAATCCATCAACTACCGTGAATTGCTCGCGATTTGAAAGATTTCTGCTTAACCCGTCTTCACGAAAAAAATATTTCCTAATACATAATGTTAGTACATGATATGAAATGAATATTGAATCAATGTTCATCAATATGATCCTATAAGGGGATTCTATCTATCTATCTATCTTTCATTATACTCGAAATTGATAGATGAGAAATAGTATATAGGAATAGGAATCAATGTAAATTCGTGGGAAGTAAAACAGTGTATATTTTGAAATAGAAGAGAAAATTTTCTTGTGAAATTTTGACAAACAAGTCGTTTTCAGAAAATAGAAATCAAACTTCAATGCCCTGTATTCAGTGATAGTGCTTTTTTTGAAGTATTGATATCAAGGAAAGTCCCATATTTTGCGGGTCTTATATATATATATATATATATATTTCGAAATCAAACAAATTCAGACTTCAGAACAGAACAGTTCTGATGAGAATAATTGACATAAATGGGCCCAAGAAGTTAAAATCATGCTTGAACCGACCAGAATTTTTCAGGTACTTCTGAAACAGTGATATCAGATTTCTTGCACATTAATTTTCAGATACTACAAGTACTGTACAAATATTAGTTGAAATTTGAATGGTTGATGTCTGGGCCATCATAACTTTTATATTCTCACAGATCACTCCTGAGATTGTATAAAAAATCTCGAGAGCTTGGTTATGTGAATGACTTCGTTTCGAATAATGTGCGGCTTTCTTCTAATTGAACTAAACCAACAACTTACCAATGATTGTTTCAATTGTGATACAACTGGCATCAATTTCTCTCGCAAATTCTTTAACTGCCTGATTTGGATCTTCATACGTGTGAGGATCTATATACGTCCGTGAAGAACCACTTATTCCCGTGAATAAAGGTGTGGTCACTGTAATAGTGAACTAAAATTAGTTAATGTTACATACATACATACATACACACATGTTATTTATTGAATACTGTTATGTTGAAATAAATGTTTATCTCAGTGTAAGAAATAAAAATTTAAAACTAAGCAGTATTGAACAAAAATAATTACCATTCGTATGGGTGGTAACTATAGGAGGATTATCCAGATTATGATGAACTAAAAACAAAAAATGCACAGATAAGCAAAGCAACAAAATTAATAGGAACATAAAAGCAATCAAGATTATATGAGGAAAATGTAATAATAAAATCCACTGAGAAGTACTCTGCCACATCTGAACTTACTGTAAGTGACTATCAATCCTTGAGGGATCAGGGAAGGCGTGAAAGTACATTTTTAGTGTTAATATTGAACTGAGTAATAGGGAGCTACTTTAGTGCCGTCTAAATTTTGCTACATATGACAAATTTACTAGACGCCACCAAGTGCATATTATGTCAGGTGAAAGAATGAGAGACATGCAATTGCTTCTTTTATTACCTCAAGATGTATGTGACCAATATTTCACGAAATGGTCATTTTATTATTTATGTTGAACAAGAAGTAACTTCAACTTATTTATACCAAAGGAAGTCAGTACAGTTATTTGCCTTGAAATACTGTTTGGCATTTGGATATTGCAATGTCATGAGTCACCCGTCACAGGAATGCTACCAACCACATGTCCTTCTACAGATGAGGCTGGTGTTTGAAGATTTTTCCTATGGGACACCCTGTATTCAGTTCCACATTCCACTGCTTACTAGAAATTGTGGCAACTATTTTTGTTTCCAGACTCTCCATGAAATTGTTTTTTTTTTCAACGTAGTTGTAAGTTTTCACAATGAAAGTGAAAAACTAACTCAAAGAATGCAGATATTCCAAAATATGCTCAAATTAATGCACTATCCACATCCTGACGGATACCTTAGATACCTTGTGATACCCAGGCATTCAACGGCTGCGTTCAGGAGATCATTTTCTCACTTCGCAGTGAATGTATTCAACGCTATTCCAATAGCTATCAAAAATAAATCGCTCAATACTTTCAAAAAATGTTATAGGGAATATCTTGAATATTTAGTTATATAAGCTTCTGATTCATTTATATATATATATATATTCCATATTATGGTTGTTATCATTTATGTATCTAAATAACTATATTTCTTTTCACGAACTATATTATATGTAACTGGTACTCGGTTAAGTAGAGCAGTTTTTGACTGGACTTCGCCGAGGATAATTAAAATAAAGACATTTTATTATTATTATTATTATTAATAACTGAGCAATGCATCATAATCAGCGAAACATCACAATACATACTGGGTGACACAGACTCATGGTACACGCTTCTTTTGTCATTCGAGAAGGATCGGACCAACTAATTGAGAAAACAATTTCTTATTTTTTTTTTCATTTAATATGGTGTATTATACTATGAATATTTTTTATTTGTCTATATGGAAGCTGATAAAAGAAGTACGAGGCTAGGAAGTATGTGTAACGAAGTATTTCGAATTTAATGTCTCATGTGGATATGGTCAAGTTTCTCTTGGACATAGTGGGATTAGTCATTGAACTCTCAATATGCATGAGAGATCATCATTCCCAAATCGAAATGAGTGTATAACGACAAATAATACTAACCTTCACCATTTCTATATTCTAATGTATCACAATCACTTGGTTGTTTTTTACTGCATTCATCGTTCGATCTTGTTCTCAAAAAGAGGACCGTCAACACAATTACTGCTACAAGTATGACTACAACTGCTACAATTCCTCCAGCCACCAACTGGAGTCTCAATCCCTCTTCGTCTTCGATGTAGGCTGTAAAGATTTCATATTTTTTCTTTATAAATAGAAAATGCTATGATATACCTGTATTCATCACTTGTCCAGTAATCTTGAATATAACGGGAGAGTAAGCGCCCCATCCTCTTTGAGTTTTTGCTCTCACTTGTAAACCATACTCTGTTTTCTGCTGAAGACCAGTTATGACAGCTACTAATTCAGTGGTTAGCAAACTATTATTACTGTAATCTATGTCGTTTCTTTGGAACCATCGTACCTTGAATAAAACATGTGGCAAGTTGAATGTAAAATTAACACATAAAATGAATGCGGAATCTCACTTCATAAGCCTCTACGATATCATTTTCCATTTCCGACCCATCATTTATCGAGGGAGCATCCCATGCCAATATAATTTCAGTACTTTTCACTGAAGTAACTCTTATATTCGTAATACTGCTGGCTACAGAAGCTTCTGTGGTTACTACAATGTCTGCATATTCAGGTAATATTTTCGATAACTGTTGGGAAACTCCATTCTCAGCAAATACTTGAAAACGATATGTTGTCACAGCATTGAGGCCACTAATTGTTATCCTAGTTTCATTGAAAGTTTCCTAGAATTAATATGGACATATAAAATCTAATACCTAAAATTTTTACTAAACTATTCGAACATATTATTTACTTTGCAGTAATTTTTCCCTTGGATACACTGTAAAACTATGGCCATGAGATTTCCGGCAGTGATATTCCATGGATGATTTATTTGTTTCCAAAAGTATTGATTTCACTTCCCTGCTAGTAATCAATCTAATTTCAGAATTCATATAAGTAAGGAATTAGTATTGAGAACTCAAATGCAAATTTTATCAATTTAGTCTCTTCTCTATAATCAATTTCAAACTACCTGTTAGTTTTATTGGACTTTGAGTACAACATTCGACTGTGCTTTCGCGAACTTCGGTATACGCTTGAAACGTCAGTTTCAAGGAGTAAATCACAGTGGGTCATCACAGTAGTTTTGAATGGAATTTACATTTAGCTCTTTCTTTGGAAAATGAATCCATCCAAACAAAACTTGAACTTGAAAATAATACTATTCGGATTCTTAGCTAATATAGGTCACCAAACTAATGATTGGAAAAGCACATAAAAAATATTTGCTGACTGGATTCAACAATAGAATTCAGATATTTTCATGTTTCAAAAAAAGAACTTGCAGAGAAATGTATAGCTTTTAGGTGGATCTGAAACTTAATATATATTATAATATATTGATAAAGTAGGTACTTACCGTGTTGGGATTATACTGAACGGGACCTAAGCTACATGCATCACATTTTATCCTGTAGACAGTATCAGTCCTACCACCTTGTTTTGCAGGAGGGAGCCAACTTAAGATAACAGTCGACTGATCGATGAAGCCGACAGTTAGATTTTGTGGTGCTGATGGTGGTTCTACAAAAAGAAGAGTTTCGAAAAAAATCAAAACTTGTGCGAGGATATGGAGGCAAGCATCCACAAAAATACTGATCATCAGTGAATAATAGTACTCACGAGTGCATGGCATATTCTTCGAATCAATTGGTGATCGGTAATATCCACTGATACACTGACATTCCGTTAGTCCATAGTCCTGTCCAGCTGAGAATTCAGGACATGGAAGACATGGACCATCACCAGTTTCAGCTTTGAATGTTTCCCGTTGGCATTCTGAATAGAAAAAATTCAACTTTGAAGTATGAAATGATGATAATATAAAGCTGGATTTATGCACAGCGCTTTTTCATTTGTTTTATTTTCTCTTTTATTATCGTATTCATTGAAATGTGGAAAACTATCTATTTCCATGTAACCATTTATACATCCAAATTGAATTTAATTTCACTATCATTTATTTAAGAGATAACCAAATCCGATCTTTTGAAGTAATGCGATGTGCACATGCGCGAATCTGTCATTGATAATTTCTTCTTCTTTTCATCAACTGTGGTTAGTATATTTCTTAACCTTACCACTTATTTAGACAGGATTGAAACTCTCATTGAAAAAATAGTTGAACACCTGTAGAAGCAATAATTTAAGACATTAAAAAAACTTGTTATTTGAGTTTATTACTATCAAACGAACAAAACACAGTCATATCGGGCTGAGTACGTAAGCGACTAGTATCACATGGTGAAGTAGAGAATAAATCTGTGATCGTATAATAATAGTGAAATTCTTTTAGGTTGTGTTACAATCGATCTCTGAATAATTATATATTTTTCTGTAAAGTAGCTGCTGCATTAGGTGTCAGTAGAGCTATCTTTAGAGTACTAGCGAGAGTACCAACAAAATCCGCATCATGGAGATGATCTTGTGGGTCCTAGGAAAATCCAAAATGGAACAAAACGATATCAGATATTTACGGTGGTCACCAATCAAGATTCATTTCATAGAATCAATCAGGAATTGTTTCTATGAAATGTACAAGCAAAGTAAGTATTTCCATTGCAAACCACTAGTTTTGAGGTGAATCATGTGATTTTATTTTAGATGAACACATTAATTTTGATACATTGAGAGACAGACTTGCTGAACTTTTACTCTTTAACGATGGCAAAGCAACTCTATGAAAAGTGTTGAGAAAAATTGGATTCAGATTCAGAAAATATGATCCACGGCGAGGAATGATGCCTCATATTGCATTCCAACTCATTACATTTCTTCAGGAATATCTTCAAGTGAAAAATGAAAATTCAAGACAATTTGTTTTCCTAATGAGGCTTGGATCTTTCAAGATGGAACTATTGGACGTAAATGACAAGATTCTAGTCTTAAAAGTGTAAAAGTAGGCAGTTCAGTTCCAAATATTTCTGTTTTGAATCTCTCAAAAATAAATTACTTCTCACCAAACTTTAGAGTTATTTACTGTCTGTAAGTTCTTCGAGGAGGTGGTACATTCATTTTTCAGCTTTTGATGGGATTTTCTCTCCTCGTTTCTAAAAAATAGAGTAGAAGTTATTAAAAATTATTGCAATATATTTGTAGTAAGGACAGATTTAGGATCTGTCCCAAAATGTCACTGCGCTTGAAATTAAACCTTTAGATACCTAAAAGAGAAATTCTCTATTGGTCAGTGACACCTTGTTTTTGAAAAAATTTTTGGAAATACAAATATATTTAATAATAATAAAACCTCTACTTATCTTGGTGGACGTTTCGGGAACGAATCTGCTCCCGTTCTCAACACAATTGAAATATTTTTCTTCGTAAACTTTTTTCGATGTTTCCGATTTTGACACTGAATGGCCGATTGGAGTAATATTAAGATCATAGGAAAAGAAGACAACAACCAAAAACGGAAAATCAAAGAGTCTGCTTGCATTCTCCTGAACGGAGACAATAATATTGCTTCTTGTTCAGTTGATATAGATAGAACTTGGCATCCACTTCTGAAACTTGAATATGAAAATGGAAAATTCGATATCAATTAATGAAAACACCTTGTAACCAGAATTCCTCCGTCAGCCAAATTGTCACTTTTCAGTGTCAAAATCGGAAACATCGAAAAAAGTTTACGAAGAAAAATATTTCAATTGTGTTGAGAACGGGAGCAGATTCGTTCCCGAAACGTCCACCAAGATAAGTAGAGGTTTTATTATTATTAAATATATTTGTATTTGCAAAATTTTTTCAAAAACAAGGTGTCACTGACCAATAGAGAATTTCTCTTTTAGGTATCTAAAGGTTTAATTTCAAGCGCAGTGACATTTTGGGACAGATCCTAAATCTGTCCTTACTACAAATATATTGCAATAATTTTTAATAACTTCTACTCTATTTTTTAGAAACGAGGAGAGAAAATCCCATCAAAAGCTGAAAAATGAATTTAGAGTTATTGTTTGGCATGCTATGCTGTGATGATGGATTCATTCCTAGTGCATCACTCATTCATTCCAGCAACCAACAATAATATTTCTTTAGTCCATGAAATATTGAAACCACTGTTGAAATGTTTGATTTATATAGCTAAAATTCCTGTGATGAATATCAATAATTACATTCATAATCTTCATTTTATTCACTTCTAGACATTTGAAAGTTATATCATTTAATAAAAGTTTGAGGACTTTATTATATTTATGTATATTCCTGTTGAATTAACATGTCAGTGGTTTCATGAGTTCTGGTGGGTTTCCTTATGGAATTTATTGAAAATATTGAAATGAAACAACTGATTTTTGCAAATTCATTATTCTCATCAATACATGCAAGCAGATGTCTGCTATTTTTAGCACACTAAAAATATAATATGTTTGTCAAGGGGTGTAGGTGAGGACTTTTTATGATGATAATTGTTGTTTATGGAGACATTTGGTGCTCATGAGGACGGTTCTCGTGGTAGTTTTTTTACGATTGTATTATATAAGGACTGTCCTTATTATCCCCTTTATGATTTTATTTCGGTTGGGTTAGTAGAGAACATCAAAAAATAATATTATGGCAAGCAGTTGTAAGAAGGTGAAGACATACCACTTCCATTCGGAATGGGAAGAACAATACTTTTTTACAGAAGTTAAAGATAAAAATGTGTGTTCGTTATGTAATACTATGTAATAGGAAATATTGAGACACATCATAAAACTGTACATTACATTCTGCCGCCAGAAAGGAGAAAGTGAATCAGTTAAAAAAGCAGTTAATTGGACTACAATCAATATTTTCAGGAACAGTCGACAAAAATAAGGCTGCAACTGAAGCATCGTACCGTGTGTCCCAGATAATTGCACAAAAAAAGAAACCTCATGAAGATGAAATAATGATGAAACAGGCGTTTCTAGAAGCTGCTGATTAGTCATTTGGCAACTTTAGAAATGAAGACGAGATAGTTTCAGCTATAAAATCTATGCAACTTTCTGCTAATACAGTGATGAGACGTGTAGAAGTAATGAAGAATGATATTTTTTACAGTTACGAACTGACTTAGATAACTGTGTTTATTTTTCACTTCAACTGGATGAATCAACAGATGTCGTTGACACTGCCCAGACGACCGTGTTCGTCAGGATGGTTTTTAGTGATTTTATGATTGAAGAAGATCTTTTGAAGTTTATTCCACTGAAAGGACACACTACTGGACAGGAGTTGTTTTCTTATTTAAAAAATATTATTTTTTTCCGAGAAAATTCCAATATCGAAAATGGTGGGTTGTGATAAGGGTCTGGTGGCGTTATGTCGTAAAGATGAAACATTTCCGCAATTTCTCTGTTACCACTGCATTATCCATCGGCAAGCATTATGTGGAAATTTCCTGAAACTAAACAACGTTATTAAACTGGTGGTGAAAATTGTGAACAAGATTAGAGCTCAAGCGTTACAAAGATTATTCAAAACCTTGGCCGATGAAGTTGACTGTCAATACGGGGACTTACTCCTTCACTATGAAGTCCGATGGTTAAGTAGAGGACGGGTGCTGAAACGTTTTAATGATGTCCTATCTGGCATAGTTCAATTTTTCAAACAACGCGATGGACCGACTCCGGAACTAGAAAATTCAATCTGGCTTAGAGATTTTGGTTTTCTCGTGGACATTACAGAGAAATCAAACGAACTTAATTAGCAGCTTCAGGGGAGAGACAAAGAACTAGCGGAAATTATTTCTGATATATAAAAAATCTGGAGTTTTGGGAACAAAGCCTAATTAACAGCGATGCCAAGCATTTTCCTATTCTTTCAGAAAAAATATCTCAAAATCCATTAGAACCCTATGACAGCTGATATCATGTAGAAATGGTTTCTACCCTGAAGAATAACTTCAAAAATCGTTTTAGGGATTTCAACAAAATGGCTTTAGTAGCGCAGTTTGTTGTTTCACCCTTCATGGAAATCGATATCCGATAGTTTGCAACTTGTGTTATGCAGAACTTTGGCGAAGACATCGCTGCAACAGAAATGGAAGTAATTGGGTTTCAAAATGATTTAGCCTCAAAATCGTTAGTCTCAAGTACCAAATGTATCTGGCCTTTTGTAAGTGAAGACAAATATTCAGTTGTATGCCGTGTTGCCCTGAAAGTGAAAGCATTATTCAGTTCTACCTATTTGTGTGAATCTTCTTTTTCCAATATGAAGTTTATTAAGAACAAATATCGCAATCGACTTACAGATGAATATTTGGATAATTGTATTCGAATGGCTGCATCAAATTATACTGCAAACATTAAAAAAATCATCGATGAGTCTGACTGTCAGCCTTCTCATTGAATGTGCTTTTTATTTTTCAATGTTTATGTTCATGATAGTGCATTACTTTTTTGTTGTTATTATTAACTATTTTCAAAGCTTAGGTGACATGCCGTTGTGGCTGGATAAAAGTTTGTGTTTATTTTTCGAACACTTTCGTTTGGTAGGTAGGAATGTAGCTATGAACAAGTATGTACTAGTAATATTAATTATTTTGTTATTAGTTTATTAGGAGACTTGTAAATATTCGGAAATGTCCTCTGGAAGGAACCCATATCAATAAGTACATGTTGTTTTGCGAAAACAGCTGGAAGACAGTCATTTCCGAGTCAATAACCACAATTCTGGATGAATGCGGCTCATTATGTTATGATCGATAACTTATGATGAATTGACCCAATGAACACCGTCAGTTAGATGAATATAATAATAGTTCACTCGATAGCAGCAAGGAAATATCTGGATATTCTTGATTTTCCAAATGAGGATATTCTTCAAATTCCTTTATTTTTGCAATAAAAATTATATTTCGACAAAAAATGTTTGACTGTCCAGAATTAAAAAAAAAGTCCTCATTGCAATCAAATCTTCTGCAATATCGTTGTTTGCTGTGGGGTTCATTAGCCCTGTTATTGTTCTTTCTCCATGCTATTAAAGATATCATCTCTAGTGGACTGTTTCATTTATTTAAGGAAGCTCATTTTTTGTAGTACAGTCGGTACAGTTTGGATATATATATATATATAAAATATTTATATATAAATTTGTGTTCAACAAAGAAACGCAATATATTCTGCAAACAAACATTTCAAAGGGAATGATATGATAGTAGCTGAAGATATTATCAAGAGTAGACACGATTTGTTAATTTATGCCAAAGAGAAGTTAGGAAGGTATAAAGTCTGGACGATTGACAGGCACCTGTGTACTATGTCTAGAAAGATTTGCATTGAAATCAGAAGAGAATATCATGAAATTATGTGAATAGCCGGGCACACGAGTGATACTATTTTGATCATTGAATATCATTGTATTGACTAATATTAAAAAAAAACGTACAGTGCTGTGAGTGGGAAAAATGAGAGATATATATGTGGCAATTCTGAATACTAGGTCATTATTTGTACACTTTGCGAGATTCAAAACACTATTGTTACATGAAAAATTTGATATTATAGGATATACAGAAATTTGGCTATCAGAAAATATAACGAGTGACTCATTGAGTATTATTGGATATACATTCATTTGTAGAGACAGGGGTTCTAGAGGTAGGAGTCTAAAAAATAATTTGAAATTTGAAGTTCTCGAATATATGTCATATGAATATATGGAACAACTCTGGGTACAATTCAGATTCAACAAACAGATATACATAGTAGGAACAATTTATCGACCACCAAAAGGCAATCTCTGGGGGTCACTCGATCCTGGAGCAATTCTAGAATGGCGGGAATCCTGATGAAGAGATTTCAGAATAGCTTACATTATTATTAAGGCAATCTCAATTATTTTTTCAATACATTAGAATTACCAAAATCCAGCGACCGATTCATATGTGGAGGTGACATCAACATGAATTGTTTAGATATGAATAGCCAACATACTGGAACTTTATTGGAAATTATAGAATCCCTCAACCTACAGCAAGTTGTTGACTCACCCACCAGAATTACCAAATCATCTAATAGCTTACTCAATATAATATTGCTTTCAAATGATGAACAAAATATCATTTGTGATACTAGGGATTTATCAAATATTTCGAACCACTATACTATACTATGAGGAATATGAAACAAATAGATAAAAACCTTCTGGAGCAATACCTGCACAATGCGCCTTTTGAAAAAGTGTATTATATCCAGGATATAAACATCAAGGTGAATCATATGAATCATTCAACTTTGAACATGTATAGCTGTATAGCATGTATAGCTGTTTTCAGAAAACGATCTCGATGGATATTTCTGGAGAATAATTATTATTTTCTCAAAATCATTATGGTGTGGTATACATTGTGTATTTGAACTATGTCATATTTGATTATAGTTCTCTATCGCGTAATTTTTCATGCTTTGATATTATTTTTTTTGTATATTATTATGTCAACCTATTTCAATAAAATTGTTTTCATCTGTTCATCTTTTATTCTCTTTTTCTATAGGCGGAGGAGAAGAATTGTCCAATATACTCCGCAGGATTTCTACTGGTTAAAACCACACACTCCTCCATCTGTCTCGCCTGCCACAATGCCAAAATCTATTGATCTATCTCTTCATCTTATTACTATATTGGAAATATTTAATTTTCAGCACATAAATACCTCACCATTACAAGTTTGCTTCTCCATATCGGACTGAAACCCCGCCACACATTTGCATCCTCCAGTAGGATGAGTCCATTTGCCATCTCCTTTGCATAGATAACTTGGGTTAGCTCCAACGACTTCAGAATGACTCACGCATGTCCCGTTCGCTTGTTCAATGAGAGTGATTTCTTTACCAGTAGGAGTGGCGGGAAATCTAGCAAAGTTTATGGTTACCTCTGGACAGACTATGTAGTAGATCTGAAAAAGAGGGTTTGACAATTGGTTCAGTGATTTAACCCTGCCTAGGTTTCATTATGATTATGAGTTTTTAAAAAGACACATTAATGACAAATGATTGGTTTTGTACAAAAATAATGCACAAAAAACGGTGTGTTTAATGTACCTTCATAAACTACAACTGATTAAGATCGTGTAGCACCCAAACTGTTCGGTACATTCTGTTGTACTGGAAAGTTTATTAAAGAAATTTTACAATAATTATTTCACGCATACACAGCAATAAACCTATACAGTGATTGATCGAAACGGTTTATTAGACGTTTCTGGCAAACCAGACAAGGGATCGATCTGAAAGTTGGGGTGATCACATAAACGAACCCGCTTTCTTTCTGAAATAATTTCGATAATGCGGTGTTGCCGCTTCTACCAAAAAGAAGTAGCAACTTTGATATTTCAAATGGAACACCCTATATATGATATTATTTTCAGAATCCCCAATAATTTCCTGACAACTTCTCTTGATATTTTCCTATACCTGTCTGTGAGCGTTTTTGAGTGAATAATCATTTTGTATTTTTTTCTTAGAAAACATGACTTCAAAAAAATCGATATTTTTCAGCTGTGACTCACTGAGACGATGAAATTTGATATGGAGTCAAGGAATACCAGAAGGCTATTAGTAATCCTCGTTCAACTTTGTAATCGTCCACAAATTTCACGATGTTTATTGTTAGATGGCTATGAAATTGACAGGTAATGTGAAAAATTTCATCTCCACAGTCAGATAAACAATAAAATATGAGTGTTAAATTTTTGTTAGTTTGCTTTATCATCTAGCAGAATAGAAAACGATGATTATTGGAACATGGATATTCTGAATTTGTTTTATATCCATGGAGATTGTCATAGAGTTGTCAAAAGAACATGTTGTATGTTCAATCTGAAATAACCTCATTTATGACCAATGAGTAAATGAAAACTCAGACGATTGGAATCATACTTCATAAAATTCGAGAATGTGAAGATTATGATGAATAATTGAAATTATAATATGAGTGAGAACTGAAATGGAGAAAATTGATTACCTGTCAATTCCAAAGCTATCTATCAATAAACATCGTGAGATTTGTAATTGAAAAACCTGAGTAGATGGTTTAGGTATGATGCACATGAATGAGTAGGTAGTTTGAACTGCTACTCGATACGATGATGAATAAAAGGGTGTTCCATTTGAAAAAATCGAATTTCAATCAATTCAAGTGAATAAGTCAAATGAATTTTTGTATAACCCTGTATAAAATCAAATGAGATCTCACTACAGTACAATGAGCCTTCTGGTATTCCTTGACTACATACCAAATATCATCATCTCAGTAAGTCGCAGCTGAAAAATGTCGACTTTTTTGGAGAGTTTGGTTACACAATACAAAATAATTACACAAAAATGCTTACAGTTAGGTATAGGAAAATATCAAGAGAAGTTGTCGGAGCATTGTTGGAGATTCTGAAAATATTATTATATACAGGGTGTTCCATTTTGAATATCATGTTGCTACTACTTTTAGACAGATAGATAGGGGTCGTTTATGCGATCACCCCAACTTTCAAAATGATCTCTTGGCTGGTTCGCCAAAAAAACGTCTAATGAACCGTTTCAATCAATCACACCGTATATGGTGTTCTCTTTGAATTTCTGAAAGTTGCGAAAAATATTCAACACGATAGTTCATGAATTGCTATGAAATAGTTTAAGAACCTCTAGCCTAACCTCAATTTTATGATAGCTGCACTTTGAAAAAATCACAAGGTATCGAAATTTATTGGTAGAATGCCAAAACGGTACAAATACTCGTACATCAAACAATTAATGCAAATATCTGCACACAAATAGGATCATAACCCAATTGGTATCTATAGAGGTCTATCAGATCACCTCAAAATCAGTTGTGCTCAGATGTAGATAGGTACCCTAGGTATAGGTTATGTTAATATTGTAGAGGATGATTTATATCACTCAGTATTTTGTGTTAACCAACATTAGGGTACCGAATATGTTATGATATTATTGTTTTGATTACTCGGCATATCAGACATATTATAATCAGGTGTATTAACATGAGGGGATTCAATAAATGTAAGTCGAACGAGATACATGGTGTTTCCTTACATTACATGGCGATCCTGCCAAAAAATGTATAATTTGTTGATCTTTCTTTTTTTGTTAAGAGCGGGGATTCACTGCCTACTTCTGAAACTCTGTCTAGATGGCGATGCGATGCCCGATCGTAATAAAATATGATTATTTTCCTAAGGCTGGTGCCTTATTGTAGTTTCCTCCTTTTTGGTCAGTTCTGGCATGCTCTCAATAGGTGTCGGTATACTAGCATCGCATCGAAGTAGAAGTTTCATATTATTTGGTTGCTGTTACTGTCCGCGCAAGATAATTATATGTATGTTGTTTTTATAGGTCTGGAGTCTCGATCCAGACAATGTGAGTATTTATTTATGTCGCGGGTCGCGCAGCGTGGTAGAACCTAGCCGACTACTTTGACGATATTTATCTTTCTCAAGGATAAATCTTGATGGCTTTGGCAGAACGCGGGTATTTCGCACTGAATTTTCATCTATAAGAATATAAGAGGTATTCCGATCTCTCGTATTCCACCTCGTATGTTTACGAATTTGACGTTTCGTATACAATCCAGACAGGTGATTGGTTGACATACTAACGAAACGTCAATTTCGTGAGTATAAGAAGAAAAATACGAAGATCAGGAATCCCTAATATCGAAATAAAAATACAAGCTCTCATTTAGTTTCATCAAATCTTGCAAGTTGAATTTGACCCACTTCTAATCGTCCGAATGATTAGGAATTTGGCAGGTGGACATAATTTTTACGACAAGGCATTATGAAATGAAAAAAATTGCGGACGAGTTTTGTGGTTATCGTCAGATTTCACTCAAAATCGATGTCTGGTGGTCTTTGGAGTCGGAAATCAGAAGTTTTTGTCAAAAATAGAAAATTCAACATGGCGGCTCCAAAATGGCGGAACACTTATTTTGGTCTGATTCTATTAAAGATTTGTATTTTGAGATTTTCGGGGTCATATCGATATTATGATTATTTGTCAAAATCCCGAAATTCAACATGGCGGCCCCGAAATGACCATTTTTTTTTTCATAATGATCCCAGTCTATTCGGTATCTGGGGTATTCGGAGGAGATTATAATTTTTTGTCAAAGTTAAGAATTCAACATCACTGCTCCAAAATATCGGAACAGTTTTGTGATTATATCTAGTCAGATTCTTTTCGAAATTTTCATTTGGGGGTTTTTAGGGTCGGACATTATGATTATTTGTCAAGAATCAAAAATTCAACATGACTTCAAAATGGCGGAACCGAGGGCGAAACAGTTTTGTGATTTTGGTCAGGTTCGATTAGGAATTTTCGTTGTGGGGTTTTCGAGGTCGGAGATTGTGATTATTCGTCAAAATTCAAAACTTCAACATGGCGGCTCCAAAATGGCAGATATTTTTTTGATCTTGGTCTAATTCTAAACTGAATTGCTTAGTATGGAGGTTTCTGGGGCTAGAGATTTTTTTTTGTTCCACCTGTCCCAGTGTCTGTCTGTCTGTAATCATATCATGCAAGTTAAATGAATGAACAAAATAACAAAAATTAAACAAGCTTTCATTTGTTGTAACAAGATGAAGAACTGGAAACAGGCACCCCGACCGGCCGCTGTTTATACATGGTGTTTCATTATTGTTGCACGAAATTTCGAGGTCAGATTTGTTGGGTCAAAATATGAAAGAAGTCAGAATGAAAACCAAACTTATGCATAGCTGTTGGAAGAAAATCGGTGATACTCGAGAAAGCTATTTAGCTACAGCCGATCAATCAGCAAACTAATCGGATAACTAGGTATACTTACAAAAATATCGGATAACTAATCGGATAACTAGGTATACCTAACAAAAATCCACTTGAAACATTTCTGAAACGAATCGATCTTGAATTTTCGTGCAGCATTGATGACACACCCTGTAGAGGCATTGCAGAACCGAACGGATTGAAGCGTAGGTATGTTTTTCAATCGTTTCTACTGGCCTGTCGAACTATATGTATATAATATATCGCGACGGCTCTGATCGAATTCGACGGAACAAAAGAATTGAATATCTTTATTCGCATATTTATTTTGTATTGGCTCTAAACCCATCCTGAATTACTTCATCGATATCGATATCTGCTTCCTGGATGATAGTATATAAACATGGTTGCAACGATCACCTTTGTGTACCTACCACAGTAAACACCAAATTTGTGTCAGGCATTTGAAGAGTTTGAAATGTAGTATTTTTGAATAGTACAATATTATAACAGGTATTTGATCTCTCTTCGTCGGGTGTTTGACAGATGCTTTGTTCAGAACCAAGCCGCGAACACGTGTTCTTGTGACAAAGTCGCTGTAGGTAGGGAGGTGATAATAATAATGATGATGATATCATTGATAATTTATTCACCTAAATGAGAAAAAACACAATGGGTAACTAACAAGTGTATACATAAATAACAAGCGAATAAAAAATAATATAATATAATATGCGCGGTAAGCAAAATGAACATTCTATCGATAAACAAAAAAAAGTAATGTTTTTGTTATGTCATTTCGAACTATGGCAACAAGAAAATGTAAAGTAAAACGCACTAGTATGAAAATTTTTCACAAACGCACATTCGCATCAATGATCGATGCGATGATGAATGTAATGATATTTCAATTGAGAATTTAACTGATGATATGATCACATATACATGGTGCCTATGCCCCCACTTATCATATATCTAGATTCATTCCGCATCCCGATCTCTCAAAATATGAATCCACTACAATTCAAGAAGATCAAGTTTATCGACATTATCGTTTCATATCGATGATACCAATAATATCGATAACAACGATAATAGCGATAATATCGATAATTTTGTTAGCGTGAATTTTTATCGACATCATCGAGAATTATCGATGAATTTGACAATCCCTAGACATAACACAGTTGAGTCATTTCGATACGATGAACTTGAATTAATTTTCCTGCGCACAGATTTATTATCATGAAATTGACATAGGTATTTTCATCAGATCGGTCACTCTAACGGGTCACCGCTTGGGTATTCTCGTTCCAGACTGCTATATTTTGGATAGCCGTCGACAATGAGCGAAACTGACTAGAAACATGTCTCATAAACACTCATAATGCTCATAATTGAAATATTCTTGGTCGTTGGATCTCGTTGGAAAGTGTATTTCAAGCACTCGTTACATTTCCGCACTTGCCGCTACACGGCTCGTACTGAATATCTTCTCGATGGCGTATTAGAAGTATCTAGAGAACGGAGCAGAATATATTTTTGAAATTTTGGGTACGGAAATGGGATGTCAAAATCTAGCTCTTGAAAATATTTTCACATGTGCAATGTTGCCAGATCTAGTGTTACTAAGAGCAACTTTTGAATTTCAAATGGAACACCCTATATATCATTAGATTCTCGAATTCTGAGACATTTGAATTGATTGTTGATTTTCCACGGCGAAAACTGCGACATTTTTCTTGCCAGTTACGACAGAAAGCTGAAATTTCTACAGCGGCTTCCCAACACACAGGTATCTGAGCAGGTATCTTATGAATTCTCGTGCATATTGAATCAATATTATACAGGGTGTGAAAAAAGGTGCGTCAAACTCGGGTACAAATAAACTCCAAAAATTCGATTTTTTCAATAATTTCTATCATCCATTACCTTCCGAATGATATAATATGTCCCTTCGCCTATCTTCAACAGTTTTTGAATTATAGGATTGAAAAGGTGAAGTTCGAGTAATGGGAATGGCATATTTATATACGAGAGGAAAGATTTAGAAACCATTCTCCATTCATGGTCAGTTTAACATGATAATACCAAGGGCATGCAGAAAATTGATGAAGATATTTTATGAGATATTTCGGAAGAAAAATAAAATTTGTTCAAATTTGATTGTAGTGGGCCACATGACTCAAATTTATCAGACACAAATGATGATTAACCTAACAATGACAATTTTATCCTGGTTTATATCGATATAACATTTGAAAAGAATCGACTTTTTCGATCTTATTCGTGCCCGAGTTTGACGCACCTTTTTTCATACCCCGTATAATGATAATTCAATATGCGCCAAACCTAATAAGATGACTATGTTTCAAGAAGCACTCGAGGAAGCAGCTGTGAAAATCGCAACATTCCGACAGTATTGATTCTTAGGTCAAAAACAGTGAAAGATAGCTATAGGACATGCTACAGCAAATATGCTCAGAATCTTCTTCAGAATCCGAGAATCTAATAATATATAGGGTGTTCCATTCGAAATATCAAGGCTCCCATTTGCGTAGCCGAAATTTTGAAAATATATTTCTCATATATTTTTTTGATCTGATTATAAGTCTCGCCTTCCCCAATGCTAATGCTAGACCTTGTTTATACTGCTATGCCACGACCATGCTAATTGTGAAGGCAAAAGGCAAAGCAGTTCGCACGATGACTGAGTCATTTACCTACGGCAAAAAATACGCCACTTGAGCGTTGACTCTGCACCGACCTGTACCCGAATGCACCCGAGAGGTATGAGAGGAGCGGGGTAGGTAACGACTCAAGTGAGCCAGAGACCAGCAAAAACGATCTGCAAACTCTGTACCAACCAGTGTTGCCAAGGGTATAAAATAATTCACTGCAAAACAGTAGTTGTAAATAATTATTGACTTCCATCTTATTGACAATTGTTGCTCTATTGCTGAACCCCAGCATCAAATATTTTACCCCGATAGTATGTACAAGGATCATCACTCTATTCTAACTCATAGTTACCACGCACGTGGGCGTGGCTAGTGTGACGTCAGCTTGTGAGAAATTTCGCCATATTGGTGTTATTGGGCTATATTTTGCGTGTGTTTACTGTTGCAAATCAAGAAAATATCTCTTCGAAATAATCAACTTTAAGGTTTAAATTTGATTGAAGATGAGCTGTCCAGTGTATGGTTGTAATGTTGACAATAAGTGCAAGGGCTTTGTGTCTGGTACAAAGTTTTATAGCTTTCCTAAAGACAAGGAAATGCAAAGTGATAGGAAAGAACTGTGTGGACGACAGGACAGATAGACATTGTCCAGTAGAAGTGAAGAAATTGATATAGCAATTTTTTTTGACGCAAATATTATTTAATTTTCATTGGATATCCTCGAACTTGCGAAAATTCCGAGTATTTGGCAACACGGCATCAATATTTCTACTTCCACGAAGAGTTTCATAGAGGTGATGAAACTTACGATATTTTATACCGATTCTTGCTCCATAACAAATTGGAAAAGAATTATACATAATGAGTAATATATAAATATGATTCAAGAATCGAACACATTCGTGTAACTTGTAACCTTTCGTATCATTGAAAACGCGGGTCGACGTGAATGCCATCTGCTGGTTGTTACGGAAACAACATCTCACGAAATCACAGTTGGTAGCATTGGATTGCGAGGTACGTGTGTACCGCCGTCTATTAGGTAGGGTACGAACCGGTACGAACCGGTCCGAACTCGCAAATTAATGTTTTCTACTTCATCTTTGAACGAAATTCCTTCAGAATCTAACATAATAAACCATAAATAGCGTCCTTGTGTCAAATTTCAGATTCAAACATACTTTTAGTTCGAAGGAAGGCATTTCAGATGCTGATATTTTGGTGAAGCATTCCTCAATTTTGGTTCCATAGAATGAGGTTATTTCATTTGAATCTGAGACACAAATTTTACAATGTTTACATTTTTCAATGACCCATAACTTTTTCAAATGGAAGAGTTTTGACTCCAAAAAATACTCATTCCCTAATTTGAACCTTCCTCTTTACAATAATTCAATTACTTTTGGGTTTGAATCCATGACAAGGCCAGAAAGCATGCTGAAAAAAGGGTCTGCCAAACCATTTTAGTGAAACGCCCGTCTTAAAAGAAACAGCTGCATTATTGCTTGCCAAAAGTTTTTGGTGCTAGTTCTATGTCATAGTCGTAGAACTCAGTAAGTATTTTTTTTTATCTGTGGACAACACGAAAGGGAAACCTATAATGTTCGAGGAACATCGTGTTAGCCAGCGGTGGAATTTTGGGAGAGAAGGAAGGTGTTGGAATTTTTCTTGAAAGTTTGGAGGTTGTAAGCATCAGGAAAGACTTCACTAGGCAAAGAATTCCACAACTTTGTTGTTCTATTGATGAATGATGCTTGGTATAGCGATGTTCGACAGGTCTCGAACCTGACAGTGTAGGGGTGACCAGCTTGAGCTCGTCTGGTTTGTCTACTAGGAATCGCGCGTGGTGGCATAATAGATGATATTTCCGTTGAGCACCGACCGTGAAAGTACCTATAAAAAAGGCATAGATCGCCGACCTTTCTACGATGACCTAGAGAGGTCAATGATTTGGTGAGTGTTGTATCATCGACTAGGCGAATAGCTCTCTTCTGAATTGAATCTAGGAGCTTTAGCGTGTCTTTGGGGCTGAGCTCCGAACATGTGAACAGTACTCCAGGACAGGTCGAATTTGTGCTTTGTAGATCATAAGCTGTTGCTGGGATGTGAAGTATCTCTTCGCATGGAATAGAAAACCAAGTTTTTGTGAAGCAATTTTCGCAATGGACCTCACATGATCGTCCCATGAGAGAGCACTGTTGGTGGTGACACCCAGCATGGATATTGACGACCTCATAGGATCAGTGGTACCCGACATCATCAAATTGGGCATTGTGTGTTCTTGGTGAACATACAAGCTTGAGTTTTAGTTGCATTGCACTCCTAAAACCTAATCGATATGAATCGAAATCCGAGATCAACTGGTTAAATTATTCAATGATTTCACGACTAATATTAAAAATTCTTGGAGTTCCCTAGATAATTTTGCCGAGATAAGAGATAAGGTAGTTAGATTTTTTCAAGTTCTAGAAGATAAGTATAAAGTACCGCACTCTTGTTTAGAAACAATTAATATTTTGGTTTTCGACGAAGAATCTAAAGAAGAAGAATCGGAAAATTCAGATTCAGATGATAATAAGTTCGGCACGATGGCTTTGAGTACCATTGATTTCTTCAACTTTGCAAGTAAACTAGTTCCGAATTCATTTGATGGCTCTCCTGACCATTTGAGATCTTCTTTGGATGCTTTAGAGCTATTGAAACAAAATTCAACGGGACACGAAAATAATGCTCTAGCTTTCGTCAACATCAAGGGAGAAAACTCTCGATCTCTGTCAGCCAAATTATTAAATTGTAAGCAACAGAATAAAGACTCATCAAGTTAGGCAGCGGAAGTTGAAGCATTAGCCGAAAAGTTGAAAAAATCATATATAACCGAAGGCGTACCACCCGATGTGGCGGAAAATTACACAGTTGATGCTACTGTACGATCATTAAGCCAAAACGCTCAGTCTGATAGGCTGGATCATTTTCTACCACCCAAGATGTTTTGACAAAATTTGTGAATTCGTATTCTTCTAACTCCTCCAATATTCTTCATCTAAGATCCAATAGATATTCGTATAATAATCGTCGTAATTTCCGTGGAAGAAGCCAATGCAAGTCGGTTTTAAAAACGCGGAAAATATTACTAAAGAAGTGACAACAATTGATGAATCCGAAATATTCGTGCCTGATAATAGAGTTTTTGAAACTTTAAATAATGCTGACGCTTCAAAACTACCTCTAATAAAATTTGAAATTTATCCCACATGCATTAAGATCCTTATAAGTCACAAGAGAAAAAAGAGCGCTCAAGGCAAGCTTCCAATCATTAAAGGTATTTTTGCATTAGAGCAGATATTATCTCAGCTTGAGAATATAGCTGGTGATTGCAAGTTTCCTAAGTTAAGATTGAATTTGAAAGATGAAATATTTAGCCAGTGCACTGTTGATGAATTTAAAGAAATAGGAAATAAAATGTTTAAAAATGTGACAATTATACTTTGCAATGCTCCGGTATTGATTGCAAGTAGGGATAAAAGAGAGAAATTAATTGAAAAATTTCATAATGATCCTTTGTATGGAGGTCATTGCGGTCAAAAACGGCTGCTCAAAAAACTTAGAGCGTTTTATAGATGGAAGCACATGTCACGTGACGTTGCCAAATTTTGTAAAAAATTTCATAAATGTCAAGTAAATAAAACGACATCGAGCCACACGGAGCCACTTGTATTAACAACCACCACACAGACAGCTTTTGACACTGTTTGCATAGATACAATAGGGTCTTTCCAAAAGTCAAATGCAGGAAATGTTTATGCCGTAACTATTCCTGATAAAGAAGCATCTACAGTAGCTAAAGCCATTTTTGAAAATTTTATTCTTATACACGGGCCTATGAAAGAAATCAGAACGGATCTGGGTACCGAATACAAGAACGAACTTTTTCAGAACCTTGCAAAATTACTGAACATTCAGCATAACACATCAGTCAAATTATTGGAGGTTGTGAACGAAATCATCGTGTACTCAATGAATTCATGAGAATGTATATAAATGATGCATACACAGATTGGGACGTTTGGACACGATATTTTACGTTCTGTTACAATACAACCCCCAGTACTTATCACAATTACACACCGTTTGAATTATTATTCGGTAAAAAAGCTAATCTATCGGAAATTTTGAATGTTGCTCGTGTAGATCCTCTTTATAATCTTGATGCCTATGATCAGGAGGTTAGGTATAGACTACAGTCGGCACAGAAAAGAGCCAAAGAATACCTCGAAAAGGCAAAGAAAAATCGTAAAATTCAATTAGACCTCAAGTCAGAGTTTATAATTAAACCAAGAGATCTCGTATTATTAACTAATGAAGGTCGTCAAAAACTTGATTTGTGGTTTAGGGGTCAATTTTCAGTTGTCGCGGTTGTTGGTATAATGTACATTTATGTTGGCAACATGGAGCATGCTCTTTGGTTACCATTCTATGTTCCAGGTGGGAGCCAAGGAAAAAGAAATGGCCAACATGGCATAATGTGTTTTTCTGTATAAGAATTTTTCTTTAGTTGGAATAGTAGAAATAAAGAAGTTAAGTTAAGAGTTCAAGTTTCATTCATCATCATCATATCAACATGGTAGCAGAGCGTGGTTAGAAGAATGAGAAGGTGAAATAATAATCTGTGTCTGGATATTACAAGAAGCAACGTATTATGGCGGCGAGAAACAGTGATATAAATATTCCGATCTTTGACGGAGCAGACTATAGCAACTGGAAAATACGTATACTGAAATTCTTACAATACAAAAGGTGTAAAGATGTTGTAATGCGAGCGGAAACGGATGCAGATGATAACAAATGGGATGATCGGGATATTCAGGCGACTAATTATATTTACAGCGCCATAACAAACAAACAGTTAGAATATATAAGCGATTTAGATTCAGCTTACGAGATTATCCAAAAATTCGATGAGATATATCTGAAACAGTCGACAGCTTTGCAAATTGTGTGTCGACATAACCTCGAAACTGTCAAATTAAAAAACTATGAAGAAGTGTCCTTGTTTTTCGACGATTTTGAAAGAGCCGTAAATGAATTAAAGCAAGCAGGTGCAGTTATTACAGAACAAGAAAAACTTAACTATATGTTAAAGTCACTGCCACAACAGTATAGTCATATTGGTGATTTGATTGATGTTCTACCAGTAAAGGAGAGAACGGTTGATTATTTGAAAAGCAAAATAAAAACAAAAAGTGCAGAGGAAAAATCCAATGAGATATCAAATGACAGCTCAAATGCTTTTCAAACAGAAACAAGGATGACATCACAGAATAATTGTTCTAACTGTGGAAAGCCTGGCCACTTACAAAGAGATTGTCGTACCAGAGGCCGAGGTCGTGGATATTTTGGAAGTAGAAGTCGTGGATATTCTGGATATAGAGGACGTGGATCATCGAATAGTAGAAACTATCATAGAGGACGAGGAAATAATCCTAAACAAAGAAATTATAACCATGAGCAATATGGAAACAGTTTTCACACAATCATTGCTAATAGCACGAGTGTGAAAGAAAAGACTCAAGGACAAATAGAATGGTTACTGGACAGTGGTTGTACTGACCATATTATCAACACTGATGAGTATTTTGACACATGTGAGACTTTGAGAGGAACTGTGAAAGTTGAAGTTGGTGATGGGAGAATATTAGAAGCAACAAAAGTGGGTAATATTAAAGCTTATTTCCAAGTATTTGGTGAAAACTCAGAAGTAAATTTAACTAACATTTTTTATGTAAAAGAAATGAAGGCAAATTTACTGAGTTACTCAAAAATCACAGAAAAAAATTCAGTTGTGTCTAAAGGGGGACTGTCAAAAATATATAACTCATATGGAAAGATTATAGCTGTTGCTATTAAACATGAAAGACTGTATAAGATGAAATGTTATGTTAATGAAGCAATATTGGAAGCAAATGTGGTTGAAAGCAATATGACTACAAAAGAAAAACTACATCGTACATTGGGACATATAAATTTTAATAATTATGGAAATAATGTGCAAAAATGAAGCATTAGATGGACTACCTAAAGAGATTGAATCAGAATATTTAAAATGTGCGATACCTTTTCGTAATAACCGTAGAAGAGCAGAGAATATATTAGAGATTGTTCATACCGATTTGAATGGCCCACATCAAACAACAGGAAATCATGGTGAAAAATATTTTTTGAGTTTTATAGATGACTATAGCAAACTGATCAAAGTTTATTGTATCCGGACCAAAGATGAAGTATATGATTGCTTAGTGCAGTAAATAAAGTACGAAATATCACTGATAATACGATAAAAGAATTGCGATGTGATAATGGTAAGGAGTTTATGAATGCAAGAGTTTTCCAGCTTGCAAAAGAGAAAGGAATACTAATAAAACCTTGTCCAGCATATGTACATGAGCTTAAGAGCGGAGATTCACTGCCTACTTCTGAAACTCTGTCTAGATGGCGATGCGATGCCCGATCGTAATAAAATATGATTATTTTCCTAAGGCTGGTGCCTTATTGTAGTTTCCTCCTTTTTGGTCAGTTCTGGCATGTTCTCAATAGGTGTCGGTATACTAGCATCGCATCGAAGTAGAAGTTTTATATTATTTGGTTGCTGTTACTGTCCGCGCAAGATAATTATATGTATGTTGTTTTTATAGGTCTGGAGTCTCGATCCAGACAATGTGAGTATTTATTTATGTCGCGGGTCGCGCAGCGTGGTAGGACCGAGCCGATTACTTTGACGATATTTATCTTTCTCAGAGATAAATCTTGATGGCTTTGGCAGAACGCGGGTATTTCGCACTGAATTTTCATCTATAAAAATATGAGGGGTATTCCCGATCTCTCGTATTCCACCTCGTATGTTTACGAATTTTTACGTTTCGTATACAATCCAGACAGGTAATTGATAGGTAATTGACAGGTAATTGATTCGAGATGAATCTTGATGGCTTTGGCATCGTATGTTTACGAATTTGACGTTTCGTATACAATCCAGACAGGTAATTGGTTGACATACTTACGAAACGTCAATTTCGTAAGTATAAGAAGAAAAATACGAAGATCAGGAATCCCTAATATCGAAATAAAAATACAAGCTCTCATTTAGTTTCATCAAATGTTGCAAGTTGAATTTGACCCACTTCTAATCGTCCGAATGATTAGGAATTTGGCAGGTGGACATAATTTTTACGACGAGGCATTATGAAATGAGAAAAATTGCGGACGAGTTTTGTGGTTATCGTCAGATTTTACTCAAAATCGATGTCTGGTGGTCTTTGGAGTCGGAAATTAGAAGTTTTTGTCAAAAATAGAAAATTCAACATGGCGGCTCCAAAATGGCGGAACACTTATTTTGGTCTGATTCTATTAAAGATTTGTATTTTGAGATTTTCGGGGTCATATCGATATTATGATTATTTGTCAAAATCCCGAAATTCAACATGGCGGCCCCGAAATGACCATTTTTTTTCATAATGATCCCAGTTTATTTGGTATCTGGGGTATTCGGAGGAGATTATAATTTTTTGTCAAAATTAAGAATTCAACATCACTGCTCCAAAATATCGGAACAGTTTTGTGATTATATCGCTAGTCAGATTCTTTTCGAAATTTTCATTTGGGGGTTTTTAGGGTCGGCCATTATGATTATTTGTCAAAAATCAAAAATTCAACATGACTTCAAAATGTCGGAACCGAGGGCGAAACAGTTTTGTGATTTTGGTCAGATTCGATTAGGAATTTTCGTTGTGGGGTTTTGGAGGTCGGAGATTGTGATTTTATGTCAAAATTCAAAACTTCAACATGACGGCTCCAAAATGGCAGATATTTTTTTGATTTTGGTCTAATTCTGAACTAAATTGCTTAGTATGGAGGTTTTTGGGGCCGGAGATTTATTTTTGTTCCACCTGTCCCAGTGTCTGTCTGTCTGTAATCATATCATGCAAGTTAAATGAATGGACAAAATAACAAAAATTAAACAAGCTTTCATTTGTTGTAACAAGATGAAGAACTGGAAACTGGCACCCCGACCGGCCGCTGTTTATACATGGTGTTTTATTATTGTTGCACGAAATTCGAGGTCAGATTTGTTGGGTCAAAATATGAAAGAAGTCAGAATGAAAACCAAACTTATGCATAGCTGTTGGAAGAAAATCTGTGATACTCGAGAAAGCTATTTAGCTACAGCCGATCGATCAGCAAACTACTCGGATAACTAGGGATACTTACGAAAATCGGATAACTTATCGGATAACTAGTTATACCTAACAAAAATCCACTCGAAACATTTCTGAAACGAATCGATCTTGAATTTTCGTGCAGCATTGATGACACACCCTGTATAGGCATTGCAGAATCGAACAGATTGAAGTGTAGGTATGTTTTTCAATCATTTTACTGGCCTGTCGAACTATATGTATATAATATATCGCGACGGCTCTGATCGAATTCGACGGAACAAAAGAATTGAATATCTTTATTCGCATATTTATTTTGTATTGGCTCTAAACCCATTCTGAATTACTTCATCGATATCGATATCTGCTTCCAGGATGATAGTATATAAACATGGTTGCAACGATCACCTTTGTGTACCTACCACAGTAAACACCAAATTTGTGTCAGGCATTTGAAGAGTTTGAAATGTAGTATTTTTGAATAGTACAATATTATAACAGGTATTTGATCTCTCTCCGTCGGGTGTTTGACAGATGCTTTGTTCAGAACCAAGCCGCGAACACGTGTTCTTGTGACAAAGTCGCTGTAGGTAGGGAGGTGATAATATTAATGATAATGATATCATTGATAATTTATTCACCTAAATGAGAAAAAACACAATGGGTAACTAACAAGTGTATACATAAATAACAAGCGAATGAAAAATAAAATAATATAATATGCGCGGTAAGCAAAATGAACATTCTATCGATAAACAAAAAAAGTAATGTTTTTGTTATGTCATTTCGAACTATGGCAACAAGAAAATGTAAAGTAAAACGCACTAGTATGAAAATTTTTCACAAACGCACATTCGCATCAATGATCGATGCGATGATGAATGTAATGATATTTCAATTGAGAATTTAACTGATGATATGATCACATATACATGGTGCCTATGCCCCCACTTATCATATATCTAGATTCATTCCGCATCCCGATCTCTCAAAATATGAATCCACTACAATTCAAGAAGATCAAGTTTATCGACTTAATCGTTTCATATCGATAATACCAATAATATCGATAACAACGATAATAGCGATAATATCGATTATTTTGTTAGCGTGAATTTTTATCGACATCATCGAGAATTATCGATGAATTTGACAATCCCTAGACATAACACAGTTGAGTCATTTCGATACGATGAACTTGAATTAATTTTTCTGCGCACAGATTTATTATCATGAAATTGGCATAGGTATTTTTATCAGATCGGTCACTCTAACGGGTCACCGCTTGGGTATTCTCGTTCCAGACTGCTATATTTTGGATAGCCGTCAACAATGAGCGAAACTGACTAGAAACATGTCTCATAAACACTCATAATGCTCATAATTGAAATATTCTTGGTCGTTGGAACTCGTTGGAAAGTGTATTTCAAGTACTCGTTACATTTCCGCACTTGTCGCTACACGGCTTGTACTGAATATCTTCTCGATGGCGTATTAGAAGTATCTAGAGAACGGAGCAGAATATATTTTTGAAATTTTGGGTACGGAAATGGGATGTCAAAATCTAGCTCTTGAAAATATTTTCACATGTGCAATGTTGCCAGATCTAGTGTTACTAAGAGCAACTTTTGAATTTCAAATGGAACACCCTTTATATCATTAGATTCTCGAATTCTGAGACATTTGAATTGATTGTTGATTTTCCACGGAGAAAACTGCGACATTTTTCTTGCCAGTTACGACAGAAAGCTGAAATTTCTACAGCGGCTTCCCAACACACAGGTATCTGAGCTGGTATCTTATGAATTCTCGTGCATATTGAATCAATATTATACAGGGTGTGAAAAAAGGTGCGTCAAACTCGGGTACAAATAAACTCCAAAAATTCGATTTTTTCAATAATTTCTATCATCCATTACCTTCCGAATGATATATATATATATATATATATATATATATAATATGTCTCTTCGCCTATCTTCAACAGTTTTTGAATTATAGGATTGAAAAGGTGAAGTTCGAGTAATGGGAATGGCATATTTATATACGAGAGGAAAGATTTAGAAACCATTCTCCATTCATGGTCAGTTCAACATGATAATACCAAGGGCATGCAGAAAATTGATGAAGATATTTTATGAGATATTTCGGGAGAAAAATAAAATTTGTTCAAATTTGATTGTAGTGGGCCACATGACTCAAATTTATCAGACACAAATGATGATTAACCTAACAATGACAATTATATCCTGGTTTATATCGATATAACATCGATATAAATCGATGACTGTTTCGACTGTTTCGATCTTATTCGTGCCCGAGTTTGATGCACCTTTTTTCATACCCCGTATAATAATAATTCAATATGCGCCAAACCTAATAAGATGACTATGTTTCAAGAAGCACTCGAGGAAGCAGCTGTGAAATTTGCAACATTCTGACAGTATTGATTCTTAGGTCAAAAACAGTGAAAGATAGCTATAGGACATGCTACAGCAAATATGCTCAGAATCTTCTTCAGAATCCGAAAATCTAATAATATATAGGGTGTTCCATTCGAAATATCAAGGCTCCCATTTGCGTAGCCGAAATTTTGAAAATATATTTCTCATATATCTTCTTGATCTGATTATAAGTCTCGCCTTCCCCAATGCTAATGCTAGACCTTGTTTATACTGCTATGCCGCGACCATGCTAATTGTGAAGGCAAAAGGCAAAGCAGTTCGCACGATGACTGAGTCATTAACCTACGGCAAAAAATACGCCACTTGAGCGTTGACTCTGGACACCGACCTGTACCCGAATGCACCCGAGAGGTATGAGAGGAGCGGGGTAGGTAACGACTCAAGTGAGCCAGAGACCAGCAAAAACGATCTGCAAACTCTGTACCAACCAGTGTTGCCAAGGGTATAAAATAATTCACTGCAAAACAGTAGTTGTAAATAATTATTGACTTCCATCTTATTGACAATTGTTGCTCTATTGCTGAACCCCAACATCAAATATTTTACCCCGATAGTATGTACAAGGATCATCACTATATTCTGACTCATAGTTACCACGCACGTGGGCGTGGCTAGTGTGACGTCAGCTTGTGAGAAATTTCGCCATATTGGTGTTATTGGGCTATATTTTGCGTGTGTTTACTGTTGCAAATCAAGAAAATATCTCTTCGAAATGATCAACTTTGAAGTTTAAATTTGATTGAAGATGAGCTGCCCAGTGTATGGTTGTAATGTTGACAATAAGTGCAAGGGCTTTGTGTCTGGTACAAAGTTTTATAGCTTTCCCAAAGACAAGGAAATGCAAAGTGATAGGAAAGAACTATGTGGACGACAGGACAGACAGACATTGTCGAAGTCCAGTAGAAGTGAAAAAATTGATATAGCAATTTTTTTGACGCAAATATTATTTAATTTTCATTGGATATCCTCGAACTTGCGAAAATTCCGAGTATTTGGCAACACGGCATCAATATTTCTACTTCCACGAGGAGTTTCATAGAGGTGATGAAACTTACGATATTTTATACCAATTCTTGCTCCATAACGTGTTAGAAAAGAATTATACATAATGAGTAATATATAAATATGATTCAAGAATCGAACACATTCGTGTAAATTGTAACCTTTCGTATCATTGAAAACGCGGGTCGACGTGAATGCCATCTGCTGGTTGTTACGGAAACAACATCTCACGAAATCACAGTTGGTAGCATTGGATTGCGAGGTACGTGTGTACCGCCGTCTATTAGGTAGGGTACGAACCGGTCCGAACTAGCAAATTAATGTTTTCTACTTCATCTTTGAACGAAATTCCTTCAGAATCTAACATAATAAACCATAAATAGCGTCCTTGTGTCAAATTTCAGATTCAAACATGCTTTTAGTTCGAAGGAAGGCATTTCAGATGCTGATATTTTGGTGAAGCATTCCTCAATTTTGGTTCCATAGAATGAGGTAATTTCATTTGAATCTGAGACACAAATTTTACAATGTTTACATTTTTCAATGACCCGTAACTTTTTTAAATGGAAGAGTTTCGACTCCAAAAAATACTCATTCCCTAATTTGAACCTTCCTCTTTACAATAATTCAATTACTTTTGGGATTGAATCCATGACAAGGCCGGAAAGCATGCTGAAAAAAGGGTTTGCCAAACCATTTTAGTGAAACGCCTGTCTTAATGGAACTGCGGAAAGGTACAACAGATCTTTGATGGATTTGGCAAGATGTCTCTTGTCAGAAGCAAAAGTTGAAAGAAAATATTTGCCAGAAATAATTAAAACAGCTGCATACCTTAAAAATAGAACCTTGACTAATACTATTGAAAGGAAAACTCCATATGAAATATTTTTCAGGAATAAGCCAACAGTTAAGTATCTGAAAATATATGGCAGTAGAGTCTTTGTATGAGTACCAGAAGAGAGAAGAAAATCTAAATGGGATAAGAAGGCTGAGACCGGAATCTTGCTGGGTTACAGTGACACAGGATATCGAGTACTGGTCGACAACAAAGTAATAATAGCTAGACACTGTGACATTATAGAAGAAGATGTAACATTGTGTGGTTTTGAAGACAAGAAAGATGGACACACAGAAGAAGAAAAAAATGGGAGAAGGCACACTGAAGAACTGTTGAAAGAGAATGATGAAGATAAAGTAAATAGTAATAATGATAATAAACTTGATGAAAATAAGGAAGAAGAGAAGCAAAAAAGAAAAATCAATCCACCACTACGATTTGAAGAAGAATTTGGTTATTACTGTATAAATGTGAACTATTGTGATGCTATGGCCCCAGAAAATTTTCAGGAGGCGATAACCTGTAATGATTCAAATAAATGGAAGGAAGCTATGGACCATGAGATGGACCCTAGTGAAGAATAAAACATGGACACTCGTTGACAAGCCACCCGAGAACAGAAAGGTAATTGATGTGAAGTGGATCTACAAAAGGAAGAGTGAAAATGAATATAAAGCCAGGTTAGTAGCTAGAGGTTTCCAACAAACGGACTGTGTTGATGATACTTATTCTCCTGTAGCCAAAATGCCAACTTTGAAGCTGTTATTATCTTATTGTTGTCAAAGTTCTTTGGAAATCCATCAAATGGATGTAGAAACAGCATTTCTCAATGGTAAAGTTTTATCTGAAGTATATGTAGAACAGCCAATGGGCTATGAAAAAGACACTGAAAAGGTTTATATGTTAAATAAATCATTATATGGATTAAAGGAAAGTCCACATGCTTGGTATGAATGTTTCAATAAATTTATAACTGAATTAGATTTTCGAAGATGTGAATATGATTATTGTTTGTATTTCAAAAAGGAAAATGACATAGTTGTGTACATTTTATTATTTGTTGATGATCTCTTGATTTGCTGTAGAGACAAAAAGGTTATTGAGGACATTAAAATTAAATTATCTGATAAATTTAGAATGAAAGATTAAGGCAAAGTGAAAAATTACATTGGTATAAACATTGAATATGATTATGATCAAGACAGCATTTTAACATTAAGTCAAGAACATTACATTGAGTCCTTAGCAAAACGTTATAATATTACAAATGCAAAATTGTACAAAACACCTATGGAAATAAATTTAAAATTGGAAAAATCTGAATTAAATGAAGATGTTAAGTACAGAAATTTGATAGGAGCACTATTAAATATTAGTTCTGGCACTAGACCAGATATTTCCTTTTGTGTAAATTACCTGAGCCGCTTTCAGAATTGCTGTGATGACACACATTTTCAATATGCCTTGAGAGTACTGAAATATTTATTCTTGACAAAAAACTTGAAATTAAAATATTATGAAAATGATACTACTGATATATTAGACTGCTTTGTTGATTCTGATTGGGCAGGAGACATAGTAGACAGAAAATCTACAACTGGATATGTAATCAGATTTTATGGCAATGTTATATTGTGGAAATCAAAAAAACAGAACTGTATAACAAAATCTTCTACATTTGCTGAATATATAGCTCTGTCTGAAGCGGTAACGGAAATAAATTTCTTAATATGTCTAATAAATGATGTTTTTACAAAAATCTGTGAACCAGTTAAAATACATGAAGATAATTCAGGTGCAGTAGCTATAGCCAATTATGGAAATTTTACAAAGAACTCCAAACACATTGAAGTACATTATCATTATATTCATGAAAATGTCAAGGAAAGGAAAATTGAAGTTGTTAAAATAGAGTCTGAAAATAATATTGCAGACATATTAACTAAAGCATTGGGGAATGTTAAATTCTTTAAATTCAGAGATCCTTTGAATATAAAAGTATAAGGCAAGATATGTAGAAATGAATAAGGATAAGTTGCTTTATAGAAATGCTAAATTACTGGAGACTGTTCTGTATTCTAATGTGAACTTAGTTACCTATGTTACTTTAAAAAATTATTTGTTGCAATATAAATGTAAGGAGGTGTGTTGGTATAATGTACATTTATGTTGGCAACATGGAGCATGCTCTTTGGTTACCATTCTATGTTCCAGGTGGGAGCCAAGGAAAAAGAAATGGCCAACATGGCATAATGTGTTTTTCTGTATAAGAATTTTTCTTTAGTTGGAATAGTAGAAATAAAGAAGTTAAGTTAAGAGTTTAAGTTTCATTCATCATCATCATATCAACATCAGTAAACAATCCGAACTGTACAATCAAAAACGATAAAGGCAGAGAAATGACAGTACATAAAAATCGTGTCAAGTTGTATACATTGTATAATATAAATTCATAGACAGGTCTGTCGACATCATAGGAATAAGAAAGTTATAGTTGTAAAAATGTTCATTTTACCCTGAAAATGCAGTCATTTTCAGTCATTATGGTGTAAAAGATATTCGATGTTCAAATACTATCACACAACCCTATTGGTATTCAACTATTAATAATGCATATTATTCATACTGTATTAATTTGTGTTTTTTTTTTTCTCAATCATAATTCATCCTTGGATATTTTATTTCATTTTATAGATAGTTCAATACTCATATTATTCCCCCTATAACCTCTTAACGGATTATCTAATTAATTTTTAGTTCATTTTCGTTTGTCTACAGAAAGCCCTTCACAAGTGGCCATAGTGAAGGTCATTCTCTAGGTGTATCACTCAGTATTTTCTGTTAACCTACATTAGAGTACCGAATATGTTATGATATTATTGTTTTGATTACTCGGCATACCAGACATATTATAATCAGGTGTATCAACATGAGGGAATTCAATAAATGTAAGTCCAAAGATATATGGTGTTTCCTTACATCACAATATGATATTGAATTTTAGTCAATTCATGTGTGGTGCTTATTTTTTTTTATGAACCTTGACGGGTCTGAAGCCTTCTTCAAATTATTTTGTTTTCAAAGAAATTATTATATTTCAGAAGGTATACTTTACTTTGATAGCCAATAGAGATATGCAGGCCCCCTGGTCTCGAAATGCGAAGTAAACTCCTTTCTTAGTTACAGGTATACTTTTTACTTCGGAATTGATATTCACTTCACTGTTGGAATTAAATCTGCCTTCCCCAGCTGCTATCCGACCTGAAATTGAAAATATAATTCGAACATGAGAACAGAAAGTGATGCGAATATTATGTCGTTAGCTCATCGTAATAGTAAGTTTAGAATATCGAATTCACTCAGTTATCTTCACGAATGTATATTTAATCATTTGATATGAACTTATAATAGATATATTGGAGACTGAAAACTGTGAATCCAGGTTACAATAGTGAAGTCAGGAGAATATCTTTTCAGATGTGTCATCTAGACAAATACTTATGGAACATATCAAAAATATATACAAAGTATAACTAATACCTTCACAAAAGAGTTATTTTACTCTCCAGATGACCTACATCTAGAAACTCGAGATGATTCATGAATATTCCTCCCGAAACTCTCAGAGTGCTGCACCAGGCTATCATTAGACATATGCCCTTTCAGAGAAATTTGGTTCCAACAGTTTTGTTTCATCGAATATTATGTAGTGTTATACTCACTTATTAGTTTATATCTTTCAGCATCCCATGGCGGTGGTTCTCTTGTAACAGCGTCGAATTCATAGTAAAGTAAGCTGAAGGTTTCTTTACAAGACAACGCGTTTCCTGAAAAAAAAAACATTGTCAAGCGCGAAACAAGCCGAACTTCTCATTACCAAAAGTCATTCATCAATAGAACGGCAGAGTTATGGAATTCTTTAGCTACTGAAGTCATTCCCAGCGCTTATCATTTCCGATCTTTCAAGAAAACTTCCGATACCTTCCTTCTCTCCCAACATTCCACCATAGACTTACACGATGTTCTTCGAACATCATAGGATTTCCTTTTGTGCAGTCGAAAAATTAAAAAAACATGCATGGCAATCAATATTCATGTTTCGGAATATGACATGGAAATGTATATCACTAATACGGTGGATAGCGATAGCAGACAAATGCAGAGGAATAGGAGCAGGATTGGGAGAATAATCATGAGAATGGATCTTTTGAAGTTACATGTTAAAAAAATTTATTGGTCAGAATTGTGCAATGAAATTTGCCATCCTTTTGCCGCCCTCGTAGTAGCTTCGCCATATACAGGAATTATTTTAGTTTTTACACATTAGGAACGAAGAACATGTTCATATAAATGAACAAGACTGACTTAAGAAACGGCGAAGTGTCAGCTATAGTTGTTATCAACATGACCACAAAAATAAAATAAAATTCAAAAAACCATCTCAATTGGTTATTAATTATCCTAATGAATACAAATCAAATTACCTCCTACAAAAAAAAAAAGAATGGAGAGAAAAACAAAATTGAAGACGAACGTCAATATAGTTTTGTACATTGTTTTGTAATGATACATACATCAAAAGTTAATAGTGTTCAGAAGCGGGATCTATCCACGAGACAATAAAAATTACCTATTCATCAGCAGAAGTTTCAATCGCTTTTTGAAGTTACTCAGTGTGTATAGTCTGAATTCGTTGGGCAACTGATTGCAAAATTTGACAGCATTGTATGAAAGACATTTCGTATAAGTTGCAGTGAAGTGAGGAGGAATTACAAGGAGGTGTTTATTGCATGTATATTGAAAAATGCGAGCACACTAGCACATCTAACATTCCATCAAGAGTTCCTAATTCAGAGATTATATTCCAGTTTATTATTTTCCAGATTTCAAATCTTCATCAAATAGGGCCACGTCAAAAGTAGGGTAAGATATGAACATATGTTCTCTTATAGCCAATTTTACATTTTAATGCCAAATGATTTGATATTCCATTGATATCCGATATCTCATTATTAAATACATTTTCTAGATTCGAAACTTTTAGAACATCTGTCATAGTTTGACTGCGAGCAGTGATTCTGGTAGGTTCATTTACCAACTGAGAGAAGTTGAATATCATCATAGACTTGATTAAAAGATCGCAGCGGTGATCTGTAACAATAAATTGTTACATGTAATCTAGATGAATTCAAAATTCTATAAGACTCTAAGTTGATGAACATCGTCACATTTCCAATTTGTAATTCCGGCTTATTGCAGCACTAGTCACTTCCAGAATCCATCTAAAACGATAGATGCGTTTTTCATTCAATCACAGTCTTGCTGTAGCGTCCGTTCAGTAAACAAGTGAATCGGTGTGAAGGCAAATTATTTACAGCGTTAGTATGACGATAAAAAGGAACAAAACCATCACCTTGGACTTTAAAAATGTGAGAAAGAAACCAATGGATTTACATCTTTATAAATCGATACGGGATAAACTGAAACTAACCGGAGATCGAATACAATCGATCCAATTTGATCACATCAACTTCAAGATATACATAGGAGTGATCTCGCAAAAAATAGTCAACTTAACAGTTAGTATGTTTGAGGATTCTGACGGTGTCATCAAATATGTGGATGAGGAGAGGAAGGAATTAGAAATATTCATATCAGAAGATGCTGAAGAGATCAAAGTTGAAGTTTTCGATTTTCCAGTACAACTAGCAAATGAGAAAATAGAAGCAAAATTATCGTATTATGGAAGAATAAGAACCATTTTTAATGAAAAATACGCAGGACACGTAGATATTTTCCCTGTAGAATCCGGCATTACAACTGTATGGATGACAATGAAGGAAAAGGTGCCCTCGTACATCACAATTGAGGGGACAACGCAACTTATTACTTATGCCAACCAGATCAGAACCTGCATGCTATGTGACTCTATAAACATATTACGAAACTATAATTGTATAGTGAATGTAGGCGACGCAGAACGTGGAACAGGTATTATATATAGAAAAAGTTTAAAAATAGACAATATTTTGCTTAGTCTTAACGGCAGAATCACCTCTGCAACAATTGATAATACTCACTATATCAATATTTACGCACCTTCTGGAACACAGAAACAAAACCAAAGAAACAGTTTTTTCTTAAACGACTTGAATATACATTTTGAATTCAGTATAATAAGAAAAGTACAAATGAAAATTTTCGCAGATAAGTTACGACAAATGGATATTATTAAAAGATATGGTACTTGAACACATATATACTCTCGAAGTTCTGGTACACAGCACTAATCCTACCTCTAGAAAAAAAATATAGCCAACAACTTGTACTGATAACAGGAAAATTTATATGGCTAGGTCACCTTTACAAAATTTCTCGTAAACAGCTATATAATAGTCGCGGTAAAGGAGGTATTGACTTGATAAATATTGGAAACAAAGCCGCATCGCTACTGATAAAAACCCAATTCAATTCATGGACGATCGAAAATTTAAATATACAGGGTGTCCCTAAAAGGTGCGGATAAAAAGCTACCACAAGTTCCTGTGGCGTAAATATGACGATCTAACTCAACTTACCTCAGTCCGAAAGTGGATGATTTCAGAGATACAGAGTGTCAAAAGTTCAATTTGATTTTCATTTTTTATAAATATCTTTTTTAATGATTGGTGTATTGTCACAATATTCGGCTTGGGAGGGTTTTGCTGGTTGAGAAATTAGAATTTCCTATCATTTTTATTGTAAAGTTAAGAGGACGCCACCTGCGGAACCTTGCACACATTTAAAACGAAATAACTTTTTTGAGCCACCCTATATTTAATTTTTAAATGTAAATTCGGATTGTCCAACGTCTTTTACATGAAAAATGTATACGTGGTAAGAGTTGATTTGAGCAGCTGAGATATCTGGATTTTAAAAATTCACTTCGTAAATGCCAGGTCTAAATTGTAATAATAAAATTGAACACCTTTGAAGCGTAGGCGGTAAATTGAAAAAACGTCACTAAAAACTTAGAAAAAAAAAGAAGTAGGTACATGAATGTGTTGGTGATTTTATTCTCTAGTAAAAATAGTCATTAGGAATAGGAATAGATTTATCAACAACAAAAGTTTAATTTAATACGGGTGTGAAAACAGCAACGGTTTTACTAGCAATGGTTTTTTTTTTTCGTTTATGGTATTTCCTGGTGATTTTTTATGTGAGTGCACTATTCCGCAGTTGTTGAGGAGGCTTCTAACAAAAAAATAATTATTCAAACAAAAACCACCCCTCAACAACCCTCCGAAGTGGAGAAATCTTGAAACGGTTAAAAATACCCATTGCTCGGGTTTTTCCTAAGGAAATGAACTAACTCACATCCGCTGAATACGCTCTATAGGGTGAAATAATTTGTGAATCAAAAACTACCCCTCAACAACCCGCCAAAGTAGAAAAATCTTGAAACAGTTGAAAATACCCGTTGCTCGGGTTTCTCCGACGGAAATGAACTAACTCAAATCTGCTGAATACGCTCTATAGGAGGAAATAGTTTGTGAATCAAAAACAACCCCTCAACAACCCTCAGGTATCGAAGGTATCAGATCTTTGATGAGCGTAGGTATATCATTTTTGGCCGGGGTCGAGACAGCATTCGCATATGAGATACCTGGAGAAGGGGTCTGTATCTCTACTTTCTTTTTCGCTTCAAAGTATGAAATGTTTTCTTTCGTTTTAACTTCTTGAATAACACTTTCTTTTTCGAAAACAGGACATGCTCGTGAACGAGCTGAGTGGGATCCTTTACAGTTCACACAGATGATCGGTTCGTTGCACGGGGATCCCTCGTGCAAAGGCTTTCCACAAACACATACTTGATCATTGTTACATTGATGTATGTCCGAATTTTTGGCATCTGAAACAACGCATTGGAGATGGTATGTACAATCTCACAGTCAGTCGATAGAAAGCAACTTTTATCTGGTAGGGATGGTCTATCAAACGTCAGGATATGGTTGGCAGTTTCTTTCAGTTCTCCATTCACCTTAGTACTGATTCGTCTGACTTCAATTACACCTTGGTCTTTCAGGTTTTCTGCTATCTCCTCAATGGTACTGTTAAGCAAATCTTTGTGATAGATGACTCCTCTCGCCACATTCATTGTTTTGTGTGCAAAAACTTCAACATCGTGATCTCCCATCTCTCCCATCTCTCGTTTTCTTCAAACTCTTAACTTCACCTATTAAGCCATACAAACTTTTTTCTATAACAATCGTGCCAGCGTCCTTAAGGGTGGACGTGGAAACCGCTTGGGGATTTATTGAATTTGTTTGAATCATTTTGATCCCACGAGTAGCCAGGAAATGAAAGTCGCCTGCAGCAGAGCACTGGTTACCACAGGAAGGCTATTTACAACCGGAGGTCGCCTGGTATCCGGAGGACATCGTTAGCAACTCAATCACGGTGAGCCATTCATCCCCTCAACACGATGGATTTACGTCTTGAGATTCTGAGCTTAGGCACCCCGGGATCGCTACACCCGTACTTGAAACCGCTAAGGATTTCAAGCCCCTGGGGGGGAGGGACATACCATCTACAAAACTCAATGCGCTTCACAGCATCACCCGGGTTCAAATAATGAATAGTTTGTGGTATGTAGGGAGTATATTTGTTCTTTTTCAATATCTTGGAAACCCTTGTCTTTGGAATGCCAAATGATTCTTCGATTTCTCTGCAAGAAGTATAAATATTGCTTTCTTCTACCTTTGCAAGGACACTAATTTCATCGTTTTCGGCATTTTCTTTCTTATAACTTTTTGGTCTAGGCTTATCAAAAGATCCAAAATTCTCCAAATTTTCTTTCAGTCTGCCAAATATGCTCCTACTTGGTTGTCTCCATAATTGTTTTATCATATTGTAACTAACTGATACCCAGCAATTGGGAGATAGTAAATACCTTTCAAAATATAGATCCTTCGCTTGATTTGCATTGAAGCCAACTTGGTAATATATCCCAACCATATCTAATTTCTCGTAGTTTTGATATCCTGGATTATTATTCGCCATTGTATGAAAAATTTGTAAACTTTGAAACGTAGGTGACAAGAATTGTAAACAATCTGCATTTGTGTTTTTTTTTCATAGCTACCTACTAATTAGGTCCACAGCTTTCATAGTCAATTAATAGTACTGAATATTGGTAAATGTGGTAAGTGTGTGACGAAACACTGTGTCAGCAATAAGGGAAATATGAAAATTTGTGAAGTGGATAATGTTGCCACCATATATGTATTAACTACAATATCGACCAAACGCCATAAGAGCAATGTTAGAAAAGTGATGCTTAATTATATACGTCTTTCCTTATCTAATTGGCAACGATGATCGAGAGCGCATGCGCAAAATTCAAATTTTGAAACTTCATGTGTAATGTGTCAATCTCTTCAGTTTACAGGTTATGTTTGTACTACTTATCTATTTTCTCCTTAGATCATCCTCATCTAAGATTTTCTCTGTAAATAATCATGTTATTTGGAAAATATACATTTGATTTTTCAGCTTTTAATGGGATTTTCTCTCCTCGTTTATTAAAAATTATTGCAATATATTTGTAGCAAGGACAGATTTAGGATCTGTCCCAAAATGTCACTGCGCAACCTTTAGATACCTAAAAGAGAAATTCTCTATTGGTCAGTGACACCTTGTTTTTGAAAAAATTTGGAAATACAAATATATTTAATAAGAATAAAACCTCTACTTATCTTGGTGGACGTTTCGGGAACGAATCTGCTCCCGTTCTCAACACAATTGAAATATTTTTCTCTTCGTAAAATTTTCTCAATGTTTTCGATTTTGACACTGAAAAGTGACAATTTGGCAGACGGAGGAATTCTGGTTACAAGGTGTTTTCATTAATTGATATCGAATTTTCCATTTTCATATTCAAGTTCAGAAGTGGATGCCAAGTTCTATCTATATCAACTGAACAAGAAGCAATATTATTGTCTCCGTTCAGGAGAATGCAAGCAGACTCTTTGATTTTCCGTTTTTGGTTGTTGTCTTCTTTTCCTAAGATCTTAATATTACCCCAATCGGCCATACGTTCAGTAAGGATATGCTCAGCTAATTTTGATTTGTCAGAATATCTTCACTTTATATTGTTCTTATGCTCTTTCATCCTTACTGATAGAGGCCTGCTGGTTTCACCGGTATAATATTTTCCACAAACACATGGTATACTGTAAATACAATTTTTTGATGATTGTTCTTCATTTTTCGGTTTTGTATGAGTCAAAATCGATCTCATTGTATTTTCTGTCTTGAACACTGTTTTCACTCGAAACTTGTCACCAACACGTTTAATTTTTTCTGATATTCCGGGAATGTATGGGATTACATTTGTTATCAGTGATTGTTGTCTTTGTGTTTGTTGTATATTCTGTCTGTTCTCAATTTGGTGTATTGTTTTATCAATGAAATGTTCCGGATAAGTGTTGAGTTGTAGAACATCTTTTATATGGTTTATTTCGGCATTGAAAATTTGGTGGTTCGATGATATGGATTTGGCTCTATCATGAAGTGATTTGATTATTCCTTTCTTTATACTTGTATGATGATTTGATTGAAAATTGAGGTATCTGTAGGTGTGTGTATTTTTACGATATACACTTGTTATCAAAATGTTATCTGATTTTTCAATGAGGACATCTAAAAATGGTAATTGATTATTACATTCGATTTCTAAAGTGAATTTAATTGTGGGTTCGATATTGTTTATATAATTTAGAAAATTATCTAGTTCCATACGGTTATGTGGCCAAGCATGAATCCTTGCCAATTGCACTCATTTATTTTGACATCAGATAGGCTGTCCTTATTATCAATATTCGTAGTTAATACATATATGGTTGCCACCTTTTTACAAGGCCTATTAATAAGTAACCTACATAAAAAACTGAAAATTGCCCAAATACAGGACTAAGTGTTATATCATATAAGTGTTATATATTTTTGAAAAGCGCAAACCTCTCTTGTTTCAAATATTGAAAAATATATAGGGTGTTCTATTTGAAAAAAACATAACTTTGGGTTATATCTAAATAACGACAGCTCATTAAGAAAATCTGACTACGCCACTGGATTCTACGTGAAAAATTGTGAAAGAAACATTTCTTACTTTTCCTCTAAGTTGAAAGATAGCTGAGATACAGGGGGGGTCCAAAAATGCAATATTTTCAATTTCGCTCTGTATCTCAGGAACGAAGCAGGCTATGGAAATTTTGTTCACGGTTTCGTGAGTTTCACAAAAAAGTAGCCAACGTTCGCGGAAACCGCAAATCTGTATCTTCAAAAATAAGCGAGATATCCCGTAAGGACATCGAAAATGGGACAGCCTGTACAATTTCTTTGTTTTTTTTTTGGAAAACTGCTTCAGAGAAAAATTTAAAAAAATATCTACCAAAGTTTCACATCGTAATGGAGATCATGGTATTTTTTCAGAAATTAGTGTTCTCGCCTATTTTTATAATATGAGAGCAGAAATTCAAGAACCAACAAGAGTCACCAAACATAGCTCAACCTGTTTAGACAATATCCTTGTTTCAAATCTATTGATATGTCAGTCTGAAGTACTTAATACAAACATATCAGATCACCATGGTATATATATATATATATATATATATATATATATATATATATATATATATATATATAGATAGATATATATATATATATAGATATATATATATATATAGATATATATATAGTAGAAACTCCCAAGAAACTTATGAGTACAAAAGATTTTTTGGAACAAAGAATTATAAACGATTATTCACACTGCTAGAAAATGAAACATGGTTTTTGGTTTATGATGCCCGACTGGTGGATGAAATGAACAATAGTTTTTGTCTTTTCACTTTCAGGATTTTTTCATATCGCTTTTCCGTTAAAAAGGGTCAGAGTAACCAAAAACTCAAAACCAAAATGGATGACACAAAATATTTCAGATGCTAAAAATACTTTAAACTTCTGCTCAGAACTTTACCAGCACAACCAAATATCAAAACAAGTTTTTACTGACTATAAGCTGTCATTTTCCAATCAACTTCTGAACGAGAAAAAAATATATTATGGTGAGAAGATTTCACAGTCAGATAATAAAACCAAAACTGTCTGGAGTATTGTTAATACTGAGACGGGCAAAAAAAAAAGAATCTGAATCAAGTTCCAATGGCATTAAAAATGAAAATGACGAATTGACAACATCACCAAAACAGGCAAGTAATCTTTCAATCAATATTTCACGACAGTGGCAGCACAAATGGTAGGGGATGGCCCTAAGAATATTGATGTACATCAAAGAAATATAAGAGAAAATCTCTTATACTCTTCAGGTGATGATGATATAAGTAATGTCTTGCTAAAAAAAAATTGGAAAATTCATAGTGGAGCCGATAACCTATATCCTTGATGAATCATTTAGATTTGGTGTATTTTCCTCTAGACTGAAAGCAGCAATCGTCAAACCCCTTTTCAAAAAAGGGGACCCGCAACTAATTGAGAATCACCGTCCCATAAGCATGCTCTCTAGTTTTTCAAATCTCTCTGAAATTGTAATGTGCAGACGAATAATCCCTTTTTTAAATCTGAATAATATAATTGCTAGTTGTCAACATGTTTTTCAGGCAGGTAAATCCACCACGACAGCGATATTTTCTTTTACGGAAAAAGTACTCAGCTTTTTAGACCAGCTTTTGATTGTGCATGGTATTTTTCTGGACCTCTTGAAGGCGTTCGACTGTGTCAATCATGAACTGCTTTTGAGCAAAATGGAAAAAATTGGTATTCGCGGCGTAGCAAATAATTGGTTCAGATCATATCTTACTGGTAGAACACAAAAGGTTATCATACAAAATGGTTACACTGAGCATTTTTCAGATGATGCAGCAATAAATTTAGGAGTACCTCAGGGCAGTGTACTTGGTCCAAACCTGTTCATACTATTTGTCAATGATATGCCAAACCTGGTAAATGATCCCCACATTTTATTGACCAACTATGCCGACGATACTAATATACTAATAGCAGAAAAGCAGTATGAGGATCTATGTGAAAAAAACAATTAGTATTACAAAAAACATTGCTCACTGGTTTGAAAATATCGCCCTTCTATTGAACACAAAAAAAAAACTAATGCTGTCTAATCACCATTGATCAACACATGAATTCGATAAATCATGTACAACTATTATGTGGCAAACTGAATAGATCCTGTTACTGTCTCGAAGAACTAAGAAAAGTTGTTGATAGCAATACGCTACTAACAGTATACTATGGTCATTTCTATTCATCAATGAGCTATGGAATATTATTCTGGGGGGGTTCACATCATAGGAGGTTTTTACTGTAGAAGAAGAGAGCAACAAGAATATTATGTGGCCTGAAATTTGGTGACTCATGTAGGGGGCATTTCAGAAAATTAAATCTATTAACATTACCTGCAGTGTATGTACTTGAATGTCTTAATTTTGTCTATACAAACAAGCACTTGTTCAATAATTATGTCAATGTGAAAACCTATACAACTAGAAATAAATACATGTTTTGTTATCCTCCCCATACAACCTCTCTCTTGGAAAAAGGTTGTCTCTATTATAAGTGTCTAGAATTACATAATTTATTACCAAACAACATAAAGAAAATAAATACTTTTGTTAGTTTCAAGAAAGTAATAAGAAACTATTAGTTACTGCAGATCCCTATCTATTGGAAGATATAAATCTAATGACATTCACTTAGTTGACATTTTTTTAATGTAGTTTAAAATTACCTGTTACAATGTATTTTTTCTTTTCTATTTTTATGCTTGTCTAGGGACCAGTAAATTCTTTTTCAGAATATGGCATGGTTCCGTGGTTTTTATCCGGTTTTCCTGCGGATATTATAGCAAATGCACCATGATTTCATTCAGCACAATCAAAGTCGCCCTGGTGAGCGGTCACTTCATAGATATTCTGAAATGTTTTTTTTTTCTGTGTTGTCTCCATACCCTGTGAATTTTCTTAATGCAATAAGTCTTTTGGCAAATTTGACCTGTACTACACACAATTATTATAGGTCCCTGTAATAACATGCTGCTATTGGTATTCAATAAATTCTTTCTTTCTTTCTATTGTTGGTGTTGATGGAGCACTTGCGTTTCTTCCTCTCTTCTTTGTATCATTAGTTTCCTCAGTTGATAAATGGTCTTGACACTCAACTCTCCCTTTCTCTGATTCTTCTACTGTATAAGAATGGCCGATGATGATCAGTTTATTATGCTTCATTCTAGCATACAGTTTTTTTCCTTCCTTCATGTGTTTGACGAGTAATTTATTGTCCAAGCGATCTACGTAGCACAAATCTTGAAAAATTGATATTTCAAACCTTTCAATTTATGCACGTTCTGAAAAATCGAGTTCTTTATCAGAAGTGAAATTCAACTATTATTTATTTATTGCTGGCTTCATATTAATTTCGATCTGAAAGATATTGAATAAATCTTTCAAGCATAAGTAGCGAGTTCAATTTGGAAATAGTAGAAGCCAAGCTTTCATTGACATCAATTTCGAGTCCCAGTATTATGATGTTCTTCTCTCTTTCCGTTCATTACTGAATACTATTCTATTCGCTATTCATTGATCGGTCGGGGAGGTATTGAAGGATGGATTTATTTATTTTTTTTTCATTCAGCAGGTTCATTGAGAGATTTTTTTTAGCTTTCGAACAGTTTGGTAGATTTTTTTGAGAAAAGTCAAGACTCGTCGAAAATTCGAAAAATGGTTTTCGGGGTTTTCGTTTTCCATTAGCTGTATAGAAAATCAGTGAGCATCTTTTTTGAGACATTTTGTCAACGGTTTCGTATTTTGGCAAAACCTCTGATTTGCATTTCTAATCAATCTCAAATGCATAATTTCAATAATTTGAATGAAAAGCCTTCAATTCGTTTCGTATTTTTCAGCAGTAGGTAATTTTGTATAGCTTTGATTTTGTCAGGATTTGGTCGAGCGCCTTCAGGGGTAACGATATGCCCTAAATAAGCCAGTTCTTTTTTAAGGAATTCTGACTTATCCAGTTGTATTTTGAAGTTGAAAATCCGCAATCTCTCGAACACTTCTCGTAAATGATTGATGTGTCTTTGAAAACTTGCGCTGAATGAATCTAAGAGCTTTAGCGTTTGTTTGGGGGCTGAGCTCCAAACATGTGAACAGTATTCCAGGACAGGTCGAATTTGTGCTTTGTAGATCATAAGCAGTTGCTTGCCTTTTGCAGCGATCAAATCTTCCGCAGAATATAATCAGAATAATATCAGGTGAATATGAAAATAAATAGTATCGACATAGGTTACAGATTTCATTCGACATGAATGGAGTTAAATTCAATTCCAAGCACTTTGTGTGTAATAATCTCTCGCAAAAATTGCACTGTTGAAATACTGTTCCACAATTTCTAGTACAAAATGAACATAATATTCCTACATCGTCCTATTGTTCCAGCAGGATCTTTTCAACTTTTTGTCGATACAAAATCATATCGCAGAAATCGTCGAGAACTTCACCCTTCATAATTTTTTCAAAATAATAAATTATAAGAGGGCCGCAGTTACACAGCAGATGTGGTAAAACTTTCGGTTTCAAATTCTTTATTTTTGAAATTTGCTGATTTGATGAGGTAGAATATTATCTGATTGTACCGGGTGTACCACTAAGAAAGAACGCCGGCCGTATCTAGGAAACTATTTGCCGTACGGGTTTCGTAAAAAAATATTTATGATGAAAGTGGCCAAAAGAAATCTCTGGAAATTATTTTCAAGTTTCCAGGACGGCCTCTAGAGGGCGTAATTGCATTGGCCAGTTTAAAAAACGGGTGTTTATGAGAATTTGATATATCAAGACATATCAAATACACTTTTTTCATGATCTCGCTATGATTTCCAATCATTTCGATCAGGAAAAAAATGTTCTAACTTTTTAAATAAAAGAGGGAGGGGAGGATGGATGGATATGAAAAAACTCTCATAACTTCAGTTTGGTGTAACGAAATTCAACGAACTTGGTCTCATTATGAAGAGTTTTTTCAGTTTCAGTAAATCACGAATCGAGTCGATTCAAATCCCATGGTGGCCGATAGATGACACCGTTTGGAAAACCAGACAATTTTCTATTATTTTTCGAGAATTTCGAATTGAAACTATACATGTTTCTTGCTCTCATATGGAATTAGAGCAAACGAGAAGAAAAATGGTGGAAACCGCGAGTTGATACTTCTTGAGGAACCGGAGAAATACTCGAAATAATATTATGAGGATGAGTTCCGAGAATGAGTTCACAAGGAGTTGGATATTGTGACATTTTTTGTAGATTTCTGATAGTGTGAATATTATGGTGCCACTATGTGTGAGTTTGGTACTACTATATATGAGTCTATAACCTGCTGAGATAGTAGATCTCATTTGATCTTCGCACATCCAGTGCTCAGATATGCCGAGGAAGGTCGGGTTGTTGGTGCAACAGAATAATTCCAAAACATTAACTTTATTGGCTAAGCTTGACAATTCAGATGAACTAACTTATGTTCGAACTTGGATGTATCTCTTATCTTGTTGCTGACATCCTGGGCGAGGCTGGGTTCTAAAAATTTTCGGTGGTTTGTTTGGTCTGGTTGTCTCGTTGTTGGTGACTTCGTGGATTGTCCAAAAATCGCTGCCCTTGCTTAAAGTTGTAACGGCCAAAATATATTTTTTTCAGGCCAGAAATCTGATTCGTAGACCTTCTGTTGGAAGCACCACTCCACACCAATCATGAACGCTTGGTTGTTGGTGCGAGTAAAGTGCGTTGCGAGTTTCTTTACATGAATGTCTTGCGACCCAGTACGTTTTTTAATATAGTTATGGATATTGTCTACTGTTATGGCATCTGGCACTCTCGATGAAAATAACCAATTTTTTTTTATCTGTTTTCCCAAATACCGTGGAAGTCGTTATCACCTCCACCGCTTTCTATGTTACTATTTTTCTCTTTTCTCTTTCTTATTACTGAGGTAAACACGACATCATTCATGGTAACATTTTCTTTGTCAATAGTGGAACTTGCTGATCTTCTCTTGTTATGATGGTCAGTAGTGAGATTTATTATTTCATCTACTTTTTGTTCACTTTATCTTGGTTTTTACTATAGTAAGCGTAGTCACTTTTTTGTTTGGTGCGCTTTTTGTTTCGTCTGCTTTGTTTGTATTAGTTTTTTTGCGGGGCCGGTCGAAGGTTCTTGATTATTTACAATTCCAGTGTTTTCGTTTATTGGGAATAGTTTTTCTTCTACATATTTAATTTCCTCTTCTAGTAGCTGGATCACTTGACACTTGCACGAAATTATGGTATCCTTATCCTTCGAGATTTGTTTCAACAATCTGTTCTCTTTTCTGAGATAGGCTTCTTCTTTCATCTATATGTTTTTTTGATGAGGTTCGTGTTCACATTGAGCCCTTTTTAGTTCACTGGCCTGTTCCAGACAGCACTTCACACAAGTAACTCTGATTTCGACATTTTTACTTTTTACATCAATGTTTGCACATGAAATTCACATTTTCTCTCAGAGCGACTGGCTGGTCATCTCGTTCAGACGCCATTTTTATTTACAAATAACAATATTTGTAGATTGTCAACAGACATCGAAATTATTAAACACATATGGAAAAAATTTATAAATAATGTTAAAAATAGTAATTCAAAGAGATTATGAATTTATCATGATTAATACTACGAAACGAAATCATAAAGGAAATAATTATGTAATAAAATTGACCATATCTCGACTTTTTTCTCTATATAGATTCATGGTTACTATAGTTTCTCGACATCCTGTATATTCCATTTTATATGATTTATCTCGTCTATATACAGATTTTTCTCTGCCCTGACAAAATTGAAGAAATATCCATCGGTATTTTGTTTAATACTTTTTCTCCAGAACGATCGAAGTGTGCCGAACGAATTGAAAAGCCACACTTGTAGTGTTTTTCCTGACCTTCCCGATAAATGTTTTTGAAAAATACGACCCAAAAGATCGAAATTTTGACATCTGAAGAGAAAATGAGTTTTCAAAGTCCGGATTTGGAATTTTTCATTCATACTACGCCATCTTGCGGAGTGTCAGTAGAGGTAAGTTGCATGTGAATTTCAGCCGATGAAATCCAGACGTTCCTGATCCTATCGTTCATCGAAGTTTCGCCCCGAATTCAAATAATAATGCCCTGTATTTCTGTAACGAATAGGCGAAATATATTTTTTTCACAAATTCGAATACTGCCCTGTATTCCTGTAACGAATAGGCAAAATATATTTTTTTACATATATCTACTCAACTTGACCTCTATCAGCCATCAGGCTATGACATATAAGAATAAGAATAAGAATAAGAAGTATTCCATGACTATATTGCTATTATTTCAGACTTTCAATGAAACCTGTCATCTGAAATCTCAGAGAAGCTTTGGTTTGGGAGTCACAATTGTTTTGTTTTATGTCATGCATGTCTATCAGTAGAAATGCTATTTCATGTATTCTTTTTCTTTTTCTGCAAGTCTGTTATTCATTTGTACAAGAATCATGAAGCATAAATGAAATATGAATATAAATATCATTACGATCCAAGTGTGTTCGGAATTCTTAAGCACGCTTGACTAAATACCAAAACAATTTATTTAAAACTCCATCTAAACAATATTTCAATATAATCACATCATCTATCACTAATCAGTATTTAGAATTTGATGGTTTCTTCCAATAACTGCTGTCCGACACTGACATCACGCTTTGTATAGAAAAAACTATCATTCTAGATCTTACGGCCATGAGTTCCAGGTCGAGAAGCTAGTAACGTCACACCAAAGTCATAGAATCCGATCAAATGTTTGATGAAAACGTTTGCCTCTGTATTTCGAAATAAAAGTTGTTCTTTGGCAACACTTTGGTTGTTTACCAACACTTAACTTGCGAGAAATCATATATAAACACAATACCTCATGTTCTCGTCGAAAACTGATCGATAAGCGGCGTGTGATCGGACAATATAAATATACTATTGAACATGTTTCGAACACAAAGAACTTTCTCATAGAACTGTGCCCTGCAAACATTAAAAACATGTCATGCAAGGACGTACCGGAAAAAACTATCATCGAAAGCACACCATTAATAAACACAGGTCAATGAGCAATATGAGTTCCTATGTATTAAAGAGAAAGTTGAGAATAAGCAATCGAAAAACTTAACTCATTTTTCAGCTTTTCATGGGATTGTCTCTCCTCGTTTCTACAAAATAGAGTAGAAGTTATTAAAAATTATTGCAATATATTTGTAGTAAGGACAGATTTGGGATCTGCCCCAATTTAGATACCTAAAAGAGAAATTCTCTATTGGTCAGTGACACCTTGTTTTTGAAAAAAAAATTGGAAATACAAATATATTTTGTATAATTTGACAACTCTTAAGTGGTTTGATGAAATGGACTGTATATACAAGAAAATGAGTAGCTCGAATTGCAAAAAGAATCGATGGCACTAAACGGACTTACCACTGGTTAATGGCCGCCATAGTGGATAATTCTTCACTGCCGGTTAAAGGGCCCTTTCTGAGGAGGTTTCGTGTGGGTAGGATGATAAGTACCTTCAAACTCTTCCAAAGCACAGCGTAATCCAGAATTGGCACTTTCCGGAATAAGCAAGCGGGTAATCGTCACAATCGTAATATGGTTCGCGCCGGTAACTAATAATTGCGGTAGTACCTAGCATGAATACTCGTATACTGGTTTTTCGACTATTGGTTCGTCTCGGATCGTCTTCCGATTTTCCAATTTGCTGAGGCGTGCGCCGTTTAGTGTCTTTGAGCGCGAATTCTACTTTCAAAGAATGATTGAAGCAATTACTAATATTGAGGCATAAATTGAGTACCAACTTAAGCTTGTTGTCGTAACATTACTGCCCACCAAAATGCACCGTTGCATTTTCCAAAAAAAAAAAAATAAAATGAAAAAAAAAAAAAAATAAATAAATAATTATAATTGTGCGAAATTAATTATCTAACATAGCTTCAAGTTCTCAAGCTCCCGACAAATAATTAGGACGATACAACAACACATAATATTCAGTGAAGCGAAAGTAACGGTTAAGCAGAGGGAAGAGGGCACAGTTTAACAAGCGGGCGCTTGAAAACATTCGAAGCCGTTTTCACAGTTGCCACGCGAACTATTCCGTCATCCCCAGGAAACCATGAAATAATGCGACCTAGAGACCATCGACTGGGAGGAAGATTTTCATCTTTGAGCACGACTAGTTGACCGATTTCGGGTGCATGTCCTGACTCCAACCATTTTCCACGTTGTTGAAGGGTGTGTAGGTATTCGCGATGCCACCGCTTCCAGAAATCCTGCTGTACACGCTGTAACATTTGCCAGCGGGACAGCCGATTGATTGGTAAGGAGGAATAATCGGGGACGTTCAAAGACGAAATCGGCTCTAGGGTTAGAAAATGTCCTGGAGTTAACGCGTTGATATCCTCCAAATCAGCACTGAGGGGGGTAAGTGGTCTAGAATTGAGCAGAGCTTCTATGAGCGTAAGAACGGTATAGAATTCTTCAAAAGTAAGAATTTGATCTCCAATTACTTTCAGTAAATGGCTTTTAACCGACTTTACTCCCGCTTCACAGAGCCCATTGAAGTGAGGGCCTCCAGGAGGAGAGAATTTGAAATCGATGTGTTCCTTTGCAGCAGCATCTTTGAGTAAATTTAATTGTTTGCTAGCACTCACAAAATTGGTAGCATTATCGCAGTATATAGTAGAAACCCGGCCTCGTCGAGCAATGAACCTTTGCAACGCGGATAAAAAGGTTTCTGCCGACAAATCACTGGCTAGTTCTAAGTGAACGGCTTTCGTAACGAAGCACACGAAAATACAGAGATATGCTTTGGTCGACTTCACGCCTCGGTGCCGACTTAAGGTAATGAAGAAGGGTCCACCAAAGTCTACTCCGGTTTGCGAAAAAGGCTTCACCTGCGTAACTCTTGGCGAGGGTAAATTACCCATAGGGGGTTGAAAACTCTTGGGACGGGTTCGCCAACAGCGTACACATTTCGATAGGACTGAGTTAATAGCTCGTTTGAACGACAAAACCCAGAACTGCTGAGAGATCAAATACTGAGTGGTGCGGAATCCCGCATGAAAATACTTTTCATGAAAGTGTTGAATTATTAAGGTGGTAAGGCGGCTTTGGCAGGGTAACAATATGGGATATTTGACGTCATATTCTACTGGAGCATGCCTAAGGCGTCCTCCCACACGTAAGACTCCTTGAGAATCAATGAAAGCATGAAGTTTTCGGAGCGGTTTCGGAAGTGGTGGGCTAGTGAGCCCATCATCTTGAAAATGAAGATGTTGTGTGAATTTCACGAGGACAAGCAATGCATCATGTAACTCTGAACGCGATAGAGGGCCAAGGCGGCGCTCGGGGGAGCGAGAATTGAAAGCGAAACGTGAAAGATACGCTACGATGCGTTGATTTTAGCGAAGCTAGACTTATCGTTGATCAAAGAATTCAAAACAGAATCTTCGTGAGCTACGGCAAGAAGGCAACTTTTTTTGTCTTCCTCCGAGCATGAAATTTCTGAAAAGTTAATTGCGAAGGGAGGAGGCCAGTTTTCATCAGATTCATATAGAAATGATGGACCATCAAACCAGAGGGGATGCGAGAGGAAAGCCGATGGAAAAATACCTCTGGAGGCAACGTCAGCAGGATTTTTAGCAGATTCAATATAGTGCCAAGAATTTGGCGGAAGTTTTTCCTGAATATATGACACCCGATTAGCCACAAACGTTTTTCGAATGTGAGGATCACCATTAATCCAATATAGGGTGATTTGAGAATCAGACCAGGCATATATTCTGCGAAATTGAATATTATTCCCGAAAACCGTTAGAGTGTAATTGATTAATTTGGTCAAAAGAACAGCGGCACAGAGCTCTAAGCGCGGGATAGTTAATTTATGAAGCGGGGCGACTTTTGACTTAGCACAGAGAAAATGATTTGATACAGAATTAGTAGAACTTACAGTTCGTAAGTAAATCACGCAGGCGTATCCTCGCTCGCTGGCATCGCAAAATCCATGAAGATCGCAGATTAAATAATTAGCAGGACGTATACACCTAGGAATTCGTAATTCAGACAAGAATTTTAGCTCAAATTTATATTGATTCCACGCCCGAACTATTTCAAAACTCGGGGACTCATCCCATCCGATGCCTGATGACCATATGCGTTGAATCAAATATTTGGTGTAGAAAGTTACAGGACATAAAAATCCCAAGGGGTCATAAACTCTTGCCAGCTCCGAGAGAAGGGTACGCTTCGTACAAGTCTTGTCATCTGCAGGTGATATGGAGAAAAAGAAACAATCCTGTAAGGGATTCCATTGAAGGCCAAGTACTTTCAAGGACGCACTCAAAAAATCCGAATTGAAAGTTAAAGGGTCTTTGGACAAATGCGAAGAGGGTAGATGGGAAAGCAATGAATTTTCATTAGTACACCATTTACGTAATTCAAATCCGCCACATTTCATGAGAGATATTAATTCATCCACAAGACTGCGAGCTTCTTCATAGGTTGCCACCGATAAAACAAAATCATCTATATAAGAAAAATTCCGAATGGCATGAGCCGCATTTGGAAATTGAGTACCTTCATCGTCGGCAAGTTGACGGAGGGTGCGGAGCGCAAGAAAAGGGGCACAATTTACTCCGTAAGTTACTGTAGATAAGCGGAAATCTTGAATTTGATCGTGAGGAGAAAAGCGCCACAGTATACGTTGATAATCACATTGTGCGGGGAAAACACGGATCATACGGTACATTTGCTTTATGTCAGTACACAAAGCGAAGGGGTGCAACCGAAAATTGATTAAAATGCTCACTAGATCTTGCTGTAATTTGGGACCAATGAGTAAATAATCATTCAACGATTTTTGACTTGGCAATTTAGCAGATGCATTGAAGACTACACGTAGTTTTGTGGTGGAACTATCAGGTTTTAAGACACAGTGATGAATCAAATAATAAGATTCGTCCGGGATTTCTGAACTTTCAACTGGTTCCATGTGTTTTGAATCGAGATATTCGCGCATAAACTCCGAATACTGCGAATACAGGACAGGATTTTTTAATAAGCGGCGTTCCAATGACAAAAATCGGTTATAAGCGAAACTACGAAATCCTGGAAACACGGGACGAACATCTTTGAAGGGTAGCGAAACAATATAGCGACCAGAATCTTCACGCTGGAAAGTATTTAAGAAGAGATTTTCGCATACGTCATCTTCCGGGGCGGAATTCGCGATCAAAGGCACGCCCTCAACCTCCCAGAACCTTATCATAATTGCATCTAAATGACTTTCCGTTGCGGAACAAAAAAAAGAGGAGACTGCAGGTGCGGTATTCAATTTGATTTTACCCATCAGAATATAACCGAATATGGTGTTGATAGCAACAGGTTCGTCAGTAGGACCAGAAATGCGACCATTTAAAATAATTTTTGAGAAAATGTCAGCACCCAATAGAACATCAATAGCTCCTGGTCTATTAAAATGAGGGTCAGCGAGCTGTAAATTGAGAGTATGGGACCATTCCTGACATGAAACAAGCGAAGCAGGCATGTCATCACATATTCGATTTAGTATAATTGCATCAGTATGCAACAAAGGAGCAGGTTTTCCGATTGGTTTCAAGCTAAGGGTAACGAACCCCTTATCACACGCGGACTGCATGGTCCCAAGACCTTTCAATTCGATTGAACCTTCTAATTGTGGTAATCCGAGTTTATGAACCGCCTTTTGGCTAATGAACGAGGTCATACTACCCGAATCTAGCAAACACCTAAGAGGTTGAGAGTTGCCCCGACCATCAGTAAAATCCACTCAAGCAGTAGAGAGAAGTACACTGTGATTTTTTGCTATTACGCCAGCACCAGCAAAAAGCGAGGAATTTGAATTAGTATTTTCAATTAGCGAATTTGGCGAAGGCGCAACATTAACGGAGCTTCCGGGAATTTCGGCAGCGGACGCGGCAACGGCGGCTGGCTAAAATTTTTCGGCATGTAATAGCGTATGATGATATTTTGACGCGCATCGTTTACAACGCGCCTGAGAACGACAAGATCGAAGATCATGAGAAGCACTGAGACAACCGAAACAGAGACGCGAACTCCGGCAAAATGTATATCGTTCACCCGGCGACTTACTAGCGAAAGCAGAACAAGTGTATAGCGAATGATTTTCCTTACAAAGTAAACAAGATACAGCAGGCGATTTGTTTACAAATAGAGAGGTGGTTGTTCGATACGTAGATGACTGACGTTTTGGCGGTACATTTTTCATACGAGGCACCGAATTAGTGTTAGTCGGTACAAAACGAGAAATACCAAGAGTGTCGAGCACGGTACAATGATTTTGCAAAAATCCAATTAATTTTTTGTAAGTGGGTATTTCGCCAGAGCCATGAGCGAGTTCAAATCGAGTGACAATGGATTCATCTAGACGTTGAAGTATCATCATAACTAAAATAAAGTCCCACTCATCCGTAGGAAATTCCAAGTTTTTTAGAGCTGCCAGATTTTCCGAGAAAGTATCGAGCAATTTTCTCAACGATTCAGCATTTTCTGAGTTTGCTTTCGGGCAATTCTGAATTTCCGACCAATGAGCTTGCGCGCGGAGTCGTTTGTTTGAGTAGCGGTCAACTAATGTTTGATAAGCGATGAAATAATCATCAGCAATTAATGGTAAAGTGCGTACTAAGGTTAGGGGTTGTCCCTGCAGTGACGAAATCAGATAATTGAATTTTTCGACTTCACTCAGCGAATTATTGGTATGCACCAATGCATTGAACAAATCTATGTAAGTCAAAAATGACTTGTAATCACCCGTAAACTTCTGTAATTCAATTTTTGGCAAGCGTATATGATTATGATTCGAAGCGTTAGGATTCACGGTAGAGTTCATACTAGAATGACCCTGTAACGGATCATCGAATAAGTCGGCGTACACGGCTTTGATTTCATAGAATTCCTTGAGAAAACCCTCGCGTAATACATTTTCATCTGTTACATCGGCCTGAGGATCAGTCAGGAGGGTACTGACAACATTGTTATGTTGGCGAAGGAAATCGTCATAAACATCCTGTAGGTCAGCATATCTAACTCTGAACAGAGTTCGAACAGATCGATCGGTTTTGGCTTGATTTGCGAGGGTACTTATCACGCTAATGTCATTGAGGGATGTCGAGCGATGAGATTTATATTTTTTCAATTTTTCCATTGCTTACAATCAATAGATAACAGAACAGCTGATTTTAGTCTGAGTTCGACGTACCTAAGCAAAAAAGAAGTGAACGACCTTGTACTTGGGCGATATCAAAAAAACTGCGGAACTAGGTATTTCTCTATATTGAAAATATTTCCTACTAGGTGTGAAGCAGAATATGAGACTAGCACGTGATCGAGTTTAGTCAATGAAATCGTGACCTGCGTTGTCCCCTTCCTTCTGCAAATATAGAAGACCGATAATGATTCAAGATGGCTAATTCGTGCGAATATTGAATATGAAGTACCGATATTTATGAAAAATTGCGTAACAAATTTATTTAGAGTTTTAGCAGCGCAATAGACGAAATCGTATGAAATTAGGGTTTTTATTAGCGATATTTATTTAGCGATCTTATTTGGCGCGAACTTGAGCACTTGAATATACGTATGATTTTTCAGCGTTTCGAGCGATATTAAAAACCGAAATTTTTTATGTGAATTTGGCTCGAAGGACCAATGTATAATTTGACAACTCTTAAGTGGTTTGATGAAATGGACTGTATATACAAGAAAATGAGTAGCTCGAATTGCAAAAAGAATCGATGGCACTAAACGGACTTACCACTGGTTAATGGCCGCCATAGTGGATAATTCTTCACTGCCGGTTAAAGGGCCCTTTCTGAGGAGGTTTCGTGTGGGTAGGATGATAAGTACCTTCAAACTCTTCCAAAGCACAGCGTAATCCAGAATTGGCACTTTCCGGAATAAGCAAGCGGGTAATCGTCACAATCGTAATATGGTTCGCGCCGGTAACTAATAATTGCGGTAGTACCTAGCATGAATACTCGTATACTGGTTTTTCGACTATTGGTTCGTCTCGGATCGTCTTCCGATTTTCCAATTTGCTGAGGCGTGCGCCGTTTAGTGTCTTTGAGCGCGAATTCTACTTTCAAAGAATGATTGAAGCAATTACTAATATTGAGGCATAAATTGAGTACCAACTTAAGCTTGTTGTCGTAACATATTTAATAAGAATAAAACTTCTACTTATCTTGGTGGACGTTTCGGGAACGAATCTGCTCCCGTTCTCAACACAATTAAAATATTTTTCTCTTCGTAAAATTTTTCAATGTTTTCGATTTTGACACTGAAAAGTGTCATATTCAAGTTTCAGAAGTGAATGCCAAGTTCTATCTATATCAACTGAACAAGAAGCAATATTATTGTCTCCGTTCAGGAGAATGCAAGCAGACTCTTTGATTTTTCGTTTTTGGTTGTTGTCTTCTTTTCCTATGATCTTAATATTACCCCAGTCGGCCATATGTTGTCCATTTTCAATAAGGATATTTTGATTAATCAAAATTAGCTTGAACATATGTTGTCCATTTTCAGTAAGGATATTTTGATTAATCAAAATTAGCTGAACATATCCTTACTGAAAATGGACAAGATATGGCCGATTGGAGTTATATTAAGATCATAAAAAAATAAGACAATAACCAAAAAAGGAAAATCAAAGAGTCTGCTTGCATTATCCTGAACGGAGAGGATAATATAGCTTATTGTTCAGTTGATATAGATTGAACTTGGCGCCCACCTCTGAGAGAATTCAATATCGATTAATAAAAACACCTTGTAACCAGAATTCCTCCGTCTGCCAAATTGTCACTTTTCAGTGTCAAAAACCAATTGCACGTACAAAAATTTTTACGAAGAAAAGTGTTTTAATTGTGTTGAGAACGGGAGCAGATTCGTTCCCGAAACGTCCACCAAGATGAGTAGACGTTTTATTATTATTGAATATATTTATTAATCAAAATTATCATATCATAACATATCCTTACTGAAAATGGACGATGAGGTGGAAGATGATGGTTCCCATCATCGCCCGGTGGGACACCACCACATCGACAGAGGTGCTGTGAAATGGGTAACTCCCATGTTTCAGTATTTGGTCGATGCTTCCGGTCATATCCCCATACCCTATCCCATTCTTCCCAACCCAAACCGCCCATTTCAGCTGAAGAAAAATCTAGATGATGAGTTCTCCTAGAGTGAAACACTCCGGAAATAAAATACCTCTCCATTCGGATTTCCGGGCGAGAGGTGCTCGAGGGGGTTCACCATCGAAACATGTGAATTTGAAAATAGACCTTTGTAACATCCGAGGTCTGAACAAGAATATAAACGATGTTCATTACCATCTACAGGCTGAGAAACCAGATATACTGGCTTTAACTGAGACGCAGGTCAACTCATCAACTGATACGATCTATATGCTCTGCCCTGGATATGAGCTCCATACCCGTTTCAGTTCATATCAGTTCATAGCTTTGCGGATGATAGTACACTTCATTCCGCCTTTTCCTCTAGAGCCCCTATATCATCCAATGAGGCCAGAGGTGCAAGGCGAAGACAGGTTGATGCTTTAAATGAGGATCTGACAAGAATTCTGAAATGGGGATCTGAGAATCTAGTACAGTTCAATGCAACTAAAACTCAAGCTTGTATGTTCACCAAGAAGGCTGATCACACAATGCCCAATTTGATGATGTCGGGTACCACTGTTCCTATGAGGTCGTCAATATCCTTGCTGGGTGTCACCACCAACAGTGCTCTCTCATGGGACGATCATGTGAGGTCCATTGCGAAGACTGCTTCACAAAAACTCGGTTTTCTTTTCCGTGCGAAGAGATACTTCACATCCCAGCAACTGCTCATGATCTACAAAGCACAAATTCGACCTGTCCTGGAGTACTGCTCACATGTTTGGAGCTCAGCCCCCAAACATACGCTTAAGCTCTTAGATTCAATTCAGAAGAGAGCTATTCGCCTAGTCGATGACACAACACTCACCAAATCATTGACCTCTGTAGATCATCGTAGAAAGGTCGGCGATCTCTGCCTTTTTTAAAGGTACTTTCACGGTCGGTGCTCAACGGAAATATCATCTATTATGCCACCACGCGCGATTCCTAGTAGACAAACCAGACGAGCTCAAGCTGGTCACCCCTACACTGTCAAGCTCGAGACCTGTCGAACATCGCTATACCAAGCATCATTCATCAAAAGAACGGCAAAGTTGTGGAATTCTTTGCCTAGTGAAGTCTTTCCTGATGCTTACAACCTCCAAACATTCAAGAAAAATTCCAACACCTTCCTTCTTTCCCAAAATTCCACCGCTGGCTAACACGATGTTCCTCGAACATCATAGGTTTCCCTTTCGTGTTGTCCACAGATAAAAAAAAAAAAAGATTCAGAGGAGGTTTATGTCTCTTTTCCAGGAATGATCTCTCATGCCATCGTGAGGAGGAACTGGAACCAAAAGAATTCGATGTAATGTGGCTCGAGATCGATAACCACAAACAGACAAAGTTCATCTGCTGCCTTTATCTATTACCAAACGAACTCCACCTGGCTCAAATTCTCGAATAAAACAGATGACGCAGGACGTCTGGCTTTCGCTATCACCTATGGTCTTGAGCAACTGATAAACGAACCTACTCGGATCCCTGATATCAGCAATCATTATGCCAATACGCTCGACCTGTTCCTCACTAACAATCCGGAACCGTATGAAGTAAAAGTCCGTGCACCACTAGGAAACTCAGACCACACACTCATCTCCACGATATGTCCTTACATCACTCCGCGAACCAGTCCAGCACCCCCACGCACTGTTTGGCATTACAATTCAGCCGACTGGGATGGCCTTCGCATGTTTTTTTCTGAGTTTCCTTGGAGGAGAATGTGTTTTGAATCGGGAGATCCCACGCAATGTGCTGAAGAGATCTCGGAAATCATCATGCTGGGAATGGAAACTTACATACCACATAGCACCAAATCACGAACCACTGGTGAATCATGGTTCAATAGAACTTGGGTCGTCGCTCTGAAGCAAGCAGCATACCGTCGTTGGCGCAGAAACCCAAGCCCGCAAACTAGAGCTGAATATGTTGAAGCTAGGAATACATGCAATCGAACAATAGATGAGTCTGAAGACGCATACAATGCGAAAATAAGATCAAAGCTCATAGAGTGTCCAAATGGTTCCCGTTCATTTTGGACGTTTGCCAAGGCAATCGGGAGAAATTTCACTTCTAGCTCATTTCCTCCCCTCACAAAGGATGATAATACATTGGCTATAACACCTCATGAAAAAGCCAACACCTTCGCCAAAATGTTTGCAGACAATTCTACCTTGGATCCACGAGGCCAGGAACTTCCCAAAATCGCTACCATCGATAACCGTATGCCAGAAATTGTCTTCCGGCAACGCACAATCAGACACATTCTGCTCAGCCTCAACGTCAAGAAGGCTATGGGGCCTGACGGAATACCGCCTATTGTTCTCAAGAAATGTGCCCCAGAACTAACACCAGTTCTTTGCAGGTTGTTCACCCTTTCGTACAAACTCGGCGTATTTCCTTCTAACTGGAAGAAAGCTAGGGTCCAACCGATTCCAAAGAAGGGCAAGAAAACCCTCCCTTACAACTATAGACCGATTGCACTACTGTCTGTGATCTCTAAAGTAATGGAAAAAGCAATCAACATCGAGCTCATCCGATATCTAGAGAGCTCAAGAATCGTGAACGACCGGCAATATGGCTTTCGTCTCCAGAGGTCAACTGGAGATCTGCTTGCCTATGTGGCCTAAGTGGCAGATGTCAATAGAGAAACATGGGGAGTCTCTGGCTGTAACCTTGGATATCTCCAAAGCATTTGACCGAGTTTGGCACCAAGGCCTCCTAGCGAAACTTCCGTCATATGGTTTGCCGCCCCAACTGTGTCTTTTACTATCGAGTTTTCTTGCAGATAGATCACTCTACGTGGTGGTAGACGGGGTATCGTCTGATACAATGACTATCAATGGTGTTCCACAAGGCTCTGTCTTGGCACCAACTTTGTTCTTGCTCCACATCAATGATTTGTTGAATGTGACCTCCAGCCCAGTTCATAGCTTTGCGGATGATAGTACACTTCATTCCGCCTTTTCCTCTAGAGCCCCTATATCATCCAACGAGGCCAGAGGTGCAAGGCGAAGACAGGTTGATGCTTCAAATGAGAATCTGACAAGAATTCTGAAATGGGGATCTGAGAATCTAGTACAGTTCAATGCAACTAAAACTCAAGCTTGTATGTTCACCAAGAAGGCTGATCACACAATGCCCAATTTGATGATGTCGGGTACCACTGTTCCTATGAAGTCGTCAATATCTTTGCTGGGTGTCACCAGCAACAGTACTCTCTCATGGGACGATCATGTGAGGTCCATTGCGAAAACTGCTTCACAAAAACTTGGTTTTCTATTCCGTGCGAAGAGATACTTCACATCCCAGCAGCTGCTTATGATCTACAAAGCACAAATTCGACCTGTCCTGGAGTACTGTTCACATGTTTGGAGCTCAGCCCCCAAGCATACACTTAAGCTCTTAGATTCAATTCAGAAGAGAGCTATTCGCCTAGTCGATGATACAACACTCACCAAATCATTGAACTCTCTAGATCATCGTAGAAAGGTCGGCGATCTATGCCTTTTTTATAGGTACTTTCATGGTCGGTGCTCAACGGAGATATCATCTATTATGCCACCACGCGCGATTCCTAGTAGACAAACCAGACGAGCTCAGTCTGGTCACCGCTACACTGTCAGGATCGAGACCTGTCGAACATCGCTATACCAAGCATCATTCATCAACATAACGGCAAAGTTGTGGAATTCTTTGCCTAGTGAAGTCTTTCCTGATGCTTACAACCTCCAAACTTTCAAGAAAAATTCCAACACCTTCCTACTCTCCCAAAATTCCACCGCTGGCTAACACGATGTTCCACGAACATCATAGGTTTTCCTTTCGTGTTTGTGTCCACAGATAAAAAAAAAGCGCAGTGACATTTTGGGGCAGATCCCAAATCTGTCCTTACTACAAATATATTGCAATAATTTTTAATAACTTCTACTCTATTTTTTAGAAACGAGGAGAGAAAATCCCATGAAAAGCTGAAAAATGAATGTACCACCTCCTCGAAGAACGTACAGTCAGTATTTGCAAACCTTAACGTTGAAATTTGGTATGTATGAAAAAAATTCATGAATTATTGAATCAGTATGAACGTATTAGAAACTTTACCTGTGAGAGAAAGTTTGACAATATTACCAAAATTCAATATAATGTAGTTTTCTACACAGACCAAATTTCAGTGCCAAATCCCTTGAGTCCTATTGACAACCCCTATCTTCAATATTTACTGTCTCATTTTTCGAATACACTATTAAGGCAGAATTATGCTGGACATGGTAACCTCTTCTACAAAAATATAATAAATTCATAACATTCATTATCAGTCTCATTTGCAAGCCCATACGAAATATATAGTGATGAATTGATGATAAAACCTTTTCAGCAGAAAAGTCTACGATGTAACATTATACTTTTCTTGATATTTGTTGTTTGCTCTCTATTATTCTTTACCATGATACAAACGGAGAAGTCGATACCTACTACTACTACTACTACCACCTAATTTTATCCACACTGACAAGCATAATTGAAAAATTAGTTAATAAAACTTGCTTTATAAGCAAACATAATATTTTATCATCATGCCAATTTGGTTTTCAGAATTCAAAAATACAAATGACGCTCTTTTCACATTTCTAGCAAAATCTTTATTTGAAGCTCAACACTGAGGATGTAGCAGCAGCAGTTTTTTGTGACTTTTCAAAAGCGTTTGACTGCGTCAATCATGAAATGATGAAAAATGAACAAGTATGGTTTCAGAGGAATTGCTTGGGATTGGTTCAATTCAAATTTGTCAGGACGTCATCAAATTGTAAGCGGCAATGGGAAATATTCAGAGACTGGAAGCATAATCCATGGTGTACCTCAGGGTTCTGTTTTGGGTCCACTTTTGTTTTTGCTTTACATAAATGATTTATCCACTATAATTATCTATGGAAAGTTTACTATTTTTACACTTTATGTGTTTTAATATAACTAAAACCAAAATAATATCCTTCAGATTTGGCTTCATGATCTGATCCTGGGTAACCAGGCGATGATAAATAGCGAATGTAGTAAATATGTAGGATTACTAATTGATCATAAATTGAAATACATGGACCACGTATCAATCATGAACAAAAAATTAGCATCAGGCTGTTTTGCTGTTCGAGTGGTATTTCATGAACTAGGTCAAGATTTTGCGAAAATAACATATTCGGCACTTGTCGAATCCCATATAAGATATGATATTGTATTTTGGGGATTCTGTAGCTCTCAGTTGTTAAATTCAGACTTTGTTATACAAAAAAAGAGCACTGTCTTATGGTTGTTGTAACACCGAGGGATCACTGTAGATCATTATTCAAGGATCAACGTATACTGACAGTTACTTGCCTTTTTATACTGGAGACTGCTTCTTTGGTCCATAAAAAATATTGAAATACAGTGAATGTTAATAGGTACAATACACGAAATGGTTTACATTCACGTGTACCTATTCCAAGAACATCACTTATAAAAAATTCTTAAATATACGAAAACTTAAAGATATAATCACCTACCAGTAGAAATAAAAAGTGTCTGTGATAACAAACAATTCAGGAGAGCCCTGAATAGTGTGCTTGCCACTAAAGCGTACTATAATTTACCGACTTCTATGTTATATATGTTTTTATTGTGTGACTAATTTTATCAATTTAATTGTGACCGTAACTGCCTATGCAACTTTTGTTTTTGTTTTACTTATTTATATGTTCAAATAATACTGGCTTTGTCAATAAGAACTATGTTCTTCGATAATGAAGCATATTTTTATTTGATTTGATGCTCATAAGAATCGAATTGAACAATGACAATGGGGAGGATTGAATGATGAAAAACTTTTATTGATGTCAAATTGAGATACATTTCATTTCCAGGAAACAAAGTGTATGGAATGTTAATTTAAGAATTAAAGTATAATAGTATCAAAGTGGCCTACCAATTTCCATTGGCTAAACTCATTATGATGTGATTTCTTCAGGTATAAATACTTCGGGTATACTATAAGTCGGATGAGTATTAGTCATGTGTATCAGGGATTCATAAAATATAGGAAAAGATGAAGCAGGAACAGAAACCTGTGTTCTTGTATATCTTATATACTTTTCATGCATTTTATACAAAGAGATCATGTAATATTCTGACATAATATCATGAACCAGGCTTCAAATGAACCTGGCATATTAAATTACAACCTGGGGCTCGACGGCCTATAACGATCAACCTCAATATCCATACATATTTCTCTCTCATCAAGCTCAATATTTTATAATAGTGAGTATCTCACCTGGAAATAAACTGCAATCCCTGATAGTGAATTTGATTTCTATATACATCCTATTAGATATATTCCTTTCGATGAATGGCGTCCAAAGCCAATTATTAACGTTGTTATAGGCGACATCACAGACTACATAGGATCTCCAATTTATACCCTTTTGAAAATTCGTGAATGACTCTTCAACCCACTGAAAAAAAAATCATTATTAAAGAAATACCAAACATTTTCTACTTATTTCAATTCCATACAGGATATGAATTTAGAATTTGGATGACCTGATTGAAAAAAGATTTGAGAGTAAAATCTAAAGAATATAAATGAATTTAGAAAAAGTCTCAATGCATATTTTAGTTAGTGTCTACTGAAAATGGGACCTTGGTTGCTGAAATATTCATACAGGTTGTCTATAATGTTCAATATAATGAGCATCAAAGTTTCTGTGTCTGACACAGAAACACAAAAATGTCTTTCATAGAATGGAAAAATCTAATTCAACGCCAGTTTAGTCTCTGTTCAGCAGCGATATCCATTCCAAGATCAAAAAGTGCAGGCTCTTTTGCGTTTGAAGTAAGAATTTCATTGTGTATATGGTTTTTCAAAATGAATAACTGGAATTTACTGTGAATGTAAAGGTGGTATGAATCTCGTACGAAATGTTACAATGATGAACAACAGGAAGTCATGCGATGGAAGTTGCGCCATAATAGTGTACAAACATGTGGGATTGGGAATGAGGATGTCGAAGGTGGTTTACCCCTCGCTTGGCAACATTCTGGATATTGTTTGAACTCACCCCTGGCGTGTTTGCCTGTGGTCCATAAGGATATCTAGTCCAATCTAAGCTTGCTTCTCCAGTAGTATCCAGAACAACAACTAAAACAAAAGTACATGAATGAAAACCAGCAGAGCAAAAAGTACCTCGCAGATCGACTTTGTAAGCATATATTTATCGAAGGCGCTATGGATAATTGTTGACTCGTAAACAATGGCATCCCAGCGACGGCGCGTGTCCGTTCACAAATATTTTTTATAATTTCGATATCCGTATAAATCGTCTGATCATAGTGTTCCTCCTCAAATGTGGACTATATTATGATGTGTAGAAGAAACGTATCTCTTGACAATATATCATTTTATTTTTTGACATTACATGTCAACATTTTTTCTGTTCAAAACGCCAACTTCAATGAGAATACTGAAATTACAGAGGGGTTCTACCTCGTAACTTCCCTTTCATTTGATAGGAAGAGGACAAATTTTTGGAAAATCACGTTCAATATTTTCAGTGACAGTCTTGATAGTAGCCACTCTATTTATATTATCAGTTGATGGGAGAAATGTTATCTTCTTTCACCAATACCATTGTAATCTCTTGGAGATCATCTTGATGTGTCTTCCATTCAACTCTTCGTTGGAGTTCACATACGTATTCCTTGCTCCATCGTCGCCAAAATGCTGTCTGACCTGCTGAATGTGTTGACAGGAAGAAAGTCTATTCTGAGGTAGATGTTGTAGGCATGGATCTGGCACATCCTTCAATGACTTTCCGACCGGAAAGTGTGCGGGAGTTAATGGATTTAGGTCATTAGGATGATTAGAAAGGGAATATAAAGGACAGGAATACAATATTGATTCGATCTGTACTAACAAAGTATAAAATTCCTCAAATGTTAAACTAGCATTTCCTGCAACCCTCTTCAGATGATACTTAGTGGATTTTACACCAACTTCCCAAAGACAACCAAAATGAGGAGAATTAGCTGGAATAAAAACTGGAATAAAAACTGAACATTTTCTCGTGAATAAGATCTTTCGAGATCTGTTTTATTATCTGTCAAATATTGTCCTAAGTCTTTCAACTCTTTTGTGGCTCCTACGAAACATGACCCATTATCTGAATAAATATATGAGATGGCAAACCCGGCGAGCCACAAAGCATCTCAGAGTTAAAATGAATGCTTCTGTGATCAGATCCGATACTAATTCAAGGTGTATCGCCTTTGTTACAAAGCATATAAATGAACTTATATAACATTTACTAATTTTTGCACCTCGGCCTTTTTTTTTCTTTTAATTTGAATGGTCCTGTATAATCAACTATTTCAAATACAACTATTTCAACTATTTCAAATTACACACCCTTTTGATAGCCGATTTCCAGGTAAGTTACCCATAAGAGGTGAAATAATGGATTGAATCTACGACATTTCACACAATTGTGAACCGTTTCCCTAGCTAAATTACGCCCTTGGGTTGACCAGAACTCTTCTCTAACTGATGCGAGCAAAAGTTGCAGTCCAGCATCGGAGATGTTCTCCAATAAAATTCAATTTCGTTGATTTATGCAGAAATTATGAAATCAGAACTGGTTGTTTCTTCTCGCAAGTGAATGTTGAATCACTCAATCTTTATTATTTCATGAAAACCCATAAATAGATTGAGATTTAAAATTCTACTTTTTTATTTATATTGCTTTTCGAAATCAAATCATCATATTCATTTGGGACTGAAGAGTTTTCTGATATAACAATTAGTTTTTTCAATGATGAATCGATCTCAGATAAAGTTAATTAACCTCTAATCCGATTCAAGACAAACAAATTTAAATCGCATTATCCAAGATGTAATTCGTTTCAATTTATCATCATGAATATCGATCAACGAATTACTATCATCTGTCACGAATAAACTCATTTTCGTTTTAGAAACATAGTTCTGGTAGAGGTTCTTGTTTTGTGAATTTCTGATTTGGCCTAAAATTTTCATCATTACACAACCAACTAGGACCTTTCCACCACAATTCACATTCGATAAGTTCACTGGGAGAAATACTCCTAGATAAAAGATCTGCAGGATTATCTTTGGTTGGTACATGCTTCCATTCATAAGATCCAGTGAGTGATTGAATTTCATTTACTCTATTTGCAACGAATATGTTCAGTGAATTAGGAACCGGTGTTAACTTAGCAGCCACTTTCTAGCGGCCGTTTTTTGTTTCAGCAGCCATTTAACCAGTGGCGTCGAAAAATAATTTTATTGCAAAAACAATGTTTAATCTACCTGTAGAAGGATTATGATTGAATTTCACACTCCGAGTAGAAAAAGAACTAATGAAAACGAGGGGTAAATCACTGGGGCAGTCCGGTGGCAGTCCGTGGCAGTCCGGTGGCAGTCCATGGCAGTCCGGTGGCAGTCCGGTTGTAGTCCGGTGGCAGTCCGAGTTTCGGTCTGGGGTAGTTTGGTGGTCTCTCGTATTCCGAAGGCGAGAATTACAAACTAGTCTGAATTTTAAAATGCAAGATGGAGTTTGCAGGGTGCCAGGCGACATATAGTTATTTATTCTTCGATTCGCCTCAAAGTGTACAGGTATAGTGGTTCTCGAGGTCGGCAAATTCCTAATTTCGAGTCCAAATTTGAAAATTCAAGATGACTTCTGCAGTGTGGCGGATGCTCGGGCAAACGACTTCAGTTATTCTTCGAGTTGTCATAAATATGATTTTGAAATTCAAGATGGCGTCTGCAAGGTGACGGACGACTCTATCATTCATTGTTCGAATCGACTAAAAACAATGATCACTTTGGGTTCTCGAGAATCAATACTCACGAATATTGTGTATCAATCTTCAATATACAATGTGAGGGGTGATTCTGTGATGAAAATAAAGGAGGGTTTGATATATATTTTTTTAGAAATCTCTTCTCGGAAATATTACACTCCTCCGCCTTGAAAAACATGGTTTTTCTATTTTATTCTCTCTTTATATTAGGCTGAAGATACGAAACTTGGTTTAACAACATGAAAGAAACGTTGAGGGCATATCTTGATTTTATCGGTACTATCATGAAAGGTGCTCTAATGAATCATCAGCGATTGTACCTTCAGGAATTACATTCGCCCGACGAACTCGGCTAGCTGAAGTTTCACACCCTTATGCACCCAGGAAATCGTTTCATGAGAATTCCTTCTTTTGTAGGACATCGTCACTTCGGAATTCACTAACCGAGGATATATATATATATATATATATATATTATTTTCGACAACATGAAAGGAAATCCTATAATGTTCGGGGAACATCGTGTTAGCCAGCAGTGGAATTTTGGGAGAAAAGGAAAGTATTGGAATTTTTCTTGAAAGTTTGGAGGTCGTAGGCATCAGGAAAGACTTCACTGGGCAAAGAAGTCCATAACTTTGCCGTTCTATGATTCTTGGTAATAAGAAGTTCGGCATGTCTCGAGCCTGACAATGTATGGATTACCAACTCGTCTAGTTTGTCTACTTGGAATCGCCCGTGGTGGCATGATAGAAAAGATTTCCGTTGAGCACCGACCGTGGAAATATCTATGAGAGAGAGATCGTCCACCTTTCTCCGATGTTCCAGAGAGGTCAATGAATTATTTCCATATGATTACAATTTGAAGTCCTTCAAGAAGAGAGTCCAAAAATATTTGTCTTTACCGAGGTCTTTACTCAGTTCTCGCAGTGCCCCGTCAACTGCATTATAGGTCTTTCATTGGCGCCCTGGGTTTGACATATTTTATCGATCCCCACCCTACACATCAGATAAATATATCTATAAAACAAAAAAAATCTGTTATATCATCAAAATTACGTTCTGTCTATGTTGAACATTCATTTATATTTAATGAACAACAAAATTCATCTTCGGGTGTATCAAATTCATTTCTCGCCATTGCATGGGACAGCCGTGAGATATTTAAAGTTGAATAATTGGGATATAATTGCGTATTAAGGAGCCCACCAGCTCGCCATCAGCTCGCCACCAGCCCACCAATATGTCACCCAAATAATTATAAATATATGATATCCTTACTTTCAAAATTTTCACTCGAAATTCGTAATATTCGAATCTTGTGTTGAACATTTTCAGGCGAATCGTCGGAAAAATTCATAAAGCTGAAAAATCTCCATTTTCAACACCCTATATCTCTGTAATCATTCCCGATAGACCCCAAGTGTGATCAATCAATGAAATCAGCTCACAAGGGAAAATCTGCAAATGCAATGGAATACATGGTGTTTGAAGTATAACTTTGATACGACACTCATTCTTTTAATCACCCTGTGTAGCGAAAAATATTCTAGAAATGTGCTGTTTATGAACCTACACCGTCTCAAGAATTTTTGTTCATCTATCTCAAACAGCGAAGCCGATAACTCACTTTGCCACACTATTGGTCCACCCTGTATGTATATGTATGTATGATTCCGAATCGGTTTCTTATGCGATAAATTTTCAGTGAGATCTTCATATCGCAGGTCATAGTTGATAATTTATGTCTTCTTTGTTCGACACCATCGGGAATGCATTTCTAGTACTTCATGTTCTTCAGTCGTTCTTGTGGTGAATTGGATATCCCAAAACACAGCTTTATATTATTGGATTTCATGATTGAGTGATGGGGCAGTCCGGTGGCAGTCCATGGCAGTCCGTGGCAGTCCGGTGGCAGTCCGTGGCAGTCCATGGCAGTCCGGTGGCAGTCCGGGCAGTCCGGTGGCAGTCCGTGGCAGTCCAGTGGCAGTCCGGGCAGTCCGAGTATGAATGGCAGTCCGGTGTACACGAATTTGCTCAGTGATTTACCCCTCGAATGAAAATCATGAATCATGAGTCGTTGACATCATGAGTAATGATAAATGAAAACCGCCACTCAGAAAAAACTCACAGAACTACCGGTGTGAACTTTATTTTATTTATTTCATGAATTTTATTGCGAAAACAATGTTTTATCTAGCTATAGAAGAACTATGATTGAATTTCACACTCCGTGTACAGATAGAACTTATGGAAATGAGTAATGATAAATGAAAACCGCCATTCAGAAAAAACTCACATAACTGAGGTTTGGTACATGAACAAGTTGATGGAATACTATATCCATAATACCATGGCACGAGACGAATTATTTGCAGGCCGTCTAAGGAGTAGTTTTCAACCTTCTGAGTTTTGAAACATTCGAAAACACCAGTATTTACCAGTTAAAAAAGTTTAGCCAAGTTGAGACTCATAAGAGGCATTATTGAACAGGTCTGGAATACTGTGTCAAGAGATGAATTATTTGTACGCCGTCTAAGAGGTAGTTTTCACCCTTCTGAGTTTTGAAAAATTCGAAAACACCATTCAGAAAAGTTTAGCCAAGTTGAGAGTTGGTAGAGGCATTGATGAACAGGTTTGGAATACTTTGTCAAGAGATGAATCATTTGCAGGCCGTCTAAGGGGTAGTTTCCACCCTTCGAAGTTTTTAAAAATTCGAAAACACCATTTAGAAAAGTTTAGTCAAGTTGAGAGTTGGTAGAGACATTGATGAACAGGTTTGGAATACTGTGTCAAGAGATGAATTATTTGCAGGCCGTCTAAGGGTCAGTTGTCACCCTTATAAGTTTTGAAAAATTCGAAATCACCATTCAGAAAAACTGAGCCAAGTTGAGATTTGGTAGAGGCATTGTTGAACAGGTCTGGAATACAGTGTCAAGAGATGAATTATTTGCAGGCCTGTCTCAGAGGTAGGTTCCATCCTTCTAAGTTTTTAAAAATTCAAAAACACTATTCAGAAATGTTTAGCCAAGTTGAGAGTTGGTAGAGGTATTAATGAACAGGTTTGGAATGGAATGGATCATTTGCATGCAGTCTAAGGGGTAGTTTTCACCCTTCTTAGTTTTGAAATTCGAAAAGGCCATTCAGAGAAGTTTAGCCAAGTTGAGAGTTGATAGAGGCATTGATGAACAGGTTTGGAATACTCTGTCAAGAGATGAATCATTTGCAGGCCGTCTAAGAAAAGTTTAGCCAATTTGAGATTCGGTAGAGGCATTATTTATATATAGAGATTTGTTCTTCAACGACTGATACGACTGTAGCTGTAGAGATGAGTTGCTGGCATCATCACATCACAAAATCTTCTAATGAATTCTCCTAGATTTAAAACACTCCGGAAGTAAAATACCTCTCCATTCGGATTTCTGGGCGAGAGGTGCTCGAGCGGGTTCACCATCGAAACATCTGAATGTATTTAAATAGACCTCTGTGACATCCGAGGTCTGAACAAAAACATTAACAATGTTCATTACCATCTACAGGCTGAGAAATCAGATATACTGGCTTTAACTGAGACGCAGGTCAACTTATCGACTAACACGACCTATATGCTCTGCCCTGGATATGAGCTCCCTACTCGTTTCAGATTCAGAGGAGGTTTATGTCTCTTCTCCAGGAATGATCTCTCATGCCATCGTGAGGAGGAACTGGAACCAAAAGAATTCGATGTAATGTGGCTCAAGATCGATAACAACAAACAGACAAAGTTCATCTGCTGCCTTTATCTATCACCAAACGAACCAACTCCTGGTGACCTCTTCGAATTCCTTTCTCTGAAACTCGATTTCATCCAACAGAATCACCCAGCAGCTGAAATCATCATCATGGGGGATCATGTCCACAACTCCACCTGGCTCAAATTCTCGAATAAAACAGATGACGCAAGACGTCTGGCTGAGGCTTTCCCTATCACCTATTGTCTTGAGCAACTGATAAATGAACCCACTCGGATCCCTGATATCAGCAATCATTATGCCAATACGCTCGACCTGTTATTCACTAACAATCCGGAACCGTAGGAAGTGAGAGTCCCTGCACCACTAGGAAACTCAGACCACACACTCATCTCCACGATATCACAGATTAGCCCAACTATACAGATGCGAAGGCTCGGCCTCCCGCCAGAACCAAATTTGCATGCGCATGTGCGGCGGCCGCCATGTTTTAACTGGTATATCCTTCAACCTCATTCTCATTTCATTTCTGTGCGTGCATCATCGAAGAGACATTGTTGTTTACATTTTATTGTGATTGTGTTTTATTGTATTTTAACGAGGTTTTAGAATTGTGTTAGTGACTTTGTGTACTAATTGTTATCCTTGATATAGTTGATACATAAGAGACAATACATTGTGTCATAACAGACTATTTTTTTATATTCCTGAAAAATGGCTCCTAAAGGAGGAACGATTTGTGACGTTCGTGGATGTTCTTCAAGAACTGGTGGAGATACGAGTCTTTTCTCATTTCTGAAGGATCCTGTGAGGTATGTTGACATGACCTGAAAATCAGTAATACTCAGTACAGACTCAAGATTATGGAACTGTTATATTGATAGATTTTTCCTCTCTTCAGGGCTGAATGCTGGCTGAGCGAATGTAATCGAGAGAATTTATTAGACAGACGTAGAAGATTTGCACAGAAACTTCAGAGTGTGTGAAAAACATTTTGAAATCAAATATATCACTCAATGTACAACTACTCGCAAGCACTTATTCCAGCTGGCTGTTCCTACCATATTCCCTCATGCTTTCGAGCATTCCTTGGAAGTTGATGCTAGTAGCACTGAGACACCTCATAAAAAAGTCACTGTCATATCTGGTGAGTAATATTCAAATATAATTAATATACCTCAGAAGTCATAACTGCCAAGAAGAAGACAAACTGAATGAAATTATTACTGATCTTCTCATAATGATTATTATTTCGAGAGATCAAAATTGATACCTCTGATGATTGAATGCCATTCCAATCTACTACTTCCTCTACAGTTCTTGCTCGAGTTATTTCAGGTATGTTGTGTATTCATGACATTATGACATTATTGATATCGAAATATTATTATTCACTCAGTAGGCGATCAAGTCTTAGATGTTATTCCAGTTTCTACTCGATTGAGGTCAACTGAAACATCAACACCTTCTTGCAGCTACGAAGTCTCCTCATCGAGGTCAACTGAAGCATCGACACCTTCTTGCAGCTATTAAGTATCCACTCCATCAAGGTCAACTCAAACACCAGCCACTTTGAGTTCTGGAACTCCACGAAAGCTGAAACTATGAGAAGCAGGAAGCCTGTGGACAAATCTTGTCATGATGTGAAGGATTGGAGTATAGAGGACTTCAATAAAATGTGTGACACATTTCTAGGTGATCCTTCATCAGGAATTGTTATAACACAAGCTACATTGAAAATGGTCAAACCTCAAGCACGAAGGTATTCTCCTGAGTACAAACAATTTGCTTTAACTTCATATTTCCTAGGACCACGAGCATATTTTTTCATGAATAAGATATTATGTCTTCCATTAAAGAGATGTTTAGAAAAATTGACCAGAAAACTGACATTCAAACCAGGTTTCCAAAATGAAACAATATTTAAATCACTGGAAATAAAATCACAGACCATGTTCAATCAAGACAGGCATTGTATTATATGCATTGATGAGATTTCTCTCAGAGGTAACTTGTATTACCATACAGGGCGAGATGATATTGTGGGGCTTCATGATGTAGGAAATGGTAATAAACAATCATTAATGCTCAAAATGCTTGTCATTATGGTTAGAGGGCTTTATAACAACTGGAAACGACAAATAGCATACTTTTTCATCAACACACAATTCTGTGCAGCTGAATTACGTTCTGTTATTGATGAGTGTGTATTGAGATTATTTCGAGCTGGTTTGTATGTGGATGCGCTTGTCAGTGATATGGGTTCTAATTTTGTTCAATTATCAAATATTCTTGGAGTCACACCTAGTAACCCTGAATTCAGAGTAGGTGACAAAAATATTATATATTTGTTTGATACTTGCCATTTGGTGAAGGCTACAAGAAATAATTTGTTTCAAAATGTTTTTTATTTTGATGATAGGAAACCATCATGTTCCTTCATTGATATATTTTTCCAACAAGACAGGAAACAAACATATAGATGTGCTCCCAAGCTTACTTCTTCTCACATTTGCCCCACAAATTTCAAAAAAATGAGGGTTAAATTTGCCACTCAAGTTCTGAGTAACTCAGTTGCCAGTGGAATGAATACCTATGTGAGTTTAGGTGCTCTTTTTACTGAAGCCATGGCAACAATTGAAGTTATTGAAAAATTTGACAAACTTTTTGATTTGTTGAATTCTTCAGAAAAAAATCACCCAAATAAATTCAAAAAAGTTTTTGAGGGGACTGACTCCCAAGTAGAATACTTGACATAAATGAGGGAGTTCATCAGTAAATCAGCAAATCTTGAATAAGAACGGAGATGATGTTACCTCCAGGATGAAGTTCAAGAATTGTTGGATAGTTACCATTAATGGTATTCTAAAACTGTGGGAAAAATTGAATGAAGCAGATTTCAAATATCTCAAAACTATGAGAGTGAATCAAGATGCACTAGAAATTTTTTTTGGTGCTATTAGACAGCAGGGAGGAAATTGTATAAATCCAACCCCCATTCAATTCGAGAGGGCTTTCAGGAAACTGTTTTGCCAAAACTTCTTCCATACGAGCAATATGAATTGTAATGATGATTTTGGTGATTTGTTAACGAAAATTAATTCGAATAATATAATCATCACCAATGAAGATTTTAAAGAATCACAGGAATGCAAATCAATTTCAATCATTGATTATGATTATAGACATGAAACTATGCCCATGCAAAATGCATTCAATGATGTATGTGGCTACTTGATCAAGAAAGCATTGAATGTTCATAGCTGTGAACTATGTAGAAAATATTCTGTAGAAGCTGGCAATTTAGATTATAATGAATTATACACATTTCAAAGCCATCGATAATCTAAATGTAAATATATGTAATGAATAAATGTAATAAATAATAATGTAGAATGTAAATTATAATAATGATATGCCTCAAACAATTCTGTATCAATATCAAATATTAATGTAAAAAAAACAACTGTTCATTATTTCTTGAATTCTATGCTCCTATCTGAAGAGTAAAAGAGTAACAATCAATAATATTCATCCATTTTTATTCATCTACTGTTTTCATTTTCACAAAAAAAAAATACATTCCATTATAGGTAACTATGTTATGAGCGCAAAGATAGCATTCCATTGTAGATATATTATGAGTGCAAGCATGTTTGCTCAGTGTAGATTCAACTTGAATCAGCGAAAGCACAATATATTTTCCTCAGTGTGGGTGTAAGTGGTACACAAGGTCATGAATTTCGGACCATCGAACATCAAAGGCGGCATCAAAGCTTTCGCATCTGTATAGTTGGGCTAATCTGTGACGATATGTCCTTACATCACTCCGCGAACCAGTCCAACACCCCCACGCACTGTTTGGCATTACAATTCAGACGACTAGGATGGCCTTCGCATGTTTTTTTCTGAGTTTCCTTGGGGGAGAATGTGTTTTGAATCGGAAGATCCTACGCAATGTGCTGAAGAGATTTTGGAAATCATCATTCTGGGAATGGAAACTTACATATCACATAGCACCAAATCAAGAACCACTGGTGAACCATGGTTCAATAGAACCTGTTCTGCGTTGGCGCAGAAACCCATGCCCGCAAACTAGAGCTGAAAATGTTGAAGCTAGGAATACATGCAATCGAACGATAGATGAGTCTAAAGAGGCATACAACACGAAGATAAGATCAAAGCTCATAGAGTGTCCAACTGGTTCCTGTTCATTTTGGACCTCAGCCAAGGCGATCGGGTGAAATTTCACTTCTAGCTCATTTCCTCGCTTCACAAAGGATGATAATACATTGGCTATAACACCCCATGAAAAAGCCAACACCTTCGCCAAAATGTTTGCAGACAATTCTACCTTGGATCCACGAGGCCAGGAACTTCCCAAAATCGCTACCATCGATAACCGTATGCCAGAAATTGTCTTCCGGCAACGCACAATCAGACACATTCTGCTTAGCCTCAACATCAAGGAGGCTATGGGGCCTGACGGAATACCGCCTATTGTTCTCAAGAAATGTGCCCCAGAACTAACCCCAGTTCTTTGCAGGTTGTTCACCCTTTCGTACAAACTCGGCGTATTTTCTTCTAACTGGAAGAAAGCTAGGGTCCAACTGATTCCAAAGAAGGGCAAGAAAACCCTCCCTGACAACTATAGACCGATTGCACTACTATCTGTGATCTGTGAAGTAATGGAAAAAGCAAACAACATCAAGCTCATCCGATATCTAGAGAGCTCAAGAATCGTGAAAGACCAGCAATATGGCTTTCGTCACCAGAGGCCAACAGCCTGTAGCCTTGGATATCTCCAAAGCATTTGACCAGATTTGGCACCAAGGCCTCCTAGCGAAACTTCCTTCATATGGTTTGCCGCCCCAACTGTGTCTTTTACTATCTAGTTTTCTTGCAGATAGATCACTCTACGTGGTGGTAGACGGGGTCTCTTCTGATACAATGACGATCAATGCTGGTGTTCCACAAGGCTCTGCCTTGGCACCAACTTTGTTCTTGCTCCACATCGATGATTGGTTGAATGTGACCTCCAGCCCAGTTCATAGCTTTGCGGATGATAGTATACTTCATTCCGCCTTTTCCTCTAGAGCCCCTATATCATCGAACGAGGCCAGAGGTGCAAGGCGAAGACAGGTCGATGCTTTGAATGAGGATCTGACAAGAATTCTGAAATGGGGATCTGAAAATCTAGTACAGTTCAATGCAACTAAAACTCAAGCTTTTATGTTGATCATGTCGGGTACCACTGTTCCTATGAGGTCGTCAATATCCTAGCTGGGTGTCACCTCTAACAGTGCTCTCTCATGAGACGATCATGTGAGGTCCATTGCGAAAACTGCTTCACAAAAACTTGGTTTTCTTTTCCGTTCGAAGAGATACTTCACCAGCAACTGCTTATGATCTACAAAGCACAAATTCGACCTGACCTGGAGTACTGTTCACATGTTTGGAGCTCAGCCCCCAAACAGACGCTAAAGCTCTTAGACTCAATCCAGGAGAGAGCTTGCCTTTTTTATAGATACTTTCACGGTCAGTGCTCAACGGAAATATCATCTATTATGAAACCACGTGCGATTCCTAGTAGAAGAACTAGACGAGCTCAGGCTGGTCACCCCTACACTGTCAGGCTCGAGACCTATCGAACATCGCTATACCAAGCATCATTTATCAATAGAACGGCAAAGTCAATCAAATATGGCTACTATGAGAAGAATAAATATTGAGTTCAAAATATCTGAAGATATTGAAACTTTCGAGAAAAACTAAACAAACGATCATATTCGATTTCTCGAAGAGTATAAATCCGTCAATGGATTTGCGAATTTACTTTCGTTCTCGAGAGTCCAATGATGATCATCCATATAAAGATACACGGTATAGTGTATATCACTATAATTTTTGTTCAATAAATGTTACTTCGAGATTCAAAGCAAGCGTGTAATATATTATTACGGAACTACGGGTGTGAAAACAGCAACGGTTCTACAGCAACGGTTTTTTTTTTCTTTTTTTTTTTCGTTTATGGTATTTCCTGGTGATTTTCTTATGTGAGTGCACCATTCCGCAGTTGTTGAAGAAGCTCCTAACAAGAAAATAATTAATGAAACAAAAACCACCCCTCAACAACCCTCCAAAGTAAAAAAATCTTGAAACGGTGAAACAGTTGAGAATACCCGTTGCTCGGGGTTTTCCGACAGAAATGAAGTGACTCACATTCGCTGAATACGCTCTATAGGGTGAAATAATTTGTGAACCAAAAACAACCCCTCAACAACCCTTCGAAGTAGGGAAATTCTTGAAACAGTTAATTTACCCGTTGCTCGAGTTTTTTCGACGGAAATGAACTAACTCACATCTGCTGAATACGCTCTATAGGGTGAAATAACTTGTGAATCAAAAACTATCCCTCAACAACCCTTCGAAGCAAGAAAATTCTTGAAACAGTTAATATACCCGTTGCTCGAGTTTTTTCGACGGAAATGAACTAACTCACATCTGCTGAATACGTTCTATAGGGTGAAATAATTTGTGAATCAAAAACTACCCCTCAACAACCCTTCGAAGTAAGAAAATTCTTGAAACAGTTAATATACCCGTTGCTCGAGTTTTTTCGCCGGAAATGAACTAACTCACATCTGCTGAATACGCTCTATATGTTGAGGAGTAGTTCACCCTATAGAGCGTATCCAGCAGATGTGAGTTAGGTCATTTCCGTCGAAAAAACTCGAGCAACGGGAATATTAAATGTTTCCAGAATTTTCTTACTTCAAAGGGTTGTTGAGGGGTAGTTTTTGATTCACAAATCATTTCACCCTATAGAGCGTATTCAGCAGATGTGAGTTAGTTCATTCCCGTCGAAAGAACTCGAGCAAAGAGATTATAAACTGTTTCAAGAATTTTCTTACTTCGAAGGGTTGTTGAGGGGTAGTTTTCGATTCACAAATTATTTCACCCTATAGAGCGTATCCAGCAGATGTGAGTTAGTTCATTTCCGTCGAAAAAACTCGAGCAACGGGTATATTACTGTTTCAAGAATTTTCTTACTTCGAAGGGTTGTTGAGGGGTAGTTTTTGATTCACAAATTAGTTCACCCTATAGAGCGTATTCAGCAGATGTGAGTTAGTTCATTTCCGTCGAAAAAACTCGAGCAACGGGTATATTAACTGTTTCAAGAATTTTCTTACTTCGAAGGGTTGTTGAGGGGTAGTTTTTGATTCACAAATTATTTCACCCTATAGAGCGTATTCAGCGAATGTGAGTTAGTTCATTTCCGTCGAAAAAACTCGAGCAACGGGTATATTAACTGTTTCAAGAATTTTCTTACTTCGAAGGGTTGTTGAGGGGTAGTTTTTGATTCACAAATTATTTCACCCTATAGAGCGTATTCAGCGGATGTGAGGTACTTCATATCCGTCGAAAAAACTCGAGCAACGGGTATATTAACTGTTTCAAGAATTTTCTTACTTCGAAGGGTTGTTGAGGGGTAGTTTTTGATTCACAAATTATATCACCCTATAGAGCGTATTCAGCAGATGTGAGTTAGTTCATTTCCGTCGAAAAATCTCGAGCAACGGGTATATTAACTGTTTCAAGAATTTCCCTACTTCGAAGGGTTGTTGAGGGGTTGTTTTTGGTTCACAAATTATTTCACCCTATAGAGCTTATTCAGCGAATGTGAGTCACTTCATTTCCGTCGGAAAACCCCGAGCAACGGGTATTTTCAACTGTTTCACTGTTTCAAGATTTTTCTACTTTGGAGGGTTGTTGAGGGGTGGTTTTTGTTTCATTAATTATTTTCTTGTTAGGAGCTTCTTCAACAACTGCGGAATGGTGCACTCACATAAGAAAATCACCAGGAAAGACCATAAACGAAAAAAAAAAAAGAAAAAAAAACCGTTGCTGTAAAACCGTTGCTGTTTTCACACCCGTTACGGAACTGGGGTTCGTTTTATTCAAACAAAAACAATACTCGAACAATTTCAATGTCTGTTTTTACACAACACGATTTCTCACTGACAATGAATATCTTTTCAACTGCACACTAGTGCTATCGATATAACTCTTTAATACTCTCAGATACTCTCTCTAATAATCTCTGTCTCTCATGGGTTGCCGCGATGCTTATATAGTAGTCTTCAATTCTGAAAAATTCCATTCGAGAGAATTCGACGTTCCAGATTTAGCGCGAACCTTTTGAATTTTATTTGAGTTTACTCACGTAGATGATGTTTTGTTTGATGAATATTTGTTCTTTATGTTGGACCAAATTGTTTTGTTGTATATTATTGGAATTATAATGTTTGAAGTAACTGTGTTTTATTGCTTTCTCTTTCATATTGAAGGAAATTCATGGTGTTTTTGGATTATCCAAATTTTATAAGGGTGAAAACTAACCCTTAGACGGCCTGCAAATAATTCATCTCTTGACACAGTATTCCAAACCTGTTCATCGATGCCTCTACCAACTCTCAATTTGGCTAAACTTTTCTGAATGGTGTTTTCGAATTTTTCAAAACTTAGAAGGGTGAGAACTACCCCTTAGACGGCCTGCGAATGATTCATCTCTCGACACAGTGTTTCAAACCTATTTATTATTGCCTCTACCGAATCTCAACTTGGCTAAAATTTTCTGAATATTGTTTTCGAATTTTTCAAAACTCAAAGGGTGAAAACTACCCCTCAGACGGCCTGCAAAAGATTCATCTCTTGACAGAGTATTCCAAACCTGTTCAATAATGACTCTACCAAATCCCAACTTGGCTGAACTTTTCTGAATGGTGTTTTCGAATTGTTCAAAATTTGGAAAGGTGAAAACTACCCCTGAAGACGGCCTGCAAATAATTCATTTCATGACACTGTACTCCAGACCTGTTCAATAGTGCCTCTACCGAGTCTCAACTTGGCTTAACTTTTCTCAATGGTGTTTTCGATTTTTTCAAAACATAGAAAGGTGAAAAATAACCCTCAGACGGCCTGCAAATAACTCATCTCTTGACACAGTATTCCAGACCTGTACAGTAATGCTTCTACCAAAACTCAACGTGGCTGAAGTTTTCTGAATGGTGTTTTCGAATTTTTTCAAAACTTACAAGGGTGAGAACAGTCTGCAAACGATTCATCTCTTGACACAGTATTCCAAACCTGTTCAATAATGCCTCTTCTCAATCTCAACTTGGTTTAACTTTTCTGAATGGTTTTTTTCGTTTTTTTTTTTCAAAACTTAGAAGGGTGAAAACTACTCCTTATACGGCCTGTAAATAATTCATTTCATGACACTATATTCCACACCTTTTCAATAAAGCCTCTTATGAATCTCAACTTGGCTAATCTTTTCTAAATGGTGTTTTCCAATTTTTGAAAACTTAGAAGGGTGAAAACTACCCCTTGGACGGCCTGCAAATAATTTATCTAGTGCCATGGTATTATGGATATAGTATTCTATCAACTTGTTCATGTACCAAACTTCAGTTATTCGAGTTTTTTCTGAGTGGCGGTTTTCATTTATCATTACTCATGTCATGTCAACGACTCATGATCCATGATTTTCAAAAGTTCTATTTGTACTCGGAGTGTGAAATTCAATCATGATTCTTATATAGCTAGATTAAACATTGTTTTCGTAATAAAATTATGTTCCGACGCCACTGGTAAAATGGCTGCTGGAAAGTGGCTGCTAAGTTCTTACCGGTTATTTCTCTCCTTTACGTAAACGCCTCAGATTATGTATAACCGAAAACGGTGGACATTTCGAACTGCTACTTTAATTTGTTTTTTTCCTTTTTCTTCCATTCAAAAATATGTATTGATCAAAAGTACCAAAAACATCATCAAACTTTAATTTTTATTCAAACCTTGTTGGGACAGACTTATGCTATCTACTTATTGCTCAGTAACGTGGCACAGGGAGGTGATATTATCGACAAAATTAAAAACAAAATTGTTCATGGCCTGCTGAAATATCGTTATACCGATATCATGTAACTACAAAAACTCAAATATCTCACGAACGGCTCAATTTTTTGTATTTGAATAAGAGTACCTTTTACATGTAATTTTCTTCGCTCCATCGAATGCTCCTGTTTTTCCACCGAAAATAATACAGGGCAAAAAGTTTTCTACAAAAAATCATGACTCACCCTCTGAAAACAGCCTTTATAACAATATCAGAAATGTGGAAGTGTGTCGAAAAAATGTATTTTGACAACATACATTCATGCACGAAATTTCAATCGGGTGGCTTTCATCGTTCAGAAGTTATGCGGAGAAATTATTTTAATTTTATCAACTTTGGAAGGATATATCTCCCTTAATATGCATTTTGGGCCATGAATTTAATCATCAAACTACACTTATTTTTCAATGTATAATGGAAAATATAATGGAAAAATTTAAATTTCAGAGCTGCTTTCGAAAAAATAAAATTGTTGATGGTGGCCCTACAAATTAACGTAGGATTTCGACTGTCACTAGTGTCTTCTAGGGAGAAGTAGGAATCATTATCCCAATTATTTTTAGATATACATATCATAATTTCATTGAGATATACATATATAAGTCCTTTATCATTTGACTCACCTTGTTCAGCTTTGGCGTAGAAATGAATAAGAGCAACTGTTATAAAAGGTAGGAAACGCCACATCACGCCCATCACAGCTTCAGTGTGGAGAAGGTCCGGCCCTCATCGGCAGACTTTTAACTACTTCATTCTGGAACAAATGAAAAAAAAATAAATCAGGGTAGGTACAGAAGATGATGGAACAACATACAAGCTAATATACCGGTGTGAAAACACCAACGAGACGGCAGCCAGCACCGAATTAAATCTGGAAAGGGGGGCCGCAGAGTGACGCGTCGATTTTTCGAATTGAAAATTGAATAGATATAGTTTATTCTCGATCCATTAACACTGCATCACATTTCAATTGAAGGCATATTTATACAGGCTGATTCACGGTGGATGGCACATTAGACGATTCTGGTGAACCAGACAACGGATCACTTTGAAAATTTTCGACAATGCGGTGTTGCCATTTCTATAAGAAAGTCGTAGAAACTTGAACTTTTCAAATGGAGCAAATACCCAACTTATTATGCATTATACGTATATACGTGTAAATACGAGTATATATATGTTATATACACGTGTAGTATATACGTACATGTGTCTTCATTCTTATTCAATGTCTATGGACATAGATCACGCATTTATTTTCACCCCAGTATTTGAATTAATTTTTTGCACAAATTTATACAATAAATCTATATTTATTTTTTCCACGGAAACGAAGCCTAACAAAACAATTCAAGAGGCCAAAATTTTGGTCAATAGAATGTGAAAAATTCGAAAAAAACCAGTGGAGCACATTTTATTGACAATAATATTCGGTAGGGTGCCCCGGGGACGCCACTGGATTTCATGATTCCAATTCAGTGATGGCTAGATCAGCCCGTCATAACAAAAAATAACAATGCCAAATTTCAAAAGAATCGGTGAAAGGATTTTTGAGATAATCATGAAAAAAACGATTTTTTCAACAATGTTTAACGCAGTGTAAATACTTTGGAAAAAAGACAATGTAGATACTTGGGAAAAAGCTGTAGAGTTAGATAAGAATCATGAAATCGAGTTGACAAAAATGAGACAACCGAGAATTAAAATTGTGAATTTCACACAGAATATGTCTGCTGATGAAATAACTGAAAGCATCGTTGAATAAGATGACATAGAAGATAATATTCGAAGCACATATATCAGGAAAACAAGAAAAGGTTGTAGTACAATTCATTGTGTCTGTTCCGCAACAGCCTTTCAACAGATCATGGTGAAAAAAAAACTTTGCATTGGGTGGGAAAGACTGCCAATCTACGAAGATCTAGATGTGCCAAGATGTTTTGAATGTCGAGGTTTCTACCATAAAATAAATGATTGCCGCAATGGACTAGCTTGCCCAAATTGTAAAGAGGAACAAGAAGAAAATAACTGCCAAAACAAACTAAATGTTGTATAAACTGTGTCACTTCAAAAGAAAAATATAAAACGACATACAATACTCAACACTATGCCACTGATTTGCTTTGTCCTAGTGTGGCATACCAAAAACGGATTCTTCCAAGTACCTACACCCCAGAATGGTCATAGCATACGAAGATGCTGTACTAGAAGACCTTCAACTTGTAGGAAGAAATCTTGGTGGATACATCAATACGCCAAATAGCAAGTACAACGCCAATAGTGTATTCATCTCAATATCAGAAGTATCAAAAAAAAAAATTGATGGACTTTTAGTTACTTTTTCAACATATAATATACATTTTGATATTGTTATTCTGAGTGAATGTTTTAGGTTAGATACATTACAGAAAATTAATGTTCCTAGTTATGAATCATATAATAACAATGCTGATTTCAATAAAAATGACGGAGTCGTAATATTTCATAAAGAAAATTTGAATATCAAAATAACTAGCTTTAAACTTGTTATCTGTGGAGTTACATTAAGTATTGTAAATGCTACTGTTGATGGTACATCGTTTCGAATTATTGCATTATACCGATCAATCTAATATCATTTTTAGAAGAAATTGATAACTACCTTTTGAATTGAATGAATATATATCTGTAATGGAAAGACATGGGTTTTCACCTTATACTTACAACGGCCGACTCGTGTAACTAAAAACACATCTTCTTACATAGACCACATATTTATCAAGCAGAAACATGTAGGTAATATAAGTGTTAATTCGTATATATGGAGACACACCTGCTCAGATGCAAGAAAATACTAATGGAGCATATCAAAAAATCAAAAAAGTAAACGCAGAAAAATTGCTTTCATTTATAGAAAACGTAACCTGGACAAAGGTCACAGCAGCAAATGACGCTCAAGTAGCTGCAGATTTTTTTACGGACACTTTTCAGCATTTGATAAATGAATGCACGGTAATAAAAATTATTCAGGAAAAAAAGTCAAAATAATTGAACCTTGGATTACGGAAGGCCTCACAAGGTCTATTATCACAAGAGATATTTAAAAAAAAACCAATGGTGAAGTAATTTCACGATAGATTCGGAAGAACGATATAAAGCATATAGAAATCGATTGAATAGTCTTTTAGAAAATGTGAACACAACTACTACAAAAACATAATAACACAAAATCAAAATACCATGAAAAACATATATCAAGTCATTTCTGAGGCGACAAACGAAAAGTGTTGATAATGGCTAACTAAAATGATTGAGAAAATAAATATATCACAAAATTTCTCATTAAATAATATTCCCATCAATAATAACTCCTTATTTTCAACTCCTGTTACAGAAAATGAAGTATTCCTCTGCATCAATTCTTCAAGAAATAGTAGTGCACCTGGTTATGATGGAATCACTCCCTGTTTATTGAAACTTACTGCAGGATACATTCTGCACCCTCTTAGCCATATTATTAACTGTTATTAACTTGATATTTGATAATGGAAAATTTCCCAAACAATTTGAAAACTCTATTATAACCTCAATTCACAAAGCAGGTGACCAAAATAAAATTTCAAGTTATCGCCCGATTAGCTTAATTAATAATTTCTGACAAATTACTGAAAAATGCCTGAAAAAAAAAGGTTTAATAAACTTTCTAAAGAGCAACAAAATATTATGTGAATATCGGTATGGGTTCTGAGAAGGTAAAAGCACATCAGATGCCATGTATGAGGTCATTAATGAAGTTTCAAGCAATCTTAATAACAATAAAAAATGTATCGCAGTTTTCTTGGATTTGGCGAAGGCCTTCGACACGGTAAATCATGAAAAATTACTTTTTTTTTATCTGTGGACAACACGATGTTCGAGGAACATCGTGTTAGCCAGCGGTGGAATTCTGGGAGAGAAGGAAGGTGTTGGAATTTTTCTTGAAAGTTTGGAGGTTGTGAGCATCAGGAAAGACTTCACGAGGCAAAGAATTCCACAACTTTGCCGTTCTATTGATGAATGATGCTTGGTATAGCGATGTTCGACAGGTCTCGAGCCTGACAGTGTAGGGGTGACCAGCTTGAGCTCGTCTGGTTTGTCTACTAGGAATCGCGCGTGGTGGCATAATATATGATATTTCAGCTGAGCACCGACCGTGAAAGTACCCATAAAAAAGGCATAGATCGCCGACCTTTCTATGATGATCTAGAGAGGTCAATGATTTGGTGAGTGTTGTATCATCGACTAGGCGAATAGCTCTCTTCTGAATTGAATCTAAGAGCTTTAGCGTATGTTTGGGGGCTGAGCTCCAAACATGTGAACAGTACTCCAGGACAGGTCGAATTTGTCCTTTGTAGATCATAAGCAGTTGCTGGGATGTGAAGTATCTCTTCGCACGGAATAGAAAACCAAGTTTTTGTGAAGCAGTTTCCGCAATGGACCTCACATGATCGTCCCATGAGAGAGCACTGTTGGTGGTGACACCCAGCATGGATATTGACGACCTCATAGGAACAGTGGTACCCGACATCATCAAATTGTGCATTGTGTGATCAGCCTTCTTGGTGAACATACAAGCTTGAGTTTTAGTTGTATTGAACTGTACTAGATTCTCAGATCCCCATTTCAGAATTCTTATAATAATATTATAATACTGCAAGTGATAGAGCGATATGGAATTCGTGGTACTGTGTTGAATATTTCCAGACTATCTAAACGACCGCTCACAATATGTAAAAGTCAATGAAAGTTCAAGTGATCCTCAACTGGAGAGAGTGAGTGTACCTCAGGGGACAGACCTGAATTCCACAGCATCAATATTAAGTGCATTGGATACATAAAAGAAGTTGGAACATGTAACATATTCGACAAAGCGAATTAGAAAACTAATTAACAGATTTGAGTCAAGGGATATCTTGAGCAAAAATTATATTATATATCGAGTGGAATCACTCTTGATATATGGATACTAGTTTGGGGAGCACTATATGGAAATTCATTTAAGACTTTGTCTACAATACAAAATTATGTACTGAAAATAATTTATAAAAAAGGTAGACGATACCCAACCAGACTACTTTATGGAAAAGATATATGCAACATAAGATCGCTGTACTTTCATACATTGGTAATATTCATGCATAAAGATCATATCTTGCATAATATTGTGACCCGTAGTATGACGGGCAAACTGCTGAAAGTATCTAACTCTAATAAAAATGTACATACACGATTTGCTTACCATCCAGCCCCGAAGGATTACAATTTATTACCTTTGAGTATTAGGAATATTAAAAACAAAAAAAATTCTTCAATGCGATGTAAAACGTTCATAAATGACAACTATGTATCATTTATGAAACTAATAAATTAATTAACCTTACACTTATTACTATCAATTATGAAATTGTTTCATATAAGAAAGATATATTTGTTGAATCAAGTAAAAACTGCATCATGAATATGCTCTGCACAACTCAAGTGTTGAATGACTTTGGTGCATATCTATAGATAATATAAATTTATTGGTAATTTTAGTGAGAATTGTCGATATGTTAGAACTAGGTATTTGTATGAGACTGTTTATGAATAGCGTTTATAAATAAATAAATAGATAAATAAATGAAAATAAATATCTCTATGTTGAAAACTACATATGAAATAAATTTCTTATTTCATCATGCACAATCACCCCCTTGATTTTTTGCGCATAATTTTCGGACACCCTGTTTATACGTATACGTACTATACGTACGTGTTCTACCTATCAAAGAGGTCACATTTTCCTGAAACACCTTGTAGAAATAATGAAAATATAAAGTTGCGACATGAATGAAAGATTTTTGTTAATTTTTTTTTTATCCATTCAACATGATCTGACACTTGAAATATTCTGTAGCATCAATTCCACCACTCTCCCACCCTGTTGAAGAAATAAACAAAATATGAAGTTATGAATCAAGTTAAAAGACTTTTGATTATTTGTTTTTTCACTGGAATATATGGATTCCCCTCTCCTAAACATGACCTGATGTTTGAAATATTTTGCAGCATCCATTCACACCCTCTTCCGCACCCTTGAAGAAATAATGAAAATATCCAGTTACGACTCAAATCATAACCTTTTGATCAATTTTTTCACTAGAATAGATGAATTCTACTCTCCTTAACATGACCTGAGGGTTGAAATATTTTGTAGCATAATTTGATATACAGGGTGAGTCAAAAATGTGTACCGAGCTTTCTGGGGGTGATAGAACATTGAAAAATAAGTGTAGTTTGATGATTAAACTCATGGCCCAAAATGCATATTAAGGGAGATATATCCTTCCAAAGTTGATAAAATTAAAATAATTTCTCCGCATAACTTCTGAACGATGAAAGCCACCCGATTGAAATTTCGTGCATGAATGTATGTTGTCAAAATACATTTTTTCGACACACTTCCACATTTCTGATATTGTTATAAAGGCTGTTTTCAGAGGGTGAGTCATGATTTTTTGTAGAAAACTTTTTGCCCTGTATTATTTTCGGTGGAAAAACAGGATCATTCGATGGAGCGAAGAAAATTACATGAAGAAGGTACTCTTATTCAAATACAAAGAATTGAGCCGTTCGTGAGATATTTGAGTTTTTGTAGTTACATGATATCAGCAGATTGATTTTATTCATCGCGAGATTCATCGGTAACAATATTTTAGCAGGCCATGATGAATAATTTTGTTCTCAATTTTGACGTTCATGTCATCAACATTCGAGTCAACATTGTTGTAGTCGATTTGTTCGTGTGGTTTTTCTGTGTCATTTATCACTGCGATTATCAACTGAGATTTCAAGAAATATGGCAGGTTATTCGTTCTCTGAACAAACTGATATGCTTCTAATGCTTGGCGAGTGCTTCGGAAATGCAAATGCTGCTGAAATATCGTTATATATAAATATACAGGGTGTCCTTAAAAGGTCTTTACAAAAAGCTACCACATATTCTTCAGACCAAAACAATTCGATACAAGCAAACTTACCTCAGTAAAAAGTTGCTTAGTTTGGGCGCTAGACGGCTCTGAAGTTGAAATTTTCAAATCGATTTTGCTTCATAACTTTTGAACGGCTCATGAGATTTTTTTCAAATTTGGTACGTTGGCATAGACTCATCGGGCAATGAAACTCATATCATAATCATAATGAATATCATTCCATGGGCGTAGAACTTGATTTTTTCAGTAAATAAACATCTAAAACTCCTACGCCAATGGAAAAAAAATAGTTTCAATATGAAATCTAAATTATTCAACTCATTCACTACAAAAAAGGTACTCTTGACAAAAGTCGATTCCTCTCATGGTTTCGACAAAATTTTAATTTTAGTGATTTAGAGCATAATTAATAATAAAACGATTAACAGATATTTCATAAAAATTGTTCAAAATGTTCACCATTTTCACGTATACAAAGATTTATACGACGCAAAAAGTTGAGATGTACTTTTTGCATAGGTTATTTGTATTGAAAATAAGTAGCACTGTTTTTTTTTTCTGAAGACTATTATTATCTGCTCGAAAACAGTGATATTCACATTCTTGGTTTCCATAGTTTCATCTGTGTTGATTTGTCGAGTTTTATTGACGTTGATTGTTGATATCGGACTTTTCTGATTTATCATGGCCGTACAATACACCAATGAAGAATACACCGATATGTTATTGGTATTCGGATATTGTCAAGGAAATGGTCGAGAGAGTGTGAGGGTGTATTCGGCAAGGTTTCCAAATCGTCGCGTACCAAGCCACCCAACCTTTGCTGCAGTTGAGAGACGTCTTCGGGAGACCGGTCATTTTGCTTCTAGAACTGGTGATTATGGAAGACAGCGTTATGTAAGGATTCCCGAAGTCGAAGTAGAAATTTTAGACCGTATTGAAGAAAATCCAGAATTGAGTACTAGACGGATAAGTAATGAACTAGAAGTTTCTAGGAATGCCGTTCATGAAGTACTAAGAGAACAATTATTATACCCATACCACAAGACGCCAGTTCAAGATTTATTAATCCATGATTCACAAAGTCGTCTGATGTTTTGTAGGTTCATTAATTTGCAAAGAGAAATGAATCTGAACTTTGGAAAGAATATTTTGTTCACTGATGAAGCCTGTTTCACGAGAAGAGGAATAACTAATTTTCATAATGAACACGTTTATGCAATTGAAAATCCTCATTCCAATAAAATAAACCATTTTCAACACGAATTCAAAATCAACGTTTGGGCTGGAATAATAGGAAATTTTATAATTGGTCCTGTCATACTTCCACAAAGATTAACAGGAGACATGTATTTACAACATCTACGAAATACGTTGCCAAATTTGTTGGAAGATTTACCACTCCAACATCGGGTAGATATGTGGTTTATGCACGATGGAGCTCCACCACATTTTTCGGTGGATGTTAGGAATTTTTTAAACCAACAGTACCCAGACAGATGGATAGGTAGAGGTAATGATGCACCCGTGAATTGGCCACCACGTTCTCCAGACTTAACACCGATGGATTATTTTGTATGGGGTTATCTCAAGTCTACGGTTTACAAGACCCCTGTGAATACTGTAGAACAATTATGGCAACGTATCCAACAGGCGACGAATAATCTTACAGGCGATGAAGAAGTTATGCAAAGAGTACATTTCAACTTTTTGCGTCGTATAAATCTTTGTATACGTGAAAATGGTGAACATTTTGAACAATTTTTATGAAATATCTGTTAATCGTTTTATTATTAATTATGCTCTAAATCACTAAAATTAAAATTTTGTCGAAACCATGAGAGGAATCGGCTTTTGTCAAGAGTACCTTTTTTGTAGTGAATGAGTTGAATAATTTAGATTTCATATTGAAACTAATTATTTTCCATTGGCGTAGGAGTTTTAGATGTTTATTTACTGAAAAAATCAAGTTCTACGCCCATGGAATGATATTCATTATGATTATGATATGAGTTTCATTGCCCGATGAGTCTATGCCAACGTACCAAATTTGAAAAAAATCTCATGAGCCGTTCAAAAGTTATGAAGCAAAATCGATTTGAAAATTTCAACTTCAGAGCCGTCTAGCGCCCAAACTAGGCAACTTTTTACTGAGGTAAGTTCGCTTGTATCGAATTTTTTTGGTCTGAAGAATATGTGGTAGCTTTTTGTAAAGACCTTTTAAGGACACCCTGTATTTGTATTTTCAAAAAAAAAAAAAATTTTTTCAAAAACAAGGTGTCACTGACCAATAGAGAATTTCTCTTTTAGGTATCTAAAAGTTTAATTTCAAGCGCAGTGACATTTTGGGACAGATCCTAAATCTGTCCTTACTACAAATATATTGCAATAATTTTTAATAACTTCTACTCTATTTTTTAGAAACGAGGAGAGAAAATCCCATCAAAAGCTGAAAAATGAATGTACCACCTCCTCGAAGAACTTACAGACAGTATTTAACAAATAGGTATGGGCCTAACATCAATCATCAGTTTCGGAATCTTGAAAATTTATACATAAAACTGTCTCACACCGAAAACAGTTTAACTTTTCTTTGTAAATGTCGTGACAATGGAGTGATACCAAGAGGGTTACGTTTGAAAGCACCATTTTATAGTAAGAAATGTGAATGGATAGTTCTGAAAGCAAGTAAGGCATTGGTAAGAGAAAGAATAAATTTCCACAAATACAACAAGGTAAGAACAAGAAATATCATCTCACAGTTAAAACAAACTTTATACAACGTTTTACACGAAGATGATTCAACACATATATTCATTTCTGTGAACAACTCATACAAAAAAGAGAATGACAAGAACAAATTGATACACATAGGAAAATTCAATAAACTCATTGAAGAAAGGAATTTAAAAAAAATGAGATTAGAACATCGTCAACAAAATTTCATGAATAGAACTGTTATAAACCTATCCTCAAGAACATTAACAGATTCTGAAAAATTAATACTGTCAAAAGGTATGAATTTTTCAATCACCCCGAATCATATTCCAAAATTAGATTTGATAACAGCTATTGAACAAACTGCACAAAGACTTCCTGATGAATTTTCTAATGAATATAGAATCAGAAATAAAATAATTATTGAGAAAAAACATGAAATAACACCAAACATCACAAGAGAAGAGAAAAACACACTTAATAATCTTAAACATGATGATACAATCAAAATACTTCCAGCTGATAAAGGCAACGCTACAGTCATTATGAACAAAAATGAATATAATGATAAAATAATACAAATTATAAATGAAGGCAATTACACAAAATTGAATAGAGATCCAACAGCAAACATAGAGAGAAAGATACGAAACATAATGAAAAAACACGAAAATGAACTTACACTAACAGATAGGATACATATATCCAGATACCATAGCAAACCCCCACATTTCTATGGACTTCCAAAAATACATAAACCAAACAATCCATTAAGACCAATCGTGAGTTCGATAGGATCTCCTTGTCAAAATTTATCACGATTTCTTTTAGATATAATAAAACCTTTATCAGGAAATAGTGAAAGTTTCATTAGAAATACTGCTCATTTCTTGGAGAAACTAAATAACATCCATCTCGATACAGATGATATTTTAGTAAGTTTCGATGTAGTGAGTTTATTTACTAATGTTCCTATAGAAAAAACTTTACAAATAGTGAAAAAGAAACTGGAAGATGATGAAAAACTCATTGAAAGAACTAAACTGAGTGTAGAAGGCATTTTAGAATTTTTGGAACTATGTCTCAAAACAACTTACTTTCAATTAGATCATGATTTTTATCAACAAAATTTTGGTATGGCCATGGGTTCACCATTATCTCCTATTCTAAGTAATATATTCATGGAAAATTTTGAAGAGAATATTGTGAAAAAATTCAGTAAACAACCAAAGACTTGGTGGAGATATGTGGATGATATTTTCATTATTTGGCCACATAACCGTATGGAACTAGATAATTTTCTAAATTATATAAACAATATCGAACCAACAATCAAATTCACTTTAGAAATCGAATGTAATAATCAATTACCATTCTTAGATGTCCTCATTAAAAAATCAGATAACAATTTGATAACAAGTGTATATCGTAAAAATACACACACCGACAGATACCTCAATTTTCAATCGAATCATCATACAAGTATAAAGAAAGGAATAATCAAATCACTTCATGATAGAGCCAAATCCATATCATCGAACCACCAAATTTTCAATGCCGAAATGAACCATATAAAAGATGTTCTACAACTCAACACTTATCCGAAACATTTCATTGACAAAACAATACACCAAATTGAGAACAGACAGAATATACAACAAACACAAAGACAACCAACACTGATAACAAATGTAATCCCATACATTCCCGGAATATCTGAAAAAATTAAACGTGTTGGTGACAAGTTTCGAGTGAAAACAGTGTTCAAGACAGAAAATACAATGAGATCGATTTTGACTCATACAAAACCGAGAAATGAAGAACAGTCATCAAAAAATTGTATATATAGTATACCATGTGTTTGTGGAAAATATTATACCGGTGAAACCAGCAGGCCTCTATCAGTAAGGATGAAAGAGCATAAGAACAATATAAAGAGAAGATATACTGACAAGTCAAAATTAGCTGAGCATATCCTTACTGAGAATGGACAACATATGGCCGATTGGAGTAATATTAAGATCTTAGGAAAAGAAGACAACAACCAAAAACGGAAAATCAAAGAGTCTGCTTGCATTCTCCTGAACGGAGACAATAATATTGCTTCTTGTTCAGTTGATATAGATAGAACTTGGCATCCACTTCTGAAACTTGAATATGAAAATGAAAAATTCGATATCAATTAATGACAACACCTCGTAACCAGAATTCCTCCGTCAGCCAAATTGTCACTTTTCAGTGTCAAAATCGGAAACATCGAAAAAAGTTTACGAAGAAAAATATTTCAATTGTGTTGAGAACGGGAGCAGATTCGTTCCCGAAACGTCCACCAAGATAAGTAGAGGTTTTATTATTATTAAATATATTTGTATTTCCAAAATTTTTTTCAAAAACAAGGTGTCACTGACCAATAGAGAATTTCTCTTTTAGGTATCTAAAAGTTTAATTTCAAGCGCAGTGACATTTTGGGACAGATCCTAAATCTGTCCTTACTACAAATATATTGCAATAATTTTTAATAACTTCTACTCTATTTTTTAGAAACGAGGAGAGAAAATCCCATCAAAAGCTGAAAAATGAATGTACCACCTCCTCGAAGAACTTACAGACAGTATTTAACAAATATCTCTTATTCTTCTATGGAAAACTCTATAATGTTTTCGATTGCTGTTGTCCCAAGTATACGTTTAAATCCAAAAATAAATATCCTCCTTGGTATAATGGTAGCATAATCAAAGACATCCAGTCTAAAAGCAGACTCAGGCGCAAATACAAGCGGGAAAATAATTTGCAGGCCTTTGAGGATTTTAAACACCTTCGGACAAAAGTAAAACATGATGTTGATGTTGCATACAGAAAATTCTTAGACAAAACCGAGGAAGAGATACACACCGATCCCAACAGATTCTGGTCATTTATAAATAATATAAACGAGGTAGCTCCAAAATATCGCAAGTAATGAATTTCGAAGGCCAATTGCTGGAGGGGCCTTCTAATATTCTAAACGGTTTTGCAAACCACTTCAAACATTCCTATACCGACACTTCCCCTCTTCAACTTAACTCTGAGACTGATAATAATCATTTTCTAAACATATCAAACTTCAGTGAGAACGAAGTATATGAGGCACTAAGGTCGCTTAAGCCAAAAAAGACCACTGGTCCAGACGATATTCCAGCTTTCATCTTAAAAGACTGTGCATCTGTGCTTGCTCGTCCTCTCGCTAATCTAATCAATATTTGCTCGAAATCGGGTACAATACCAAGGATCTGAAAATCCTCAAAGGTTCGTCCCATTTTCAAGAAAGGAGATAGACGGGATATCTCAAATTATCGGCCTATCTCTATTATTTGCAACTTTGCAAAGGTTTTCGAGATTCTGCTGGAGCGAGATATATATCGTCATGTGAGGTGCAATATTAGTACAAACCAACATGGATTCATGAAAGGCCGTTCAACGGCGACCAACCTTCTGACTGTAACCCAATATATTGCTGAATCTATTGACAACAGAGCCCAAACTGATGTTATTTACACAGATTTCTCTAAGGCCTTTGACAGACTGGACCATGGCATTTTACTCAACAAACTTGTAGCCTTTGGATTATCTCCCTCTTTAATTGCACTCTCTCAATCCTATCTGTGGGATCGAAAGCAATATGTCCAGCTGAATGGTATTAAGTCTGTCGAATATAGTGCCTCCTCCGGTGTTCCACAAGGGTCAATTCTAGGACCGCTGCTTTTCAATATATTCATCAATGATATTGCAGATGCTATAAATGTAAACTTTCTTTTGTATGCTGATGACCTAAAACTATACTGCCTCGTGGAGAACATAGGTGATTGCGAGAACCTCTCAGCAAATTTAAGGCGGGTTGTAGAATGGTGTCATCGAAACAACTTGTCACTAAATCCGGATAAATGTAAAGTTATGTCCTACAGTTTGAAAACGAATATCCTAATCTTTGATTACTCAATAGAAAATGTTGCCCTTGAAAGACCAGAAACATTTACTGATCTTGGCGTCACGTTTGACACTGCACTATCTTTTAGTAGGCATATTGATAATGTTGTATCCTCCTCCTATCGTATGTATGGATTAATTGCACGTTACAGTAGTGATTTCAAAGAAATCTCGACCTTAAAAACTTTATTCTATTCTTTCATCAGATCAAAGTTGGAATATGCTTCAGTGTGGAGTCCCTTTAACCAATATGATATAATTCGAATAGAAGCAATCCAAAGACGATTTTTAAAACTGCTAAGCCTAAAAACTGATGGCACCTATCCACCAATAGGAACACCTCACACTGAATTACTACAAAAACATAACTTTCTTAGTCTCGAACGAAGGCGTGACTATTATAGTGTAGTATTAACCTATAAAATTATCCATAGTATTGTTGACTGCCCAACCTTATTGCAAAAGCTTAATATTTGTACTCCCAGAATTTCTTCCAGATACCCAAGTACTTTTTACATAAATACATCTCGAACAAATGTTCTGGAGAATTCTCCGCTCCATACCATGTGTAAAGTGACAAACTCTATCAGCAATGATCTAGATGTATTTAGCTGCAAGTTGTCGGATATAAAATCCCACTTTCTACAGTAACTATGTTGTTCTCTTTTGATGTGTATGTATGTGTATGTCCTTAATATTCATGAAATCTGTAACATATTCATCATAATCTGTCAATTCCTGCTCTGTAATTGGGTTTATGACCTGTAGAGTATTGTATTACAAATAAATAAATAAATAAATAAATAAATTATTTCTTAAATGGGGTAGGGAAGGGCTGTGATGGATGCTACAAAATATTTTAACCATCGGGTCATATTTGAGAGAGTACAATCCATCTATTCCAGTGAAAAAAATGATCAAAAGATTATAATTCAAGTCGTAATTTGATATTTTGAATATTTCTTTAAGGGGGTGGGGTAGGGGTGGTATGGATGCTACCAAATATTCCATCTATCAGGTCATATTTGGGAGGGTAAAATCCATCTTTTCCGGGAAAAATCAATCAATTTTTTTTTAAGTTTATAATTTGAGTCGTGACTTGATATTTTGATTATTTCTTCAAGAGGGTGGGTTGAGAGGTGGTCGAGGGATGGAATTGATGTTGATCATGTTGAGAAGACTTTGTCATATCTATTGTAATGAAAAAAATAATCAAAAACTTTTTATTCATGTCGTAACTTGATATCTTGTTTATTTCTATCATATTTCGTATTTTACATGATGAGGTTGTTTTCAATGATCGAATGGGTGAATAAGGGCATCAGACCATTCTATATGTATAAATATGGCTTCAAGTGAATAGTAATGCAGTGGTGATTGATTGAGAATAAACTATATCTATTCAATTTTCAACTCGAACAATCGACGCGTCACTCTACAGCCTACCTTTGCAGATCTAATTCGTTGCCCGCCGCCTCGTTGCTGTTTTCACACCGGCACACCGGTAATATTATGAACATATTGTATACGTACAATTTATGAACACACTGTTTTTGTGATAATTGTCAGCAGCAGTTCATAGAATACATTGAAATCTCCAGTGTGAAATAAACCAGGTGGTTGTCGATGTTTATGGCATCTTTTTTGTCTAGTCCCCATCAGAAATTTGAAAAAAAAAATCAAAAGGTGATGTTGGAATTTAGACGAGAATTCAGGAGATGCTTTCTTGAAATGCTATCCTTTATACTAAAGAAGCTAGCTGAGCCGCACATTCGAGACAGGTTGCATAATATCATGATCATTTTAGGATATTTTTTGAAGATTGAGTGAAATTGTAGAGCTAGTTCAAGGCTGTTTTATTACTCCTTTCCCATCCTACTGTTTCATCTTTTGAAAAAATATTTGTGTCTGCTAGGTTTGGCCAAAAAGACAATGACAACTGACAGTAGATAGTAACTATCAATCAATTTCTCACCATCTTCAAATCAATCATAGAAATGGACAATGAAGACTACACCAAAAAACAGGTGTTTCCAAGAATAGAAATATTATTTTCAGAATCCCAATTAGGTAGGTCGACAGAGAGATTTTTATGTTATATTTTATGTTTATGTTATGACTAATATTATTGTCAACTTTGAACATCATTAAATGAAAGAAAAAGGGTATACTTCGGAAACGCCGCGGACGATGAAAAAGATATCACATGACACTAAAGAGTATTGGCACAGGATTTTTTTCTTGACCTAATATACATTGCAATACCCACTGAAATTTTCATGCGACCTTGATGATACTTTCTACAAGCAATATTCATCTAAATGGCATACATGCAAGAACCATAGCTGATTTATCAAAAACATGGTTCGATGCATTTATCTATACTTTTCGAAGTTATGCCGATTTTAAGAAAGCATTCATAGAACAATTTTGGGGGCAAAATAAACAAAATCGAATCAAATTGGAGTTGGAAATTTCTAGATATTCGGAAAAATCTGGCTCATTGGTGAACTACTTCTATAAATATGTTGCCAGGTCTAGACACTTACAACCCCCTTACTCGAGTGAGCAACTGATTTCAACAATTGCCCGTCACTACCCACCACACATTTCGTGTGTACTAGTTGGTGCGACTGACTTGTCGATAGCTGCAGAGCGCTTGCGACAAGATGAGAGTTATTTTGGTCAAAATAAAGCTATTTTTTCATTCTGTGAAACGAATCATAGGGATTATGATCAAAGTAAACCAAAGTTTTACCAACAAAAAACGAATGTCAACAAAAATGATGATAAAAACAGCTACCAAAATAGACACGTGTCCATGATGAAAACTGAAACTGAACTCGAGCAGTCTTTTACTATCGAGTTTTCTTGCAGATAGATCACTCTACGTGGTGGTAGATGGGGTCTCGTCTGATACAATGACGATCAATGCTGGTGTTCCACAAGGCTCTGTCTTGGCACCAACTTTGTTTTTGCTCCACATCAATGATTTCTTGAATGTGACCTCCAGCCCAGTTCATAGCTTTGCGGATGATAGTACACTTCATTCCGCCTTTTCCTCTAGAGCCCCTATATCATCCAATGAGGCCAGAGGTGCAAGGCGAAGACAAGGCGATGCTTCAAATGAGGATCTGACAAGAATTCTGAAATGGGGATCTGAGAATCTAGTACAGTTCAATGCAACTAAAACTCAAGCTTGTATGTTCACCAAGAAGGCTGATCACACAATGCCCAATTTGATGATGTCGGGTACCACTGTTCCTATGAGGTCGTCAATATTCATGCTGGGTGTCACCACCAACAGTGCTCTCTCATGGGACGATCATGTGAGGTCCATTGCGAAAACTGCTTCACAAAAACTCGTTTTTTTTTCCGTGCGAAGAGATACTTCACATCCCAGCAACTGCTTATGATCTACAAAGCACAAATTCGACTTGTCCTGGAGTACTGTTCACATGTTTGGAGCTCAGCCCCCAAACATACGCTTAAGCTCTTAGATTCAATTCAGAAGAGAGCTATTCGCCTAGTCGATGACACAACACTCACCAAATCATTGACCTCTCTAGATCATCGTAGAAAGGTCGGCGATCTTTGCCTTTTTTATAGGTATTTTCACGGTCGGTGCTCAACGGAAATATCATCTATTATGCCACCACGCGCGATTCCTAGTAGACAAACCAGACGAGCTCAAGCTGGTCACCCCTACACTGTCAGGCTCGAGACCTGTCCAACATCGCTATACCAAGCATCATTCATCAATAGAACGGCAAAGTTGTGGAATTCTTTGCCTAGTGAAGTCTTTCCTGATGCTTACAACCTCCAAACATTCAAGAAAAATTCCAACACCTTCCTTCTTTCCCAAAATTCCACCGCTGGCTAACACGATGTTCCTCGAACATCATAGGTTTCCCTTTCGTGTTGTCCACAGATAAAAAAAAGTCGGAAAACGAGAGAAACCTCCAGGCTTAGGCTCGAGTAGGGAGGTAAATATTTTAAATAGTGCCACACAACCTGTAACAAACGGTAACAACCCTGTTGGCGAATTATTGACGGAGGGTTGTGATTTTGATCCTGAACCCGAACTCATCCGATCCCCAGTGATTGTTATCGAACTACATGGTTATACGTTTCCTGTCCTAATAGACAGCGGCTCAACCATTTCTGCTCTTTCGGAGGACGTCTGGACGCAGATATCCGATGGAAATTATGAAGTTCCATTTTTTCCATGCACAGGCATTAGAGTTGTGGGTGCTTTCCGAACAAAATTTAAAAAGGTTGAAGCACAGCTCCTTCTTACATTTTTTATTAATTAAAAAGGATTTTCCCAAGAGTTTTTAATGATATCTGAACTATCGTTTCCAGTTATTTTGAGAGTGGATTTTCTTAGATTACATAAAGGAGTGATAGACTTGACAAATAGGCACATATCCTTGGGACTTGAAGAAGATAAAATAATTGTATCAGAAAAGAAATATGAACATGATCTAGAAAACCCAGCCCCAATCCAAGAGTCTGCGATTATAAACAAGACGGATGATTTGCCCGGGGTAAAGGAGTCCGATAGTAAAATTCCGATGATATGCGAAGTTAATATAATAATATCAGTTCACACTGTTCGACGTTGTCTTCAACTGAAACGGAACAGTATATTAAGTTGATAAAAAATAAAAGTCGATTTTCTCCAACATTCCGGGTCGTACCTCTTTATATGAACATCGGATAATCATGAAAAATGAAGAGGAATTCTTTATAAAACCCTATCCTATTCTAGTGGCGCACCGTGATGCGGTGAATCAGGCCATTCTTCAAATGGAAAAGTGGGGCATAATTGAACGTGCCGCCACCCCTTATATCTCGCCTCTCATGGCAACCCTAAAAAATCGAAAGATATTAGAATATGTCTTGATGCTAGGCACTTAAATTCGGTGATGCAGTCTGATAGACAATTACCTCAAAAAATCGAAGATATTGTTCGCTCGTTACATGGTAAAAAGTTTCTTTCAAAAATCGACCTCACCAAAAGCTACTGGCAGATTCCAATTAGGACAGAAGACCGAAAGTTTACTGGTTTTTTAGTTGGGACTCTGAGTTTCCAGTGGTGTGTACTCCCGTTTGGTCTTTCTTCCGTGGTATCTTCGATTTCTAGGGCGATTAGTACGATATTTGGAGAAGAATATTCGAAATTTCTTATAGCTTACATCGATGACCTGTTGGTGATGTCATCGACCATCCAGGAACATCTAGAGCACCTCAAGATGGCCTTCTCTAAACTCCATGAAGCTGGGTTCACGGTGAAAGGTCCAAAGTGTCGTTTCTTTCAGAGCGAAATGCCATGTTTGGGTTACCTAGTTTCTCCGCAGGGAATACGGCCAGATCCGAAAAGAGTGCAGGCTATTGTTGATTATCGAACCCCTGAGAATGTCAAGCAGGTCAGGCAATTCCTTGGTGTTTATAATTACCATCGGGCTTTCACTCCTAGGTTTTCGGATTGTGCAGAGCCGTTGACGAAACTTTCACGTAAGGGTGTACCATGGAAATGGGGAGACGAGCAGGATAGGGCGTTCCAAAAGTTGAAAGCCGAGTTGCAGGATACCACTCTACTGTACCATCCCGATCCGGATCTGCCATGGTACCTCGAAACGGATGCCAGCGATATTGGTCTGACAGGTCATCTCTTTCAGATTGTGGATGGCCAGCGTCGCCCCGTAACCTGGGCTAGTAGGTTACTCCTCGACAGAGATCGGCGTTACCATTCAAATGAAAAGGAGGTTCTAGCGGCGGTTTTTTGTATCCAGCGCTGGCGAACCTACCTCCTAAGAAATGAGTTTGTTCTTTATACCGACAGCAACCTACCTCCTGAGAAATGAGTTTGTTCTTTATACCGACAGCAAGACGTTGACATATCTCAACTCCTGCCGTTTGTTATTTTTGTGTTACGCACTTGTTCTTCAGGAATATAGTTTTAGGATCGCACACATTTCCGTCAAGTTGAATATTTCAGCAGATGCTCTGTCATGTTTTGCGTGTTCGCGCCTGCCGACGCCATCGGATAAGTGTTTCCGTCTGAATAGATTGAACATTTCCTCATCTATTTCAAAGGTTCTGAAAAATATTCACCGCTATCAAAATTTAGATCCGACTCTTTCTAAGATCAAGATGTTTTTTTGTTGTGCATACCAGAAAGTTCAATCAAAGAGTTCATTGTAGCTTTTCATGAGGCTCTGGGACATCCTGGTGTCTCAAGACCTGGGTTGCTTCAAGAGATGAAGTCTATTTTCCGAATATCCAACGTCTAACAAAAAAGTATGTCAAAAGTTGTGACATTTGTCAAAAGGCAAAGATTTCAACCTTGCCAAGCTCACCGCAAAAACAAATCATTCCTGTGTCCAAGAGTGACTTAGTAGTTATTGATGTTTTGGGTGCACTCGTTCGCAGCCGAGGTGGTGCTACCTATATCTTCGTAGTTTTCAACGTATTCACGAAGTATGTTGTTCTTTTTCCTGTAAAGAAAGCTACCGCGCGTGCACTTCTGAATAGGTTGACTAAACATTATTTTCCACAGCATGGTCAGCCTTCAAGAATCTTATCCGACAACGCGACTCAATTTCGGTCCAAACTGTGGCAAGACACACTGGGAAACCTTGGAGTTCAACTCGTATACGTTGCCGTTCGGCATTCCTGTGCCAACCCTGCTGAGAGATGTATGCGGGAGATAATAATAATAATAATAATAATAAAGAAATTTTATTTCAGGAAATATTAAAATACACAGAGAAACAGGTAAATCAATATTAAGTGAAATAATGGTCAAAGCAGGTATACAAAATATTTCGAAATAGGTACATATTTAAAACTTAGGTGTTTACTCGCCCATGGTGTTTAATTTTGGACAAGTCACATGTTGAAACACATAAAATTAATTGAGCTGTGAAGATCTCTCAACAGTTATAATTTAAATATTCTTCTATATTATATGGTTCTATTTTGACAAGTAAGTCAAAAACTTTTTTCTTAATCTGTTTTAAGTTATTCAATGTTTTCACGCTATCCGGTAGTTTGTTATATAGTTTAATGCAGCTGTAAAATGCACCTCTTTCAGTCATAGTTAGCCTATGTTTTGGGTAGGTGTATTCCAGACTTCTCGTGTGATATTTATTTTGCGGTTCACAAATTTCGAATATTTTTTTGTTTTTGAAGAAAAATAGTAAACATTCTTGAATATATATAGCATGTACAGTGAGTATTCTGTTCTCTTTGAACTTTCCTCTGCAGGACTGACTTATTTTTAGTTTTAGGATTATTCGTAACGCTCTTTTCTGTATTGTAAACACCCGTGTAATTTCTCTACAGCTGCCATAAAAAATGATTCCGTACCTTATGTGTGTCTCTAAAGTAGAGTGATACACAATTTTTATTGTTGTGTAATTTGAGTATTTTAGGATGACTCTTAGGCTGTAACATACTGTATTTAGTTTTTTGCATAATTTCTCTACATGGACATTCCATCCTAGTGTGTTGTCAATATTCATTCCCAAGAATTTGACATAGGTTAGCATTTCTAAAGTTGAGTCTTTGATCTTGATCTCTGATTGACTGATACCTGAATGATTAGTTGTGAATAGCATTATGTTAGTTTGCTTTCATTGCATATTTGTCTGTTTTCTATGAACCATTCATTTGCTTTTTTCATTGTTCTGTTGGCATTTTTTATGAGTTCCGGCCATGTCTGTGCATATACTAATAGATTAGAGCGAGGGGTAAATCACTGAGCAAATTCGTGTACACCGGACTGCCATTCATACTCGGACTGCCCGGACTGCCACCGGACTGCCACGGACTGCCACCGGACTGCCCGGACTGCCACCGGACTGCCACGGACTGCCATGGACTGCCACCGGACTGCCATGGACTGCCATGGACTGCCACCGGACTGCCACGGACTGCCATGGACTGCCACGGGACTGCCCCATCACTCAATCATGAAATCCAATAATATAAAGCTGTGTTTTGGGATATCCAATTCACCACAAGAACGACTGAAGAACATAAAGTACTAGAAATGCATTCCCGATGGTGTCTAACAAAGAAGACATAAATTATCAACTATGACCTGCGATATGAAGATCTCACTGAAATTTTATCGCATAAGAAACCGATTGGGAATCATACATACATATACATACAGGGTGGACCAATAGTGTGGCAAAGTGAGTTAACGGCTTCGCTGTTTGAGATAGATGAACAAAAATTCTTGAGACGGTGTAGGTTCATGAACAGCACATTTATAGAATATTTTTCGCTACACAGGGTGATTTAAAAAATGCGTGTCGTATCAAAGTTATACTTCGAACACCATGTATCCCATTGCATTTGCAGATTTTCCCTTGTGAGCTGATTTCATTGATCGATCACACTTGGGGTCTATCGGGAATGATTACAGAGATATAGGGTGTTGAAAATGGAGATTTTTCAGCTTTATGAATTTTTCCGACGATTCGCCTGAAAATGTTCAACAGAAGATTTGAATATTACGAATTTCGAGTGAAAAATTTGGAAGTAAGGATATCATATATTTATAATTATTCGGGTGACATATTGGTGGGCTGGTGGCGAGCTGATGGCGAGCTGGTGAGCTCCTTAATACGCAATTATATCCCAATTATTCAACTTTAAATATCTCACGGTTGTCCCATGCAATGGCGAGAAATGAATTTGATACACCCGAAGATGAATTTTGTTGTTCATTAAATATAAATAAATGTTCAACATAGACAGTACGTAATTTTGATGATATAACAGATTTTTTTTTGTTTTATAGATATATTTATCTGATGTGTAGGGTGGGGATCGATAAAATATGTCAAACCCAGGGCGCCAATGAAAGACCTATAATGCAGTTGACGGGGCACTGCGAGAACTGAGTAAAGACCTCGGTAAAGACAAATATTTTTGGACTCTCTTCTTGAAGGACTTCAAATTGTAATCATATGGAAATAATTCATTGACCTCTCTGGAACATCGGAGAAAGGTGGACGATCTCTCTCTCATAGATATTTCCACGGTCGGTGCTCAACGGAAATCTTTTCTATCATGCCACCACGGGCGATTCCAAGTAGACAAACTAGACGAGTTGGTAATCCATACATTGTCAGGCTCGAGACATGCCGAACTTCTTATTACCAAGAATCATAGAACGGCAAAGTTATGGACTTCTTTGCCCAGTGAAGTCTTTCCTGATGCCTACGACCTCCAAACTTTCAAGAAAAATTCCAATACTTTCCTTTTCTCCCAAAATTCCACTGCTGGCTAACACGATGTTCCCCGAACATTATAGGATTTCCTTTCATGTTGTCGAAAATAATATATATATATATATATATATATATATATATATATATATATATATATATATATATATATATATATATATATATATATATATATATATATGTATATATATATATGTATATATATATATCCTCGGTTAGTGAATTCCGAAGTGACGATGTCCTACAAAAGAAGGAATTCTCATGAAACGATTTCCTGGGTGTTTCGAATTTGACTGCATAAGGGTGTGAAACTTCAGCCAGCCGAGTTCGTCGGGCGAATGTAATTCCTGAAGGGACAATCGCTAATGATTCATTAGAGCACCTTTCATGATAGTACCGATAAAATCAAGATATGCCCTCAACGTTTCTTCCATGTTGTGAAACCAAGTTTCGTATCATCTTCAGCTTAATATAAAGAGAGAATAAAATAGAGAAACCATGTTTTTCAAGGCGGAGGGGTGTAATATTTCCGAGAAGAGATTTCTAAAAAAATATATACCAAACCCTCCTTTATTTTCATCACGGAATCACCCCTCACATTGTATATTGAAGATTGATACACAATATTCGTGAGTATTGATTCTCGAGAACCCAAAGTGATCATTGTTTTTAGGCGATTCGAACAATGAATGATAGAGTCGTCCGTCACCTTGCAGACGCCATCTTGAATTTTCAAATTTGGACTCGAAATTAGGAATTTGCCGACCTCGAGAACCACTATACCTGTACACTTTGAGGCGAATCGAAGAATAAATAACTATATGTCGCCTGGCACCCTGCAAACTCCATCTTGCATTTTCAAATTCAGACTAGTTTGTAATTCTCGCCTTCGGAATACGAGAGACCACCAAACTGCCCCAGACCGAAACTCGGACTGCCATCGGACTACAACTGGACTGCCACCAGACTACAACCGGACTGCCATGGACTGCCACCGGACTGCCACCGGACTGCCATGGACTGCCACCGGACTGCCACCGAACTGCCACGGACTGCCACCGGACTGCCACCGAACTGCCACGGACTGCCACCGGACTGCCATAAGAATGTACACCGGACTGCCCCAGTGATTTACCCCTCGGATTAGAGTCATCAGCATAGTTTGTCATATCACAGTACTCTTTCATATTACATGCTAGATCATTGAGATATATTATGAACAGTATCGGTCCTGTAATGCTCCCTTGAGGAACTCCATTTTGTATTATTTTGAGTTCTGATTTCTCGGTAGTGCCATTTTTTGTTACTGCTACCTTTTGTTTTCTATTTTGTAGGTATGATGTAAACCACTGGAGAGCAGGACCTCGTATTCCATACTTTTCTAGCTTATGTAGAAGTATTTTGTGGCTGATGCAATCATAGGCTTTCGATAGGTCCAAGAACATGCCCAGTACCAGATTGTTATTTTCAAGCTCAGTTAGAATGTTTTGAATGAATTGAAATACTGCCGTTTGTATTGATCTTCCCTCAATATATCCGTGCTGACAGTTATTTAACTGGTTACTTGCTAACATGAACTGAATTAGCCTGTTACTCATGGATGCCTCGAATATCTTTGAGAATGATGAAAGCAAACTGATGGGTCTGTAATTCTCAACTTTAGAACTGTCACCTTTTTTATATACTGGTTTTATTAGCGCTAATTTCAAGCCTTCTGAGAAAATACCATACTTGAAAGAATTATTGCATATGTACACAATGTGGTCTACGATATGGCTGATACATTTCTTTATCACAACTGTAGGTACTTCATTATCACCACTGCTTATTTTATTCTTGAACTTTTTCACTATATCTAATATTTCGCGGGAATCTATAGGTTTTATAAACATTGATTTATCATTCGGTTCAATGCGACATGTGAGAGGCGCATTTTCCAGCTGTGACAGAAGTTCACTAGCTGCATTTACAATAAATTCATTAAAGTCATTTGCTATTATTTTTGGTTCACCAGGTACTTGTATTTCTTTATTTTTATTCTGTTGTCCTGTTACTTCTCTCACTGTTACTTCGCTCGGATATTGCGTACCTACTGTCACGATCGACACAGTAAGTGGGTCGTAGACCTGCCAAAATTCCAAGAATTTCTTAACTCTGTAGTGCATGAGACTACCGGGTTCAGTCCCAACGAACTTGAATTTGGACAAGAGCGGGCTAGGCTATTACCGCCCTCTCTGTTCCCTGGAGTACCGGCTCCGAAGGTTACTCCTGACCAAAAGCTAATCTTGGCAGCCGAAAACTTCAATAATAAGGCGGACCGCCGTGCTATATCCCGGTCGTCTGTACCGGAAATTCTTGCCCGGGGAAATGGTATTATTGAAGGCAAATAACATGTCCTCTACTGCCCGGTCGGAAACGAAAAAGCTGTTGCTTCTGTTCGAAGGTCCTTTCTGGTTGAAGAAACAAATACGGGACGACACCTATGTTTTGGAAGATGTCAGTTCAGGTAGTGAGCGTGAGATCTTCCATGCGTCTCACCTGAAGGCGTATTTCGAACCACCTTAATCAAATTTATCTGGAACTCCCACATGAATTCGGAACATTGGGAATAGCATTCGTTCCTGTGTACGTTCTTGAGGAGGGGTCAGATGTAGCGAAACGTCGTCGCTACTATAGTTTTTATCTCCACTGTAGGGGTCGTTGGTTTGTTTTTGTCTTTTTTGTTATTTATTCCTTTAAAGTCCTATTTCCAGTACGACGGCCAACCAGGGAAAATTAAATGTCTTTCTTGATGTACCACACTCCAGTATGTAGGTTTCGCCCAGTATATGAAACGTATCTTTTTGTCGCTTCTCGATCCGCGATGCGATCCGCTCTTGTGCCGTATGGGTTTTTACGCTGTGTTTTGCGGATTCACGATTTTCTTTCGCCGTCCGAAAAACTTGCTGCGTTCTTCGAGAACCAGGAATAAGGCTTTTACTATCCAGACTTCAAAACGAGAAGTTGTCGCAAACTGATTCAAACAGTGATTCCAAACTAAATGAGGAGTGCTCTTGGTTATATAGGCGGATACTTTTCTTTGAAAAGATATCCCTTTGTGCCTGCAATTGTCTTTTAGGTAGGTGGGAACTTTTCTTATGAATACTTAACCATTGCGCATTTTTTTATCATTGCCTATTATATATATTTGAGCGTTGCTGTCAGCCAGGAGTTTGGCAAGTAAATCATACTAACGTATCGCTCATTTGCAAGAATACTGACACAACTCAAAAATTGTCATTTTCTAGATTTTTGTATCAAAGTTACCAGTAAGGTTCCTAGTTTATGTTGAAATAAGGACATTTCTGTAGTTTTAGTAGTTTTCACGAGATGGCGCTACTGCTATTGGCACATCTCGAGTATCAACTCATCTCATTATTAGTAGAGTGGCACATCTCAGTTGTGTCCAGTGCGTCGAAGGTAAGTGTTGAACTCTTTTTAGAAACAGTGGCACATCTTGAAAACAGTCTCATTTATATGGAATTTCCTCACAGCAATAGTGACACATTTTGTGTTGGCACGTTGATAGTGGTACTATTAATTCTGGAATAGAGACATATTCAGAGTTGTGCCATTATTCAAGAAAAGAAGTATATTTCGAATGGAATATATTTTCAGCAAAACTGACACATTGTGTCTTAGCGCGTTGATAGTGAGAATATCCCTTTTGTAATAGAGTCATATTCAGGGTTGTGCCATTATTTAAGAAAATATCGGAACCAAACGTTCATTGATATTTCCCAAAGTATGGGATTATTTGAACGCATGCCACTCGATAGAGAAACTCTTGTTTATTTTTGCAGTTGTGCATAATGTATGTGGTCAGAACAAATAATATTACATCCATTGTACTACCCATTTCGATACAATTCCGAGATGTGTCACTTCTTTTGAAAGTAAATCGATTTCAAAATAATGTACCCATTGAGTGTGTTAAATTCATGAAGATCCGCTTGATTTTGTTACAGAGTTGTGCGTTATTTAAAACAATGGCATTTCAATCCAGAACACATACAATAATAGAACGTGCACTTGCACTTGCGACTGTGGATGATAACCCTGTTGAATTGTCCAACCAACCTGCAGGTGCGTGATAGTAATTAAAAGCTACGACCTGATAACTTCATATAATTAATTTTCAGACAATTCGTCAAGTGTTGATAACAATACAAAAGTACTGCCTAATTATGAAGGGAAGGCTATCGAGACTGGACAACAAGAAGATATCTCCACATCAAACAGAATTCAACAAACTGAAATAGATGATTCCAGTAATATTATCGGTAAATAATTTCTCTCCGAAACATTCGTCTTTCAAATAGTGAATTTTTCAGAATACGAAGATGTTACAACATTTCCATTAGACGATGTGGTTGCTGATTCTGAGAATGCTGGTACGTTATTATAATGTTGAGGAAAAAATATGCATTTCATTCACTTGATTTCAGAATATTATCATAAAAGAAAATCATCATCTTCATCAAGCTCTTCCACTTCATCATCGAGTGGTTCAACAAGCTCTTCACGCGATGATTACCAAGATTTTGGTAGAGATGGTCATTTCTATTCAAAATACTCTTTCAATCACAATAATTATTTTAGATTCGGACGATAGCGTCAAAGACCCACCATACATTAATTCTGGGACTGAATCAGAAGAAACTGAGAGTGACAAGGAAATGGCAATGGAGAAACATAAAGAGAAAGATGATGAACCTGATGGAAAGAAGGGAAGGAAAAGGCAAAGAAGAGAAGAGATATGGAATCAAAATCAGAGGAAGAAACTTAGAAACAGTGGAAAAGAGTATGTGACCAAAAGAAAGATAATCAAAGAAGCAAGAGAGATGAGAGCTGCATGTAATGAGAAATGTTATCTCCGTTGCTTTACCAAATTCACCAAAGATGAACGACAAACCATTTTTGAGTCTTATTGGGCGATGGGAGATCTACAGAGACAAAGAGATTTTGTAGCTCATAGTGTAGAAGTAGTTATTCCTAAGTATAGATATGTTCGAGAGGGAAGTACAAGAGCACCGAACAATGCATTTTATTTCAAATCCAATAACAATCGAATTAGGGTTTGCAAATTATTCTTCAAAAACACACTGAATATTACTGATCGTGCAATTCGCACTGTATTGAAGAAACGAACGAATGTGTCCAACATACTTGAGCCAGAAAGAAGGGGAAAACATAAAAATCACAAGAAAGTTGATGATGAGATCAAAGAGAGCGTCAGAAATCATATTTCTGCGATACCCTCAGTTGAGAGCCATTATACTCGAGCACATACTACTCGCCGTTTCATCGATGGAAGCAAGACCATTGCAGATATATACCGAGATTATGTTCATCAGCAGGAAGAATTGGAACGTCCTATTGCAAATTATGTGATGTTCTACAGAATATTCACTGAAGAATTCAATATCTCTTTCTTCAATCCAAAAAAGGATAGATGCGAAACGTGTGTTGCCTTCGAAAATGCTACCGGCGAAGAAAAAGAGAATTTGAATCCAAAACATGAGAATCATTTGAGAGAAAAAGATCTTGCAAGAAGAGAAAAAGAGCAAGATAAGCAAATGGCTAACAGAAATGTGATTGTTGCTTGTTATGATCTGCAGGCAGTGTTTCAATGTCCCAAGGGTGAGACTTCTGTTTTCTATTATAAATCCAAATTGAACGTTTTAAATTTAACATTTTTCGAAATGGAAACTAAAAACGTGAACTGCTATGTTTGGCATGAGGGTGAGGGTGATAGAGGTGTTAATGAGATTGGAACTTGTATGCATTCATACGAAAATTAGCTGAAGGTAACAATGAGGACATAGAAATAATATTCTACACTGACAATTGTGGAGGCCAGCAAAAAAATAAAGCCATGATAACAGTATACTTGTACGCACTTTCGAAATTTCCCAACATTAAGCTCATCCAACACAAGTTCCTGATAGCTGGTCACACACAAAATGAGGGGGACTCAGTACATTCAATAATTGAAAGACAAGCAAAAAGAACTTTGAAATCTGGACCCGTCTACACCCCCGACCAATTCATTTCTATTATCAGAGCTTCTAAGAAAACTGGCCAACCTTATCAAGTGAACGAACTCTCACACGATTTTTTTTATGACATTAAAGATTTGTCTAACCAGATTCTTCCTTCGATACTTCGAAACAATGAAAACGAGGATTTCAAAGTCAGCGAAATGAGAGTAATTAAAGTAGACAGAAATTATCCTAAATCATTCTTTTATAAAAGGAGTTACGCTGAAGAAGAATTTAGAGAGGTCAAACTGGACAGAACTTATAAACGTCGTAACAGAGAGAAAGAGCTGAATTACGAAAATATTCAGCTGCGACCCGCTTTTTCCAGAAAGCCACGTATAGCAGAAAGGAAAAAAATGGATTTGATGGAACTAATTCACAAAAACCACATTCCCAAAATATATAAGCCATTTTTCGAATCACTGTGAATGAACAATATGTTTGTTTTATTTTCTTGATCAACTTGTAAGAATTATTTTTTCTTTTTTGAATCACTTGTAGAGTTCTCAACTACTTTGACGCCTTTATATTCATTCCTGAATAATAAAACTTCAGTGAAATGTATTATATATATTCTCATTTGAGTCCTGTCTCCATTCGATAACTTCCACAAATAATGACACAACTCGAAATTATGAGTATAAAAACTCCCAAAAATGTTCTCTCAAAAAAGTTAGGAGTTTATTCTTTTGAGAGAAGAAACTTACAACATAATACCAAATGATTTCGAAAATTTGATCGGAATACTCCTCATCATATAATCTCAGGTCAAAATGATGAAAATAAGAATTTTAAAACTGAATTATCTCGACTTGAAGTTTTTTGAGTTGTGTCAGTCTTCTCGCGAATGAGCGGTATATTCATCATAACTGGTCGGTTCATGACCCCGTCAGGGCATTTTTGGGCTCTGGCTTACCTAACCTTATTGGATATTGATTTGTGAATTGTCTTTTAGATTTTGGAAGTCAAAATAAGAACGAACGAGCTCTATAAGTCGCTTTGTGAGCCGTGCTGGGAACTAATTATTGAATTCAATCAACTATCGAGAGCAATCGTTGGTGTATTTCTGCCTCCTGAGACCACCCTATCCTGAACCATCTCCTGAATTTGAAGAGTCCCGTTACACACTCATGGATCATTGAACTTCACTCAAAAATTCACTGAATTACGTAAATTACTCAAAAGTAGAATCAAATGAAAATAATAAACAATGTCATATTTTCCAATGCAATGAGCAAATAGCATTGCCGACAGTCAGAGGATTCTTTATCGTTGAGTCTCTTTCTTATGGTCGTTTCAATACGATCTAGTCTAGACTATTCGCTCTAGGCTGGACCTAGTAGTATTAGTATATGTACAGGGTGTTTCATTTTTTTGTAGCAGGACTTCAACAGCTTGAAGAAGACATTTTTTCAAGATGAAAATATCATACAAACATATATGCGTGGGAGCTTCGTTTCCGATTTACAAGGTGTCAAAGTTTCAGATTTTTTTTATGTTTTTTGAATTTTCTCCTACAATTTTCGGAATAGTTGATTGAAATTTGGTACACCTAATACACTTCGAAAACTCAATATTTGAGGCTATTGAGCGTTTTTGAATACCTACAGGGTGATAGACTTTCAGGGGCCGTACCCAATTTAACCCTGTAGAACTTTTTTGCGTGCCGTCTCTGCTTTCAATGGGCTTAGATTCAGATTGTCCTTTCAATTTGAAAACTTTTTGCCCTCATGTAAATTTTTAGAAAACTTTATGGATCTCGAGATGATTGCCAAAAATAAATTACTTGTAATGAAATCGTTATTTCTCAAACACACTTATTTGACATTTCTTAAACATTTCATTGGAAAATAGAATGACCGAAAGCTTCCAAACCAAATGAAATTCAGTTGCGAAATTAAATTGGATTTTTTGAACACCATTATAATTACAACTAGCACAAGTTTCGACTTCTAGTGAGTTGGTTTCCAACTTGAACTTGCGATGTACAAAATAAATCATCTTTATCGACCCGTAAAACCCTTCCTTCTTATTGAAAACCGAAAATATCTTACTTATAAAAAACATTCTTCCACATAGGCACAGAAAGTAACAATTTATTTACCAACATTGACAGTTCGATAGTTGTGAAATAATTTGAACACCCTGTATGAGTCAAAAATTTTGAATACAATTAAATTTGCACATCTTTATTCAGAGAGTTGAGATCGGTTGAGATGGCCTTTTGAATGTATCGTACCTACAATTGCGTAGTAGGCTTCGCATGACACACGAAATAAACAACAAACGATAAATACTTTAATTCTTATTTTGACATTTCGTTCAACACCCATCAGCGGGAGTTTAAATTTTATATCAAGTTTATCTGAATGTGAAGTCTTTTCAATTATTAAGACGGGCGTTTCACTAAAATGGTTTGGCAGACCCTTTTTTCAGCATGCTTTCCGGCCTTGTCATGGATTCAAACCCAAAAGTAATTGAATTATTGTAAAGAGGAAGGTTCAAATTAGGGAATGAGTATTTTTTGGAGTCAAAACTCTTCCATTTAAAAAAGTTATGGGTCATTGAAAAATGTAAACATTGTAAAATTTGTGTCTCAGATTCAAATGAAATTACCTCATTCTATGGAACCAAAATTGAGGAATGCTTCACCAAAATATCAGCATCTGAAATGCCTTCCTTCGAACTGAAAGCATGTTTGAATCTGAAATTTGACACAAGGACGCTATTTATGGTTTATTATGTTAGATTCTGAAGGAATTTCGTTCAAAGATGAAGTAGAAAACATTAATTTGCGAGTTCGGACCGGTTCGTACCCTACCTAATAGAGGGCGGTACACACGTACCTCGCAATCCAATGCTACCAACTGTGATTTCGTGAGATGTTGTTTCCGTAAACAACCAGCAGATGGTATTCACGTCGACCCTCGTTTTCAATGATACGAAAGGTTACAAGTTACACGAATGTGTTCGATTCTTGAATCATATTTATATATTACTCATTATGTATAATTCTTTTCTAATTTGTCATGGAGCAAGAATTGGTATAAAATATCGTAAGTTTCATCACCTCTATGAAACTCCTCGTGGGAGTAGAAATATTGATGCCGTGTTGCCAAATACTCGGAATTTTCGCAAGTTCGAGGATATCCAATGAAAATTGAATATTTGCGTCAAAAAAATTGCTATATCAATTTTTTCACTTCTATTGGACTTCGACAATGTCTGTTTCTCCTGTCGTCCACACAGTTCTTTCCTATCACTTTGCATTTCCTTGTCTTTAGGAAAGCTATAAAACTTTGTACCAGACACAAAGCCCTTGCACTTATTGTCAACATTACAACCATACACTAGGCAGCTCATCTTCAATCAAATTTGAACTTCAAAGTTGATTATTTCGAAGAGATATTTTCTTGATTTGCAACAGTAAACACACGCAAAATATAGCCCAATAACACGAATATGGCGAAATTTCTCACAAGCTGACGTCACACTAGCCACGCCCACGTGCGTGGTAACTATGAGTCAGAATATAGTGTTGATCCTTATACATACTATCGGGGTAAAATATTTGATGCTGGGGTTCAGCAATAGAGCAACAATTGTCAATAAGATGGAAGTCAATAATTATTTACAACTACTGTTTTGCAGTGAATTATTTTATACCCTTGGCAACACTAGTTGGTTCAGAGTTTGCAGATCGTTTTTGATGGTCTCTGGCTCACTTGAGTCGTTACCTACCCCGCTCCTCTCATACCTCTCGGGTGCATTCGGGTACAGGTCGGTGCCCAGAGTCAACGCTCAAGTGGCGTATTTTTTGCCGTAGGTAAATGACTCAGTCATCGTGCGAACTGCTTTGCCTTTTGCCTTCACAATTAGCATGGTCGTGGCATAGCAGTATAAACAAGGTCTAGCATTAGCATTGGGGAAGGCGAGACTTATAATCAGATCAAAGAAATATATTAGAAATCATAGACTTATTATCCTCAGGATAATAAGTCTATGTCAGAAATATATTTTTAAATTTTGGCTACGCAAATGGGAGCCTTGATATTTCGAATGGAACACCCTATATATTATTAGATTTTCGGATTCTGAAGAAGATTCTGAGCATATTTGCTGTAACATGTCCTATAGCTATCTTTCACTGTTTTTGACCCAAGAATCAATACTGTCAGAATGTTGCAATTTTCACACCTGCTTCCTCGAGTGCTTCTTGAAACATAGTCATCTTATTAGGTTTGGCGCATATTGAATTATTATTATACGGGGTATGAAAAAAGGTGCGTCAAACTCGGGCACGAATAAGATCGAAAAAGTCGATTCTTTTCAAATGTTATATCGATATAAACCAGGATAAAATTGTCATTGTTAGGTTAATCATCATTTGTGTCTGATAAATTTGAGTCATGTGGCCCACTACAATCAAATTTGAACAAATTTTATTTTTCTTCCGAAATATCTCATAAAATATCTTCATCAATTTTCTGCATGCCCTTGGTATTATCATGTTAAACTGACCATGAATGGAGAATGGTTTCTAAATCTTTCCTCTCGTATATAAATATGCCATTCCCATTACTCGAACTTCACCTTTTCAATCCTATAATTCAAAAACTGTTGAAGATAGGCGAAGGGACATATTATATCATTCGGAAGGTAATGGATGATAGAAATTATTGAAAAAATCGAATTTTTGGAGTTTATTTGTACCCGAGTTTGACGCACCTTTTTTCACACCCTGTATAATATTGATTCAATATGCACGAGAATTCATAAGATACCTGCTCAAATACCTGTGTGTTGGGAAGCCGCTGTAGAAATTTCAGCTTTCTGTCGTAACTGGCAAGAAAAATGTCGCAGTTTTCGCCGTGGAAAATCAACAATCAATTCAAATGTCTCAGAATTCGAGAATCTAATAATATATAGGGTGTTCCATTTGAAATTCAAAAGTTGCTCTTAGTAACACTAGATCTGGCAACATTGCACATGTGAAAATATTTTCAAGAGCTAGATTTTGACATCCCATTTCCGTACCCAAAATTTCAAAAATATATTCTGCTCCGTTCTCTAGATACTTCTAATACGCCATCGAGAAGATATTCAGTACGAGCCGTGTAGCGACAAGTGCGGAAATGTAACGAGTGCTTGAAATACACTTTCCAACGAATTCCAACGACCAAGAATATTCCAATTATGAGCATTATGAGTGTTTATGAGACATGTTTCTAGTCAGTTTTGCTCATTGTTGACGGCTATCCAAAATATAGCAGTCTGGAACGAGAATACCCAAGCGGTGACCCGTTAGAGTGACCGATCTGATAGAAATACCTATGTCAATTTCATGATAATAAATCTGTGCGCAGAAAAATTAATTCAAGTTCATCGTATCGCAATGACTCAACTGTGTTATGTCTAGGGATTGTCAAATTCATCGATAATTCTCGATGATGTCGATAAAAATTCACACTAACAAAATTATCGATATTATCGCTATTATCGTTGTTATCGATATTATTGGTATCATCGATATGAAACGATAAAGTCGATAAACTTGATCTTCTTGAATTGTAGTGGATTCATATTTTGAGAGATCGGGATGCGGAATGAATCTAGATATATGATAAGTGGGGGCATAGGCACCATGTATATGTGAACATATCATCAGTTAAATTCTCAATTGAAATATCATTACATTCATCATCGCATCGATCATTGATGCGAATGTGCGTTTGTGAAAAATTTTCATACTAGTGCGTTTTACTTTACATTTTCTTGTTGCCATAAATCGAAATGACATAACAAAAACATTACTTTTTTTGTTTATCGATAGAATGTTCATTTTGCTTACCGCGCATATTATATTATATTATTTTTTATTCGCTTGTTATTTATGTATACACTTGTTAGTTACCCATTGTGTTTTTTCTCATTTAGGTGAATAAATTATCAATGATATCATTATCATTAATATTATCACCTCCCTACCTACAGCGACTTTGTCACAAGAACACGTGTTCGTGGCTTGGTTCTGAACAAAGCATCTGTCAAACACTCGACGAAGAGAGATCAAATACCTGTTATAATATTGTACTATTCAAAAATACTACATTTCAAACTCTTCAAATGCCTGACACAAATTTGGTGTTTACTGTGGTAGGTACACAAAGGTGATCGTTGCAACCATGTTTATATACTATCATCCTGGAAGCAGATATCGATATCGATGAAGTAATTCAGACCCACATAACATCAAGGTTCGTAGAATGTTCTTAGCAGATTCTCTTGAGATACGTCGCCGCATGTTGTAAATGGAATGTTCTTAGTAGATTCATATAACATACTTGAAATTATATTATAAAATGTATGTGTTAAGAATGTACATAAAAGGATGTTCTGAACTAGCATATGCTTAGTATCTACCCCACTAGAAGATTCTTAGAATATGTGAAGAAGTAGAAGTATATACTGATCACGTACGATTTCAATTTATATTCAAGAATGTTATCCATATACCTGTTAAAATGTCATTATTGGCTTTATTTAATTTTAAAATGATATGTATAACCAAAGCTTGCAACATGTGTGCTTGCGAACCTTGGGACCAATGTTTATTTAGAAAACAGAAGAGATTGATTAAGAAGAAGAGTTTGGTTTGAGGTTATGTCTCATGAAATCCACAAACAATTTGGGTTCTTTGTTCTTTTTGATGATATCGTGTGTTCGTTTTTTTAATATTATTATTATCTAATTATTGTGCATACTGTGTGGAAGAATATAAATAATTTGTGGTGGAAGAAGAGCGTTGTTCTATCCTATCAAGTAATAAGCGAAGTTTACATAATATAAGTAGATTTTGCTTTGTTTGTTTGCCAAAATGTTTCCAAAACGTGTTAAGAAAGGGTATAGTTCATCTTTTAAAAAAAGAGAAAAACAAATCAGAAAAGCAGGAATGATAGCTGCATATTCTACATCTGTCTCCTCAGAAAGCTGTGAATTTGATGAATTTAAGTCAAATCAGCCAAGACCTAGTACTGCTGGTTGTTCCTCCCATGTCATTTGTGAGACAGAGGCTGCTGAAATAGTAAATGTTCCTGAAACTAGTAGCTCATCTCCAAAAGAAAGCGGGATTGAAATACCATCATGTATTCTATTTTCGTCAAAATTGTCACTGTGGGCTATTCAAGAAAACATAACCCACTCGGCCGTAGGAAAACTCTTGAAAATTTTGAAAGATGTATCATCAGTCAATGATTTGAAATCATTGCCCCTAGATTCAAGAACTCTCTCACGTACCTTTATTCAAAAGTACCAATGAATCTTTTTGGCCAATACTGTGTCTGATAAATTTTATTGAGATTTTAGAGTCCGAAGTGTTTTGTGTTGCCTTATATGAAGGTATAGGTAAACCTGAGTCGAATAAATTTTTAAAATTATTCATCGAAGAAGCATCCCAATTAACAAATGATGGAATTTTAATTGGATCTACCGTCCACAAATTCAAAATTTCAAAGTTAATTTGTGATAGCCCTGCTAAATCCTATATATTAAAAACTAAAGGTCATTCAGGATACTTCAGTTGTCCAAAGTGTACTTTAGAAGGTGACTTTGAAGACAATGTATTTCTTTGTGGAACAGATTTTAGTAAAAGAACAGATTTTTCATTCAGATCCAAAATACAACCTGAACATCACACTGGAACAAGTTTATTTGAAAATATACCAAAGTTTGATATGATAATTAATGTACCTATTGATTACATGCACTGTATATTGTTGGGAGTGATGAAAAGACTGCTTTGCCATAAAAAGTATGGATGGATTCATGGTAAACCACCATTTAAATTAAGAGCCTCCAAAGTTCAAGAATTAAATGCTGATCTTAATAGTTCAAAAAAATTCATTCCATGTGAGTTTTCTCGAAAGACCCGATCCATAAATGATTGTAAGAGGTATAAAGCAACAGAATTTAGACTTTTGCTGCTGTATACAGGACAAATGGTATTTAAAAATTTTCTATCAAACCAAATGTACGAAAACTTTTTGTGTGTTAGTGTAGGAACCTTAATATTATGTAGTGCATCACTGTCCAAAGATGAGACGTTTCTTGATTATGCTAATGATCTCTTCAAACACTTCATTATAAATTCTATGAACTTATATAACCCTAACTTTGTGTCCCTCAATGTACATAATTTGTTACATATTGCTGACTGTGTTAGACTCTATGGAGTATTGGATAATTTCAGTGCCTTCCCATTTGAAAATTATATGCCTCAAATAACGAAAAAAGTGAGAAAAGCTTCCCTGCCACTAGAGCAAGTAGTCAGAAGAATTATTGAGCAAAGAGAAAAGATATGTAATATATCACAAACTCAAAACAAGATGACATTTTGCATAGAACATAGTACTGGCCCACTACTGGTACAGTGTAGATCACCTCAATTTAAGATCCTGAAGACTGACAAGTTTATTTTACAAAAGTCTTAAATTTGTGATAGATTTATACAATTAAAGAACAATGATATTGTAGAAGTTTTAAATATTGCTACTTATGAGGATGAAACTGTTATTATAGGTTATTCCTACAAAAAAAGTGGGTCACTGTTTAAAGTACCTGCTGACTCAATAAATTTTGGTATATTCTTTGTTGATAAAACTGAACAACTGTTGAATATGTATTCTGTCAAAAATATTAAATCTAAGATTATGATATTGCCCTTTAAAGGAAGATATGTTTGCTTTCCTTTATTACATGTGTAATAGCTATTAACATATCGGACAATTCAGTAGTCGTTTTTGTGTAAAGGATATTCACTTTAATCATATGAGCAGTTTGAAAATCATAGTTTTATTATTTTTATTATTTTTTTATTCACTAGATATGACACTGTATGTATATAATTCTTAAAATATTTTGATTCATAGTTTTAATGTTTTTTTATTCATTAAGAGATAACTGTATATAAACTTTCAAAAGGAAATATTTATATTAACTTTAAAAATTAATTTCCTCTTAATTTTTAATTAGTAGGTTTTATATCAAAATGGGTTGGGCTGTGGTAAAGTTTTCGGACGAAGATGCCGTAGATGCGGTACCACAGTCTTGGTATATTGAAGCTTCAGAGGAGTGTTTTTGGCCTCCAGTTAACTATAAGAGGGATAAAATTGTTAAGCTGATCGAACGCAATGGCAGTCCGCTTTCAGATTGGAAAGTATACCCTGCCCTTATGCTTGGATATTATGGTAACTATATTAGAGGGTTATTGTTCAATTTAACATTCGTATCACCATTGAAAACCTTATTTTTATTGAAACTAGAAGCTTGATCTAATTTAGTTTTAGGACAACCTATATATTTTTCGATTTTATGTTTCTTCATTATGTAATTTTTTAACTTGTAGAGGACTTTGGAGTAGCACAAAGAAAGGCAAAAAAGGCTACATTGACAATAGATCTTTCATCAGGTTCTGATATTTATAAAGGACGAGGATCACGGACTAGAAAGAAAAATCCGAGGTATGAGTCCCAACACTCTTCAGATTCGGATGAGAGTCGCTCTTCATCAAATCATATTATTTACCCAGTTTTTAAACGAACACAACCAATAAACTGTTAGTATTTATAGTCGTTAATAAAAAAATGTTTTTTGTGAAAATATATTTTTCAGTATTAGATGATGAATCACGTAGCACTTCTCCAGAAATTCAAATCGAATCAATTGCTGGAACTGTGAGGTCTGAAGGAATCTCCCATGAAAACAAAGAATCAAATGTTGTGGCAGGATATGATGGTACTTCGTCTAGAGGTAATTTTTTTCTCAAACAAATATAAACACAATTCTGCCTACTTCTCTCATTCCCATCACTATAACTTCCGATGATGGAGATGTGAGAAATTGGCGTGCTATTTATGTCATGATGTCCGTCACATGTCAGCAAAAAGGTTGAATCTGGTTGAAGACTATCAGCTCCGAACAACAAACCCACTAGAAGGATCACAAAACAAATATTCTGAAGCCAACATGAATTCCCAGAATTATCATAATATTAGTACCCAATCGTCGCCAGTGTTGTCATATCCAATCATCAAAAAGTGATGAATAGTCCATAATATTTAAAGTCCTTTATGAATTCATGTAGTTCAATGCACAAATATAATAATGAATTTGAGTCATGACGATAATGAATCAGTTCTGATTAATAGAATATTGCTACATTATTCTGAGACTTAGCAATTTCACTTTCTTGGGGGCTCGAGGACCAGCATGGGTATCATGAATACTTTTTGCTCAACGTTGCAACACCGCAATTTGATATTGACAGTCGACGGCGATTATTGCTTTGTTTGGTATCTGTCATTATTTACGTTTTGATTTATCGATATTATTCAACTTGTGTTCAGTTTTGTGTACTCAGAATTCATCAGAAACTCAGTTTATTTCCTATTTTGGTGATTTGATATAATGATGAGACGTTGTAGGGTGTGTTGAAGACAATTTGAACCGGCGATCAAAACACGTCATTTCATAGGTGAGTTACCATTGTCGTATCATTCGAGATTTTGAAGCATGGAATGGATAAAAATGAATTTAAATTGAATTGATTAGATTATATTGATTATACCCATACCCCGCTGCGACAGTGTCTTGTGGTAAAATATGTAGCACTGAGAAATGCTTCCTTATTTGTAGTCAAAATATGCGAAGCTGCTGAAAAATCACTGAGAATAATGATGAACTAAATTAATATTTTTGATAAGAAATATAAGGATATTTCTATACTTCTCCTACACACAACAATGAGAAATTTACCGATGACTGTTTTTGGAACTAGTCAAACTAATTTGGAGAAATATTTCACTGTAAGACTTCATCATGAGGCAAATAAATTGAAAGATCAACGGAAGTTAGAGTAAGAAGTATGTCAACAAAAACAATCCTATTCAAAAATCAATAAATTATTTGTGTGATTATCCATGATTGTTTTTCATTTCAGTCCTGTTTTAAATAAGAAACACTGCTATTTGCTACATCTTCACATGAATCATGATTTTATTGTTGATATAACATTTCGTCATAATACTTGTCAACACATATTCATTATTGATTTTCATCTATCTACATGAGATGATCAGACATCAATTTTTTGCGTCAAAATATATGAATTCTGCTCAAGATGAAACCTCCTTCAATTTTGACGATATCGTGAAATGATATAAACAAGTTTCATCTTCAGATTTGAAAATTACATTCAAATATGCAATCATATCTATTTGCCTTGAAAACGAGTTTTTCACTTTTTTGAAAATTATTTCCACTAGTAGGTACTGAACTTTGAAATCGTAAATATACTTACATGCACTGTCACTGATCGCCAAAGATATAAATGTTCATTATTGAAATTGAACGTTATTCATGACAAAGTATAAGTAGACAACTGTATACTGAATAGTAAGTATATTGTTTCATATGGCGTTGAGAATTGAACTTTTCTTGTGACGTGGTCATAATAAGTTTATTGGTTACAAGCAAGTTACAAAAATCACCATAGGATTGTATGTATTCGAATTTTTCATAACAATGTGAAGGAAGTATAAGGATGTTCATTTTCCCACCAAGAAATGCTGAAAAGTACCACTGAAATTGTTATGGATTTTCAATTTGGTTTCATCATGAATTAATAATAAATTCGACCCCCTCTGACAACACGGCCCTGGTGCTGGGAGAATCAGCTCCTGCTATCCTTGTTTAGACAAAGATAGATACTATAGATGTTGCTTTCAAACAAACTGTATTGCCAGGGGTGTGGATTACTTATCTAGTCTGTTCAATGATCGAAGACTATCAGCCTTCCTAGAATTTTGGAATCGGATTTTAGGGTCTTTTCAATCACAGATTTGTCCAAAGATGGCGTTACGTCATTTTGAAGTATACACATTTTTCTTAATTTTGTAATCATTTTTTATGTGCTCTATTAATCTTTTAGAATCTTGTGAAAGAAGAGCTACACCAAAACCTACTCCTAGAGGTAATTTTTTCTTATACAAATATAAAAATATTTCTTAATTTTGTAATACATTTTTATTATTTTCTTTATTATTCTTTCAGAATCTTCTGAAAGAAGAGTTACACCACAACCATCAAATGACAGAATTACACCAAAATCATCTTTTGCAGACAGATCAAAACAACTGGTTCCACTTAGTGATCAATGTCGTATTACACCAAAATCATCTTTAGCAGACAGATCAAAACAACTTGTTCCCCTTAGTGATCAAGGTAATTTACTAAATAAACTCCAAATTGAAAATTTACAACATACAGGATGAGTCAGCGTTAGCGCAAAGGTTCATTATGGCTAAACAGTAGTTTAAAATTAAGATTTGCAAAAAATGGCATATCGAAGTATTAGTTTTCCTTATGGAAAATTTATAAATTCCAAAAAAGCCATTTTTTTCAAAATCTGTGATAACCTATGTAATGTAATGTGTAATAATTCATTAACTCACACCTCTGCATAGTCGAGAAATTTGAATTGACTGATTTTTGGCATTAATGATGACTGTTTCATATATATTCAAATGTTTTATGTATTCATTGTGACATTAAGAATTTATTTTAGATTTCAAAAGATTGATGGTCGATGAGATGAATCAACTTAACTATAAAATGAATAATTTGATTGAGAGTATTGCCACTCTCATGAAAACAAAACGAATTGAGACTGATATTCAATGAACATCTTATGAAAGTAAGATTAAAACACTGTATGGAAAAATTCCCGTAAAACATGATATTGATTTGGAGGAGTTGGAAACTCATTTAGCTGATAATGAAAACTTCAAAGTAATGGCAAGGAATTTATAATATTTTAAATTGAACAGTCACTGAATGAAGTTAGTTAGACAATTTCATACCTAATATTTTCGACTAGTTAAAGCCTGTATTTTGTATCGTAAACAACTAAAAAAATTTCACTGGAATTTTTTTGACGTTCATACTTAAAATGACATTCACATTCAACTTACAGATTGTGTCGAATTTTAGGTGTGAAATTATCTTACCGAATCTCCCACTAGCTTGAATTAATCTCCGGCTGCGATTTTTTTTTCGGAAATTATTCAAGCTCTAGAGAGATTATAAGTGAAAATGTCTTGTAGAGATCTGAATAAATTTAAAATAATACTATATTTTTCAGATATCAAAATTATCAAGAATCGGTGGTAGCTCCCTAGGGCAAAGTGTAAGGAAAATTTTATATAGGCTCCTTACAGATGAAGTAGCTCTACTATTTTCCTGGGATGGGGCCAGGTTGAAAAGACCCTTCAAGGAATTAAGATTAGCCAAATGTATTCTTGGTATGTATAAACACCTTGAATTAATTTTTTTTCAAAGCATTTCATTTATTACTGACAGAAAACTTTTCAATTATAGGTAGTCCAGAATAATGTTATTTGTTATGTATTTTTTTTTCAGAATCGATGAAAATTCAGTATATTGATTCGAAAGAAATGGACACAATTGCCGTAATGAAATCGTGGCTGGTCAAGTCCAGGGAAAGAATAACAAACACTAATAAAAAAGAAGGCAAACAATGAATAAATATCCTTTTTCATGTTTGAAAAAAATAAATGTTTCCAAAGTCATCGTTTTTTATTGCTGGTACACTAATTGCCTTTGCACATTACGCCACCATGGTGGCGATACCAATGTTTGGTAACATTCTGTATGAAATGATGATTTTACGTTGGTGTCGCCATCATGGTGGCCCAATGTGCAAAGGCACTAATTCATAGATTGGTATGTCGTTGAATATAAGCTTAGAGCAAGAGACATTCATTTTAATTGATCTGAGCTTTTTAATATAAGCTTCGATTTTGTGTACAACGTTTCGTCTTTAAAGGAACCATCATTTCGTTTTTCCTTTCTAATGAACGCTAGAATGCCAAAAATTATACTTTGAAGAATATTCTAAGAATATTCTGGACATCTACTGAGCATGGTCTCTAGCATATTCTATGCACATACTGACGTACATTCTCAGCATGTTCTTAGAACGTAGAAAGTGGGCTCGGTAACATATGCTAAGTATATGCTTAGTACATGCTATATGATAATAACGCACGTTCTTAGCATATACTACTTCTCAAAACCTAGGTTCTTAGAATATGCTAAGAATGTGAAATTGTTATCTGGGGAATGGGTTTAGAGCCAATACAAAATAAATATGCGAATAAAGATATTTAATTCTTTTGTTCCGTCGAATTCGATCAGAGCTGTCGCGATATATTATATACATATAGTTCGACAGGCCAGTAGAAACGATTGAAAAACATACCTACACTTCAATCTGTTCGGTTCTGCAATGCCTATACAGGGTGTGTCATCAATGCTGCACGAAAATTCAAGATCGATTCGTTTCAGAAATGTTTCAAGTGGATTTTTGTTAAGTATACCTAGTTATCCGATAAGTTATCCAATTTTTGTAAGTATACCTAGTTATCCGATTAGTTTGCTGATCGATCGGCTGTAGCTAAATAGTTTTCTCGAGTATCACAGATTTTCTTCCAACAGCTATGCATAAGTTTGGTTTTCATTCTGGCTTTTTTCATATTTTGACCCAACAAATCTGACCTCGAATTTTCGTGCAACAATAATAAAACACCATGTATAAACAGCGGCCGGTCGGGGTGCAAGTTTCCAGTTCTTCATCTTGTTACAACAAATGAAAGCTTGTTTAATTTTTGTTATTTTGTTCATTCATTTAACTTGCATGATATGATTACAGACAGACAGACACTGGGACAGGAGGAACAAAAAATAATCTCCGGCCCCAAAAACCTCCATACTAAGCAATTTAGTTTAGAATTAGACCAAAATCAAAAAAAATATCTGCCATTTTGGAGCCGTCATGTTGAAATTAAGTCCCAGTTAATCAAACATATAACATTCATTTTCAATACGGCGATTAACATGAACATCTTTCCCTCGAAATGGAAACACGCCAAGATTATTCCTCTGGCTAAATGCAACTCTCCCACTAAGCTCTCCGACTTGAGACCTATAAGTATCCTGCCTTCCCTTTCCAAAGCCTTTGAAATGATCATGAAAGATCAAATGGCAGATTACATATATGCACATGAAATAATCACTTCTGTACAATCTGGTTTTCGCACCGAACACAGCACTACTACCGCTCTTTTGTCAATCACGGATGATCTTTTCAAGGCCGCGGATAATGGTGAAGTTTCCTGTTTAGTTTTATTGGATTACAGTAAGGCCTTCGATACACTTGACCATTCGACACTTTGTAACAAACTCAAATACTTTGGTTTTTCTAACGGAGCAGTAGAATTCATACGAAACTATCTATGCAATCGTACACAGCGCGTCGTCTTGGAAGGTATTGAGTCAGATGCATTGCCGGTTGGTTACGGTGTTCCCCAGGGGTCTATTTTAGGGCCACTATTGTTCTCTTCATATATTTCTGATTTTTTCGAAATTATAGAACATGCCAAAATTCATAACTACGCCGATAATACTCAACTCTATGTCTCTTTTAATTCTTTACTTGTAAACGAAACACAAAATAATATAAATGAAGATTTGAATAAATTATACGAGTTTTCCACCGCGCACAATTTACGCTTGAATTCAAAAAAATCTCAGGTCATGTTCTTCGGGTCGAGAAAGAAAGTGGACAGTGCTTGTGAAGATATGAAAATAAAAATCGGTTTTGATATCTTGCCTATAGTCAAGGAATGCAAAAATCTTGGACTGTGGATTGACTCTGAGCTGAGATTCACCAAACATGTCAGCCATCTTTGCCAAGCGTCCTTCAACATCCTCAAACAACTCTTTCCTAACAGACACTTGCTTTCCAAGCACTTGAAGCTTTCTTTATGCGAATCATTGATAATGTCCAAACTTTCTTATTGTGATAGCGTCTATGGACCTGCCCTCCTGAAATCTGATCAGTATCGTCTTCAAAGAATACAAAACTCATGTATTAGATTCTCCTCCGGTATTCGGAAATTTGATCATATGAGCTCTGTATTTAATAACTCTGGTTGGCTGAGGTTGAACGATCTTCGAAATCTTCACTTACTGTCTATTACACATAAAGTTCTTGTAACGAAAACTCCTAAATACCTGCATAGAAAATTGAATACTTTTTCGGCATTGAATGACCTCAGAACACGTAATAGACACCTTCTTGTAATTCCTCCTCACTCCACTTCAATTTATACGAAATGTTTTTCGTACAACGCTGCCAAACTTTACAATCAGTTACCCAATGAATTCAGACTATACACACTGAGTAACTTTAAAAAGCGATTGAAACTTCTCCTGAAGAATAGGCAGTTTTTGTTCTTACGTTGATAGATACCGCTCTGAATTCTGTTTTGGCTTTCCATGTATGTTTGTTATGTATCGATACAAAACAAGGAACTAAACTAGGTTCAAAACTAGGTACGAAACTTCCCGCTTCTGAATACTGTATTGGTTTACGATGTAGGTTTGTTATGTATCAATACAAATCTAGGAATACAAATCGTTTCCTCTTTATCTTTTTATAGTAGGTAATTTGATTTGTAATTGTTAGGATATATATATTTTTTTTTTCACCTGTTTGAATTTATTATTTATTTATTTATGAATTTATGAATTTATTATTTATTTATTATTTATTTTTTGAGGTCAAGTTGAAAAACAGCTATAGCTGACACTTCGCCGATTCATCAGTCCGACATTTTGTTATCTTTTTTTGTAGAAACTGAAATGATGAATAAAGCCGCTTCATTATTATTATTATTATTATAATAAATTTTGAATTCTGACGAAGAATCACAATCTCCGACCTCGAAAACCCCACAACGAAAATTCCTAATCGAATCTGACCAAAATCACAAAACTGTTTCGCCCTCGGTTCCGCCATTTTGAAGTCATGTTGAATTTTTGATTTTTGACAGAAAATCATAATGTCCGACCCTATAAAAACCCCCAAATGAAAATTTCGAAAAGAATCTGACTAGATATAATCACAAAACTGTTCCGATATTTTGGAGCAGTGATGTTGAATTCTTAATTTTGACAAAAAATTATAATCTCCGAATACCCCAGATACCGAATAGACTGGGATCATTAAGAAAGAAAAAATGGTCATTTCGGGGCCGCCATGTTGAATTTTGGGATTTTGACAAATAATCATAATATCGATATGACCCCGAAATTCTCAAAATACAAATCTTTAATAGAATCAGACCAAAATAAGTGTTCCGCCATTTTGGAGCCGCCATGTTGAATTTTCTATTTTTGACAAAAACTTCTAATTTCCGACTCCAAAGACCACCAGACATCGATTTTGAGTAAAATCTGACGATAACCACAAAACTCGTCCGCAATTTTTTTCATTTCATAATGCCTTGTCGTAAAAATTATGTCCACCTGCCAAATTCCTAATCAATCGGACGATTAGAAGTGGGTCAAATTGCAAGATTTGATGAAACTAAATGAGAGCTTGTATTTTTATTTCGATATTAGGGATTACTGATCTTCGTATTTTTCTTCTTATACTTACGAAATTGACGTTTCTTAAGTATGTCAACCAATCACCTGTCTGGATTGTATACGAAACGTCAAATTCGTAAACATACGAGGTGGAATGCGAGAGATCGGGAATACCCCTCATATTCTTATAGATGAAAATTCAGTGCGAAATACCCGCGTTCTGCCAAAGCCATCAAGATTTATCTCTGAGAAAGATAAATATCGTCAAAGTAGTCGGCTTGGTTCTACCACGCTGCGCGACCCGCGACATAAATAAATACTCACATTGTCTGGATCGAGACTCCAGACCTATAAAAACAACATACATATAATTATCTTGCGTGGACAGTAACAGCAACCAAATAATATAAAACTTCTACTTCGATGCGATGCTAGTATATCGACACCTATTGACCCCCATAAAGTTAGCAGAACCACTTGCAAAAAAATCGATGAAACCTATTGCAATAATTGTCGAATAATTGTCGAGGATTTGTCGTGAAAGAAAAAAAATTGTCGCGCTCTTAGTTTTTTTTATATGGGGTGGCTCTGCTAACTTAATATTAAGTTAGCAGTGCCACTCACGAATAAACGTCAAAAATCATCACAATTGTTATGAATAATTGTCGAGTAATTGTCGAAGTCCATCTGACGTAAAAAAACCGCAAAAAATCCATTCCTTATAGCATATATATACCTTTTTATGGAATTTCCTGGTTTCTAGGGAAATTTCGCATTTATGGCAACAGCGTATTTGTGTTATGACTTTTTACGTTTTTTCCGTGTCATTAATGACGATTATAAAGTTGTTTAGGAAACTTCCTATGTTCCAGAAGCTAAGTTTTAATGCTGAATAATAAAAAAAAAAATTTCACAATAGTTCACCTACGTAACTTTGTTGATTTGTTACTTTTTCAATAAGAAATCATCTGAACAATTGTTAAATGACCAAAAAGTATTTGTCGTGGGGTGTTTGAATTTGCTGAATCAGAAAAACTGCGTGTGATTGGTAAAATTCCATTATTTTATTCTCTTAGCAGTATCTACGCACTGTATGATGATTTATTATCATTTTTTGGTGCAGAAATTCATCAACTTATTGTCCAATGACCAAAACAAATTTGTCGTGGAACCTCCAGGTCTTTAGGAGCGAATGATAGAAATATTCCGATTTCTCAGTAATATACCCACTTAACTTGGTTAATTATTGTTTTTTTCATTCACAAATGAACTGAACAATTGTCGAACGACCGAAATGTAATTGTCGTGAACGCAAAAAAAATGTCGCGTTCTTAGTTTTTTTTTATATGGGGTGGCTCTGCTAACTTAATATTAAGTTAGCAGTGCCACTCACGAATAAACGTCAAAAATCATCACAATTGTTATGAATAATTGTCGAGTAATTGTCGAAGTCCATCTGACGTAAAAAAACCGCAAAAAATCCATTCCTTATAGCATATATATACCTTTTTATGGAATTTCCTGGTTTCTAGGGAAATTTCGCATTTTTGGCAACAGCGTATTTGTATGATATTTCTTTTCCTTCTTCCGTCTCATTAATGACAAATATAAAGTTGTTTAAGGAGCTTCCTATCTTCCACAAGAAAAAAAACTATGTATCAATTCTGAATAATAAAGATATTCCATTATCACAATAATCTGCCTACGTAATTTTGTTGATTTGTTACTTTTTCAATAAGAAATTCTCTGAACAATTGTTTAATGACTAAAAAGTATTTGTCGTGGGGTGTTTGAATTTGCTGAAGCAGAAAAACTGCGTGTGATTGGTAAAATTCCATTATTTTATTCTCTTAGCAGTATCTACTCACTGTATGATTTATTATCATTTTTTGGTGCAGAAATTCATCAACTTATTGTCCAATGACCAAAACAAATTTGTCGTGGAACATCCAGGTCTTCAGGAGCGAATGATAGAAATATTCCGATTTCTCAGTAATATACCCACTTAGCTTGGTTAATTATTGATTTTTTCATTCACAAATGAACTGAACAATTGTCGAACGACCGAAATGTAATTGTCGTGAACGCAGAAAAAATGTCGCGTTCTTAGTTTTTTTTATATGGGGTGGCTCTGCTAACTTAATATTAAGTTAGCAGTGCCACTCACGAATAAAAGTCAAAAATCATCACAATTGTTATGAATGGTTGTCGAGTAATTGTCGAAATCCATCTGACGTAAAAAAACCGCAAAAAATCCATTCCTTATAGCATATAAATACCTTTTTATGGAATTTCCTGGTTTCTAGGGAAATTTCGCATTTATGGCAACAGCGTATTTGTGTTAGGACTTTTTACGTTTTTTCCGTGTCATTAATGACGATTATAAAGTTGTTTAGGAAACTTCCTATGTTCCAGAAGCTACGTTTTAATGCTGAATAATAAAAAAAACAAATTTCACAATAGTTGACCTACGTAACTTTGTTGATTTGTTACGTTTTCAATAAGAAATCATCTGAACAATTGTTAAATGACCAAAAAGTATTTGTCGTGGGGTGTTTGAATTTGCTGAAGCAGAAAAACTGCGTGTGATTGGTAAAATTCCATTATTTTATTCTCTTAGCAGTATCTACGCACTGTATGATGATTTATTATCATTTTTTGGTGCAGAAATTCATCAACTTATTGTCCAATGACCAAAACAAATTTGTCGTGGAACCTCCAGGTCTTTAGGAGCGAATGATAGAAATATTCCGATTTCTCAGTAATATACCCACTTAGCTTGGTTAATTATTGATTTTTTCATTCACAAATGAACTGAACAATTGTCGAACGACCGAAATGTAATTGTCGTGAACGCAGAAAAAATGTCGCGTTCTTAGTTTTTTTTTTTATATGGGGTGGCTCTGCTAACTTAATAATAAGTTAGCAGTGCCACTCACGAATAAACGTCAAAAATCATCACAATTGTTATGAATAATTGTCGAGTAATTGTCGAAGTCCATCTGACGTAAAAAAAACGCAAAAAATCCATTCCTTATAGCATATATATACCTTTTTATGGAATTTCCTGGTTTCTAGGGAAATTTCGCATTTTTGGCAACAGCGTATTTGTATAATATTTCTTTTTCTTCTTCCGTCTCATTAATGACAAATATAAAGTTGTTTAAGAAGCTTCCTATCTTCCACAAGAAAAAAAACTATGTATCAATTCTGAATAATAAAGATATTCCATTATCACAATAATCTGCCTACGTAATTTTGTTGATTTGTTACTTTTTCAATAAGAAATTCTCTGAACAATTGTTTAATGACCAAAAAGTAGTTGTCGTGGGGTGTTTGAATTTGCTGAAGCAGAAAAACTGCGTGTGATTGGTAAAATTCCATTATTTTATTCTCTTAGCAGTATCTACTCACTGTATGATTTATTATCATTTTTTGGTGCAGAAATTCATCAACTTATTGTCCAATGACCAAAACAAATTTGTCGTGGAACCTCCAGGTCTTCAGGAGCGAATGATAGAATTATTCCGATTTCTCAGTAATATACCCACTTAGCTTGGTTGATTATTGATTTTTTCATTCACAAATGAACTGAACAATGGTCGAACGACCGAAATGTAATTGTCGTGAACGCAGAAAAAATGTCGCGTTCTTAGTTTTTTTTATATGGGGTGGCTCTGCTAACTTAATATTAAGTTAGCAGTGCCACTCACGAATAAACGTCAAAAATCATCACAATTGTTATGAATAATTGTCGAGTAATTGTCGAAGTCCATCTGACGTAAAAAAACCGCAAAAAATCCATTCCTTATAGCATATATATACCTTTTTATGGAATTTCCTGGTTTCTAGGGAAATTTCGCATTTATGGCAACAGCGTATTTGTGTTATGACTTTTTACGTTTTTTCCGTGTCATTATTGACGAATATAAAGTTGTTCAGGAAACTTCCTATGTTCCAGAAGCTAAGTTTTAATGCTGAATAATAAAAAAAAACAAATTTCACAATAGTTCACCTACGTAACTTTGTTGATTTGTTACGTTTTCAATAAGAAATCATCTGAACAATTGTTAAATTACCAAAAAGTATTTGTCGTGGGGTGTTTGAATTTGCTGAAGCAGAAAAACTGCGTGTGATTGGTAAAATTCCATTATTTTATTCTCTTAGCAGTATCTACGCACTGTATGATGATTTATTATCATTTTCTGGTGCAGAAATTCATCAACTTATTGTCCAATGACCAAAACAAATTTGTCGTGGAACCTCCAGGTCACCCCATATAAAAAAAACTAAGAACGCGACATTTTTTCTGCGTTCACGACAATTACATTTCGGTCGTTCGACAATTGTTCAGTTCATTTGTGAATGAAAAAATCAATAATTAACCAAGTTAAGTGGGTATATTACTGAGAAATCGGAATATTTCTATCATTCGCTCCTGAAGACCTGGAGGTTCCACGACAAATTTGTTTTGGTCATTAGACAATAAGTTGATGAATTTCTGCACCAAAAAATGATAATAAATCATCATACAGTGAGTAGATACTGCTAAGAGAATAAAATAATGGAATTTTACCAATCACACGCAGTTTTTCTGCTTCAGCAAATTGAAACACCCCACGACAAATACTTTTTGGTCATTGAACAATTGTTCAGAGAATTTCTTATTGAAAAAGTAACAAATCAACAAAGTTACGTAGGTGAACTATTGTGAAATTTGTTTTTTTTTATTATTCAGCATTAAAACGTAGCTTCTGGAACATAGGAAGTTTCCTAAACAACTTTATAGTCGTCATTAATGACACGGAAAAAACTTAGGAAGTCATAACACAAATACGCTGTTGCCATAAATGCGAAATTTCCCTAGAAACCAGAAAATTCCATAAAAAGGTATATATATGCTATAAGGAATGGATTTTTTGCGGTTTTTTCACGTCAGATGGACTTCGACAATTACTCGACAATTATTCATAACAATTGTGATGATTTTTGACGTTTATTCGTGAGTGGCGCTGCTAACTTAATATTAAGTTAGCAGAGCCACCCCATATAAAAAAAACTAAGAACGCGACATTTTTTCTGCGTTCACGACAATTACATTTCGGTCGTTCGACAATTGTTCAGTTCATTTGTGAATGAAAAAATCAATAATCAACCAAGCTAAGTGGGTATATTACTGAGAAATCGGAATATTTCTATCATTCGCTCCTGAAGACCTGGAGGTTCCACGACAAATTTGTTTTGGTCATTGGACAATAAGTTGATGAATTTCTGCACCAAAAAATGATAATAAATCATCATACAGTGAGTAGATACTGCTAAGAGAATAAAATAATGGAATTTTACCAATCACACGCAGTTTTTCTGCTTCAGCAAATTCAAACACCCCACGACAAATACTTTTTGGTCATTGAACAATCGTTCAGAGAATTTCTTATTGAAAAAGTAACAAATCAACAAAGTTACGTAGGTGAACTATTGTGAAATTTGTTTTTTTTTATTATTCAGCATTAAAACGTAGCTTCTGGAACATAAGAAGTTTCCTAAACAACTTTATAGTCGTCATTAATGACACGGAAAAAACTTAAGAAGTCATAACAGAAATACGCTGTTGCCATAAATGCGAAATTTCCCTAGAAACCAGAAAATTCCATAAAAAGGTGTATATATGCTATAAGGAATGGATTTTTTGCGGTTTTTTCACGTCAGATGGACTTCGACAATTACTCGACAATTATTCATAACAATTGTGATGATTTTTGACGTTTATTCGTGAGTGGCGCTGCTAACTTAATATTAAGTTAGCAGAGCCACCCCATATAAAAAAAACTAAGAACGCGACATTTTTTCTGCGTTCACGACAATTACATTTCGGTCGTTCGACAATTGTTCAGTTCATTTGTGAATGAAAAAATCAATAATCAACCAAGCTAAGTGGGTATATTACTGAGAAATCGGAATATTTCTATCATTCGCTCCTGAAGACCTGGAGGTTCCACGACAAATTTGTTTTGATCATTGGACAATAAGTTGATGAATTTCTGCACCAAAAAATGATAATAAATCATACAGTGAGTAGATACTGCTAAGAGAATAAAATAATGGAATTTTACCAATCACACGCAGTTTTTCTGCTTCAGCAAATTCAAACACCCCACGACAACTACTTTTTGGTCATTAAACAATTGTTCAGAGAATTTCTTATTGAAAAAGTAACAAATCAACAAAATTACGTAGGCAGATTATTGTGATAATGGAATATCTTTATTATTCAGAATTGATACATAGTTTTTTTTCTTGTGGAAGATAGGAAGCTTCTTAAACAACTTTATATTTGTCATTAATGAAACGGAAGAAGGAAAAGAAATATTATACAAATACGCTGTTGCCAAAAATGCGAAATTTCCCTAGAAACCAGGAAATTCCATAAAAAGGTATATATATGCTATAAGGAATGGATTTTTTGCGGTTTTTTTACGTCAGATGGACTTCGACAATTACTCGACAATTATTCATAACAATTGTGATGATTTTTGACGTTTATTCGTGAGTGGCACTGCTGACTTAATATCAAGTTAGCAGAGCCACCCCATATAAAAAAACTAAGAACGCGACATTTTTTCTGCGTTCACGACAATTACATTTCGGTCGTTCGACAATTGTTCAGTTCATTTGTGAATGAAAAAATCAATAATTAACCAAGCTAAGTGGGTATATTACTGAGAAATCGGAATATTTCTATCATTCGCTCCTGAAGACCTGGAGGTTCCACGACAAATTTGTTTTGGTCATTGGACAATAAGTTGATGAATTTCTGCACCAAAAAATGATAATAAATCATCATACAGTGAGTAGATACTGCTAAGAGAATAAAATAATGGAATTTTACCAATCACACGCAGTTTTTCTGCTTCAGCAAATTCAAACACCACACGACAAATACTTTTTGGTCATTAAACAATTGTTCAGAGAATTTCTCATTGACAAAGTAACAAATCAACAAAGTTACGTAGGTGAACTATTGTGAAATTTGTTTTTTTTTTTATTATTCAGCATTAAAACTTAGCTTCTGGAACATAGGAAGTTTCCTAAACAACTTTATAACCGTCATTAATGACACGGAAAAAACGTAAAAAGTCCTAACACAAATACGCTGTTGCCAAAAATGCGAAATTTCCCTAGAAACCAGGAAATTCCATAAAAAGGTATATATATGCTATAAGGAATGGATTTTTTGCGGTTTTTTTACGTCAGATGGACTTTGACAATTACTCGACAATTATTCATAACAATTGTGATGATTTTTGACGTTTATTCGTGAGTGGCACTGCTAACTTAATATTAAGTTAGCAGAGCCACCCCATATAAAAAAAACTAAGAACGCGACATTTTTCTGCGTTCACGACAATTACATTTCGGTCGTTTGACAATTGTTCAGTTCATTTGTGAATGAAAAAAATCAATAATTAACCAAGTTAAGAGGGTATATTAGTGAGAAATCGGAATATTTCTATCATTCGCTCCTGAAGACCTGGAGGTTCCACGACAAATTTGTTTTGGTCATTGGACAATAAGTTGATGAATTTCTGCACCAAAAAATGATAATAAATCATCATACAGTGCGTAGATACTGCTAAGAGAATAAAATAATGGAATTTTACCAATCACACGCAGTTTTTCTGCTTCAGCAAATTCAAACACCCCACGACAAATACTTTTTGGACATTAAACAATTGTTCAGAGAATTTCTTATTAAAAAAGTAACAAATCAACAAAGTTACGTAGGTGAACTATCGTGAAATTTGTTTTCTTTTTATTATTCAGCATTAAAACGTAGCTTCTGGAACATAGGAAGTTTCCTAAACAACTTTATATTCGTCATTAATGACACGGAAAAAACGTAAAAAGTCATAACACAAATACGCTGTTGCCATAAATGCGAAATTTCCCTAGAAACCAGGAAATTCCATAAAAAGGTATACAGGGTGTCCTTAAAAGGTCTTTACAAAAAGCTACCACATATTCTTCAGACCAAAACAATTCGATACAAGCAAACTTACCTCAGTAAAAAGTTGCTTAGTTTGGGCGCTAGACGGCTTTGAAGTTGAAATTTTCGAATCGATTTTGCTTCATAACTTTTGAACGGCTCATGAGATTTTTTTCAAATTTGGCACGTTGGCATAGACTCATCGGGCAATGAAACTCATATCATAATCATAATGAATATCATTCCATGGGCGTAGACCTTGATTTTTTCAGTAAATAAACATCTAAAACTCCTACGCCAATGGAAAAAAATTAGTTTCAATATGAAATCTAAATTATTCAACTCATTCACTACAAAAAAGGTACTCTTGACAAAAGTCGATTCCTCTCATGGTTTCGACAAAATTTTAATTTCAGTGATTTAGAGCATAATTAATAATAAAACGATTAACAGATATTTCATAAAAATTGTTCAAAATGTTCACCATTTTCACGTATACAAAGATTTATACGACGCAAAAAGTTGAGATGTACTTTTTGCATAGGTTATTTCTATTGAAAATAAGTAGCACTGGTTTTTTTTTCTGAAGACTATTATTATCTGCTCGAAAACAGTGATATTCACATTCTTGGTTTCCATAGTTTCATCTGTGTTGATTTGTCGAGTTTCATTGACGTTGATTGTTGATATCGGACTTTTCTGATTTATCATGGCCGTACAATACACCAATGAAGAATACACCGATATGTTATTGGTATTCGGATATTGTCAAGGAAATGGTCGAGAGAGTGTGAGGGTGTATTCGGCAAGGTTTCCAAATCGTCGCGTACCAAGCCACCCAACCTTTGCTGCAGTTGAGAGACGTCTTCGGGAGACCGGTCATTTTGCTCCTAGAACTGGTGATTATGGAAGACAGCGTTATGTAAGGATTCCCGAAGTCGAAGTAGAAATTTTAGACCGTATTGAAGAAAATCCAGAATTGAGTACTAGACGGATAAGTAATGAACTAGAAGTTTCTAGGAATGCCGTTCATGAAGTACTAAGAGAACAATTATTATACCCATACCACAAGACGCCAGTTCAAGATTTATTAATCCATGATTCACAAAGTCGTCTGATGTTTTGTAGGTTCATTAATTTGCAAAGAGAAATGAATCTGAACTTTGGAAAGAATATTTTGTTCACTGATGAAGCCTGTTTCACGAGAAGAGGAATAACTAATTTTCATAATGAACACGTTTATGCAATTGACAATCCTCATTCCATTAAAATAAACCATTTTCAACACGAATTCAAAATCAACGTTTGGGCTGGAATAATAGGAAATTTTATAATTGGTCCTGTCATACTTCCACAAAGATTAACAGGAGACATGTATTTACAACATCTACGAAATACGTTGCCAAATTTGTTGGAAGATTTACCACTCCAACATCGGGTAGATATGTGGTTTATGCACGATGGAGCTCCACCACATTTTTCGGTGGATGTTAGGAATTTTTTAAACCAACAGTACCCAGACAGATGGATAGGTAGAGGTAATGATGCACCCGTGAATTGGCCACCACGTTCTCCAGACTTAACACCGATGGATTATTTTGTATGGGGTTATCTCAAGTCTACGGTTTACAAGACCCCTGTGAATACTGTAGAACAATTATGGCAACGTATCCAACAGGCGACGAATAATCTTACAGGCGATGAAGAAGTTATGCAAAGAGTACATTTCAACTTTTTGCGTCGTATAAATCTTTGTATACGTGAAAATGGTGAACATTTTGAACAATTTTTATGAAATATCTGTTAATCGTTTTATTATTAATTATGCTCTAAATCACTAAAATTAAAATTTTGTCGAAACCATGAGAGGAATCGACTTTTGTCAAGAGTACCTTTTTTGTAGTGAATGAGTTGAATAATTTAGATTTCATATTGAAACTAATTTTTTTCCATCGGCGTAGGAGTTTTAGATGTTTATTTACTGAAAAAATCAAGTTCTACGCCCATGGAATGATATTCATTATGATTATGATATGAGCTTCATTGCCCGATGAGTCTATGCCAACGTACCAAATTTGAAAAAAAATCTCATGAGCCGTTCAAAAGTTATGAAGTAAAATCGATTTGAAAATTTCAACTTCAGAGCCGTCTAGCGCCCAAACTAAGCAACTTTTTACTGAGGTAAGTTTGCTTGTATCGAATTGTTTTGGTCTGAAGAATATGTGGTAGCTTTTTGTAAAGACCTTTTAAGGACACCCTGTATATATGCTATAAGGAATGGATTTTTTGCGGTTTTTTTACGTCAGATGGACTTCGACAATTACTCGACAATTATTCATAACAATTGTGATGATTTTTGACGTTTATTCGTGAGTGGCACTGCTAACTTAATATTAAGTTAGCAGAGCCACCCCATATAAAAAAAAACTAAGAGCGCGACAATTTTTTTTCTTTCACGACAAATTCTCGACAATTATTCGACAATCATTGCAATAGGTTTCATCGATTTTTTCGCAAGTGGTTCTGCTAACTTCATGGGGGTCACCTATTGAGAACATGCCAGAACTGACCAAAAAGGAGGAAACTACAATAAGGCACCAGCCTTAGGAAAATAATCATATTTTATTACGATCGGGCATCGCATCGCCATCTAGACAGAGTTTCAGAAGTAGGCAGTGAATCCCCGCTCTTAATAAATAAGATGCCTCACATTTTTACAAGCCAAGAACAAGCGGATATTCATCTTGTTTACGGTTTCGCAAATGGGAATTCATCAGAAGCCGCCAGGGAATATAGGAGAAGGTTTCCACATAGACGAAATCCCCATCACAGTGTGTTTGTGAATATTCACCGAATATTTGGTAACAATGGCTTAAAAAATAGAAATGAAGAAAATAATGCGAATTTTGTGCAACATAGAATTGAAAGACGAATTTTACGTGAATTCGACGAGGATCCCGCTACGAGTATAAGTAGGGCTGCGCTTGCACTTGGCATTTCGCAAAGCAAGATATTCCGAGTTTTGAGACGAGATCACAGGCACCCTTTTCAAACAAGAGAAAAACTTTCCATCGAATAAGAAATGCCTGTCATGAAATAACAGTTCAGCATTTAAATAACGCGAGACGTTCAATTCAGCGCCGGTTTGAAATGTGTTTTGGACAAAACGGTTCATACTTTGAGCATTTACTGTAAGATATTTTATCGAAATTTATTGTGTTTATTTTTTTATTTTGTTCGTATCTTTAAACTTCAATAACTAATAAATGTCAAATGAAGTGTATTACAACTAATTTATTCTTGGTATTTATCTCGAAATCCATACAGTTTTCGAAAAATTTACATGAGGGCAAAAAGTTTTCAAATTGAAAGGACAATCTGAATCTAAGCCCATTGAAAGCAGAGGCGGCACGCAAAAAAGTTCTACAGGGTTAAATTGGGTACGACCCCTGAAAGTCTATCACCCTGTAGGTATTCAAAAACGCTCAATAGCCTCAAATATTGAGTTTTCGAAGTGTATTAGGTGTACCAAATTTCAATCAACTATTCCGAAAATTGTAGAAGAAAATTCGAAAAACATAAAAAAAATCTGAAACTTTGACACCCTGTAAATCGGAAACGAAGCTCCCACGCATATATGTTTGTATGATATTTTCATCTTAAAAAAATGTCTTCTTCAAGCTGTTGAAGTCCTGCTACAGAAAACTGAAACACCCTGTATATTATATCTTTGAGTAATTGTCATCAACTATACAGGAAAACTATTAGTACGTCGAATTTGATAATTTGGTAGCATACTGATGTTGATGAGGGCAATATATTCCGGTTGTACCGGAGGTTGGTACCGGAAGTTGATGTCAACTTGTTTTTTTTTGTCATTGGCATACCCTATATTTTATTTCATTTTTGGATGATAAGAAGAATTCTGGGCATATTTCATGTATAATGTGCTATACCTAAGTCTCGACATATTATGAATTTTATCTAAAAAAATGACGCTAGAAGGCCTGAACATAACTATCAATTTCTCTTAATGAAATCAATTATTCGATCGGAGATGGATCGGAGATTTTAGTGTACTGTGTTGATATTTTGATAATAAATGAATACACGGTGATCAGAAACTAACATTGAGAATTAATTTCGAAAAATCGTTGAAAGCCATTTCTTTGAAACAGTGTTGGCACGAATTAATGCATATGAATCAAGTCTGTGATTCAATTCGTGAATTAATTCAAATGACTTTTTTCAAAAGAGTAATGAATTAATTCAAACTTTTTCCAATGGGGAAAAATCACATTTGATTCAAACATTTCAAACTAAGTTTGATTTGAAAAATTCTATGATATTATGGCAACCTGAGTGTACTTCTGGTAGTCCTCATGCCAATGAGTATTTGACAAGTTTAACTTTAAAAATTATTCAAGATACTGATTAGAAATTCAAATCATTTCTCAGCTTTTCATGGGATTTTCTCTCCTCGTTTCTAAAAAATAGAATAGAAGTTATTAAAAATTATTGCAATATATCTGTAGTAAAGACAGATTTAGGATCTGCCCCAAAATGTCACTGCGCTTGAAATTAAACCTTAAGAGAGAAATTCTCTATTGGTCAGTGACACCTTGTTTTTGAAAAAAATTTTGGAAATACAAATATATTTAATAAGAATAAAACCTCTACTTATCTTTGTGGACGTTTCGGGAACGAAGCTGCTCCCGTTCTCAACACAATTAAAATATTTTTCTCTTCGTAAATTTTTCAATGTTTTCGATTTTGACACTGAAAAGTGTTTTGTGAGAAGTGTAGTGACAGATAATGCTTCCAATATGTCAAGAATGAGACTGCAAGTTCAACAACAAGAAAAAAGTGATTATTACACTTTGCTGTTCGGCCCATTTATTAAATCTACTAGCCAAATATTCGAATATTGGAGTAGTTATGAACAATATAGTGAGAATCATAAAGTTTTTCCGAAATAACCATTTTACAAAAGCATTATTATCTTCTGAAGGTGGATCATCACTACCATTGCCAATTGAGGTACGTTGGAACAGCTCATGTGATTCACTTGAGGCATATTTGAAAAACTGGCATACAATTGTTAAAATTTGCGAAGAACATCGCATAAATATTGACTCGAATATTGATAATGAGATAAATAAATTGCTTTCTAACATAGCCATTAAACGTAATGCTGAAGATCTGGATTTAATTAAAAAAAAGAATTGCACAATCACATGATCTGTTGTTATTTGGAAAAAAAAATAATAAACGATTTAACTTAGGAGCTACACGACAGCACTGCGAGTTATATGCATGGAAAATGTCCACAGCATAAGAAAACCGCTGAGCTTGCAGTAGATAAACCCCACTACGGACATATATGATTGCTTTTGTAATGAGCAGTTGCTTTGAGAAAATAAACCAATTTTCAAAAAGCATTTTCGTCTTTGAACAAACAAAACTGGCGCAATCGGTAGGATTCCCGAAAATTGACCGTATCGAACGAGCAATTTTTCGTACCAACGATTAATCGGGAATACGAAAACGAAAACGGTAGTGAAAGACTTTATTCGAGTGAATATCGGATCCAGTAATTAACAGTTAGAAGTCTGAACATTATCGAAAGGATAAAGTGTAGTCGTGAAGTGAAAACCCGCCTGTTCAGCGAAGTTTCAACCTCGTGAGCACAGAATCCAACACAGTCCAAACGTCGGAAACGATTAGAAGCTGTATTTACAACACAAGGCGAAGAATCAACAACCAGAAGAAGGATAACCGGAGACTACATAAATTCAAAGAACTCGGAACTGTAAGTGCCAAATTTCCTTTTTGCCTTTTTTGAACCTTTGAACCCTATGTATAAGGACTTCAGAAGAGATAGTTAGGGCAAAAGCACCGCGAACAAAACAAGAAAACGAAACAAACAGAAAAACACAGCAGTTTTTCAAAAAAGCAAACAAGTTGAGTGAATGCAGAGTGAAATAAACGAGATAACCCCCTTTGACGACCCGACAATGACTTTTTGGGGATCAGAGAGATGGATCTAACATAGATATATAATTCCTGACCAGCGAGATCGCGTGCCATCGTCTAATAAGTGTTATAGAATGTTTTGAAATTTTCAAATCGAAATTTGACCCCCTCTGACGACCCGACAATAACTTTTCGGGAATCAGAGGGATGGATCTAACATAGATATATAATTCCTGACCAGCGAGATCGTGTGCCATCCTCTAATAAGTGTGATAGAATTTTTTGAAATTTTCAAATCGAAATTTAACCCCTCTGACGGCCCCACAATGACTTTTCGGGAATCAGAGGGATGGATCTAACATAGATGAATAATTCCTGACCAGCGAGACCGTGTGCCATCCTCTAATATGTGTGATAGATTTCTGGACAATTTTTCGACAATTATTGGAATAGGTTTCATCGATTTTTTTGCAAGTGGTTCTGCTAACTTTATGGGGGTGCCATGCCAGGTTAATTCCATGATAATTTCGTCATGTAAAATTTGAACTCGACAACGATCGAACCAACATTTGTTGCTTTCTTGTTGCTGATTTGTTCCCTTTTCAGAATTTTTATAACTCATTCTTTCCAAAATTTAAAAAAAATATACTGACATGCTAGATTATTTCACGATAACTTCTTCATTTGACGAATGATTTCAAAAATAACAATAATTTGTTGCTTTCTTGTTACTAATTTGTTCCTCTTTCAGAATTTTTGTTGCTTGTACCTTCAGAAAATTATGATGGAAAATACTGCCATTCCAGGTCAATTAATCAAGGTCGTGAAATGATCCAGCATGTCAGTATTTTTTTTTAATTTGGAAAGAATGAGTTATAAAAATTCTGAAAAGGGAACAAATTAGCAACAAGAAAGCAACAAATGATGGTTCGATCGTTTTCGAGTTCGAGTGTCAAATGACGAAATTATCATGGAATTAACCTGGCATGGCGGTATTTTCCATCATGATTTTCTAAAGGAACAAGCAACAAAAATTCTGAAAGGGGAAAAAATTAGCAACAAGAAAGCAACAAATGATGTTTCGATCGTTTTCGAGTTCAAGTGTCATATGACGAAATTATCATGGTATTGACCTGGCATGGCAGTATTTTCCATTATAATTTTCTAAAGAAACAAGCAACAAAAATTCTGAAAGGGGAACAAATCAGCAACAAGAAAGCAACAAATTCTCGTATTATCAGTTTTGAATTCAAATGTCAAATAAAAAAGTTATCGTGAAATAATCCAGCATGTCAGTATTTTTTTTTTAAATTGGAAAGAATGAGTTATTAAAATTCTGAAAGGGGAACAAATTAGCAACAAGAAAGCAACAAATGTTGGTTCGATCGTTTTCGAGTTCAAGTGTCATGACGAAAATATCATGGAATTGATCTGGCATGGCAGTATTTTCCATTATAATTTTCTGAAGGAACAAGCAACAAAAATTCTGAAAGGGGAACAAATTAGCAAAAAGAAAACAACAAATTCTCGTATTTTCAGTTTTGAATTCATATGTCAAATAAAAAAGTTATCTTGAAATAATCCAGCATGTCAGTATTTTTTCAAAAACCCACTAGCACAAATATATCAACTTTGTCAAATGTATATCAGAGAGAAAGAGTTCAACAGTCAAAAAATATAGAATTTTTGTCTTGAGGACAATCTACTATTTGAAAACTACAGCACAATCACATGAAATCGAAGAAATCGAATTCCTTATCTCATGAAACCACTCGAAATCGATTTTTTCAATGATAAAAATTGACTTTCGACAGTGTGGAGCAGTGTGATAAATTCCAAATCGTAAATGAACGCCGAGATATGTTTTATCTATGATATGAAACCATAATCAATGGTGTGGGCTGGTGTAAGGAATTCCTTATCTCATGAAACCACTCGAAATCGAATTTTTCATTGATAAAAATTGACTTGCGACAGTGTGAATCAGTGTAATAAATTCCAAATTGTGAATGAACCCTGAGATATGTGTTATCTATGATATGAAACCATAATCAATAGTGTGGGCTGGTGTAAGGAGTTCCTTATCACATGAAACCACTCGAAATCGAATTTTTCATTGATAAAAATTGACTTGCGACAGTGTGAATCAGTGTAATAAATTCCAAATTGTGAATGAACCCTGAGATATGTTTTATCTATGATATGAAACCATAATCAATAGTGTGGGCTGGTGTAAGGTGTTCCTGATCACATGAAATCACTCGAAATCGATTTTTTCAATGATAAAAATTGACTTTCGGCAGTGTAGAGCAGTGTAATAAAATCCAAATTGTATATGAAACTTGGGATCTGTTTTTCCTATCATTATACCGAATATCCAATGGTGTGGGCTGGTGTGAGAAATTTCTAGTCAAACCTCTTGAAACTTCAACTATGAACATAGATTTTCGGCAGCAGAGCAGTGTAATAAATTCCAAATCGTAAATGAACGCCGAGATATGTTGTATCTATGATATGAAACCATAATCAATGGTGTGGGCTGGTGTAAGGAATTCCTTATCACATGAAACCGCTCGGAATCGATTTTTTCAATGATAAAAATTGACTTTCGACAGTGTGGAGCAGTGTAATAAATTCCAAATTGTGAATAAACACCGAGACCTGTTGTATCTATGATATGAAACCATAATCAATGGTGTGGGCTGGCTTAAGGAAGTCGTAATCGCATTAAACCTGTAGAAATGTGGAATTACCGTAAGCTAGGGTCCAACCGATTCCAAAGAAGGGCAAGAAAACACTCCCTAACAACTATAGACCGATTGCACTACTATCTGTGATCTCTAAAGTAATGGAAAAAGCAATCAACATCGAGCTCATCCGATACCTAGAGAGCTCAAGAATCGTGAACGACCGGCAATATGGCTTTCGTCACCAGAGGTCAACTGGAGATCTGCTTGCCTATGTGACACATAAGTGGCAGGTGTCAATAGAGAAACATGGGGAGTCTCTGGCTGTAGCCTTGGATATCTCCAAAGCATTTGACCGAGTTTGGCACCAAGGCCTCCTAGCGAAACTTCCGTCATATGGTTTGCCGCCCCAACTGTGTCTTTTACTATCGAGTTTTCTTGCAGATAGATCACTCTACGTGGTGGTAGACGGGGTCTCGTCTGATACAATGACGATCAATGCTGGTGTTCCACAAGGCTCTGTCTTGGCACCAACTTTGTTTTTGCTCCACATCAATGATTTGTTGAATGTGACCTCCAGCCCAGTTCATAGCTTTGCGGATGATAGTACACTTCATTCCGCCTTTTCCTCTAGAGCCCCTATATCATCCAATGAGGCCAGAGGTGCAAGGCGAAGACAGGTTGATGCTTTAAATGAGGATCTGACAAGAATTCTGAAATGGGGATCTGAGAATCTAGTACAGTTCAATGCAACTAAAACTCAAGCTTGTATGTTCACCAAGAAGGCTGATCACACAATGCCCAATTTGATGATGTCGGGTACCACTGTTCCTATGAGGTCGTCAATATCCTTGCTGGGTGTCACCACCAACAGTGCTCTCTCATGGGACGATCATGTGAGGTCCATTGCGAAGACTGCTTCACAAAAACTCGGTTTTCTTTTCCGTGCGAAGAGATACTTCACATCCCAGCAACTGCTTATGATCTACAAAGCACAAATTCGACCTGTCCTGGAGTACTGCTCACATGTTTGGAGCTCAGCCCCCAAACATACGCTTAAGCTCTTAGATTCAATTCAGAAGAGAGCTATTCGCCTAGTCGATGACACAACACTCACCAAATCATTGACCTCTCTAGATCATCGTAGAAAGGTCGGCGATCTCTGCCTTTTTTATAGGTACTTCCACGGTCGGTGCTCAACGGAAATATCATCTATTATGCCACCACGCGCGATTCCTAGTAGACAAACCAGACGAGCTCAAGCTGGTCACCCCTACACTGTCAGGCTCGAGACCTGTCGAACATCGCTATACCAAGCATCATTCATCAATAGAACGGCAAAGTTGTGGAATTCTTTGCCTAGTGAAGTCTTTCCTGATGCTTACAACCTCCAAACATTCAAGAAAAATTCCAACACCTTCCTTCTTTCCCAAAATTCCACCGCTGGCTAACACGATGTTCCTCGAACATCATAGGTTTCCCTTTCGTGTTGTCCACAGATAAAAAAAAAAAAAAAAAATTCCAAGATTCATTTTCTTCAGATAATAATCATTTGGGGGTTGATTTCTTGGTTGATTTTCACCTCAAACAGTTGTAATAAATGTGTAAGAAATTCACGCGTGTGAAATATGTCGATAGTGTAGGTATTTTTAAATATATGAAGGGTGTGGTGCAGCTTTAGGCTAAAGCTGCACCACCACCTCATTTTCGCGAAACTACAACTGTAATAAAATTCGAGTGGGTTGTAATAAATTGTAATTAATGTGTTAAAAATTGTGAGAGTGATTTTTTGGAAGTGGGCCATAAAGGCTGGTGCAGCATTAGGTTCATCTAATAAATCGTTTGGCTGAAAAGTTATACAGGGTGTCCTTAAAAGGTCTTTACAAAGAGCTACCACATATTCTTCAGACCAAAACAATTCGATACAAGCAAACTTACCTCAGTAAAAAGTTGCTTAGTTTGGGCGCTAGACGGCTCTGAAGTTGAAATTTTCAAATCGATTTTGCTTCATAACTTTTGAACGGCTCATGAGATTTTTTTCAAATTTGGTACGTTGGCATAGACTCATCGGGCAATGAAACTCATATCATAATCATAATGAATATCATTCCATGGGCGTAGAACTTGATTTTTTCAGTAAATAAACATCTAAAACTCCTACGCCAATGGAAAAAAAATTAGTTTCAATATGAAATCTAAATTATTCAACTCATTCACTACAAAAAAGGTACTCTTGACAAAAGTCGATTCCTCTCATGGTTTCGACAAAATTTTAATTTTAGTGATTTAGAGCATAATTAATAATAAAACGATTAACAGATATTTCATAAAAATTGTTCAAAATGTTCACCATTTTCACGTATACAAAGATTTATACGACGCAAAAAGTTGAGATGTACTTTTTGCATAGGTTATTTCTATTGAGAATAAGTAGCACTGGTTTTTTTTTCTGAAGACTATTATTATCTGCTCGAAAACAGTGATATTCACCATCTTGGTTTCCATAGTTTCATCTGTGTTGATTTGTCGAGTTTTATTGACGTTGATTGTTGATATCGGACTTTTCTGATTTATCATGGCCGTACAATACACCAATGAAGAATACACCGATATGTTATTGGTATTCGGATATTGTCAAGGAAATGGTCGAGAGAGTGTGAGGGTGTATTCGGCAAGGTTTCCAAATCGTCGCGTACCAAGCCACCTAACCTTTGCTGCAGTTGAGAGACGTCTTCGGGAGACCGGTCATTTTGCTCCTAGAACTGGTGATTATGGAAGACAGCGTTATGTAAGGATTCCCGAAGTCGAAGTAGAAATTTTAGACCGTATTGAAGAAAATCCAGAATTGAGTACTAGACGGATAAGTAATGAACTAGAAGTTTCTAGGAATGCCGTTCATGAAGTACTAAGAGAACAATTATTATACCCATACCACAAGACGCCAGTTCAAGATTTATTAATCCATGATTCACAAAGTCGTCTGATGTTTTGTAGGTTCATTAATTTGCAAAGAGAAATGAATCTGAACTTTGGAAAGAATATTTTGTTCACTGATGAAGCCTGTTTCACGAGAAGAGGAATAACTAATTTTCATAATGAACACGTTTATGCAATTGAAAATCCTCATTCCATTAAAATAAACCATTTTCAACACGAATTCAAAATCAACGTTTGGGCTGGAATAATAGGAAATTTTATAATTGGTCCTGTCATACTTCCACAAAGATTAACAGGAGACATGTATTTACAACATCTACGAAATACGTTGCCAAATTTGTTATAAGATTTACCACTCCAACATCGGGTAGATATGTGGTTTATGCACGATGGAGCTCCACCACATTTTTCGGTGGATGTTAGGAATTTTTTAAACCAACAGTACCCAGACAGATGGATAGGTAGAGGTAATGATGCACCCGTGAATTGGCCACCACGTTCTCCAGACTTAACACCGATGGATTATTTTGTATGGGGTTATCTCAAGTCTACGGTTTACAAGACCCCTGTGAATACTGTAGAACAATTATGGCAACGTATCCAACAGGCGACGAATAATCTTACAGGCGATGAAGAAGTTATGCAAAGAGTACATTTCAACTTTTTGCGTCGTATAAATCTTTGTATACATTTTGAACAATTTTTATGAAATATCTGTTAATCGTTTCATTATTAATTATGCTCTAAATCACTAAAATTAAAATTTTGTCGAAACCATGAGAGGAATCGACTTTTGTCAAGAGTACCTTTTTTGTAGTGAATGAGTTGAATAATTTAGATTTCATATTGAAACTAATTTTTTTCCATTGGCGTAGGAGTTTTAGATGTTTATTTACTGAAAAAATCAAGTTCTACGCCCATGGAATGATATTCATTATGATTATGATATGAGTTTCATTGCCCGATGAGTCTATGCCAACGTACCAAATTTGAAAAAAATCTCATGAGCCGTTCAAAAGTTATGAAGCAAAATCGATTTGAAAATTTCAACTTCAGCGCCGTCTAGCGCCCAAACTAAGCAACTTTTTACTGAGGTAAGTTTGCTTGTATCGAATTGTTTTGGTCTGAAGAATATGTGGTAGCTTTTTGTAAAGACCTTTTAAGGACACCCTGTAGAATGGTTGTGCCAGCTCAACTTAAGCTAGCACAACACCTTTGTTTCGCAAACTGTATGAGTTATGAAATTCATTTATGTGTTGAAAAATAGTTAGTAAATAGTTATTAAATACTAGATGATTTTTGTTTAATTGTGCCAAAACGGCTGTATCAGTTTCACGGACATCGTGTGTCCTGTCATTGTGTATTTTCCACAATTTTTCTCCTTTTGAATTGCAGAACTTGAAGTGAATATAGAATGGATGAGGTTCTCCAAAATGATGGTTGTCATGTTACTAATTGCAACAACCACATTTCTAGTAACCGACATTATGAAAAAAACAAGAAATCGTAGATATAAGATCAGACCTATGAATAGGAACAGAAACAATACTAGTGTTTATTATAATATGATGAGATATGCAGAATTGAATAATAGAGAGTGATTCTTCAAGCATACCAGGATGAGCCCAGACATGTTCAATTTTGTTCTGTCTCTCATTACACCATTTGTCCAGAGTGCCCCATTCTGTGTCTGAACGCCAATCACAATGTCAAGCACAAAATCACTGGGTTCTTAATTCTTAACTCTCAGTTGATGTTTATAAACACCTTCTCACTTCCTAATTTTCGAGTCCTTATTGTTAATTCATAATTCTTAGTTTAGTGGAGTTTATAAATTCACCATTACTGTCCTCAAAGTGACAAATGAATTCAATGATGACTACTTTGTTTTACATTTCAGGTAATTTTGCACTTACTTACGTATGTCGACCTCAGGAACCCGAATTTCACAATAAAAAAAGTGCACAAACTTATATTTTTCAAGATATTCCAGGGAAAAGTATGAAAATTAACCTTCTTTCTTCGGCTCGTTTTAGGTAGGCATGGAGTTTCTTTTCTCACGCCGGATACTTTTTATACCTGCCTTCAACATTCAAGAAGTCAAATAGAAGGGAAAACATACTCAAATTATTAAATCAATGTTCTTAAGCATCTTGGAGGAAGGTGGATCCAGCATTTTTCATATGGACGGCGCTGTCAAATGAGAATCTACGTCAGAATCACTAGTTATGCGAGTCAAAATATCACAGATGCACATTTGACATCGCCGTCCATATGAAAGAAGGATTCATCAAAGAAGCTAAAGACGCTGAATTAAACTTCTTAGAGGATGTTTCTCCTTCTTTTTAGCTTCTAGAATGTATAAGGAAGATATAAAGAGTATCTTATGCGAGAAATGAAACTTCGAATGAATATGGTGCCTATCCAAAACAGGCCGAAACAGAAACAAGAAGGGTAATTTTCATACTTTTTCCTGGAATATCTCGAAGAATATAAGTCTGCGTACGTTCTTATTGTGAAATTCGGGTTCCTGAGGTCAAAATACGAAGTACCATGAAAAAACCCATCGCATGATAAGTGCAAAATTACCATATTTCAAATACACCTCAAGCTTTGTCAACAAGATACCTCTTCTGACAAAAAAGCATATTAATTATAATTATTATAAGATACTTCCCATGTTTACCTTTTTATATATACATACAAGTGTATTATGTCGAGAATTATTGCCAACGAAATAGGTACCATATACCTAAGTAACTAACACAATATTATTACCTTTTAGTCAGGTAATTGCCTTGCCTACCTGTTATTCTGCATGAAAACATTACATCTTGTATCTAGTTTCTTGCATTTCATCAATGAAAATATAGGAAATTACGTCCTGGAGAAATTACCTACTCAAAGGTACATCAACTCAATAGCTCAATGGGAACAAGACACTTTCACTATTTTGTCAGTCACTGTCGCTCTCGGTGATTGTCAACTTCATCGCAGAAATTTTAGAATTTCAGAAATGTGAAATTATCGAAGTTCACTCAACAATTCACTCCGATTCAATATTGGTAGTGACCGTTATCGATTCGTTTACCAAATTAATGTATTGAATTCAACTATTTGACACCAAAATCAAATCATATGTCGGAATTCGGAAATCAGACTAAAACTGCAGTGAGTCATGGCCGAACCATAGCAAAACTGTCATGGCGATCACAAAAAGTGCAGCTTCCAATCCGAGAGATGGCTCATTGCATAGAAAACACTCAATAATAGATGATGTATACTGACGGTTGGTAGCTTTCTACCAACCTTGATGTATACTGTCGAGATCTTCTGTACCCACGGCACAAATTACCTATAGGTGATCTGTGCCCACGGCACAGAATAGAGATACACTACGCTCCCACCGAAGTCGCACTTGGTTGGTCAAAGTGCTAAAAAGTGAACTCGCGCAGCCTCGGTGCGCAATCATGGCGCCATGCCCTTTGACGTATTTTGACGTTGTCAATCGTTGTTTTTTTTCTGTGTTCTATGTATTATGTTTATGTTTGACTTATTTCCTTATTTGGAACGTGGTTGCTTTGTGCATTGTGCTGATTGTGCAGTACTTCCTAGATTCGACCATTTTTGTCTGAGATTCCGTTGTGTTCTCGTGCTCTTTCTTGCGTAGTGTGTATTTTCGTGATTGATTTGGTTTGCTCGTGTTTTTGAACATATTTGTATTTAACAGTTTGCATTACCAATAATATGATGGTGAACTATTGCAGTGTTTATAACTGCAAAAACAACAGTAGGAACAACCCCAATTTGCAGTTTTTCATATTGCCTTCAAATCCTTTGAGGTATTTACCTATTTTGTATATACTTGAGGTGGATTCAAGCCGCTCTTTCTTTTATTTGTATTTTCTCTTTCATTAACGTATTCATAAAAATGTTGAAAACTATCTATTTCCATGTAACCATTCATGCATCCAACTCAACTTTAGTGTGGATTTATGCAGCCACATCTAACAATTATCAAGTAACATTTATCAATTAAGAATTAACAATTATAAGTTGAACTTCTTGTTTTCAATGGTCGTGTTTATGCATACAATTAACAAGTAACAAGTAAGAAGATGGCCAACTTTCTACTTTGTTACTTTAATTGAACTAGGTTTTCGCCAAGTGCGCAACTAGTACGCAGATAGACGCCGATTGGTTCCAGTATTCATAAAGAAAGCGTGAGATTGGTCAGACTTTGTCTGACAGATGATGAATATTAACCTAACTTTTTCAATATTTGACTATTGCAGTTTGTTTACATATTATATTTATAAAGATAATTATTATTGTGGTTGAAAATGGAACTGGATGATGCCATGCTAGTCGACCTCGTTCGTCAATATCCTGTGATATACGATAAATCGATCAAGGAATTCAAAGACAAAAATGTCAAGGAAAATGAGTGGAGTACCATTGCCTCAATCCTTCATGTATCATCAGTACTTTTCTTCCATTTCACTGTTATTGCATCCTTTTGTGGTATTTATCTAACCATTTATCATTATTTTAGCGAATGTTGCACAAGTGAGATGGAACGTTTTGAGTACGAAATATGGGGTGGAGAAAAAAAAGGACAGAAAAGTTCCTTCTGGCTCGGGAGCACAAAAATCTTGGCTATTGTTCACAGCCATGTCATTTTCAGACAAACATATGACAATGAGAAAGTGAGATTCATTTAATGGATAAAACGAGAACATCAATGAATTTTTGTTAACTGCTATTCATTCTATGAAAGCACATTTCTGATATTTCTCAGTTCTGTATTTGATTTGTGCCTTTCTTCATTGCAGAACAATAGGAAATGTGAGTGCTACTACCAAACATTCATCACAATCATCAAGCTGCAAATCGGTTTCACCTTGGAGTTCAATGAATGTTTTGGTAGAAAACAGTGATCACACTGATTTGATGGGAGAGTGCAGCAGAGATGTTGCCAGCCAGGAAATGACTATTGAGCCAAGTGAATTGTATGATCATTCATTCGAAATACTTGAGATGCATGAGACTGGTATGCATTGAATAAGTTTTAACGTCTCTGCTAGCAAGCCAGCAGTTTTTCAAGGGTAAAATATTTTTTTTCCAGATGTGGCAGACAAAGAAAATGGTAAGCAAGATCAACAAAGTTTGATCACTTGTTCGAAAAATTCGACACCAACTCTGAGGAGAAAAAGAAAAAAGACTGAAGAGGCTGATGTTATATTAAAATTGTCATCAGCTTTTGATAATTTTAATAATTATATTAAAAAAAAAAACAACAAAAAATGTCACTAGTGATGTCGAGCAAGAGGCTATGATGACATTTGCAAAATCTGTAGGCACAGATTTATTGCAAATAAAAAAAAAAATTAGACATGCTGCCAAAATTGATATTTTGAAGGTGGTTCAGCCATATGTAATGATACACCAGACGTTTTGTGAAACGGTGTACTTATTTATTCATTGAGGTTCATTCATGTACCTGTGATGATTATTTTAGGTCAAACTTGTTATCTTTTTTTTTGTTTATTTAATTTCAAATGTGTTACCTTTTTTTATATGTGCAAGTATCTCATTTTCAATGTTATGTTCCTAGAAATGCTGGTTTTTATTTATTCATTCATTTAATCCATTCTGTATGAATGTTAGTTTAAATAAATTATTGAATTGAAAAAATACATCTTCAAACTCATTCAATTCAAAATATGAAGCAAAAAACATTTTATAAAGTGAAAAAACAAAAAAATGAAGTCACTCTACCAACAAAAAATGCATTGCATGAAACAAAAATTCACTTCAAAAACAAACATTGAAAAAATCAACCAAAAATAACAGAAAAAAGAAATTTGTTACATTAAGCGATATTATTCAAAACATCCACGTCCATAAAACCTTCAGGAACAGTTCCCTTCTAAACTTTATCTAATTGCCATGCTACAGAACCCTGAGGGGACATGAAATAATCTCGAAGAGTATCCCTCAATTCAAAATTTTTCCTTCTGGAATTATTTGACCCTATCCTCCCAATGCTCCGTAAATTATTCCCTCTTAATACACCTTGTGAATTCCCTATATATCCAGTAGGACAATAATGTCTTTCACTTTCTGGAATCTCTAATTCCCTCTCCTCTGTACAAAATTGTGGAGTACTACAGTGGCCTCCACAATTCTGTCACAGGTCTCCAAATCACTCATGTGGTCGTCTTAGAATCCTCCATCTGTTTACAAGTATTCCAAATGTGTGTTCGATGGTTCTCCTGGATCTAGAGAGGCGGTAATTAAATATTTTCTTCTCAACACTCAAGTTTTCTCCTGGGTATGGTCGCATAATATTTTCTCCCAAAGGGAATGCAGCGTCTGCATTGAAAGAATGGGGAAACTTGATATTTGTGTTGGGTAAGTTTTTTGGTGCTGGGATTTTCAATTTCTTCGAAAGAATTGCATTTCCGAACCCTGACGTACTGAATACAGCAGCATCATGGTTGCCTCCAGCAGCACCAATATCAACCAGGGTGAACCTGTAAAAAGCATGGCAGCTTGCCATCGAAACAATGCTGAAGTGCTTTTTATAGTTATAAAATATTGTCCCTGAATGTTTGGGTGATTGAATACAATTATGTTTTCCATCAACAGAGCCATCACAATTTGGAAGATTCCATCTCTCAAAAAATCCATTAGAGATTGCTTCCCATTCCTCTTCTGAAGGAACTTTCAACACCTGAGGGGCCAATACATCCCAGAGAGCCTTGGTAGTTTCTCTTATGATTAGGGGCACAGTGGTATGCCCCAAATAGTGCCCACAAGCAATTTCCTTCATGGAACACCCTTCAGAAAGATAACTAGAATGAAAAATTATTGACAGTCTACTGAGAACGAAGTAAGTGCATAAGTAGTTACTGTAGAGTAATCAGCAGTCTGTGCACAGGTGGTATGGGATTCTTTGATGGATCTTTTTTGAGTCTTGGCCGTACTTGGGATAACAATATTTCGAAAAGCTTTGGCGTCATTCGTGTATAGGAAAAAAATCCCTCATGATCTCGTAAAATCATTGATTGGATGAGATTATCGAATATTCCTTCTGCTTTTCTTTCCCTATTTATCGGCTTAACAGCCCATCTCCTTTTCCTTTCCCTTTTAAATAGGAAAAAACTTGCTGTTAAGAGCATCAGTACGACCCTTGAGTATTCAAATAATAAGAGGTTCAACCCATATGAACGCAATGAAGCCAAAATTTTCGTCCAGGAAGTGGCGGTACCCATGGAAGAATGGGTGAACTAAATTCTTTTTCGAGTTCTGTCCGAGATCTTCGATGCAGAAACCTGTTACTGAAAGAAGCTTTTCTTGATTTAATGTTAGCGCACAGCCCCGGATTGAAATCTATTGATTCTGTTCAAAATATTATCCAATAGGTATGAACTGATGAAGTATTTTTTATGGAACTGATTCATCGAGAAGTATTGAAATCAAATCAGTATTTTAGTTGGAAATTCGCAGAAAAATGCGATATAAGTTACGAACAGATCACAAAATATTGAATTTCAAGAGAGGCATTTCATTTGCCAAGCAAAGTAGTATTTCTTTGCACTCGAGAAAATGCTTCTTACTTCATATTTTCTCTTCATCAAATCTATGTAGGGTCACTACGTAATAGTACAAGAACGTGTGGCGCTGCTAGGCCACAGTTTTAGATTACAATAAATGAACACTGATATTGAATATCAGTAGATGATATTTGCGCTTGCCTTACCATGAAATCAGAGTATTTAAAATATGTTCCTTCGAAAAAATAGGTTTATTGATGAAAGAAATCACGTTTACATGCTAATATTTATATATGTGTTATCACCAGACCAAAATTATACAAGGTGTCCTTGTCTCTATATACCAAAATGTTTCGATTAGCCGTTACATGGCGTTGAAATTGAATAATTATTTGGATTTATCTGAATAATTCCATATTTTCAAAAGATATATCACTGAAATTTTGTAGGTATACTGAGAAAATCATTATGCCTGAAAAATATAACATAATAACATATTTTGATTGACATACAGGGCGTTATACATTATTTGAGTTTTATTGGGGAAAAAGTTCCGATCTATTTTTCTATTCTTCCATTGATTACATAACTTTGGTCCCTCATGACTGTTTTTGATATTCCCCTTGGTTCGCAAGATTATTCACAATAATGACAAGAAATTTTGAATAGTATCAGAAAAAACATTTAGAATATACACGAACTTGAATTTATTTTGTCAATTATCTCGCAAACCAAGAGATATATCACAAACATATAAAAGGACCAAAAGAATAGACGAGAGAAAAGAAAATGACATTGAGATCTGTTCAGTGACGAACTCGAAAAAACTTTCAGCTATCGAGAAACTTTTGACGTCCTCTAACTTAAATGTAGCCTTTCGGTATAGAAACTTCGATTTGATAGATTCATCATATTTTCGTTTCTATGGACTCCTTTTGTACAGGTATATTTCACAGACAATTTAAAAAATTTTAAAAAATTAATTTTATTCATATAAATGGTAAACAACAATCACAGGCATGTGAATTTCAAACATACGTGCAAACAACAAAATACAGCTTATATAATACAACTTAGGCATCAAATAACAAATTACAACTCAAGTGTGTTTGAATACATTCATCTTTTTATAACTTGAAGTTGCTTTGTCAGACAACTTTATATTTTTTTTCTGAATCTTTGTAATTTACTAACCTTAAAAGTTTGACTCTACTGGTAAGCCAGTTGTTGATAATTCGTTTCTCACAAACTCTTTCTGATATTTTCTGTTTGATTCTTAAGACATGAGGTCTTTCTTTCAAGAATGTTTCGATTGTTATCAGAGATCTCCGTATGATATTAGTGAAGTGATCACTTGGTATTTTTAAATACGTTGTATTTGTAGAAATTCCAAAATCTCTCTGCAAAACATATATCCCTCTATCGCCAATAGCATCATCATTGTTATGGAGTAGTTTTGTTTCGCAGTTTTCACAATTATGTTTTTTATTGATTTTCTTCACCAAATACCCTGCGAAATACAACATATACAACTCATCAGATGATTCAGTACTTCCAACCCTGTACCCTGTACATGATACCGATATTTTTCTTTTCACTTCATACAGGTATGTATAACTATTCTGAAATATTTATCGGGAACATTCCTATAGGTACCTATCTAGTCGACCCTTTGACCAATCCGGTTATTCAATGATACCGCGTGGTAATACCCACCTACCTACCCGTTCGTGATCTCCTCAGTGACAGATATTTATTTGGTTTTATTATTTCTCATCAAATGTAGCATCATCCATTTCAGATTAGTTTCCTACCCATTAATCACAAGGTGCTCACTTAATTCATATGAAAACACTTATTTACAGAATCGAATATAGAATACACAAGATATCTTGAAATTGAAATCGATTAAATTCTTTTACATCGCTTCAAAATTCTAATGCATGGTTTCAGATAACGGTGGTTGAATTCGAATAATCGAGTGCCAACACACATCGAATCTGGACACTGAAATCTTCAATTCCGTATATCGACTCAATATTGTATTGAAATATCATTCAAAGCATCTTAGGTATAATTATTCAATACGGCCCTGCTTCGAAGAATAAATTCACATCCGAGTGAACTGTACATTGCTAGATAGTTCTGGTATTCTCCGATAGATAGACATTGAATTCGAATCGAATCGGCCAAATTTTACTGAGTTTCGGTGTCGCCATCTACGAACCGGTAAAGAAACTAAGCCCTATTTCGGCTTCAACATTGCATCTTATTAGTGTATATAATCAAAGGATGCTCTCTGGAAAGTTATGTGTCCAATAGTATTTCCGGAGAAAGTAGAGTGGCAAAAAATTTCTCAGGATTTCTATTCAAGATGGAATATGCCAAACTGTATCGGTGCACAACGAGTCACTACCCGAATTGGTTTCAGGAACTGCACATTTTTATGACTCATCCTATGACAACATTCACATTTGATGGCATCATGTGATGATTCCGCAGTTTCATTACCACAGGATAAACATTTATTGGTCATATCATCAGACGATTTCACTATTAGATTCTTCAAGCCCTGTCTATAATCCATTATATCAATATTATTTATCAAACATTCTCCATTAACAATTTTATCGAAAAAATATATTGAAAAAACTCCACAATTGAAAGCATCTTCCTGTTTATCGTGTTTCATGATTTGTATTCTCCAAAATAAAAGTCTTGCATTCAATATCAGCAATAGCTAAACAAAAGTGATGCGAGTGAGAATGATCTTCTATGTCTGAATAATTTTGGAGAATCGGAAATACTAAAAGTTCGTTTTCGAATTTGAAATTATTGAGTGAAGGATGTGGAGTTTCTCCCATACCACATAAAAAAATTCTAGTGGACAACATACATGTTACAAGAAAATAATGATTTTTGATATAGTTTACTAAATTCAGACATATATCTACAATGAAGTTACTCAACCAAAATATACCGGATAATATAAGAAAATCGTCAATAGAAATTTCAGTTACATCGCACTTAAATTTTGAAAAATATGAAATGTAGTATCTTCTTCAAATATCTCGATAAATATTCTGAATCGGATACTAACCCATTAGGTAAAAGTACTAATTCCTTCTCTGTTTTCCATTTTATGAAATCAGGTGTAATTGTTGCGTTTGAAATATATGGTAACATTATAAAATGAAAAAATCTAATTAATTTTGGTAGTAATCTGCTCCAACATGCTCAAAAATGTCTACCACTCATGATAGAACCAATTACATATCCAGTCAATTTGTCATACGCAACAGAAAAATTCCCAGAATCTCTTAAGCTAAGTAAAGTAACCCCAATATACAAAAAACAAGACCCACAAATCATGGAGAACGACAGACCTGTCACAGTTACTTCGGGATTCTCAGAAATATTTGAAAATTCTTTCCTAGACAGGTTCGTCGGTTTTTTGGAAAAAAGAGAATTTCCTAACGGACAACCAACACGTCTTTCGTAGTAGTAAATCTACACAATCTGCAATTCATGCCCTATATGAGCAAGTAGTATCTTACGTCAAGGCAAGGGAGTGCCCTGCTGGAATATTTTGTGATTTGAGCAAAGCATTTGACTGCATCGATATTAACTTTCTCCTCACAAAATTAGCAATCTATGGTATTCGAGGTGTTGCGTGGGAATGGCTTCATTCCTTTCTTCGCAAACGTAGTCAATTCGTATCCATTACTAATAAAAGTGACAATACATTTGGTAAAATACAGTTAGATAGTGCTACTATAGATATGGGTGTGCCACAAGGATCCGTCCTAGGGCCAGTGTTATTAATATTATTTACGAATGATGTCGATAATCGTATTGATAATGCTAACCTCGTGACGAGGGGTGAATCACGTGGGAATTCCGGTGTACCCACGACAGGAATTCCTTAGGAAGTCCGGGAATTCTTTGGGAAGTCCGGGAAGCATTTTTATTCGTCTTTCAATTTATTGAGTGAAAAACTGTGGGTACCATTTGAAAAAATGAACTTTTGACCACTTGTATGAAGAACGGATATAATAATAATTTCAGCAAACCCTGTATGACTTGCTACAAATGTTTTTTTTTACATAACGTAGTCAAATAAAAATCTATCTATTTATGATATAGAGGCGACTTCTCGGTGTAAACTGAATACATCAAGCCTGTCCAAACCACCACTAAAATATCAACTCTTTATGATTCGAGAGCCCTGATTTACATAAGTTCAATTAGGGATATGTTTTGGATCATATTTAACACAAATTATTTTTTATCGTGAAAACCGATAGAGATAGGTATAGGGATTCATTAACAAAAGAGTATTGTAATAAAAAGGCAATTCTAAAAATTTGTTGTTCCATTTAAAAAAAATAAGTTGCTTGGACTTTTTGATAGAAACGGCAACGTCGCAATTTCGAAAATATTTTAGATCTATTGAACAGGTGATAAAATGTAAGATGCGAAGTTTTCAGAAAAATCCTGCGTTGCGTTCTCCATGAACGTCTAACGTACCATCGACCGTGAGTTACCCTGTATACGAGAGGAAAAATTTAAAAATCATTCTCCATTCATGGTCAGTTCAACATAATAATACCAAGGGCATGCAGAAAATTGATGAAGATATTTCATGAGATATTTCATGAGATTTTTCGATGAAAAATAAAATTTGTTTAAAGTTGATTGTATAGTGGGCCACATGACTCAAATTTATCAGACACAAATGATGATTAACCTAACAATGACTAATTTATCCTGGTTTATATCGATATAACATGTGAAACATTCAATTTTTCGAAGATACAAAGTACAGGGTGTTCCATTTGAAAAAAATCGACTTTTTCGATCTTATTCGTGCCCTAGTTTGACGCACCTTTTTTCATACCCTGTATAATAATAATTCAATATGCGCCAAACCTAATAAGATGACTATGTTTCAGGAAGCACTCGAGGAAGCAGCTGTGAAAATTGCAACATTCTGTCAGTATTGATTCTTATGTCAAAAACAGTGAAAGATAGCTATATAGGACATGCTACAGCAAATATGCTCAGAATCTTCTTCGGAATCCGAAAATCTAATAATATATAGGGTGTTCCATTCGAAATATCAAGGCTCCCATTTGCGTAGCCAAAATTTCAAAAATATATTTCTCTCCGTTTTCTAGATACTTCTAACACGCCATCGAGTAACTGAATCTTTTCAATTCCCAAGAATACAATAGCATACATTGTAGGACTCATTTTCAGTAGTTCGAATTGAATTTTTTGATCTGATTATTAGTCTCGCCTTCCCCAATGCTAATGCTAGACCTTGTCATTCACCTACGGCAAAAAATACGCCACTTGAGCGTTGACTGGGCACCGACCTGTACCCGAGTGCACCCGAGAGGTATGAGAGGAGCGGGGTAGGTAACGACTCAAGTAAGCCAGAGACCAGCAACAACGATCTGCAAACTCTGTACCAACCAGTGTTGCCAAGGGTATAAAATTTCAGTTGAATTCACTGCAAAACCGTAGTTATAAATAATTATTGATTTCCATCTTATTGACAATTTTTGCTCTATTGCTGAACCCCAGCATCAAATATTTGACCCCGATAGTATGTACAAGGATCATCACTATATTTTGACTCATAGTTAGTCATAGTTAGTTAGTTTGACGTCAGCTTGTGAGAAATTCCGCCATATTGGTGTTATTGGGCTATATTTCGTGTGTGTTCACTGTTGCAAATCAAGCAAAGATCTCTTCGAAATAATGAACTTTGAAGTTTAAATTTGATTGAAGATGAGCTGCCCAGTGTATGGTTGTAATGTTGACAATTAATGCAAGGACTTTGTGCCTGGTACAAAGTTTTATAGCTTTCCTAAAGACAAAGAAATGCAAAGTGATAAGAAAGGACTGTGTGGACGACAGGACAGACAGACATTGTCGAAGTCCAGTAGAAGTGAAAAAATTAATATAGCAATTTTTTTTGACGCAAATATTAGTAATTTTCATTAGATATCCTCGAATTTGCGAAAATTCCGAGTATTTGGCAACACGGCATCAATATTTCTACTTCCACGAGAAGTTTCATAGAGGTGATGAAACTTATCATATTTTATACCCATTCTTGCTCCATAACAAATTAGAAAATAATTATACATAATGAGTAATATATAAATATGATTCAAGAATCGAACACATTCGTGTAACTTGGTTGATATTGTTCCGTTCGTTTTGAAATTCACCAAACATTTGTCGAATGACCAAAACATATTTGTCGTCAAAGAAAATTACTCGACAAATTTTGGTCACAAGGGCGATCCAATTTGAAGTTCAATTGTCGATTTATCGTAGTGGCTCTGCTAACTTAATATTAAGTTAGCAAAGCCACCCCATTTAAGAAAAAAACTAAGGCCGCGACAAATATGTTTTGGTCATTCGACAAATGTTTGGTGAATTTCAAAGCGAACGAAACAACATCAACCAAGTTACACGAATGTGTTCGTATCTTGAATCATATTGATATATTACTCATTATGTATAATTTTTTTATAATTTGTTATGGAACAAGAATTGATATAAAATATCGAAAGATTCATCACCTCTATGAAACTTCTCGTGGAAGTAGAAATATTGATGCCGTGTTGCCAAATACTCCGAATTTTCGCAAATTTGAGGATATCCAATGGAAATTACTAATATCTGAGTCAAAAAATTTGTTATAACAATTTTTTCACTACTGGACTTCGACAATTACTCGACAAATTTTGGTCACAATGGCGATCCAATTTGAAGTTCAATTGTCGATTTATCGTAGTGGCTCTGCTAACTTAATATTAAGTTAGCGAATATAGGGTACTATATATTTTCATCAGCTATCATTATCAAACGAAAAATTGAGGAAATATCACAGATCTGATGAAAAACATTATATCTTCCAAATTATTCAATCATAAAGGGTGCTCACTTCGGTGCTCACTATTAAATTCTACCACTTATCATTTTCAACTCTTTGAAGTTCCACAAAGTTACACTCATTAGGCCAATTGATTATATTTAACAAGATTCCCTTCAGCAACTGTACAGTGTACAAATTCATGAAGTTTTGAAGCACTAACCAGTCCAAACCTGAGCTCATGACATAGTTTAGGAACTGATTGTCCTCTTGTTTGTAATTCCACTTCTTTGTAAAACTATAGGCTCTGTAGATATGGAGAATGACAGAAAGTCTTCAAATTCTTCTCCTAATACAAAGAAGCGAAATAGAAGTGTTTTGAACTTGTCCTGTCCTATTCTTCTTCAGAGGCATACTTGAAGTTCTGCGCTACTTCTTTTTCTCTCAGCCCAATAAAAACGATTTCATCTATGAATACGTCAGTTGGTGCGAAGATTTCCCAATATCCGCCATAAATTGGACTAAATAATTTTGGCAACAGAATTTGTGATTGTTTCATACTTTTCACTGTGTTCCCCTCTTATCCTTATCCCTCTCATTTCAGCTCTATATACTCAATGGCATTATCAGTATAAATAGATGAGTATGAAGATGAGTATGAAATATCATTTCCAAAGATATGATTTAAATTCCACCAAACAAACATAACCTCTAAATGAGACAAATGAAAAAAAAAAAAGGTGTTTTCATACTAAGGAAAAAAACATACTCGGGGTATGACGGCCTTCTTTGGTTGCAAGTTGCAAACGGAACCAGTAATAATCACTAAATGAACAATGAAGTCCAATCAGGTAGGTATTTGTAATATACACAATCCACAACAAATATAAACAAGGTCACAAATTATATATATATATATATTTCTGACACAGTTCATAACTATTGAAGGTCACGACCAATTGACCATTTCCATCAGAACTTATTGATTTCACTTTCACTAAAAATTTTGCTCTCTTTCCTCCTTTTTTTGTAATCTTTCCTATCATTGAAAACGCGGGTCGACGTGAATGCCATCTGCTGGTTGTTTACAGAAACAACATTTCACGAAATCAAAGTTGGTAGCACTGAATTGCGAGGTACGTGTGTACCTCCGTCTATTAGGTAGGGTACGAACCGGTCCGAACTTGCAAATTCATGTTTTCTACTTCATCTTTGAACGAAATTCCTGCAGAATCTAACATAATAAACCATAAATAGCGTCCTTGTGTCAAATTTCAGGTTCAAACATGCTTTTAGTTAAGGAAGGCATTTCAGGTGCTGATATTTCTTGTTCAGAAATTTACGTTATATTTTAACTGAGGCTCAGCTGCTCAGTTTGTATCATGCCCAGGTTGGTTCCAAGATCAGATACGGTATATGTCTTTTAGGAATGTCAACTTTATCGGCCGATGTATTTATCGCGCAAAAACGAGCAATCAGATCTATCGCTAACATATCTATAAGAAACTCTTGTAAAGCTTATTTTAAAAAATTTAATATCCTAACTGTGGCTTCGCTATATATTTTCGAATTATGCGTATATATATACTCTTACCGTACTAAATTTAAGCTCAATAGTAGCATTCATAATCTCAATACACGCCGCAAAAACGATTACCACATACCGACATGTAAGACAAACGTTTCTTATAAGTCGCCCAACAATATTGGCCTAAGAGTTCTCAGCCTAAAAACTGTTTCAACGATATATTCATATCATATCATATTCATATCATATCATATATATATTCATTCAATCAGTGTTATAAAAATATTGATTCAGAAGTAGTAATTTAGGTTACTTCTCAATTTTACATCGAACTAATTAATTACAATCTCAAAACGTCAACTATTTGTACAGAAATCTGTAAAAATGTCGCCATCATCTGGGGAGTTTCATAACTATTAGGTCATTATAGCGGAAAATGGCGTTAGCGTTTTTGACGAAACAAAACACCATCAGTGACTGCACCAGTGTTTTGTACGTCGTTATCCCAATCGAAATATACCCGTCAATGACAGCTTTTGTCAACTCGTGACTGTTTGAATTTGGGCGCGGTACAGATATGAAATTATTGTATCTTTTAATTTCTATAAATATAAACTGAAACTGATGATAAACTGTACGCTAATGCCTGGTTCCCAATTTTCGGACCTAGATATCACTTTGACACAATCATTGAATATGCAAATTTCCTATGAATATCAGCTCTCGCACTGTGGTTTGAATTTAAAAACACTGTTTCATCAGAAGTCAGATGATATAAAATAGTTGAGTCAACTAACATTCACACCTCTATTATCTGATTCTGAATTGAAATAAAATAGGATGAAAATATGAAACCCTGTACTTTCAGAAAAAATAAATAAAAAGAACACTCAATCAAGAATATTGTAACGTCTCCTCCTTCTTGGGGGGGTGTTACTAGAGTGGTGCTCAACGGGGTATGCCTATATCTAGGATAGACCGGGGTTGCCTCGAGCGCCAGTTGGATTATAGTGGTGAACTCCACTTTCTCCCAACCAGGATTTGTTGGGAGGCCTAGGTAGCAACACAGTCGAAGCGACGGTATGCCAGGGGTCGAAGGCCTTCTGGACTATGAAAAGATCACAAGGGGGTGAGGGCTTTAAGTTCACCCACTTGGTTTCACCCTGGTATACGGGTTGCTGCGGGTGTTTGGTATATCACTCAGAACAAATAATCAGAACTAAAATTCACACTTAAACAGGTTTATTCACTGGAAACAATTAACAGATCGAATTTATCTCTCACAATGATTATTATCATAACCAAGAAAATACGATCACGAGGAAATTCGGATGACAGAATATGTCGACAGGAGTCAGTCACAAGATAGCAAAAATTCCACAGATCAAATAATCTCTGGGTAGATTATCCTAACCACATATATCTACGGGTGACAATTAATTAAGCAGGGTGACTTAAGCAGGGTGACAGCTAATCTGACTGGTATTCAAAGAGTAAGCCGTGCAACGTGCATCCGGGAAGCGCCTATGCGAGTTAAGAAGCTCTACCCCTGCAAAACAAGTTCTGGTCAATGTACAAAGACTATTCACCTCTCTGGGGTTTGCAAGATAATTACTATCAGGATGGTCTCGACGCTGACTATAAGCCTTATGCGACCAGGAGACCGGAATGCTCACAACCCTGGTGACGCTTGGTGTTGACTGCTACGCAGACCAAGAACCTCGACCGTTACAAGGGTTGTTTTCCTGATAAAACTCTTTACGTTAGGATTTCAAGCCACAGAACTTATCCTGCAGGTCTTTACAAATGATACATATATATACAACAGGGCAGTTCCAATGCTTACTCTGTGCTGGATTCTGAATTTCACTGGCCGCTGTCAACCGTCACGACAAATGTCACAACAACTGGATTTATACTGGAAAATTATTTGATCTATAGAGTTAAGCTGCAGTTTGATAGAACTATGAGAAAATGCAGTGAAATCAAAATGCAGTTAACTCACACTTGACTGGTAATATACTTCACGGGTGAATCGTCGGCAGAAAAAGCTCTGGCTCACTTTTTCAACTTTGTGTAACACAAAAACGGGATGTCAATACAGGAAAAACTTCGAGCTCTTTGATCACTTTTTATAACGGTTATACGGTAAGAATCGGACTGAATCAGAATAATCACTGCCAAATGGAATCTATCTAACTATCTATCTATTTCTCTATAACTGTCGAAAAGACTGAGAGCCCTCGGGCCTCTGGATTTTGCTACTTATACTCTTTTCAGGTTTGGCAAAAAACAGAGCGAGGTCGGGATTCTGATTGGTCGGGCTGGTCTGGCCTCGAGCTGACCATGATTTGTTTTCTCAAGGAAAAAGTGAACACTACTTGCCCTTGGGTCTGGAAACTTGCGGTGGAAATCATTTTTCCTCAAAACCGGTAGTATCAAAGTGCTTGACATTCCATGTTTGTGCTACTGAGCGAATTTGATTGCAAAATTACGACGGATAACAAAGTTATGACCTAAACAATATCACATGACCCTGAAATGTCTTTCCAGGTATGAAAACCATTCTAACTCTTTCCAAAATCATAAATACACTCTCCATAGGCAATAAGAAGTCTTAGTCTCTGGGTTGATCAGGATTTCCGGATGCAAAAATCATTGCAAGATAAATAAAGCAAGTAAACGGATAGCATACTGGACTTCTTATTTCCCAGGGCTCTGGACGGTCATTATGCAATCAAATCCTACCAATACTAATATCAAGAGTCTGAACATGATATGTATGAAATCATTAGCCTGGTAGTGCTTTCGAAACGGAGGCAGGGGTGTCATGAAGTTGATTACCCTCAGCAGGGTGCAACGGGGCTAAACAAGGTTAGTCTGGGGTAGGGCTCTCTGGGTGGCTCAAAATACTAGCCAAAGGAGCTCCTTGATTCATTAATTCATCAATCAGGTATACAGGGTGACTCTAAAATGGCCTTAACCTCATTTCTCGTATGAGGCTCGTATACCGAAGCCTAGTAATGAAGCTGGTGAGAAAACACTTCATTACAATATACCAATATTTGTTGGCGATACTGAGAAATCTTGAAACACAAAGAGCAATATCTGATTTATATCGATTTGTGCCAGTAGATGGGTATTAGAACTACTTGTTACTTTTATTCATTAATTTTCAACTGGTGACGTATTTTTAATCAGCATTAGCGGATATGTTTGCATTGGCTTATTTTCTGATTAACTTTTATGCAGATTTTAATAACTTATTGGACTGTATGTTGTTGGATATTTTTAGAGCTGCTTGTCCATACTGCTATTATTTTTTCTTTTTTCTATTTAAACTGATGACGTCTCTTGTAGACTCTTACTTGCTGGTGTTACTATTGTTTATTTTTAGACTTGAGGTTATTCTTAAGAAACAAGCTTTGTCAATGAGAACAATTTCTTTGGACAATAAAGCATATCTCTCTCTCTCTCTCTCTCTCTCTCTTTCCTGCTCATTGGATAAGTATATAGTATGTCCAGCAGCTAATTCATTACATCAATTTCAACGTAACGGAGATTCCTCTTCCTCTCAGGTGGTCGACGAGCGCAGCTGCTGCCCAACCGTGAGACTCGAGTGCAAGAAGGACGCTTGCCCGCCGCCCCGCGTCTGCCCCCAGTTCTATTCGCTGCAGACGGAGAATCCGAACGAGAGGTGCTGCCCCTTCTATTCGTGTCTGCCGCCTCAGGACCAGTGCGTTTACGAGACGGGCTTCACTGCGGCGGCGGAGGGCGGCGAGAGACCGTTGGCGGTGTTGGAGAAGCAGAAGTTCCTGAAGAACGCCAACGAGAGCTGGAAGGATGGGCCTTGCAGAGAGTGCAAATGCCTTCTTACGAGTATCGGTGAGTTGATAGGCGACAGTGTTCGATGTGTTTCGTGCGCAGAAATGAGCGTTAGCGACCGCGGCTATTTTCACTGTTCTCACTTAGCATTGAAATTCGCGACTTACACGTCTATTCTGATCCCTTCGATTCGAGTTGACGTTCCATGAGATATCCCATGCAACACCGGATATCCTATGGACATCCAAATCATGTCGGAACACCCTTGGACTGGCCAGTATTCAGCTTCTGTTTCATTCTCTGAAAAATATGAACTTGCTACTGAAATAAGAAGTATCATCAGACACCCTGATTACTGGTTAGGATATAAATCTTCAACAAGAGAGATAACCTAAGTAGTAAAGACACTAGACTGATGATCGAAAGGTCGGAGGTTCAATTTCCCGTGTTACCATTTTTTTTGACGTCTTGGTTGGTGACCCAAGGACATCCACTGGACGTACATGGGATATCCTTCAGATAATATTTGGACGACCAGTGGATATCCAAAATGTGAACTGGACATGTCTAGTGGATATTTTCAAAATTTTTATTTTGTGTAACGGTTTCTTCCATTTTATTATATTTCATTGTTTGATTCTTTGTGGAATTATAATTCATTATAATTTATAATTCAATTTTTTCTCGTATCATTTCTGAGTTCATGAATGATCTTATATCATTCAAGTCTTTCTGATTATTGATGATATTTCCATTTGAAAAAGACCGTCTTCCAAATGATACACTTATGATATGATACACGTACTCTTTAGGGGAAATATATAGAACAGAAACTCTAAAAATTTCTTATATCATAGATGGAAAATTGAAGTCTAATATTATTTCGAATAGAAATTGTGGCATTCATAATTACGAAACCAGAAAACATAATTTATTCCACCTTGACGCTGCTGCCTCTATACTCGGACATAAAAAATCCACGAATGCAGCCTCATCTGAGTTTAATGAATCACCTGGTGATAAGCTAATTTTGATTTGTTCCAAACTGGTGATTGATGTTAGGCCCATACCTATTTGTTAAATACTGTCTATAAGTTTTTCGAGGAGGTGGTACATTCATTTTCCATCTGAACACATCCTTACTGAAAATGGACAACATATGGCCGATTTGGGTAATATTGAGATCATAGGAAAAGAAGACAACAACAAAAAAGGGAAAATCAAAGAGTCTGCTTACATTCTCCTGAACGGAGACAATAATATTGCTTCTTGTTCAGTTGATATAGATAGAACTTGAAAATTGAATATGAAAATGGTAAATTCAATATCAATTAATGAAAACACCTTGTAACCAGATTTCCTTCGTCTACCAAATTGTCACTTTTGAGTGCCAAAACCGACAGCCAATTGAAAAAAATCTGCAAAGAGAAAAATATTTTAATTGTGTTGAGAACGGGAGCAGATTCGTTCCCGAAACGTCTACCAAGATAAGTAGAGGTTTTATTCTTATTGAACATATTTGTATTTCCAAATTTTTCAAAAACAAGGTGTCACTGACCAATAGAGAATTTCTCTTTTAGGTATCTAAAGGTTTAATTTCAAGCACAGTGACATTTTGGGGCAGATCACAAAATCTGTCCTCAATACAAATATATTGAAATAATTTATCTACTTTATTTTTTAGAAACGAGGAGAGAAAATCCCACAAAAATCTGGAAAATGAATGTACCACCTCCTCGAAAAACTTATAGAGAGTATTATCTATTCTACTTGTCTCCAGGCAATTACCAGCCCACGTGCACGCAGATGGACTGCCCGAGCCTGACCGCCCATTCGGACTATCGCGAATTCGACCTCGTTCCGCAGCCGGTGTTCGGCCGGTGCTGCCCAGAGGTACGCCGGACGGCCTGCAAGCACGACGGCCGAACGTACCAAGTCGGCACCAATTGGACCAACGAGGACGACCCTTGCACGACCTTCCGGTGCGTAAGATCGGCTGACGGCGTACACAAGGAGACGCAGGTCAGACACAGTTCGATGACAATGATTATTAGATTTAATGGTCCTAAAGTTCATTTCATATGATAATAATAATAATAATAATAATAATTTATTCACACAACGCCTCTTGAATTACATTACATATAAGTGAAATACAATAAAAGGAGGAGGGAATAAATTGAAAACCCTACAGTAGAACAAGTCTGTGCGTAGGGCTTGAGTGCAAGTAGCTAGATTGAATGTAATCAATGATTTGAAAAAGTAATAAAATATTCAAACAAACATATACTAAGGTACAAGATAAATACTTAAAAACTAATAAATGGTTAAAAAAAAAAGATTATAATCATAATAACAAGTGGTGTATAACATGGAACAAATGTGTTTTTTTATGATTTGGACAAACATATAATAATTTTTATTTCATAAATTTTCCATATACTATGGAATATCTGAAAATTATTCAATACATCTCCTCAGAACCTTGTATTTTGCCTTAGTCGAAACACAATCGGTAGATGGACTGATTGCATGGGGAAGTGCATCACATCACTATTTTGCCGACCGAGAAGAAATTCAAAGATACTTTATCAAGATAAACTCTATGAAGAATCTCGAATTCTAGATATCCATCAGCTATATTCAAAAATAATTTTGTCACAGCAGTACAGAGATACGCAATTTTAATCAACGTTCTCAACGATTAATCTCAACCTTCTCGTACTCAAAATTTGAATTGAAAAGTGATCGGCCAAAGATTCGTCACATACTTAGGACCAAAACTCTTCAACTGTTTACCACCCCACATCAAGAATATCAATTCTTACAACCTGTTCAGAAGTAGGGATATTAACTGGATAAAAATTATCAAGAGAGCAGATATGTTTCAGTTCATTCACACAGAGAACCCTTATTTTCTGATCGTCGATTGTTGAGCAGGTTACATTTATATTTATTTTATTCATACATAAATTTGAATCCAATGTTTATTATTTGATCTAATATTTTCAACTATTTATTTAATCATTTTTAATTTCATCAACGTTGAATCTATTCCGATGGCCTAATTGATACTATTGTAAATGAATAAAATTTACCCAAGTTATCTTGAGTGGGGATAGTTCTATTCATGATGAATATATTCATGAATATATATTCATGAATACTGTGTCTAATAAATTTTATTGAGATTTTAGAGTCCGAAGTGTTTTGTGTTGCCTTATATGAAGGTATAGGTAAACCTGAGTCGAATAAATTTTTAAAATTATTCATCGAAGAAGCATCCCAATTAACAAATGATGGAATTTTAATTGGATCTACCGTCCACAAATTCAAAATTTCAAAGTTAATTTGTGATAGCCCTGCTAAATCCTATATATTAAAAACTAAAGGTCATTCAGGATACTTCAGTTGTCCAAAGTGTACTTTAGAAGGTGCCTTTGAAGACAATGTATTTTTTTGTGGAACAGATTTTAGTAAAAGAACAGATTTTTCATTCAGATCCAAAATAAAACCTGAACATCACACTGGAACAAGTTTATTTGAAAATATACCAAAGTTTGATATGATAATTAATGTACCTATTGATTACATGCACTGTATATTGTTGGGAGTGATGAAAAGACTGCTTTGCCATAAAAAGTATGGATGGATTCATGGTAAACCACCATTTAAATTAAGAGCCTCCAAAGTTCAAGAATTAAATGCTGATCTTAATAGTTCAAAAAAATTCATTCCATGTGAGTTTTCTCGAAAGACCCGATCCATAAATGATTGTAAGAGGTATAAAGCAACAGAATTTAGACTTTTGCTGCTGTATACAGGACAAATTGTATTTAAAAATTTTCTATCAAACCAAATGTACGAAAACTTTTTGTGTGTTAGTGTAGGAACCTTAATATTATGTAGTGCATCACTGTCCAAAGATGAGACGTTTCTTGATTATGCTAATGATCTCTTCAAACACTTCATTATAAATTCTATGAACTTATATAACCCTAACTTTGTGTCCCTCAATGTACATAATTTGTTACATATTGCTGACTGTGTTAGACTCTATGGAGTATTGGATAATTTCAGTGCCTTCCCATTTGAAAATTATATGCCTCAAATAACGAAAAAAGTGAGAAAAGCTTCCATGCCACTAGAGCAAGTAGTCAGAAGAATTATTGAGCAAAGAGAAAAGATATGTAATATATCACAAACTCAAAACAAGATGACATTTTGCATAGAACATAGTACTGGCCCACTACTGGTACAGTGTAGATCACCTCAATTTAAGATCCTGAAGACTGACAAGTTTATTTTACAAAAGTCTTAAATTTGTGATAGATTTATACAATTAAAGAACAATGATATTGTAGAAGTTTTAAATATTGCTACTTATGAGGATGAAACTGTTATTATAGGTTATTCCTACAAAAAAAGTGGGTCACTGTTTAAAGTACCTGCTGACTCAATAAATTTTGGTATATTCTTTGTCGATAAAACTGAACAACTGTTGAATATGTATTCTGTCAAAAATATTAAATCTAAGATTATGATATTGCCCTTTAAAGGAAGATATGTTTGCTTTCCTTTATTACATGTGTAATAGCTATTAACATATCGGACAATTCAGTAGTCGTTTTTGTGTAAAGGATATTCACTTTAATCATATGAGCAGTTTGAAAATCATAGTTTTATTATTTTTATTATTTTTTTATTCACTAGATATGACACTGTATGTATATAATTCTTAAAATATTTTGATTCATAGTTTTAATGTTTTTTTATTCATTAAGAGATAACTGTATATAAACTTTCAAAAGGAAATATCTATATTAACTTTAAAAATTAATTTCCTCCTAATTTTTAATTAGTAGGTTTTATATCAAAATGGGTTGGGCTGTGGTAAAGTTTTCGGACGAAGATGCCGTAGATGCGGTACCACAGTCTTGGTATATTGAAGCTTCAGAGGAGTGTTTTGGCCTCCAGTTAACTATAAGAGGGATAAAATTGTTAAGCTGATCGAACGCAATGGCAGTCCGCTTTCAGATTGGAAAGTATACCCTGCCCTTATGCTTGGATATTATGGTAACTATATTAGAGGGTTATTGTTCAATTTAACATTCGTATCACCATTGAAAACCTTATTTTTATTGAAACTAGAAGCTTGATCTAATTTAGTTTTAGGACAACCTATATATTTTTCGATTTTATGTTTCTTCATTATGTAATTTTTTAACTTGTAGAGGATTTTGGAGTAGCACAAAGAAAGGCAAAAAAGGCTACATTGACAATAGATCTTTCATCAGGTTCTGATATTTATAAAGGACGAGGATCACGGACTAGAAAGAAAAATCCGAGGTATGAGTCCCAACACTCTTCAGATTCGGATGAGAGTCGCTCTTCATCAAATCATATTATTTACCCAGTTTTTAAACGAACACAACCAATAAACTGTTAGTATTTATAGTCGTTAATAAAAAAATGTTTTTTGTGAAAATATATTTTTCAGTATTAGATGATGAATCACGTAGCACTTCTCCAGAAATTCAAATCGAATCAATTGCTGGAACTGTGAGGTCTGAAGGAATCTCCCATGAAAACAAAGAATCAAATGTTGTGGCAGGATATGATGGTACTTCGTCTAGAGGTAATTTTTTTCTCAAACAAATATAAACACAATTCTGCCTACTTCTCTCATTCCCATCACTATAACTTCCGATGATGGAGATGTGAGAAATTGGCGTGCTATTTATGTCATGATGTCCGTCACATGTCAGCAAAAAGGTTGAATCTGGTTGAAGACTATCAGCTCCGAACAACAAACCCACTAGAAGGATCACAAAACAAATATTCTGAAGCCAACATGAATTCCCAGAATTATCATAATATTAGTACCCAATCGTCGCCAGTGTTGTCATATCCAATCATCAAAAAGTGATGAATAGTCCATAATATTTAAAGTCCTTTATGAATTCATGTAGTTCAATGCACAAATATAATAATGAATTTGAGTCATGACGATAATGAATCAGTTCTGATTAATAGAATATTGCTACATTATTCTGAGACTTAGCAATTTCACTTTCTTGGGGGCTCGAGGACCAGCATGGGTATCATGAATACTTTTTGCTCAACGTTGCAACACCGCAATTTGATATTGACAGTCGACGGCGATTATTGCTTTGTTTGGTATCTGTCATTATTTACGTTTTGATTTATCGATATTATTCAACTTGTGTTCAGTTTTGTGTACTCAGAATTCATCAGAAACTCAGTTTATTTCCTATTTTGGTGATTTGATATAATGATGAGACGTTGTAGGGTGTGTTGAAGACAATTTGAACCGGCGATCAAAACACGTCATTTCATAGGTGAGTTACCATTGTCGTATCATTCGAGATTTTGAAGCATGGAATGGATAAAAATGAATTTAAATTGAATTGATTAGATTATATTGATTATACCCATACCCCGCTGCGACAGTGTCTTGTGGTAAAATATGTAGCACTGAGAAATGCTTCCTTATTTGTAGTCAAAATATGCGAAGCTGCTGAAAAATCACTGAGAATAATGATGAACTAAATTAATATTTTTGATAAGAAATATAAGGATATTTCTATACTTCTCCTACACACAACAATGAGAAATTTACCGATGACTGTTTTTGGAACTAGTCAAACTAATTTGGAGAAATATTTCACTGTAAGACTTCATCATGAGGCAAATAAATTGAAAGATCAACGGAAGTTAGAGTAAGAAGTATGTCAACAAAAACAATCCTATTCAAAAATCAATAAATTATTTGTGTGATTATCCATGATTGTTTTTCATTTCAGTCCTGTTTTAAATAAGAAACACTGCTATTTGCTACATCTTCACATGAATCATGATTTTATTGTTGATATAACATTTCGTCATAATACTTGTCAACACATATTCATTATTGATTTTCATCTATCTACATGAGATGATCAGACATCAATTTTTTGCGTCAAAATATATGAATTCTGCTCAAGATGAAACCTCCTTCAATTTTGACGATATCGTGAAATGATATAAACAAGTTTCATCTTCAGATTTGAAAATTACATTCAAATATGCAATCATATCTATTTGCCTTGAAAACGAGTTTTTCACTTTTTTGAAAATTATTTCCACTAGTAGGTACTGAACTTTGAAATCGTAAATATACTTACATGCACTGTCACTGATCGCCAAAGATATAAATGTTCATTATTGAAATTGAACGTTATTCATGACAAAGTATAAGTAGACAACTGTATACTGAATAGTAAGTATATTGTTTCATATGGCGTTGAGAATTGAACTTTTCTTGTGACGTGGTCATAATAAGTTTATTGGTTACAAGCAAGTTACAAAAATCACCATAGGATTGTATGTATTCGAATTTTTCATAACAATGTGAAGGAAGTATAAGGATGTTCATTTTCCCACCAAGAAATGCTGAAAAGTACCACTGAAATTGTTATGGATTTTCAATTTGGTTTCATCATGAATTAATAATAAATTCGACCCCCTCTGACAACACGGCCCTGGTGCTGGGAGAATCAGCTCCTGCTATCCTTGTTTAGACAAAGATAGATACTATAGATGTTGCTTTCAAACAAACTGTATTGCCAGGGGTGTGGATTACTTATCTAGTCTGTTCAATGATCGAAGACTATCAGCCTTCCTAGAATTTTGGAATCGGATTTTAGGGTCTTTTCAATCACAGATTTGTCCAAAGATGGCGTTACGTCATTTTGAAGTATACACATTTTTCTTAATTTTGTAATCATTTTTTATGTGCTCTATTAATCTTTTAGAATCTTGTGAAAGAAGAGCTACACCAAAACCTACTCCTAGAGGTAATTTTTTCTTATACAAATATAAAAGTATTTCTTAATTTTGTAATACATTTTTATTATTTTCTTTATTATTCTTTCAGAATCTTCTGAAAGAAGAGTTACACCACAACCATCAAATGACAGAATTACACCAAAATCATCTTTTGCAGACAGATCAAAACAACTGGTTCCACTTAGTGATCAATGTCGTATTACACCAAAATCATCTTTAGCAGACAGATCAAAACAACTTGTTCCCCTTAGTGATCAAGGTAATTTACTAAATAAACTCCAAATTGAAAATTTACCACATACAGGATGAGTCAGCGTTAGCGCAAAGGTTCATTATGGCTAAACAGTAGTTTAAAATTAAGATTTGCAAAAAATGGCATATCGAAGTATTAGTTTTCCTTATGGAAAATTTATAAATTCCAAAAAAGCCATTTTTTTCAAAATCTGTGATAACCTATGTTATGTAATGTGTAATAATTCATTAACTCACACCTCTGCATAGTCGAGAAATTTGAATTGACTGATTTTTGGCATTAATGATAATGATATATATTCAAATGTTTTATGTATTCATTGTGACATTAAGAATTTATTTTAGATTTCAAAAGATTGATGGTCGATGAGATGAATCAACTTAACTATAAAATGAATAATTTGATTGAGAGTATTGCCACTCTCATGAAAACAAAACGAATTGAGACTGATATTCAATGAACATCTTATGAAAGTAAGATTAAAACACTGTATGGAAAAATTCCCGTAAAACATGATATTGATTTGGAGGAGTTGGAAACTCATTTAGCTGATAATGAAAACTTCAAAGTAATGGCAAGGAATTTATAATATTTTAAATTGAACAGTCACTGAATGAAGTTAGTTAGACAATTTCATACCTAATATTTTCGACTAGTTAAAGCCTGTATTTTGTATCGTAAACAACTAAAAAAATTTCACTGGAATTTTTTTGACGTTCATACTTAAAATGACATTCACATTCAACTTACAGATTGTGTCGAATTTTAGGTGTGAAATTATCTTACCGAATCTCCCACTAGCTTGAATTAATCTCCGGCTGCGATTTTTTTTTCGGAAATTATTCAAGCTCTAGAGAGATTATAAGTGAAAATGTCTTGTAGAGATCTGAATAAATTTAAAATAATACTATATTTTTCAGATATCAAAATTATCAAGAATCGGTGGTAGCTCCCTAGGGCAAAGTGTAAGGAAAATTTTATATAGGCTCCTTACAGATGAAGTAGCTCTACTATTTTCCTGGGATGGGGCCAGGTTGAAAAGACCCTTCAAGGAATTAAGATTAGCCAAATGTATTCTTGGTATGTATAAACACCTTGAATTAATTTTTTTTCAAAGCATTTCATTTATTACTGACAGAAAACTTTTCAATTATAGGTAGTCCAGAATAATGTTATTTGTTATGTATTTTTTTTTCAGAATCGATGAAAATTCAGTATATTGATTCGAAAGAAATGGACACAATTGCCGTAATAAAATCGTGGCTGGTCAAGTCCAGGGAAAGAATAACAAACACTAATAAAAAAGAAGGCAAACAATGAATAAATATCCTTTTTCATGTTTGAAAAAAATAAATGTTTCCAAAGTCATCGTTTTTTATTGCTGGTACACTAATTGCCTTTGCACATTACGCCACCATGGTGGCGATACCAATGTTTGGTAACATTCTGTATGAAATGATGATTTTACGTTGGTGTCGCCATCATGGTGGCCCAATGTGCAAAGGCACTAATTCATAGATTGGTATGTCGTTGAATATAAGCTTAGAGCAAGAGACATTCATTTTAATTGATCTGAGCTTTTTAATATAAGCTTCGATTTTGTGTACAACGTTTCGTCTTTAAAGGAACCATCATTTCGTTTTTCCTTTCTAATGAACGCTAGAATGCCAAAAATTATACTTTGAAGAATATTCTAAGAATATTCTGGACATCTACTGAGCATGGTCTCTAGCATATTCTATGCACATACTCACGTACATTCTCAGCATGTTCTTAGAACGTAGAAAGTGGGCTCGGTAACATATGCTAAGTATATGCTTAGTACATGCTATATGATAATAACGCACGTTCTTCCGACTCCAAAGACCACCAGACATCGATTTTGAGTAAAATCTGACGATAACCACAAAACTCGTCCGCAATTTTTTTCATTTCATAATGCCTTGTCGTAAAAATTATGTCCACCTGCCAAATTCCTAATCAATCGGACGATTAGAAGTGGGTCAAATTGCAAGATTTGATGAAACTAAATGAGAGCTTGTATTTTTATTTCGATATTAGGGATTCCTGATCTTCGTATTTTTCTTCTTATACTTACGAAATTGACGTTTCTTAAGTATGTCAACCAATCACCTGTCTGGATTGTATACGAAACGTCAAATTCGTAAACATACGAGGTGGAATGCGAGAGATCGGGAATACCCCTCATATTCTTATAGATGAAAATTCAGTGCGAAATACCCGCGTTCTGCCAAAGCCATCAAGATTTATCTCTGAGAAAGATAAATATCGTCAAAGTAGTCGGCTTGGTTCTACCACGCTGCGCGACCCGCGACATAAATAAATACTCACATTGTCTGGATCGAGACTCCAGACCTATAAAAACAACATACATATAATTATCTTGCGTGGACAGTAACAGCAACCAAATAATATAAAACTTCTACTTCGATGCGATGCTAGTATATCGACACCTATTGACCCCCATAAAGTTAGCAGAACCACTTGCAAAAAAATCGATGAAACCTATTGCAATAATTGTCGAATAATTGTCGAGGATTTGTCGTGAAAGAAAAAAAATTGTCGCGCTCTTAGTTTTTTTTATATGGGGTGGCTCTGCTAACTTAATATTAAGTTAGCAGTGCCACTCACGAATAAACGTCAAAAATCATCACAATTGTTATGAATAATTGTCGAGTAATTGTCGAAGTCCATCTGACGTAAAAAAACCGCAAAAAATCCATTCCTTATAGCATATATATACCTTTTTATGGAATTTCCTGGTTTCTAGGGAAATTTCGCATTTATGGCAACAGCGTATTTGTGTTATGACTTTTTACGTTTTTTCCGTGTCATTAATGACGATTATAAAGTTGTTTAGGAAACTTCCTATGTTCCAGAAGCTAAGTTTTAATGCTGAATAATAAAAAAAAAAATTTCACAATAGTTCACCTACGTAACTTTGTTGATTTGTTACTTTTTCAATAAGAAATCATCTGAACAATTGTTAAATGACCAAAAAGTATTTGTCGTGGGGTGTTTGAATTTGCTGAATCAGAAAAACTGCGTGTGATTGGTAAAATTCCATTATTTTATTCTCTTAGCAGTATCTACGCACTGTATGATGATTTATTATCATTTTTTGGTGCAGAAATTCATCAACTTATTGTCCAATGACCAAAACAAATTTGTCGAGGAACCTCCAGGTCTTTAGGAGCGAATGATAGAAATATTCCGATTTCTCAGTAATATACCCACTTAACTTGGTTAATTATTGTTTTTTTCATTCACAAATGAACTGAACAATTGTCGAACGACCGAAATGTAATTGTCGTGAACGCAAAAAAAATGTCGCGTTCTTAGTTTTTTTTATATGGGGTGGCTCTGCTAACTTAATATTAAGTTAGCAGTGCCACTCACGAATAAACGTCAAAAATCATCACAATTGTTATGAATAATTGTCGAGTAATTGTCGAAGTCCATCTGACGTAAAAAAACCGCAAAAAATCCATTCCTTATAGCATATATATACCTTTTTATGGAATTTCCTGGTTTCTAGGGAAATTTCGCATTTTTGGCAACAGCGTATTTGTATGATATTTCTTTTCCTTCTTCCGTCTCATTAATGACAAATATAAAGTTGTTTAAGGAGCTTCCTATCTTCCACAAGAAAAAAAACTATGTATCAATTCTGAATAATAAAGATATTCCATTATCACAATAATCTGCCTACGTAATTTTGTTGATTTGTTACTTTTTCAATAAGAAATTCTCTGAACAATTGTTTAATGACTAAAAAGTATTTGTCGTGGGGTGTTTGAATTTGCTGAAGCAGAAAAACTGCGTGTGATTGGTAAAATTCCATTATTTTATTCTCTTAGCAGTATCTACTCACTGTATGATGATTTATTATCATTTTTTGGTGCAGAAATTCATCAACTTATTGTCCAATGACCAAAACAAATTTGTCGTGGAACCTCCAGGTCTTCAGGAGCGAATGATAGAAATATTCCGATTTCTCAGTAATATACCCACTTAGCTTGGTTAATTATTGATTTTTTCATTCACAAATGAACTGAACAATTGTCGAACGACCGAAATGTAATTGTCGTGAACGCAGAAAAAATGTCGCGTTCTTAGTTTTTTTTATATGGGGTGGCTCTGCTAACTTAATATTAAGTTAGCAGTGCCACTCACGAATAAAAGTCAAAAATCATCACAATTGTTATGAATGGTTGTCGAGTAATTGTCGAAATCCATCTGACGTAAAAAAACCGCAAAAAATCCATTCCTTATAGCATATAAATACCTTTTTATGGAATTTCCTGGTTTCTAGGGAAATTTCGCATTTATGGCAACAGCGTATTTGTGTTAGGACTTTTTACGTTTTTTCCGTGTCATTAATGACGATTATAAAGTTGTTTAGGAAACTTCCTATGTTCCAGAAGCTACGTTTTAATGCTGAATAATAAAAAAAAACAAATTTCACAATAGTTGACCTACGTAACTTTGTTGATTTGTTACGTTTTCAATAAGAAATCATCTGAACAATTGTTAAATGACCAAAAAGTATTTGTCGTGGGGTGTTTGAATTTGCTGAAGCAGAAAAACTGCGTGTGATTGGTAAAATTCCATTATTTTATTCTCTTAGCAGTATCTACGCACTGTATGATGATTTATTATCATTTTTTGGTGCAGAAATTCATCAACTTATTGTCCAATGACCAAAACAAATTTGTCGTGGAACCTCCAGGTCTTTAGGAGCGAATGATAGAAATATTCCGATTTCTCAGTAATATACCCACTTAGCTTGGTTAATTATTGATTTTTTAATTCACAAATGAACTGAACAATTGTCGAACGACCGAAATGTAATTGTCGTGAACGCAGAAAAAATGTCGCGTTCTTAGTTTTTTTTTTATATGGGGTGGCTCTGCTAACTTAATAATAAGTTAGCAGTGCCACTCACGAATAAACGTCAAAAATCATCACAATTGTTATGAATAATTGTCGAGTAATTGTCGAAGTCCATCTGCAGATTATTGTGATAATGGAATATCTTTATTATTCAGAATTGATACATAGTTTTTTTTCTTGTGGAAGATAGGAAGCTTCTTAAACAACTTTATATTTGTCATTAATGAAACGGAAGAAGGAAAAGAAATATTATACAAAAAATATTATACAAATGGATTAAGGTCAGGTGAACGAGCGGGCCATGAAATAGGAGCGTCTATGCCTCGTCCTATCCACCTATTAGAAAAATTATCATACAGCCAATCACGTACAACTCTTACGTAATGAGGTGGTGCTCCCTCATGCATTAAGTAGATTTACCTACGTATGTTAGGAGGGATGTCTTCTAATATCATACTCAACTCATTTTCCAAGAAGCTGAGGTACATTGCACCATTCAGAGACCCTGGGAACATGTAGTATCCAACAAATTCGTTACCTGAAGTCGCAGCCCAGACGTTTACTTTGAAATTATTTTGAAAATGCGTAACTACGTGTGGTGTTTCGTCAGCCCAGAAATGAGTGTTGCGCGAATTGAAAACACTGTTCCTGGTAAAAGTTGTTTCATCTGTGAACAATATTTTGTTCAAAAACTCAGGACATCTTCGAGTTCGTTCCAGCAACACTTCGCAAAATCTCACCCTTATTTCGTTGTCACGCGGTAACAGCTCTTGTACCTGCAAATAATGATAAGGATGTAGCTGTTGCTCTTTGAAAATCCTGGCAACATTCGCTTGTGTTGTGACCATTCGTCTTGCTAATTTCCTAGTACTTATTTCCGGATCCTGTTCCACTGTATTTAATACTTCTTCTTCAACTTCTACAGTTCTCGCACTCCTTGGTCGGCCACCATTTGTATTTTTCATTTTTAATCATCCTGGTTCACGCAGTCTTTGCACAATCCTCAAGACTGTTCTCGAATTTGGAACGCGTCGAGCGGGAAACATCTCTGCATAACGTCTTACGGCAGCATTTGCATTTCCGAAGCACGCGCCAAGCATTAAAAGCATATCAGTTTGTTCAGAGAACGAATAACCTGCCATTTCTTGAAATCTCAGTTGAGAATCGCAGTAATAATATAACTCAGTAGAAAAACCACACGAGGAAATTAACTACAACAATGTTGATGATATGAACGTCAAAATTAAAAACAGAATTGTTCATGGCCTGGTAAAATATCGTCACCGATGAATCTCGCAAATATCTCGAAAACGGTTCAATTTTTTGTGTTTGGATAAGAGTACCTTTTTCATGTAATTTTTTTCGTTCCATCGAATGTTTCCATTTTTTACCAAAACGAATACAAGGAAAGAAGATGTCCCAAAAAACCATGACTCACCTTCTCAAAACACCCTTTATAACAATTTGAGAAATGTAGAAGTGTAATGAAGAAATGTATTTTAACAATATACATATACATGCATAAAGTTTCAATCTGGTGGCTTTCACGGCGTTTAGAAGTTATGCGGAGAAATTATTTCAATTTTATCAACTTCGGAAGGATATATCTCCCTTAATATGCATTTTGGGACAAAGGTTTATTGATCATACTATACTTATTTTTCAATGTACTATCTCCCCCAGAAAGCTTGGTACACATTTTTGACTCACCCTGTATAATGGAATGTTGATGTAGTTATAATGAATGTTTTCTGAATCCACCTTTAGTTATTCGAAATTCCTATAAAGACTCATGTGTGAACGTACCTGCTATACATATGTTTCCTGATCAATGTATCATATAAAAAAATAGGTATTAAAATTGCAGGTACCTATAACCAATTTTGCTTAAATCTGATCAGTTTGTTATGCATACATTTCATATTGAATTTTTCTTATAGGCAGATTACTTGGCTACCTTTGATTGGAAGGAATGAATGGATTTTGAAAAATCGATGTGATGTTGCTTAGAGGAGCATATGTAGTTCGCACTTCTCTAGAGAAATGCTATCGGGAACTAAATTGAAAAAAGACGATCAGCCTGATTTGTTCAAGGATGGTGAAGGTCACAAAGGTGAGTTATTATCTCTTGAATATTTTCATATTTTTTCATCCAGTATTGAATACACTTTCTCTGATATTCGCCTTATAACAAAATGTTATCCATAGGAGTTGAAGTGAATACATCCACATTACAATCTTCAAGCACCAGACATGATGAGTCATCGGTGAGTCAAGAATTTGAAATGTCTTTGAGAACACTTCTTTTTCATAACAGAAGTGAGGACAATATTGTAGGTTTCCATGAAAATAATGGCTCCAGAAGCTATGAACCAGCTAACTGCGTCCTAGCTATTATGGCCAGGGGCATACAATATAATTGGAAACAACCTGTTGGTTATTTTTTCATCCATAATACTTGTCAGGTCAAATATCTAAAAGATATAATTTTTAATTGTATCAGGAAACTGAAGTACATTGGTTTGAATGTATTAGGGGTGGTAAGTGATTAGGGATCGAATTTCCTGGCATTTTCCAAAGAAAATGGTGTCACTAAAGATCAGCCTTTTTTTTCACAGATGACCAGAAAACTTACTATTTCTTTGATACGTCACATTTGCTGAAGTCAACTAGGAATATGTTTTTCAAGCATACTTTTCAGGTGCATGGAAATGTTAATAAAAAAGAACATATTAATTCATTATATAATTTTGATGAAAATAAAATGAATCGCCTCATACCAAAAATTTCTGATACCCATTTGAATCCAAATAGATATCAGTCTATGTCAGTATCTTTAGCAGCACAAGTACTAAGTAATCATGTAGCTGTTGGGATAGAACTTTTAAGGAGTTTTGGGTTTTTGCCAGCTCATGCTATTCACACTGCAGTTGCTATATCCAACATGGACATCATCCTCTTTCACATCTTGAACTCCTCAACATTTCGAGCTAAGAAGGAGCTTAATGAACCATTCACTGGTAATGAGAAGCAGATGGAACATCTGAACAAAATGAAGGAAATTTTCAGAAATTGGAAAATAACAAATGATGGAGGCAAAGATAATACCAAAACTGTTAACTTTTTGAATGGGTGGCAAATTACAATCACAGCCATGATGATGATGTGGGAAGACATGAAGCAAAAACAAAGTTTCTGTGCACCAGGTTTGTGAGCCAAGATGCTTTAGAGAACATATTTGGGAATTTGAGAGGTCAAGGAGGAAATACAACCAATCCAACTCCTGCACAATTTCAACAATCGTTTAAAAAAACCTTTTGCACAAATTATTTCCGGCACAATGAAGGTGCTAATTGTGCAGAAGATTTTAATCAGCTCTTAGCTGAATTCAATGAAGTTGATGCCAAAAATGTAGAGAATGTTTTTTTGTTTGAGGAAAAAAATATTGTTAGTCAAGTACTTTCCATCGACTGCAGAGAATATATAGATTTGGAAATACCAGAAAAAAAATGCATCATCTTGGGTTGCAGGTTATTTGATAAAAAAATGTTTGCAAAAACATACTTGCTTAGTTTGTGAGGAATATTCGAAAAGCCAGAAAGACCTCAGCAATGAAACTATTTTATGCCAGTTAAGTGCCTATAAAAACAAAAATAATGATTTATTTGGAAACCTTAAGATGCCGCCGACTTCCTTCTATGAATATGTGCATGAGTTGGATAAGAAATTTTGTTCATCATTTCATAAACTAGCAATTCTTAATCATTGTGGCAACCAAATGAAAGAAGAGTTGGCAAGAATTCCTTTTGTTCCTCCATGTAGAGCATTTCCAGTGAGTTATCTGCTGGCATTATATGTTAGGTTAAGAATCTTTCACACTCTAAAATATTGTAATCGAGACATGAAAAAACAATCTGGAGGTAGAAAAAACAAAAAATAATTAATTTAAAACATTTGTGAAGTGATTGTTTTTTTTGCTCCGTTTCGTCTTCTTCCATGTTCATTTCTAATTTATTTCTGTTTTGAATTTTGAATGTTCTTTTTGAAAATAAACACATCATTATTGTTAGAGCTATGCAGGAAGAATCTTCAATGAGAAGAGTCGTATATAATTGTTCAATGGATGTTGAATACAAACAATTATGAATTGGAATCGATATGACATGAACTGTATGACACTAACTTCTATTAGACCATTCTGTCAATATGAAATACTAGATGTATTTCTAACACTCCCCCTCCACGAATGTCCAATCTCCTTCCTTAGATGTATGTTCAAGTTCTAGCATTTGGACGCAATGTATATGTTTCGGTTTCGGCCTAACCTTTGGTATCAGCAGGCATTTCATTAGTTGACAAATATTCGATTTTCAGTTCATTATTGCTCATTGCTTCTCGAATGAAATGACTCTTGATGTCAATGTGTTTGCTCCTCGCGTGAAATACTGGATTTTCAGCAAGTTTCTTAGCTGACATATTATCATTGTAAACAACAATGTCAGTCAAATAGTTTATACCTAATTCCGTCAGGAATCGACAAAGGTAAATTGCCTCCTTGGCAGCTTCCGTCATACCCATGTACTACGCTTCAGTCGATGATAGTGCAACGGTTTTCTGCTTCCTAGATTCCCACGATATAGGTCCACCATTCAATACAAAGATGTAGCCAGTGTATGACTTTCGATCTTCAGGACAAATTCCCCAGTCAGCGTCAACAAAACCTCGGAGTTTCACAGAATCTGGTTTGAAAATTATTCCCAAATTCATTGTTCCCTTCAAATACCGTAATACTGGTTTCGCTGCAGTCCAATGTAATTTGCCATACGAATTGTTGAATTGTGTCCAAGACAAATCTCTGCGAAACTTATATCGGACCTTGTAGTGACAGATAAATAAGTTAAACAGCCAATCAGCTCTTTATATGGAAATCTACGATCTTCTTCATTCATGTTGAGGTTCTTTGTCAACTTGACATGAATATCCATTGGAGTACTTACAGGATTTGCATCGGTCATTCAAAAACGCATAAGAATATCCTGAATATATCCTGGCCTGGGGTCATGGCTATTCTATTTCCATCTCGCACAACTTCAATGCCTAAACAATAGCCAACTTCTCCCAAGTGTTTTATTTCGAATTTCGTCGAAAGTTTCGATTTGAATCTACCGTTTCTGGATCACGTGAAGCAACGAGAATATCATCAACATATACTGCGATGAGGATCAGTTCTTCTCTCTTCTTGATATAATAAAAGCACGGATCAGAATTGGTAGGTTTCGCTCCTAGTTCTTTCAACATCATGTCCAAAGTATGGTACCAATTCCTTCCAGCTTGTCGTAATCCATACAATGACTTCTTCAGCATGCAAACCATTTCACCTTTCGTCAAGTCTTTGATCATTCTCAATGCTTTCAATCTCGTATAGTTGGAAGAGTTCGTCAATCGGATAACTCTCTCCAATATTTGGCTGAGATTTTTCGGAGGTTTCATGAATATCTCTTCCTCGAGGTTGCCATTGAGGTACGCAGTAGCAACATCGAATTGATGTACCTCCATTCCAAAATGAACAGCAAGCGAAATGAGTAGTCGAATGGAACTCAAACGAGCTACTGGTGCAAATGTCTGATTGAAATGGATACCCGGCTGTTGATTGAAACCTCCCAGATAGCTCAAGTACATTCATAGAATATTCATAGAAGCACATGTTGGAATGTTTGAATGTTCTCAGAATATTTTCACAACATACTTTATATATTCTTTGAACATTGTATGGACATTCAAAGTGGACTGAGCTGCACATTCCATGAACATTCTCAGAACCTACTAGACGATTTTTATGGAATATTCATAGCAACTCGACAGAATGTTTCTCGAATATTCCTTTCATATTCTGAGCACTTTCTATGAACATCAAACATTGTAATGAATTTTACATTCCATGAACATTTCTTTAATATATAATAGTATTTTCTAAGAACATCCACCAAATATTCTGAGAATGTCTATAGAATATTATTGAGAAAGTTATTGGGAAATCAAAAGGGGTAGATATTTTCATTATATATATTTGAAAAATTTCATCAAAAAATAAAAACAAAAAATATTTCAATTAAATTTGAACATTCTTTTCGCTTCTTTCTTTGCACTTCACCAACCACAGCTGTGCAGAAGCTTCTACTTCTGCTCCTGTGGATTTCTGGTGGGTGGTCATCACAGCTTCTACAAACAAATGTCAATATGCAAGATGATAGTGAAAAATCATGACCAGCTTATTTCTTTCCACTAGTTTCCACACAATCCTCATTAGTCTACTTTTGTTGATTGAGATCAGTTCAGTATCACTAAATCACCCATTCATGAATATTGGAAAATATGTCAGAAAAAATTGAAACCGAGAGCTCTATTCTATGAAATTTCAATAGTCCAAAATTCAAATTTGGATTCTATTCAGTACAATAGATTTGAAATTTGAGATTTTTGAGAGAAATGAAGAACATAACAGTCAGAGGAACTTCAGTTCTAAATGATGAGATTTGATTAATTTATTCATACCACCAGTTTTGGAATATGACTTGAATTACATTCAGTCAATTCCATTTCAACATATTTGGGAACTTCTTCCTCATTTATCCCTGAACAAGAAGCAACTGGAGGGATGGGATAGCTAAGACTCATGTCTGTTTGGGTTTTTACTTTTTTATAAAAGTTCGAAGAATACTTTCGTGACATACTGCTAACTTTCTGGATTATGCTTTAACAAGAAACGAAAGTATAGTGATTAGCTGAATGATTTGATCTATTCTACCTCGAATAATAAAATACAACAAAGCATCAAAATTATGATAACACAATTTCCCGGCAAAACAAGGTTAGGTTAGGTATTCTGCTATGATAAAATGTTAAAATGCTCTGTCAGACAAACGGAGCATAAAAATAGGAATACTATTTTAACTTACCTGCAAAAAACAACTGAATTTCGATTAAGACGGGCGTTTCACTAAAATGGTTTGGCAGGCCCTTTTTTCAGCATGCTTTCCGGCCTTGTCATGGATTCAATCCCAAAAGTAATTGAATTATTGTAAAGAGGAAGGTTCTAATTAGGGAATGAGTATTTTTTGGAGTCAAAACTCTCCTATTTAAAAAAGTTATGGGTCATTGAAAAATGTAAACATTGTAAAATTTGTGTCTCAGATTCAAATGAAATTACCTCATTCTATGGAACCAAAATTGAGGAATGCTTCACCAAAATATCAGCATCTGAAATGCCTTCCTTCGAACTAAAAGCATGTTTGAATCTGAAATTTGACACAAGGACGCTATTTATGGTTTATTATGTTAGATTCTGGAGGAATTTCGTTCAAAGATGAAGTAGAAAACATTAATTTGCGAGTTCGGGCCGGTTCGTACCGGTTCGTACCCTACCTAATAGACGGCGGTACACACGTACCTCACAATCCAATGCTACCAACTGTGATTTCGTGAGATGTTGTTTCCGTAAACAACCAGCAGATGGCATTCACGTCGACCCGCGTTTTCAATGATACGAAAGGTTAGAAGTTACACGAATGTGTTCGATTCTTGAATCATATTTATGTATTACTCATTATGTATAATTCTTTTCTAATTTGTTATGGAGCAAGAATTGGTATAAAATATCGTAAGTTTCATCACCTCTATGAAACTACTCGTGGAAGTAGAAATATTGATGCCGTGTTGCCAAATACTCGGAATTTCCGCAAGTTCGAGGATATCCAATGAAAATTAAATAATATTTGCGTCAAAAAAATATGCTATACCAATTTTTTCACTTCTACTGGACTTCGACAATATCTGTCTGTCCTGTCGTCCACACAGTTCTTTCCTATCACCTTGCATTCCCTTGTCTTTAGGAAAGCTATGAAACTTTGTACCAGACACAAAGCCCTTGCACTTATTGTCAACATCACAACCATACACTGGGCAGCTCATCTTCAATCAAATTAAAACTTCTAAGTTGATTATTTCGAAGAGATATTTTCTTGATTTGCAACAGTAAACACACGCAAAATATAGCCCAATAACACCAATATGGCGAAATTTCTCACAAGCTGACGTCACACTAGCCACGCCCACGTGCGTGGTAACTATGAGTCAGAATATAGTGATGATCCTTGTACGGGGTAAAATATTTGATGCTGGGGTTCAGCAATAGAGCAACAATTGTCAATAAGATGGAAGTCAATAATTATTTACAACTACTGTTTTGCAGTGAATTATTTTATACTCTTGGCAACACTGGTTGGTACAGAGTTTGCAGATCGTTTTTGCTGGTCCCTGGCTCACTTGAGTCGATACCTACCCCGCTCCTCTCATACCTCTCGGGTGCATTCGGGTACAGGTCGGTGCCCAGAGTCAACGCTCAAGTGGCGTATTTTTTGCCGTAGGTAAATGACTCAGTCATCGTGCGAACTGCTTTACCTTTTGCCTTCACAATTAGCATGGTCGGGCAAAGCAGTATAAACAAGGTCTAGCATTAGCATTGGGGAAGGCGAGACTTATAATCAGATCAAAAAAATATATGAGAAATATATTTTTAAAATTTTGATTACGCAAATGGGAGCCTTGATATTTCGAATGGAACACCCTATATATTATTAGATTTTCGGATTCTGAAGAAGATTCTGAGCATATTTGCTGTATCATGTCCTATAGCTATCTTTCACTGTTTTTGACCTAAGAATCAATACTGTCAGAATGTTGCAATTTTCACAGCTGCTTCCTCGAGTGCTTCTTGAAACATAGTCATCTTATTAGGTTTGGCGCATATTGAATTATTATTATACGGGGTATGAAAAAAGGTGCGTCAAACTCGGGCACGAATAAGATCGAAAAAGTCGATTCTTTTCAAATGTTATATCGATATAAACCAGGATAAAATTGTCATTGTTAGGTTAATCATCATTTGTGTCTGATAAATTTGAGTCATGTGGCCCACTACAATCAAATTTGAACAAATTTTATTTTTCTTCCGAAATATCTCATAAAATATCTTCATCAATTTTCTGCATGCCCTTGGTATTATCATGTTAAACTGACCATGAATGGAGAATGGTTTCTAAATCTTTCCTCTCGTATATAAATATGCCATTCCCATTACTCGAACTTCACCTTTTCAATCCTATAACTCAAAAACTGTTGAAGATAGGCGAAGGGACATGTTATATCATTCGGAAGGTAATGTATGATAGAAATTATTGAAAAAATCGAATTTTTGGAGTTTATTTGTACCCGAGTTTGACGCACCTTTTTTCACACCCTGTATAATATTGATTCAATATGCACGAGAATTGATAAGATTCAGATACCTGTGTGTTGGGAAGCCGCTGTAGAAATTTCAGCTTTCTGTCGTAACTGGCAAGAAAAATGTCGCAGTTTTCGCCGTCGAAAATCAACAATCAATTCAAATGTCTCAGAATTCGAGAATCTAATGATATATAGGGTGTTCCTTTTGAAATTCAAAAGTTGCTCTTAGTAACACTAGATCTGGCAACATTGCACATGTGAAAATATTTTCAAGAGCTAGATTTTGACATCCCATTTCCGTACCCAAAATTTCAAAAATATATTCTGCTCCGTTCCCTAGATACTTCTAATACGCCATCGAGAAGATATTCAGTACGAGCCGTGTAGCGACAAGTGCGGAAATGTAACGAGTGCTTGAAATACACTTTCCAACGAGTTCCAACGACCAAGAATATTTCAATTATGAGCATTATGAGTGTTTATGAGACATGTTTCTAGTCAGTTTCGCTCATTGTCGACGGCTATCCAAAATATAGCAGTCTGGAACGAGAATACCCAAGCGGTGACCCGTTAGAGTGACCGATCTGATGAAAATACCTATGTCAATTTCATGATAATAAATCTGTGCGCAGATAAATTAATTCAAGTTCATCGTATCGAAATGACTCAACTGATTTATGTCTAGGGATTGTCAAAAATTCACCCCTACACTGTCAGGCTCGAGACCTGTCGAACATCGCTATACCAAGCATCATTCATCAATAGAACGGCAAAGTTGTGGAATTCTTCGCCTAGTGAAGTCTTTCCTGATGCTTACAACCTCCAAACATTCAAGAAAAATTCCAACACCTTTCTTCTTTCCCAAAATTCCACGGCTGGCTAACACGATGTTCATCGAACATCATAGGTTTCCCTTTCGTGTTGTCCACAGATAAAAAAAAAAACTAACAAAATTATCGATATTATCGCTATTATCGTTGTTATTGATCTTCTTGAATTGTAGTGGATTCATATTTTGAGAGATCGGGATGCGGAATGAATCTAGATATATGATAAGTGGGGGCATAGGCATTTATGTATATGTGATCATATCATCAGTTAAATTCTCAATTGAAATATCATTACAATCATCATCGCATCGATCATTGATGCGAATGTGCGTTTGTGAAAAATTTTCATACTAGTGCGTTTTACTTTACATTTTCTTGTTGCCATAGTTCGAAATGACATAACAAAAACATTACTTTTTTTGTTTATCGATAGAATGTTCATTTTGCTTACCGCGCATATTATATTATATTATTCTTTATTCGCTTGGTATTTATGTATACACTTGTTAGTTACCCATCGTGTTTTTTTCTCATTTAGGTGAATAAATTATCAATAATATCATTATCATTATTATTATCACCTCCCTACCTACAGCGACTTTGTCACAAGAACACGTGTTCGCGGCTTGGTTCTGAACAAAGCATCTGTCAAACACCCGACGAAGAGAGATCAAATACCTGTTATAATATTGTACTATTCAAAAATACTACATTTCAAACTCTTCAAATGCCTGACACAAATTTGGTGTTTACTGTGGTAGGTACACAAAGGTGATCGTTGCAACCATGTTTATATACTATCATCCTGGAAGCAGATATCGATATCGATGAAGTAATTCAGAATGGGTTGAGAGCCAATACAAAATGAATATGCGAATGAAGATATTCAATTCTTTTGTTCCGTCGAATTCGATCAGAGCCGTCGCGATATATTATATACATATAGTTCGACAGGCCAGTAGAAACGATTGAAAAACATACATACACTTCAATCTGTTCGGTTCTGCAATGCCTATACAGGGTGTGTCATCAAAATGCTGCACGAAAATTCAAGATCGATTCGTTTCAGAAATGTTTCAAGTGGATTTTTGTTAGGTATACCTAGTTATCCGATAAGTTATACGATTTTTGTAAGTATACCTAGTTATCCGATTAGTTTGCTGATCGATCGGCTGTAGCTAAATAGCTATCTCGAGTATCACAGATTTTCTTCCAACAGCTTTGCATAAGTTTGGTTTTCATTCTGACTTTTTTTCATATTTTGACTCAACAAATCTGACCTCGAAGTTTCGTGCAACAATAATAAAACACCATGTATAAACAGCGGCCGGTCGGGGTGCCAGTTTCCAGTTCTTCATCTTGTTACAACAAATGAAAGCTTGTTTAATTTTTGTTATTTTGTTCATTCATTTAACTTGCATGATATATGATTACAGACAGACAGACACTGGGACAGGTGGAACAAAAAAATCTCCGGCCCCAAAAACCTCCATACTAAGAAATTTAGTTAAGAATTTTGACATAAAATCACAATCTCCGACCTCGAAAACCCCACAACGAAAATTCCTAATCGAATCTGACCAAAATCACAAAACTGTTTCGCCCTCGGTTCCGCCATTTTGAAGTCATGTTGAATTTTTGATTTTTGACAAATATTCATTAATATTACGAAATTGACGTTTCGTAAGTATGTCAACCAATCACCTGTCTGGATTGTATACGAAACGTCAAATTCGTAAGCATACGAGTTGGAATACGAGAGATCGGGAATACCCCTCGTATTCTTTTAGATGAAAATTCAGTGCGAAATACCCGCGTTCTGCCAAAGCCATCAAGATTTATCTCTGAGAAAGATAAATATCGTCAAAGTAGTCGGCTCGGTTCTACCACGCTGCGCGACCCTCGACATAAAAAAATACTCACATTGTCTGGATCGAGACTCCAGACCTATAAAAACAACATACATATAATTATCTTGCGCGGACAGTAACAGCAACCAAATAATGTAAAACTTCTACTTCGATGCGATACTAGTATACCGACACCTATTGAGAACATGCCAGAACTGACCAAAAAGGAGGAAACTACAATAAGGCACCAGTCTTAGGAAAATAATCATATTTTATTACGATCGGGCATCGCATCGCCATCTAGACAGAGTTTCAGAAGTAGGCAGTGAATCCCCGCTCTTAATTATTGCACTCAACTTTTAGGATGTTTTCACTATTCGTAACACATACATCAAACACGAATCACAGACACAGATACACGATACACGTTGTATCCATAGATATTCGAACCATCTCAGATATACGAAATACGACACGAATTCAATGACAGATGACAATAGACTAAATCCCTCCACAGACACAGAATGCCAGAATTCAGATCGAACACTTCGTTTCTTCCACTCTTCTTTGATATGATTGATATGAATCAACACGTGATAAACATAGCAAAGTAACGTCGTGCAAAAAATCGCACTAGGGAAAATGGCTGAGTGGGATCGAGAAGATAATAAGAGGTATGCGGATTTGTATACCTACCATGGAATAGACTATCGGTGAATTGGTAGGTCACATGTGAAAGTCTGATCAATCTCTTGCATATTACATACAGAAATTCAATAAATATTTTGGAATATTCCATTTCAGGAGGTTATATGAATAAAATTTCATAATATTATTAGAATATTCGCACGGAATAATCGATGAATGTTCACTATATTCTGAGAACATTGCATGAATATTCTTTGGAATATTCTACAAGATGACATTTTAGCAGCTTATAGGAATATTCTGAGAATATTTGTGCTATCTGGGCTTGAGCAACCAATCGGGCTTTCCCTTTATGTAGAGTACCATCCGATTTATATTTGTTCCTCAGTATCATTCGGCTTCCAATGACTTCACGATCTTCAGGACGTTCAACCAGCTGCCAAGTGTCATTTTTCAGAATTGATTCTATCTCAGACGCCATTGCATCATACCACTCATTCGCTTCAGGGGTAGATAATGCTAATTTCATGGGAACTTCAGAAAGAAAAGAATACTCTGATTCTTGATACCAGCTCTCTGATTCTTCTGATCTGTTAGCCGTTTTATCGCCTTGGAATAGTTTTCGAGGTCTCCCCCTCGAACCAGTCCTGACAAGTCTAGGTCTGCCACGTCCTCTGGTAGTGTCAGGTATAACCACTTGTTTAAAATTATCTTCGGACTCCTCTACTACAGGATCATTTCCGTCTTTCAAGTTTTCAAGTTGAATTTCTTCATCTTCCCTTTCTACCGGCTCCAATTCCACATCTATGAAAATTTGTTCTTTCTGATTTTTCTCTGTAGTGTCATCTTCAGGAGCAAAATCAATGTAATTTTCATATTTTGGTGATTCATCCAAAAACTTCTCTGGTTATCTCAATCTTCTTTTCTTTGGTTAACCAAATTCTGTAACCTTTGGATTGCTCCGAATATCCAAAAAATACTCCTTGCCTGCATCTCGAGTCGAATTTTCCTCGTCCAGGTTCTCTATTTAGGCAGAAAACTTCACTACCGAAAGATCATTCCATTCAGGCTTTTGGTTTGGGTGCGGTTCCGTATGTAGTTTGCAGTATTCACAGCTTCAGCCCAGAAAAATGGAGGTAGATCTGACTGCATCAGAAGACATCTAGCAGTATCAAGTAGTGTACGATTCTTCCTTTCAGCGATACCGTTTTGTTCCGGGGTATATGGAATGGTTAATCTCCTGGTTATACCATGATTCCTGAGAAAATCGTCGAACTCCTTGCTTGTGTTCTCTCCTCCATTATCTGTCTGCAAGCATTTCACTTTCAGATTTTTCTGGTTTTCGACAAGAGCTATGATATACTTGGTAGTTTGGAAAACTTCATTTTTGGATCTGAGAAATCTTACTTCACATCATTTCGAATGGTCGTCAATGAATTCAATGAAATATTTAGCTCTACTTTTGGACTCATACCGCATTGGTCCACACACATCAGAGTGAATGAGTTGTAATATTTCACTTTTTCTTATGGATTTCTTCGGGAATGGTGTTCTGGTCATCTTTCCTTGGTAACACATTTTACATTTCAGTTCTGAACTGAACTATCATTACCAATTTTTATACCCTGTATAAATCCCTGTCGATCAGCTTCTATCATGTCTTTCACATTCAAATGTCCTAGGAGTGACATTTTGTGGCATATGCAGAGTCTGATATCATTTGACGTGTTTCACATGTATTTTCACGTACATAATATAGATCACCTTATCGATCAGTAATGAGTCCATATCAAGAATAAAAGCATTGTCTTCTCGGAATAACACTTCTAGATTGTTCGTGATTATTTTGCCTACCGATAATAGATCAGTTCGTAAGTCAGATACATGCAGAGCATGCCTCAAAGAAACGTTATTCATTTCACCAAACACATCGGCAAAAAATGGAACACTTCCTTCAGCCACGATACCAGTAGACGAATTGTTCGCCAAATTCAATTTCAAATGTTCATTGTCTTCGATATTCGCGATTTCATCAAGCTTTACATAAGTGAGATGTCGCGCCACTGTCCAAGCACCATTTCATATCATGATTACAAGAACTAGCTTCATAAGCAGTTGAGGTATAGAGACTAACTAAAGGCAGCGCATCTCGTGACTCTATCGCACACCTGAAATTCTCGAAACTGGATGGCAAACTATAAAGTAACATAATCGCTAGCAAATCAGTATTGATTTCAACTTCCATCTCTTGCAACTTGTCCACTGTATCAAAAAACCTATTGATATATTCACGTATGTCGCTTCCTTCTTCAATAGGTTGAAGAGTGCGTTGTTTGAGAAGTGTAGCTTTTCGAGCTGGTCCCATTAGATTGGTAAATAGTTTCTAATTCCAAACAGACGTCTCGAGAAGTAGCACATCCTTTTATTTGCTTATGTTCCGAAGGACTTATTGACTTGGCCTTGTTATCATACCGCATCCAAGCTGCCACGGCTTTTCCAGACGCTCCATCACCTTCTACCAGTATTGGTTTCTTACATTCACCATTCACATAGTTCCATTCATCGTTTTTCACCAATAATGCATTTGCATCTTCCATGTATCGAAATTGTCTTTATTGAGACACTCAATTCTCGATAAGTTGTAGTTCATCTCCGCATAAATATTTCAAGGAAAACTTCTTCTCACAGTTCCTGGGCCCATAACCTGTTAGAGCTATGCAGGAAGAATCTTCAATGAGAAGAGTTGTATATAATTGTTTAATGAATGTTGAATACAAACAATTTTAAATTGAAATCAATATGACATGAACTGTATGACACTAACGTCTTCATGACTTCTATTAGACCATTTTGTCGATATGAAATACTAGGTGTATTTCTAACAATTATTATTAGTATTATTATTATCCTACCAAATATGAGGGAAATTTCATCAGCAAGAATAAAGATGGATGGATACTACATTCTATTTCAAGAGATAATATTGAGTAATACCAGTCTGACTAACAAGAGCCATTGAGTGTATCAAGAGAAGAAATCAAAAAAATAATCCATGATATAAATATTATATTTTCATTGAACACAAATGAGCCCTGCGATGTGTGTATCATCCACAGTAATGCACAGTAATGGACCTATTTTTCAGATAGCTTAATTCCAAAGTTTAGATTTTTTTTCAAAGTTCAATCTTGGTTCAGTTACCTGTTAATTTTGAATACTACTTCGGACAACTTTGCCATTGAGATATTCAAAGTTTCCGCCATATATAAAGAAACCATAATTGCACTTCGAGGCATGCGCACTAATTGGACACCACCATCAAAGGAGCCGACAGTGAGTGCGGCTTCTGTGGGAGCGTAGCGTATCTGTATTCTGTGCCAAAAGAGGCTCTTCTGTGGTCTAACCGTGTGCTGTGCCATGGATAGCTCATACGATATGGCAATAACCGTTGAGTGTTATATTGAATTTCGTAATATATTTACTCTGTATGAAAATTTGTATTGAATCTAGTCATATCATTCTAGTGTTGCTGTTGTGAAGGAAAACAAAATATAGTTAATGAAAATTTGTCACTTGAAAAATGACGTTACTGAACTTTCTTCATACAAAGAATAGTCGATCCACTGTGGTGCCTCTCAACTGGTTATGGGCTCAGGCAAGCAGTGAGCAGTAGATTCATCAGGAATGAGTTTTATATAAAAAGGTTCAAGAAACGTCATGACAGAAAAAATTGACCTAGGTAGTATCTCCAAATTTGATGGAGACAATAACCAGCAATGAAAATTCCAAATCAAATGTGCGCTGGAAGCAAAAGGAATATATGCACAGTGGAATAAGAATAGTGGATGCACTGATGCGTTTTTGAGACGGGTGTTTCACTAAAATGGTTTGGCAGACCCTTTTTTCAGCATTCTTTCCGGCCTTTCCATGGATTCATTCCCAAAACTAATTTAATAATTGTAAAGAGGACGGTTGAAATCAGGAAATGAGTATTTTTTGGAATCAAAACTCTTCCATTGAAAAAAGTTAGGGGTAATTGAAAAATGTGAACATTGTGAATTTTTGTGTCTCAGATCCAAATGAAATTACCTCTAATTATTCTATGGAATTATTCTATGGAACCGAAATTGAGGAATGCTCACCAAAATATCAGCACCTGAATGCCTTCCTTCGAACAAAAAGCATGTTTGAACCTGAAATTTGATACAAGAACGCTATATTTATCTTATATTATGTAAGATTCTTAAGGAATTTTGTTCAAAGATGAAAAAGAAAACATGAATTTGGAAGTTCGGACCGGTTCGAACCCTACCTAATAGATGGCGGTACACACGCACCTCGCAATCCAGTACTACCAGCTGTGATTTCGAGAAATGTTGTTTTTGCAAACAACCAGCAGATGGCATTCACGTCGACCCACGTTTTCAATGACAGAAAAGATTACAAAAAAAGGAGAAAAGAGAGCAACATTTTTGGTTTTTGAAAGTGAAATCGGTAATTTCGCACTTATCATGCGATGGGTTTTGTTTCGATTTTTTTTCACTTGGTACTTACGTATTTCGACCTCAGGAACCCGAATTGTGAAATAAAAACGTGTGCAAACTTATATTTTTCGAGATATTTCAGGAAAAAGTATGAAAATTGCCCTTCTCGTTTCGCCCTTTTTTGGGTAGGCACCATAGCCATTCGAAGATTCATTTCTCACATAAGATACTCTTTATATCTTCCTTTTACATTCTAGGAGCTAAAAAGAAGGAGAAACATCCTCTAAGAAGTTCATCGTCTTGAGCACCTTTGATGAATCTTTTCGTCATATGGACGGCGCTGTCAGATGTGCATCCATGATATTTTGACTCACAGAACTAGTCTGACGTAGATTCTCATTTGACAGCGCCGTCCATATGAAAAATGCTGGATCCACATTCCTCCAATATGCTGAAAAACATTGATTCAACAAATTCGAGGATGTTTTCCCTTCTTTTTGACTTCTTGAATGTTCAAGGAAGGTAAAAAAAGTATCCTATGTGAGAAAATAAACTCCATGTCTACCCAAAACGAGTCGAAGAAAGAAGTTTAATTTTCATACTTTTTCCTGGAATATCTCGAAAAATATAAGTTTGCGCCCGTTTTTATTGTGGAATTCGGGTGCCTGAGGTCGAAATACTTGAGTACCAAGAAAAAAAAATCGAAAAAAACCCAGCGCATGATAAGTGCAAAATTACCATATATATTATTTGTGACATTGTTCACATTTGAGTTGTGGGTTGTGGATATTACAAATACCTACCTGGTTGGACTTCATTGTTCATTTAGTGATTATTACTGGTTCCGTTTGTAACTTGCAACCAAAGAATGCCGTCATACCCCGAGTATGTTCTTTTTTTTTAAATGCGTTTTGAAAATGAAAAGGCGTTTCCATTTATCCCATTTAAAGGTTATGTTCTTGTTTGGTGGAATTGAATGGTCTTTACTCTCTGATTATTCTGATATTTCAGACCCTTCTACACGTGTGAAAGTATTTCATCTGCTCACAATATTAAGTATGTTCTACACGTGTGAATGGATTTTATCTGCTCACAATATTAAGTATGAAACAGATGAATGTTTTTTGGGTAAATATCTTCTGACAACACTCATAGATGAGTACCTATGTATTATGAGTATGTGTATGTATTTTGATACCTCTGTTTCCTGAAAAGATGTTTTCTTTACCTGTGAGTCGAAGTTTATGTAAATCTCTCCATTCTTTGGAACCTTGTTCACACATTAGTGCATTCACCATATCTTCTTTTCATAGATCAAAGAGGATCTTTTGGCAACATGCATTTAGTGGATACCATCCCTCATCTACATTCAAAGTGGTCATGAATTCAGAGGCCTTCATGGACTGCCATATCTGATCTCTCAGAGATAAATTATCATTTGATACTGAACTAGTACTTCCTTTGAATTTTTCATCATAGGTTTGGCACCTGAAACAAAATAAAACAAAGAGAAAGAACTAACAAAGTGAAGAAGGTGTAGCTTTTCAGCACAAATTGCATGGGCTCGATATTTGCCTTCAAATTACAGAACGAATACAACCTTTGGTTTCTTGTAATGCTGCATTTTTATAGAAAACTGAAACAGCTGAAGACGGTTTGCCTGAAAATTTAAGCATTTCAAATCCAAGATTTCCTAATCGTCGCTTACCAAACCATAAAACCTTCGCGGCAGTTGAAAGACGTCTTCATGAAACGGGTAGGTTTGCGCCTATTTCTATTAATTATGGCCGTGCACGTACGGCAAGAACTCTAGAGGTTTAGGAAGAAATTTTAAATAGGATTGAAGAAAATCCTAAACTCAGCAGCAGACAATTGGGCTTAGAGCTAAGGGTATGTAAAAATACTGTAAATAGGACGACCAGAGAACAACTACTGCACCCATTTCATGTTCAACGGGTACAAGATCTTATACCCCAAGATTTTGAAGCACGCCTAGCTTTCTGCGGAACTTTACACGAAGAATTTTATTCACAGATGAAGCCTGTTTAACGCGGAGTGGCATTACTAATTTGAACAATGAACATGTCTATGCTGAAGAATATCCCATGCGACTAAAGTAACCCATTATCAGCATGAGTTTAAGGTCAATGTGTGGGCAGGAATCATAGGTACTTTCATACTTGATCCTGTCATTCTACCACCTCGACTAAATGGCGGAAATTATTTGGAACTTCTGCGAAACGAATTACCAAACCTATTAGATCTCCTACCCTTGGAACTTCGCAGCGTAATATGGTTTATGCATGACGGTGCTCCTCCGCATTTTTCAATTAACATTCGTGATTATTTGAATGAACAGCATTCAAATAGATGGATAGGTAGAGGCAATGACGCACCTGCAAATTGGCCAGCTCGGTCCCCTGATTTGACTCCGATGGATTATTTTTTATGGGGAGCTTTGAAAACCCTTGTGTATTCTAGGCCAGTAAATACAGAAGATAATTTAAGGAGACGTATTCAAACTGAAATTGACGCTTAAAGAAATGATGACGGAATGCTCCAAAGTGTTCAATTCAACTTATTAAAACGTATTATTCTTTGTACACACGAAAATGGAGGCCATTTTGAACATTTGTTGAAATCGTTTTTTTTAATTAAATTAAATTAAACTTTTGTTGTTGATAAATCTCCTATTCCTATTCCTAATGACTATTTTTACTAGAGAATAAAATTACCAACACATTTATGTACCTACTTCTTTTTTTTTCTAAGTTTTTAGTAACGTTATTTTGAATTACCGCCTACGCTTCAAATGTGTTTAATTTTATTCTTACAATAATTTAGACCTGGCCATTCACGAAATGAATTTTTAAAATCCAGATATCTCAAAAACAGCTGCTCAAATCAACTCTTACCACGTATACATTTTTTATGTAAAAGACGTTGGACAATCCGAATTTTCATTTAAAAATCAAATATGGTGTGGCTCAAAAAAGTTATTTCGTTTTAAATGTGTGCAAGGTTCCGCAGGTGGCGCCCTCTTAACTTTACAATAAAAATGATAGCAATTGTGACAATACACCAATTATTAAAAAAAATATTTATAAAAAATGAAAATCAAATTGAACTTTTGACACTCTGTATCTCTGAAATCATCCACTTTTGGACTGATGTTAGTTGAGTGAGATCGTCATATTTACGCCTCAGGAACATGTGGTAGTTTTTTTTCTGCACCTTTTAGGGACACCCTGTATAACTTTTTTCACGAAACTCTTGGAGAATGATTTGTACTCGGATTTGTAGAACTCTTCAAGTGCTACCTAGAACTCCATTCAGAACTGTGATATTTTCCATTTGGTGACAATATTTGTAAAAAGTGTACAATTTTGAAATATAATTTTTTTTATGAAACGTTTGGGGGATATTTTGTAGAACTTTCCTCCAATCTTCGAGCACTATCTAGAACTCACTTCAGAACTGTGATAACTCCGAGGATATCTCCTAATTTTCTTATTAGGATAGTTTTTCAAACAAAGCGCTCCAGGAGGAGAAATAATTGGAAGGTGGATTCATGCACGACATAATTTATCCCTAATTCAATCCTAATTCAATTTAGCCCTAATAATCTGAATTCAGTGGTTCATGCAGAACTTCATTCAGGAATTTACGCATGCGCATACAGTAACCTTATAAGTGCGATTTCACATGAATAATACGGTGCGAATTTTGAAATCTTGAACTGTTCAAAGAATGGAGGTTTCTAAGAAAACTACTGCTTTGATTATGATAGCCTCTTTATTGGCTGTAACATCAGTTGCAATAACAATACACCATAGATTCGCAGTGCGTCCTTTGATAAGGAGAAAAAGGAAAATGAATGGTCATTTCTCTACTCTAGTGAATTCAATGACACGCATTGTTCGATCTGCTCTTGAGTATTGTTGAACACGATTCATAGAAACATTCTTGTCGAGGAGCTCTTCCACCAGACTGACAATGACATTACAGTGAGTAATTTTTGACTTGAAAGTTCTTTGAATTACTAAATCAATTTATAAATTCTAGTTACCTTTCGGAAGGATGCTCAATTGCTTAGGACTTTTATGTAGGGAAGTCAACCACTCATTATGTGATAAAGGTAACATGTAATGCATTGTGGAATAATTTGCAGTCTATTTATTTGCCTGAACAGGCTCCAGAAATAGTGAAAGGATTTTTTGAGATGTGGAATCTGACAAACTGTCTAGGAGCCAAAATATTCTGGACTATTTCAGTTATAAAAAATCTTTCAGTTTGGTCTCAATGGCAACTTCATTTTAAATTTACTACAGTAGATATAGGAGGTGCCGGATCTAATCATGATAGTACTGTATGCAAGAATTCTGGTTTGGGTCCAAAATTGATGAACAAACAATTTTCAATTCCACCACCAGCAACTCTGCCTCACAGTGATACATTACCACACTTCCTTGTGGCAGATCAGGCATTTCCTCTGCACGAAAACATCATGCGCCCCACCCAGGTGAACGATTAGGATAGAGGAAAAACATTTTTAATTACCGTTTATCCAGGGCTCGACGCACTTTGCGAAGGCCTATAATAGGTGATATATCAACCTGTGAACAAATAACAAGAGTCCTTCACAATTTTCTCCAGCGTTGTGAACAAGACATTCCTCCTGAGGAGAGAAAGTATTGTCCTACTGGCTTTGCTGACAGTAACTCAATCTTCAAATCTGAAACAAATACATAGGTACCTAATACAAAATGGACAACAACATATGAATTTCAACACATTCTTCAGTAAATGAAGTATGAATACTGTCTGTAGGTAGGTAATCAAGGAGGTGAAATATTATTTCTCTAGATTTTCGGAATTTTCTCTCCTTCGGTCTATTGATAAAAATATGAGCATGCTTCTATATACTTGTAATAACGACGAATCAAATGATTTGCACCAAAAATCAGTATGTTGAAAAAAATCCACTATTAGACAACTGAAAGAGAAATTTATGTTGAAAAGACATCAGTGACATTTTGGGGCAAATCATCTGATGAAAAAAAAAATCCTCTCTCTTTCTCTTTAGAGTCTGAGAATTCTGAGATGTTCTCAGGGATGGTTCTTCATTTTCATTTGATACTGATGTGTTGTCAGTATTTCAATCATCGGGTACCTCCAACTCTTCATCTTCCTGTTGTGAATTATCTCCCTGAGTTATCTCAGTATCCCAATCAGATGAACTTGCAGATATTGTGGATTGAGTACCAAAAATGTTGAAGGTATATCACTCTTATTCATATTTCCTTGAGTTCTATACAAAAATATACATCTGATTTTGAGAACTATACCAGTAGTGTAATCTGAACTGTACCTTCTTGGTGAAATAAATCGATCAAGAAATCCCATTTCTTTGAATGAATACCAATCACTGCCCGTTGCTGCTGATCCTGTTGGGATATGCTGGATCTTTCTCCGTTCTTTAGCGTATCTATTTCTCAAGATTCACAATTCACAGCTGTAATAAAGGAATTACAGCAATAGTCTGTTGGGCATTTTTGATATATGATTTACAAACCTGTATCCCCTACTATGCTTGAGATGGTTTCCCATGCATTTTCTCTTGCCAGTTTATTTTTAAACATTGCATTCCTTTTGTCATACAATTGTTTATATTGTTCAACTAAACAAACTAACTCCGAATCGTTCATTTTTGTTATTTTGACCAATTTATTTATGTACACTAGAAATTTTGAATTTGGTTGCTTCTTTTTGTTTTCTTTATCATTTTTTGGTGATTTCTTTCGGGAAGATTTCATTTTATTTCTACATTTTGTTAGTTGGCAATACGTATTGACATCAATAACCTTGAACAACAGCTGATTTGCTTTGGAATTTAAGAAAAAAGATAAAAGTTGGCCAACTTCTTAAATCCTCAAATTATCGTTAAATTCTTAAGTCAACTACATGAACTGATGTAATGAATTCGTAAGATTCAGCTTCTTATGGTTAGGGTTAAATTAAATTCAGGCTAAATTAGGTCGTGCATGAATCCACCTGGAGAAATGTATTTTTCCTTAGTTATGAAATAGTACAATGGTACTCAGTAAGCAATCCTAGAAATATTTCAACAACCAGAAATTATGGTGGCTTTAACATTTATCATTTATCACTTTAAGATTTAAGACATTATAATGGCTTAGGTTATAAAAATATTTAACATTTAAAAATCATTTAAGCTTTGTAAATACTGACGTTTCTTTTTATCAATTGAATAATAAATTCCAAACGCCGAGAGCATTAAAAAACTGGTTAGAGTGATAATATCCATGACAAAAATCCGCGAAAATCCTGAAAACATTGACAATATTCTCGTACAGTAAAAGATAACCTCAATAAAGTTTTGAAGAAAAGCGGGAAGCAGAGGTGTCACTTGTCGACACTCATCATAGAGGCGTACATGCGCACATCTTATTTTCATTTATGGCCATTTAACAATAATTTCTCAAGTTGGAAGTTCGGCATCTTCTTAAATGATAAATGTTAAATGGAAAGTCCTGAATGGTTTTATAACATGAACAATTGTATTCCCATGTTCCATCTGTTAATCGTAAGGTGATGAAATTTTTTATAAAAGCACCATTAGTCACACCAAAAATCAACTACAAAACATGGATAATATTCACAAACACTTCCTGATGGAACAGCATCTTTTTCCAAGTGACGATGTTATGATAATCTAGCCGTAGGTCGAAAGCTATAAGTCGTTTATTCAACCATAGAACAGCATCATGAAACAGCATCTATTTTCAAGGGGCGATGTTTTGCTGGTGTACCTATATCCCAGCAATTCATGTTTCAGATTTCTTTCGAACGCATTTTTAGCGAAATGATGAGAGCAAACCCAATCAAATTTCAAATCGGAACTGTCCTGTCGTTCGCACAGTCCTTTCCTATCAATTTGCATTTCCTTGTCCTTAGGAAAGCTAAAAAAACTTTCTACCAGGCACAAAGTCCTTGCACTTATTGTCAACATTACAACCATACACTGGGCAGCTCATCTTCAATCAAATTTAAACTTCAAAGTGATTATTTCCAAGTGATCTCTGCTTGATTTGAGAATCAATAAATCTGTTATGCAGTGAATTCAACTGAAATTTTATACCCTTGGCAACACTGGTTGGTACAGAGTTTGCAAATCGTTGTCGCTGGTCTCTGGCTCATTTGACCTTACCTACCCCGCTCCTCTCATACCTCTCGGGTGCATTCGGGTACAGTTCGGTGCCCAGAGTCAACGCTCAAGTGGCGTATTTTTTGCCGTAGGTAAATGACTCAGTTATCGTGCGAACTGCTTTGCCTTTCGCCTTTACAATTAGCATGGTCATGGCATAGCAGTATAAACAAGGTCTAGCATTAGCATTGGGGAAGGCGAGACTAATAATCAATCAATCAAAAAATTTAATTTAAACTACTAAAAATTATAACTACAATGTATGCTATTGTAATCTTGGGAATTGAAAAGTTTCAGTCAATAGACAGGATATAGTATACAGGTACGCCAAACTCGATGGCGTGTTGGAAGTATCTAGAGAACGGAGAGAAATATATTTTTGAAATTTGGTACGTAAATGGGATGCTGGGATCTAATTTCCGAAAATATTCTCACCTGTGCACTGTTGCCAGATCTAGTGTCACTAAGAGCAGCCTTGATATTTCGAATGGAACAACCAATATATTATTAGATTTTCGGATTCTGAAGAAGATTCTGATTTGCTATAGCATGTCCTATAGCCATCTTTCACTGTCTTTTACATAAGAATCAATACTGACAAGATGTTGCAATTTTCACAGCTGCTTCCTGAAACATAGTTATCTCATTTGGTTTGTCGCATATTGAATTAATATTAGACAGGGTATGAAAAAAGGTGCGTCAAACCACGAATAAGATCGAGAAGTCGTTTTTTTTCCAAATCGAACACCTTGTATTTTGTATCTTCGACCAATTGAATGTTCCACATGTTATATCAATATAAACCAGGATAAATGTGTCATTGTTATGTAAATCATCATTTGTGTCCGATAAATTTGAGTCATGTGGCCCACTACAATCAAATTTAAACAAATTTTATTATTCACCCGAAATATCTCATGAAATATCTCCATCAATTTTCTGCATGCCCTTGGTATTATTATGTTAAACTGACCATGAATGGATGGGAATTTTTCCTCTCGTATATTTATATGCCGTTCCCAATACTCGAACTTCACCTTTTCAATCCTCTGACAGATTTGATTCATGGCCCGCTCCAATAATAATTGAACATATTTATTCTTTACCTAAAACAATCCTATATATAATTCAAAAACCGTTGAAGCAATGCACAAGGACATATTATATCATTTGGAAGGTTATGGAGTTTTTATTCATTGATGATAAGAAATATAGGGTGTTTCATTAGAAAAAAATCAAATTTTTTGAGTTTATTTGTACCCAAGTTTGACGCACCTTTTTTTACACCTTGTATAATATTGATTCGATATGCACGAGAATTCATAAAATTCCTGCTCGGATACCTGTGTTTTAGGAAGCCGCTGTAGAAATTTCAGCTTTCAGTCGTAACTGGCAAGAAAAATGTCGCAATTTATAATGATGCTGTTATCGCCGTGGAAAATCAAAAATTAATTCAAAAACATTGAAAGATAGCTATAGGACATGCTAGCAAATATGCTCAGAATCTTATGTAGAATTCGAGAATCCAATGATATATAGGGTGTTGAAATTTCAAAGTTGCTCTTAGTAACACTAGATTTGGCAACATTGCACATGCGAAAATATTTTCAAGAGCTAGATTTAAGCATCCCATTTCCGTACCCAAAATTTCAAAAATATATTCTTGTCCGTTCTCTAGATACTTCTAATACATCATCGAGTTTGGCGTAGGGGAAAGGCGGGTAAGATGACGAAGCCACTAAGATGACGAATTGTAAGTTTCCGCTACATAAAGTTAGATGGAGTCACGAATTCAACCATAGGCATTGTTTACTTGACAATGCATCGCTTCTTAAATGCGTAGCTGTATTTGGAATTGTATCTAGTTTGCCACTGGTCATCATAGAGCTCGCGTAGGCTACGTTATTGATTGGTATTCTAACAGAATAAGGTGTTGACGAATTTCGGTAAGTGAAAATTGCGATCTCACTGCATAATATGATATTTGTACCATTGCTAGACTTCCACAAGAATGAATTGTTAGTTGTATTCATCATGAAACTTTATGAAAAATAATTCATTAGATATCGTTATTTCTGCTAAGATGACGAATTACTACTGTTGCTAAGATGACGATATCGTCATCTTAGCCGCATAAATGTTCACTCAATATATCATCATTGTTTTATAGTTCCATCATGAGAAAATACACAAGAAAAACTACAAGACAATCATGGGGCAAGGATGTCATGAGAGAGGCAATAAGAGCCATTCAAAACGATGAAATCAGTGTTAATGCAGCTTCAAAACGATTCTCCATTCCAGAAGCAACTCTTAGGCGTTACGTCAAAAAATATGGTGACGAGGACACATAATTTTACACACAATATTGGTTATGAATTACTGAAGGTAATATATATTTTGCAGAATTTTCCACAAAATGCTGGACGTTTCAAGTCCACGTTCACAGATGAGCAGTTATTGCAGCTGAAAAATTACATTGTAGAAATAGATCAAAGGGCGTTTGGATTAACGAAAAAACAATTCAGTGTAATTGTTTTTTAACTTTGCAGAATTCCATGGCGTTGATCATAGATTCAACTCAGATAAGAAAAGAGCTGGAAGGGAATTCTGTGAGAATTTCGTTAAGAAATTCAATTTGTCAGCTCCAGAGTCAATCTCTATTGCACGACTGATGGCATTCAACAGAGAGAATATTGACAAGTTTTTCAATGCCCTCAAAGATCTCAGACTCATACTGCTGATCAGATCTATAATTGTGATGAGACATTTCGACAGTCCCTACTAAAAATCCAAGAATTTCAACTCCCAGAGGAAAACGTAGGGTGATTAAAATCTCATATGCGGAAAGAGGAACCAATGTTACAACTTTGTGTTGCATCAGTGCAGTTGGAACATTTATTCCTCCGCTCCTGATATTTCCAAGAGTTAGAATGCAGCCTTCATACATGAACGGAGCTTCTCCAGGTGCAATTGGCGTAGCACATGAGACAGGTTGGATGGCGGCAGGAAATTTTGTTGAATATCTCCATCATTTTATTCAATATGTTAAACCATCAAAAGATAATCCAATATTGTTACTGATGGATAACCATGCAACACATGTTACTTTAGATGCCATAAATTTGTGTAGAGAGAATAACGTCACCTTACTTGGATTTCCAGCACACACAAGTCATAGAATGCAGCCTTTGGATGTATCCTTTTTCGGTCCATTAAAAACGGCTTATAGCGCGGTTTGTGAAAATTTTCTGATAAGTAATCCAGGAAGGACCATAACGCTTCATGATATTGCTCATTTATTTGGACAAGCATATTTGAAGGCTGCATCAATATCGAATGATATAAATGGTTTCAAGGCTTGCGGAATCGAACCTTTCGATCCGAATATTTTTTCTGGAGTGGATTTCATGGTAGCCAGAACTACAGAGAGACCCGAAGAGACACATGAAGAATTGGATCCTACGACAGTTTTGCAATCTATTGAAAATCATCCAGATGTTGGTCCTAATAATTTCAATGAATAACAACCATCTACTCCGAAAAACATTTAGAACAACATTTGACATCTCCTTCTGATGAGAAGAGGTCAGGACTCTCTTCCTTTCCTGTTGCTGAAGTTAAAAATAAACGACTGAGGAAAAAACTTCCCTCTTTGATAATTTCCAGCACACCAGTTAAAACATCTCTGGAAACCAGAGTACAAGAAAAAATGGAGAAAGAGAGAAAAAAGAGGTTGAGACAATTGAACAAAGAGAAAAAAATAAGAGATGCGAAACTAAAGAAAGCGAACCAAAAAATAAAACAACGAACTATAAAGCGGAAAGTAGATTTTGGTTCATCTTCGGAATCCTCATGCGAAGTTGAGATGATCGATACTGAAGATGAGATGGATACGATCTCCGAAGATGAAAGGAACTGCATCATTTGTGACGATGCAGGAAAGAACAACAAGCTATGGTTCCAGTGTGCCAAGTGCAAAGATTGGGCCCATGCCGAATGCACTGGATTCAATGTCAAAGAAGCGAAAGCAAAACAGTGGTTTTGTGATTTTTGTCAGTAATGACAATAAACCTCTTTCATTATTTTATCTGACCCTGAAGTTTCAACAATAATAAAATAACCTGTATAAACAGCGGCCGGTCAAAAACTTCTAATTTTCGACTCCAAAGACATCAATTTCGAGTAAAATCTGACGATAACCACGAAACTTGTCCGCCATTTTGTTCATTTCATAATGCCTTGTCATAAAAGTTATGCCCACCTGCCAAATTTTGAATCATTCGGACGATTAGAAGTGGGTCAAATTCAACTTGCAAGATTTGATGAAACTAAATGAAAGGTTGTAAAACAAAGATCACATGTAACCATTTTTAATATTGATATTAGGGGTATTCCTGATCTTCGTATTTTTCTTCATTTACTTACGAAATTGACGTTTCGTAAGTATGTCAACCAATCACCTGTCTGGATTGTATACGAAATGTCAAATTCGTAAACATACGAGGTGGAATACGAGAGATCGGGAATACTCCTATTAAGTTTTCAACTATTCTCATTGATGAAAATTCAGTGCGAAATACCCGCGTTCTGCCAAAGCCATCAAGATTCATCTCTGACAAAGATAAATATCGTCAAAGTAGTCGACTCGGTTCTACCACGCTCCGCGACCTGCGACATAAATAATTACACACATTGTCTGTTTCGAGACTCGAGACCTATAAAAACTACATACATACAATCATCTTACGCGGACAGTAACAGCAACCTAAGATGATTTATACAATAGATGGACACCGTTAATGGCATCAGAGGCAACGTCTACTGAAGATGTGCGTAACGATTAACAGATGTCGCCATTTGAGGCGACGGGAATATTTTACGCGTCGTGAAGTCAACAACTCCAACGTTCATTCAATCGTATATATATATCGCTGCCGAGCTTTTTTTTTCAGTAGCTATACCACAAATAATTAGTTGTTATGATGTTCACGTTGTGGTCCTCTAATGGAAAAATATATCTCAGGTACAAGTGAAGAAAGCGAGGAAGAAAGTGATTTCATAAAATGAGAAATGTAATTTATTTGTACTGAATTATAGTCATTTGATACCTACCCATTAAACGTCATCTTAGTATCGAGTATATTTAGCACAAGCACAATATTGTAATGAAGTGTTTTGGGAACATTCATTACTAGAATGGAACGTACAGATACCTACCGGAATTATGTCATGAATCAACCAGTATTTTTCATTGAAGGCTGGAAGATAAAACATAGACTAACTTTTCGAACCTGTACTGTCAGATTTTCCAGGAAATTATAACCATAGCGGCTTGATTACAAGCGTTGGAAGTATTCTGATTCCTGTTATATCCCATTACAAGCTACTCTGAGTTGGTTTGGAATGTTTAACATCTTAGTAATACTGATATCTTTGGATGACTTCCATTTTAGAGGGCTCCAAAAGATATACTTCAATAGAACATAGAAAATACAGATTTCATAGGTTGGGAAATGTGTTTAGATACTGTACCAGCTATAACTTTCTTGTTGATGAATATTATCCGTCTAAGGGTGGATTCATGCACGACCTAATTTAGCCCGAATTTAATCTGAGCCTAAGCTTTATAAGTTGAATAACGCCTTCTCCATACAGTGGTTCATGCAATTGCCTTAAGGATTAATAGGAATTTTAGCATAATTTAAGGATTTAAGAAGTTCGCCAACTTTCATCTTTCTTCTTAGATCTCAAAGCTGTTGTTTGATGTTGCCAACAGATAATTGTAGTAATAAAATGGAAATACCTAATCACCTAGACCTAACCTAACTTTATATTATTTATTTGTTGAGTGAAAATAGTTTTATTAATACTTGAATCATTATATCACAACTTTTTGAGGATGAATGACTCGGAGTTAGTTTCTTTATTAGAGCAATACAAACTCTTGTATGATGAAAAAATCAAGATTTTGAGACGGGTGTTTCACTAAAATGGTTTGGCAGACCCTTTTTTCATCATGCTTTCCGGTCTTGTCATGGATTCAATCCCAAAAGCAATTGAATTATTGTAAAACGGAAGGTTCAAATTAGGGAATGAGTATTTTTTGGAGTCAAAACTCTTCCATTTGAAAAAGTTATGGGTCATTGAAACATGTAAACATTATAAAATTTGTGTCTCAGATTCAAATGAAATTACCTCATTCTATGGAACCAAAATTGAGGAATGCTTCACCAAAATATCAGCATCTGAAATGCGTTCCTTCGAACTAAAAGCATGTTTGAACCTGAAATTTGACAAAAGGACGCTATTTATGGTTCATTATGTTAGATTCTGAATGAATTTCGTTCGAAGATAAAGTAGAAAACATGAATTTGCAAGTTCGGACCGGTTCGTACCCTACCTAATAGACGGCGGTACACACGTACCTCGCAATCCAGTGCTACAAACTGTGATTTCGTGAGATGTTGTTTCTGTAAACAACCAGCAGATGGCATTCACGTCGACCCGCGTTCTCAATGATACGAAAGATTACAAGTTACACGAATGTGTTCGATTCTTGAATCATATTTATATATTACTCATTATGTATAATTTTTTCTGATTTGTTATGGAGCAAGAATTGGTATAAAATATCGTAAGTTTCATCACCTCTATGAAACTCCTCGTGGAAGTAGAAATATTGATGTCGTGTTGCCAAATACTCGGAATTTCCGCAAATTCGAGGATATCCAATGAAAATTACTAATATTTGCGTCAAAAAAAATTGCTATATCAATTTTTTCACTTCTACTGGACTTCGACAATGTCTGTCTGTACTGTCGTCCACACAGTCCTTTCCTATCACTTTGCATTTCCTTGTCTTTTGGAAACCTATAAAACTTTGTACCAGACACAAAGCCCTTGCACTTATTGTCAACATTACAACCATACACTGGGCAGCTCATCTTCAATCAAATTCAAACTTCAAAGTTGTTTATTTCGAAGAGATCTTTTCTTGATTTGCAACAGTAAACACACGCAAAATATAGCCCAATAACACCAATATGGCGAAATTTCTCACAAGCTGACGTCACACTAGCCACGCCTACGTGCGTAACTATGAGTCAGAATATAGTGATGATCCTTGTACATACTATCGGGGTAAAATATTCGATGCTGGGGTTCCTGGGGTTCAGCAATAGAGCAACAATTGTCAATAAGATGGAAGTCAATAATTATTTACAAATACTGTTTTGCAATGAATTCAACTGAAATTTTATACCCTTGGCAACACTGGTTGGTACAGAGTTTGCAGATCGTTGTTGCTGGTCTCTGGCTCACTTGAGTCGTTACCTCTCGGGTGCATTCGGGTACAGGTCGGTGCCCAGAGTCAACGCTCAAGTGGCGTATTTTTTGCCGTAGGTAAATGACTCAGTCATCGTGCGAACTGCTTTGCCTTTTGCCTTCACAAATAGCATGGTCGTGGCATAGCAGTATAAGCAAGGTCTAGCATTAGCATTGGGGAAGGCGAGACTAATAATCAGATCAAAAAAATCAATTCGAACTTCTGAAAATGAGTCCTACAATGTATGCTATTGTTGTATTCTTGGGAATTGAAAAGATTCAGTCACTCGATGGCGTGTTAGGAGTATCTAGAGAACGGTGAGAAATATATTTTTGAAATTTTGGCTACGCAGATGGGAACCTTGATATTTCGAATGGAACACCCTATATATTATTAGGTTTTCGGATTCTGAAGAAGATTCTGAGCATATTTGCTGTAGCATGTCCTATAGCTATCTTTCACTGTTTTTGACCTAAGAATCAATACTGTCAGAATGTTGCGATTTTCACAGCTGCTTCCTCGAGTGCTTCTTGAAACATAGTCATCTTATTAGGTTTGGCGCATATTGAATTATTATTATACGGGGTATGAAAAAAGGTGCGTCAAACTCGGGCACGAATAAGATCGAAATATCTCATGATATATCTTCATCAATTTTCTGCATGCCCTTGGTATCATCATGTTAAACTGACCATGAATGGAGAATGGTTTCTAAATCTTTCCTCTCGTATATAAATATGCCATTCCCATTACTCTAACTTCACCTTTTCAATCCTATAATTCAAAAACTGTTGAAGATAGGCGAAGGGACATATTATATCATTCGGAAGGTGATGGATGATAGAAATTATTGAAAAAATCGAATTTTTGGAGTTTATTTGTACCCGAGTTTGACGCACCTTTTTTCACACCCTGTATAATATTGATTCAATATGCACGAGAATTCATAAGATACCAGCTCAGATACCTGTGTGTTGGGAAGCCGCTGTAGAAATTTCAGCTTTCTGTCGTAACTGGCAAGAAAAATGTCGCAGTTTTCGCCGTGGAAAATCAACAATCAATTCAAATGTCTCAGAATTCGAGAATCTAATGATATATAGGGTGTTCCATTTGAAATTCAAAAGTTGCTCTCAGTAACACTAGATCTGGCAGCATTGCACATGTGAAAATATTTTCAAGAGCTAGATTTTGACATCCCATTTCCGTACCCAAAATTTCAAAAATATATTCTGCTCCGTTCTCTAGATACTTCTAATACGCCATCGAGAAGATATTCAGTACGAGCCGTGTAGCGACAAGTGCGGAAATGTAACGAGTGCTTGAAATACACTTTCCAACGAGATCCAACGACCAAGAATATTTCAATTATGAGCATTATGAGTGTTTATGAGACATGTTTCTAGTCAGTTTCGCTCATTGTCGACGGCTATCCAAAATATAGCAGTCTGGAACGAGAATACCCAAGCGGCGACCCGTTAGAGTGACCGATCTGATGAAAATACCTATGTCAATTTCATGATAATAAATCTGTGCGCAGAAAAATTAATTCAAGTTCATCGTATCGAAATGACTCAACTGTGTTATGTCTAGGGATTGTCAAATTCATCGATAATTCTCGATGATGTCGATAAAAATTCACACTAACAAAATTATTGATATTATCGCTATTATCGTTGTTATCGATATTATTGGTATCGGTATTGGTATTGGTATAAAGTCGATAAACTTGATCTTCTTGAATTGTAGTGGATTCATATTTTGAGAGATCGGGATGCGGAATGAATCTAGATATATGATAAGTGGGCATAGGCACCATGTATATGTGATCATATCATCAGTTGAATTCTCAATTGAAATATTACATTCATCATCGCATCGATCATTGATGCGAGTGTGCGTTTTACTTTACATTTTCTTGTTGCCATAGTTCGAAATGACATAACAAAAACATTACTTTTTTTGTTTATCGATAGAATGTTTATTTTGCTTACCGCGCATATTATATTATATTATTTTTTATTCGCTTCTTATTTATGTATACACTTGTTACATATAAATTATCATTAATATCATTATCATTATTATTATCACCTCGTTACCTACAGCGACTTTGTCACAAGAACAAGTGTTCGCGGCTTGGTTCTGAACAAAGCATCTGTCAAACACTCGACGAAGAGAGATCAAATACCTGTTATAATATTGTACTATTCAAAAAATACTATATTTCAAACTCTTCAAATGCCTGACACAAATTTGGTGTTTGCTGTGGTAGGTACACAAAGGTGATCGTTGCAACCATGTTTATATACTATCATCCTGGAAGCAGATATCGATATCGATGAAGTAATTCAGAATGGGTTAAGAGCCAATACAAAATAAAAAATATGCGAATAGGGATATTCAATTCTTTTGTTCCTTCGAATTCGATCAGAGCCGTCGCGATATATTATATACATATAGTTCGACAGGCCAGTAGAAACGATTGGAAAACATACCTACACTTCAATCTGTTCGGTTCTGCAATGCCTATACAGGGTGTGTCATCAATGCTGCACGAAAATTCAAGGTCAAATTTCATGGGCCAAAATATGAACAAAGTTCAGATAATATATTACTATTGGGCATCGCATCGCCATCTAGACAGAGTTTCAGAAGTAGGCAGTGAATTCACTCGTAATAAAATATGATTATTTTCCTAAGGCTGGTGCCTTATTGTAGTTTCCTCCTTTTTGGTCAATTCTGGCATGTTCTCAATAGGTGTCGGTATACTAGCATCGCATCGAAGTAGAAGTTTTATATTATTTGGTTGCTGTTACTGTCCGCGCAAGATAATTATATGTATGTTGTTTTTATAGGCCTGGAGTCTCGATCCAGACAATGTGAGTATTTATTTGTCGCGGGTCGCGCAGCGTGGTAGAACCGAGCCGACTACTTTGACGATATTTATCTTTCTCAGAGATAAATCTTGATGGCTTTGGCAGAACGCGGGTATTTCGCACTGAATTTTCATCTATTAGAATATGAGGGGTATTCCCGATCTCTCGTATTCCACCTCGTATGTTTACGAATTTGACGTTTCGTATACAATCCAGACAGGTGATTGGTTGACATACTTAAGAAACGTCAATTTCGTAAGTATAAGAAGAAAAATACGAAGATCAGGAATCCCTAATATAGAAATAAAAATACAAGCTCTCATTTAGTTTCATCAAATCTTGCAAGTTGAATTTGACCCACTTCTATATAATCGTCCGAATGATTAGGAATTTGGCAGGTGGACATAATTTTTACGACAAGGCATTATGAAATGAAAAAAATTGCGGACGAGTTTTGTGGTTATCGTCAGATTTTACTCAAAATCGATGTCTGGTGGTCTTTGGAGTCGGAAATTAGAAGTTTTTGTCAAAAATAGAAAATTCAATTCTGATTCTATTAAAGATTTGTATTTTGAGATTTTGATTATTCGTCAAAATCCCAAAATTCAACATGGCGGCCCCGAAATGACCATTTTTTTTTTCTTAATGATCCCAGTCTATTCGGTATCTGGGATATTCGGAGGAGATTATAATTTTTTGTCACAATTAAGAATTCAACATCACTGCTCCGAAATATCGGAACAGTTTTGTGATTATATCTAGTCAGATTCTTTTCGAAATTTTCATTTGGGGGTTTTTAGTGTCGGACATTATGATTATTTGTCAAAAATCAAAATTTCAACATGACTTCGAAATGGCGGTCCCGAAGGCGAAACAGTTTTGTGATTTTGGTCAGATTCGATTAGGAATTTTCGTTGTGGGGTTTTCGAGGTCGGAGATTGTGATTCTTCGTCAAAATTCAAAACTTCAATATGGCGGCTCCAGAATGACAGATATTTTTTTGATTTTGGTCTAATTCTAAACTAAATTGCTTAGTATGGAGGTTTTTGGGGCCGGAGATTTTTTTTTGTTCCTTCTGTCCCAGTGTCTGTCTGTCTGTAATCATATCATGCAAGTTAAATGAATGAACAAAATAACAAAAATTAAACAAGCTTTCATTTGTTGTAACTAGATGGAGAACTGGAAACTGGCACCCCGACCGGCCGCTGTTTATACATGGTGTTTTATTATTGTTGCACGAAAATTCGATGTCAGATTTGTTGGGTCAAAATATGAAAAAAGCCAGAATGAAAACCAAACTTATTCATAGCTGTTGGAAGAAAATCTGTGATACTCGAGAAAACTATTTAGCTACAGCCGATCGATCAGCAAACTAATCGGATAACTAGGTATACTTACAAAAATCGGATAACTTATCGGATAACTAGGTATACCTAACAAAAATCCACTTGATTAATTTCTGAAACGAATCGATTCTGAATTTTCGTGCAGCATTGATGACACACCCTGTATAGGCATTGCAGAACCGAACAGATTGAAGTGTAGGTATGTTTTTCAATCGTTTCTACTGGCCTGTCGAACTATATGTATATAATATATCGCGACGGCTCTGATCGCATTCGACGGAACAAAAGAATTGAATATCTTTATTCGCATATTTATTTTGTATTGGCTCTCAACCCATTCTGAATTACTTCATCGATATCGATATCTGCTTCCAGGATGATAGTATATAAACATGGTTGCAACGATCACCTTTGTGTACCTACCACAGTAAATACCAAATTTGTGTCAGGCATTTGAAGAGTTTGAAATGTAGTATTTTTGAATAGTACAATATTATAACAGGTATTTGATCTCTCTTCGTCGGGTGTTTGACAGATGCTTTGTTCAGAACCAAGCCGCGAACACGTGTTCTTGTGACAAAGTCGCTGTAGGTAGGGAGGTGATAATAATAATGATAATGATATTATTGATAATTTATTCACCTAAATGAGAAAAAACACAATGGGTAATTAACAAGTGTATACATAAATAACAAGCGAATAAAAAATAATATAATATAATATGCGCGGTAAGCAAAATGAACATTCTATAAACAAAAAAAGTAATGTTTTTGTTATGTCATTTCGAACTATGGCAACAAGAAAATGTAAAGTGAAACGCACTAGTATGAAAATTTTTCACGAACGCACATTCGCATCAATGATCGATGCGATGATGAATGTAATGATATTTCAATTGAGAATTTAACTGATGATATGTTCACATATACATGGTGCCTATGCCCCCACTTATCATATATCTAGATTCATTCCGCATCCCGATCTCTCAAAATATGAATCCACTACAATTCAAGAAGATCAAGTTTATCGACTTTATCGTTTCATATCGATGATACCAATAATATCGATAACAACGATAATAGCGATAATATCGATAATTTTGTTAGTGTGAATTTTTATCGACATCATCGAGAATTATCGATGAATTTGACAATCCCTAAACATAACACAGTTGAGTCATTTCGATACGATGAACTTGAATTGATTTATCTGCGCACAGATTTATTATCATGAAATTGACATAGGTATTTTCATCAGATCGGTCACTCTAACGGGTCACCGCTTGGGTATTCTCGTTCCAGACTGCTATATTTTGGATAGCCGTCGACAATGAGCGAAACTGACTAGAAACATGTCTCATAAACACTCATAATGCTCATAATTGAAATATTCTTGGTCGTTGGAACTCGTTGGAAAGTGTATTTCAAGCACTCGTTACGTTTCCGCACTTGTCGCTACACGGCTCGTACTGAATATCTTCTCGATGGCGTATTGGAAGTATCTAGGGAACGGAGCAGAATATATTTTTGAAATTTTGGGTACGGAAATGGGATGTCAAAATCTAGCTCTTGAAAATATTTTCACATGTGCAATGCTGCCAGATCTAGTGTTACTAAGAGCAACTTTTGAATTTCAAATGGAACACCCTATATATCATTAGATTCTCGAATTCTGAGACATTTGAATTGATTGTTGATTTTCGACGGCGAAAACTGCGACATTTTTCTTGCCAGTTACGACAGAAAGCTGAAATTTCTACAGCGGCTTCCCAACACACAGGTATCTGAGCAGGTATCTTATGAATTCTCGTGCATATTGAATCGATATTATACAGGGTGTGAAAAAAGGTGCGTCAAACTCGGGTACAAATAAACTCCAAAAATTCGATTTTTTCAATAATTTCTATCATCCATCACCTTCCGAATGATATAATATGTCCCTTCGCCTATCTTCAACAGTTTTTGAGTTATAGGATTGAAAAGGTGAAGTTCGAGTAATGGGAATGGCATATTTATATACGAGAGGAAATATTTAGAAACCATTCTCCATTCATGCTCAGTTTAACATGATAATACCAAGGGCATGCAGAAAATTGATGAAGATATTTTATGAGATATTTCGGAAGAAAAATAAAATTTGTTCAAATTTGATTGTAGTGGGCCACATGACTCAAATTTATCAGACACAAATGATGATTAACCTAACAATGACAATTTTATCCTGGTTTATATCGATATAACATTTGAAAAGAATCGACTTTTTCGATCTTATTCGTGCCCGAGTTTGACGCACCTTTTTTCATACCCCGTATAATAATAATTCAATATGCGCCAAACCTAATAAGATGACTATGTTTCAAGAAGCACTCGAGGAAGCAGCTGTGAAAATCGCAACATTCTGACAGTATTGATTCTTAGGTCAAAAACAGTGAAAGATAGCTAAAGGACATGCTACAGCAAATATGCTCAGAATCTTCTTCAAAATCCGAAAATCTAATGATATATAGGGTGTTCCATTCGAAATATCAAGGCTCCCATTTGCGTAGCCAAAATTTTAAAAATATATTTCTCATATATTTTTTTGATCTGATTATAAGTCTCGCCTTCCCCAATGCTAATGCTAGACCTTGTTTATACTGCTATGCCACGACCATGCTATTTGTGAAGGCGAAAGGCAAAGCAGTTCGCACGATGACTGAGTCATTTACCTACGGCAAAAAATACGCCACTTGAGCGTTGACTCTGGGCACCGACCTGTACCCGAATGCACCCGAGAGGTATGAGAGGAGCGGGGTAGGTAACGACTCAAGTGAGCCAGAGACCATCAAAAATGATATGCAAACTCTGTACCAACCAGTGTTGTCTAAGGGTATAAAATAATTCACTGCAAAACAGTAGTTGTAAATAATTATTGACTTCCGTCTTATTGACAATTGTTGCTCTATTGCTGAACCCCAGCATCAAATATTTTACCCCGATAGTATGTATAAGGATCATCACTATATTCTGACTCATAGTTACCACGCACGTGGGCGTGGCTAGTGTGACGTCAGCTTGTGAGAAATTTCGCCATATTGGTGTTATTGGGATATATTTAGCGTGTGTTTACTGTTGCAAATCAAGAAAATATCTCTTCGAAATAATCAACTTTGAAGTTTAAATTTGATTGAAGATGAGCTGCCCAGTGTATGGTTGTAATGTTGACAATAAGTGCAAGGGCTTTGTGTCTGGTACAAAGTTTTATAGCTTTCCTAAAGACAAGGAAATGCAAAGTGATAGGAAAGAACTGTGTGGACGACAGGAGAGACAGACATTGTCGAAGTCCAGTAGAAGTGAAAGAATTGATATAGCAATTTTTTTGACGCAAATATTATTCAATTTTCATTGGATATCCTCGAACTTGCGAAAATTCCGAGTATTTGGCAACACGGCATCAATATTTCTACTTCCACGAGGAGTTTCATAGAGGTGATGAAACTTACGATATTTTATACCAACTCTTGCTCCATAACAAATTAGAAAAGAATTATACATAATGAGTAATATATAAATATGATTCAAGAATCGAACACATTCGTGTAACTTGTAACGAACCTGTCCGAACTCGCAAATTAATGTTTTCTACTTCATCTTCGAACGAAATTCCTTCAGAATCTAACATAATAAACCATAAATAGCGTCCTTGTGTCAAATTTCAGATTCAAACATGCTTTTAGTTCGAAGGAAGGCATTTCAGATGCTGATATTTTGGTGAAGCATTCCTCAATTTTGGTTCCATAGAATGAGGTAATTTCATTTGAATCTGAGACACAAATTTTACAATGTTTACATTTTTCAATGACCCATAACTTTTTTAAATGGAAGAGTTTTGACTCCAAAAAATACTCATTCCCTAATTTGAACCTTCCTCTTTACAATAATTCAATTACTTTTAGGTTTGAATCCATGACAAGGCCGGAAAGCATGCTGAAAAAAGGGTCTGCCAAACCATTTTAGTGAAACGCCCGTCTTAAGATAACTCTATATATATAACTCTATATATATAACTCTATATATATAACTCTAAAGGGGGCTAACTCATTGAAAATCATTTTTTTCTTTCATAAGCCCAAGCAAAAAAAAATAATTGTCAGAAATATTTTTTTACTGAGTTAGCACCCTTCATCGTAATGAGAATGTTGATTTTCATTAAGGATATTTTTCGAAATATTCATCAGTTTTCAAATGAGAAGAAAACGCACCAAAAACTTTTAATGACCTGATTTGTACTGCCCTCTGTAGGAGGATTTCGTACTAAATTTGCAATGATTGGTTTGGCAACACTGCGCCGTGATTTTCTGATTTCACTATTCTTGCCATTCGTATTCGTGGTGTCTCACTTGTCTCGTCTTAGATCTCAGTATCAGTTGAGCGTTAGCCGTTATCAGTGACTGTGAAATTTTGCAATCGAAGAATTTCAGAATGCATATCACAAGGAAGTTAAAAAATGTGGACTATTCATAGATCCTGAAAATTACTTCTTGGCAGCATCACCAGATGGTATTATTGACGATGACTCAGTCATAGAAATCAAATGTCCCTATTCAATAAAAGAAATCAAACCTGAAGAGGCAATAAAAGAAAATAAAATAAAATTCGCTACATTAGAGAATGACTGTCTTCATCTGAAACGAAACCATGACTACTATTACCAAGTACAGGGGCAGCTTTTCATAACCAGGAAACACATGTTATTTTGTAGTTTGGTCTCCCAAAGGATTTCTGGTGGAAAAGGTATGATTTTCAATATCAAAATCATACAATTATCTCATTAATCAGTATACAATTTTTTTAGATAACAAGAGATGACCAGTTCATAAAGGATATGGTAGACAAATTGAAGATTTTTTATTTCAATTGTCTCCTTCCAGAATTGGTAGATCCAAGGGTAACCAGAGGAATTGAAATAAGAAACTTCCCAAGAGACAAACTGAGAGCAATAGTTGAACTCCCATGATAGTACTAATCATTTACTGCTTTCCACAAGTTGTTACTCATGCTACAGTTCAAGTTGTACCAGAAGGAAGCCTGATTACCACTTATTTTTGATTTGTAAATCCATATGCTTAGACATATTTTATGGGTAAGTCAAAGTTGAACCGCCAAACATTCAGAGTCAATTTTTAAAGTGAAAATATATCCTAACTTGCTTCGTTTTCGAGATATCCGGAGTCAAATTTTTCAGAAAAAATGGGAAGAAAATGCGATTCGATTTTGATTTATGAGATACATTCAATTTATGATTTATTTCATTTTATTTTGATGACTTTTTTCAGTAAGAAAAAATGTGGATGCCTAACTTTCAATTTGTTTCAACGTAGAACACATTTTCATGAATATTGAGGTTTCAAATTTTTTCAAGTGGTTCAAAGAATGATTTTCTGCTCAGAAACAAAGCAAGATTCGAAAAAAAATCATGAGACAAAAAAGTTATATTTTGTACAGCTCAATCCAAAATACGATCTTAACTTGCAAAAGTCAGTTGTGTACAATACAATAATTTTCACCATAAATATAAATTTGACGCCACTGAAATTACTAATTTCATTCCAATCATACCAAATGAATCCCATTACTGCCGCAGATGAGAATACCAAGTTTTATCGAAATAAGCGAAGAGCGACTTTTTCTAAAAAATTTGACTTCACGTATCTTGGAAACGAAGCAAGTTAGGATATGTGTTCATAGAAAAAAAAATCTAATTTCCACTTGAAAAATTGACTGAATGTTTGACGGTTTAACTTTGACTCACCCTGTATACTTGTTTCAATTTAACTAATAAGATTTATGTTCCTTCCCAATGAATAATAAAAATAAATGGATTATGATATCATATACCGATATATATATATATATATATATATATATATATGTATATATATATATATATATATGTATATATATATATATATATATATATATATATATATATTTGACTTATGAAGATATAAGGTAGATGGTAGATGTATAAACTCATTTGATTTTCCTCACACACAAAACAAACATCAAGATAATTTTTCGCCATATTATATTCCAACATGATAATAATAAATGTGATTTATTGACTACCGACCAAGGTCCTTCAGCCTTATTTCAACAATATAGCATACTTATATCGCACTGTCACCTGACCCACGTACGAAATTGAACCGAGGAATGATAAAATTTCTGCGAACAGTCGAATTTGATGATCATGCATGTTTTATGAATCTCGTAATCAAAACATTCAGCCCCTAAATATGTGTTTGAATAAATTCGCAAAATAATAAAATATCAATATTGTTATGATCCAACGGATCCGGATGCACGGTATACTAGTCACATCCAGTCTAAGGAGTCAAACGAGCTGTGTTGCCGATATATTTGTGACTATTTACACGTGAATCAATACAATACACATCCATATAGTGCCTTCTCTTTCTTTTGAATGTTGGAATCTGAAACAACTCAACGTTCGTTGAGGATAATGTCTGTTGTTTTATGCAGCTTGTAGGCTGCGGGCAGGGAGCGTTGGGGTGCAAGGGGTATAAATCCGACTGCGTCATCAATGTGCGAATTCCTCTTAAGAACAAATTGTGCAGTGTCACTTGTTATTTTGATCACTAGGGCATTTGTAAATTCATAAATCAAGTTCTGCATGAGCCACTCAATTTGGATACTTAGGACAAAATTAAATTAGGGATAAATTGGGGTTAAATTAGGTCATTCTTAAGTTTTGCATGAATCCACCTTCAGAGGCATTGCGTTAGAGTCAATTTCCAGTTTTTTCATATCCAGCCATCGACATTTTTCCAGTATCGAATCTACAGTAACTTTCCGTTACCAGTAAATCCCTTCAGGGCACCCAGAATACTTTCCTAGTCAATTCCTAACTTCAGGAAACATTTCAGATATTTTGCAATTTGTCAAATTAAAATCATTGAACATAACCTGATACTTGAGCCTTCTTGATCTTACCGCCGTGTCTGCGAAACCGTTCAAGTGTACCGTGAAGTGGGACGACGGTGTAAACGCCCGTTCGTACTTCATTTGACGGGTGTGAAATGGGCTGACTGCCTAGATTTCCGAACATATCCGATTGTATGGTCAGTGGCGTGTATCCCCCATTTTAGGAAACGTATAAGGGAATATGAATTGTATATTGATATTCAAGTTTCAAATATACCGAATGGGAAGAATGAATGAAAAATAGATGTCATAACGTCGAAACCAGATTTGGATAGATATTGATTAGGTATATCTTAGGTTCCGAATATTTGTATTTCATATTTGCAATTCGTGAAGAGTGACTGTAGGAGTTTCCACAGGAAGAAAAAAGCCATTATAGTTTTTTCATAACTTCCGTGAACGACTGCCAAAACGACAAACCACCCTTACTGATAATAATTCTTTGCTAAATAGGCTGGAAGACTACACACGAAAAAAGTAATTTTCAAAATTAATTTTTTTCGGCACTTGCGCAAAAAACTGGGTCGAGTTTTTCTGGTCAGGAATGTAGCTGAACATGTCCAGAATCACCCTCACTGATATTAATTCCTTGTCAAATAGGCTGGAAGACTCTATACAGAAAAAAATGTATTTTCAAAATTAATTTTTTTGGCACTTTCGCATAAAACTGGGTCAAGTTTTTCTGGTCAGAGATGTAGCTAAACATGTCCAGAATCACCTTCACTGAGAATAATTCCTTGCCAAATAGGCTAGAAGACTCTACACACGAAAAAAAGAATTTTCAAAATTATTTTTTTTCGGCACTTTCGCAAAAAACTGGGTCGAGATTTTCTGGTCAGGGATGTAGCTGACCATGTCCAGAATCACCCTCACTGAGAATAATTCTTTGCCAAATAGGCTAGAAGAAATTAATTTCGAAAATTCTTTTTTTCGTGTGTAGAGTCTTCCAGTCTATTTGGCAAGGACTTATTCTCAGTGAGAGTGATTCTGGACATGTTTAGCTACATCTCTGACCAGAAAAACTCGACCCAGTTTTATGCGAAAGTGCCGAAAAAAATTAATTTTGAAAATTACTTTTTTCGTGTGTAGAGTCTTCCAGCCTATTAAGCAAGGAATTATCATCAGTAAGGGTGGTTTGTCGTTTTGGCAGTCGTTCACGGAAGTTCCTGTGGAAACTCCTACAGTCACTCTTCACGAATTGCAAATATGATATACAAATATTTGGAACCTAGGATATACCTAACCAATATCTTTCCAAATCTGGTTTCGACGTTCATAACATCTATTTTTCATTCATTCTCCCCATTCGGTATATTTGAAACTTGAATATCCAATTCATATTCCCTCATACGTTTCTTCAAAGCGGGATACACGCCACTGACCATACAATCGGGTATGTTCGGAAATCTAGGCAGTCAGCTTCTGGCAGCCCATTTCACACCCGTCTGTTTCAATCAGTGAAGGCAGTGTATATTCTCTCCAACACAATGACAATAATGACAGCTGGCAAGAAGAAGCAGTTCCATCATAGATAAACTACACTCTCTAGATGTCCAATGCACATGTTGTTTCGTCGTTGCGTTTATACCAACGCGTCTGTTGTTTGGTGGCTGTACTACTACTTGAATGGCAGGATATTTGAATGCTCCCGATGTACGTACCACACTTGAATGGCGGGATATTTAAATATTCCCAATGTACGTACCAGTAGTTGAATGGCGGGATATTTAAATATTCCAAATCTACGCACCTCTACTGGAATGGCGGGATATTTAAGTATTCTCAATGTATGAACCACTACTGAATGGCGGGATATTTGAACATTCTTTGGACTGTTTTTTTTTTTTAGGAATTGAGAATGAAACAAAATCGAATAATTGGAAAATATATATTTTACACTATATAACATCCACAAAATTTTATGACCAACCGCTAATCTCTTTTGCCTCTGTTGAAACATTTTTGTAGCCTGGATTTTGATGCGGTCTGTGCCCATATAAGGCCTTCTATCTTTCCCAATCAAAATTCTATTCACACTTTTGCACCATGCATGAACAATTGTTCTAATTGAAAATTCTACTACATATTCAATTGTTTTTCACGATGAGTATTACATTTTAAAAAGTTACATTCAATATTTTTCAATTTCAGATTTAAACTATTTAAAAATGTCAAAGAATGAGATTCATTGTTTAGAAAGCCATGAATTTCTTTAAATATTGTATTGAAGTAATAGGCAAACCCATCACTAGGATACTTCAATTTTTCCCACCCATTCATGATTTCTCTATATTTAATTAACAAATTATTCTCAGACTCCTCATTTGCAAAAATACAATTTTTACAAATTTCACAAGAACTGACAATTTTTCGATTTTTTTCAAGAATGAATCCAGCTACATAATTATTCGACAGCTGTATCAAATCCAATTCTAATAGTTGATTCGTCAATCACCTTGGTAAACAGAATCACTTGCTGTAATTGAAGTGCAAACTATTTCCATTGGTTCCATTTCATTCATTTCATTCTGAAATAACAAAAAGTTCTTCATGTCCATGAAGAGACAATTCCATTTGTCATCTTCAAAGCTAAATGTCGATTTATACAATGAAATTGTGGAGTTAATCAGCATAGTTTTAAAAATTTGAATGAAAGTGATAGGAGTGGGATTGCTATAAAAAACTCCATGGCTTCTAATTTGACCAACAAAAATTTTCAAGAGGATCCTGATTGAATTGGCGTCCTAACATGTATTGAAATCCGTCACCCTTTAGATATTTCCAAATATTGATGAAGTTCTTCAATGTGAATATCCAATTTTTCAAGCTTGGTGGTTTGACTGTTATTCTTGTTGACTGTTTCGAATTCCATAGAGTTCAATATGGGTAATGCTTCTTCTTGTCAGAAAGCTATATGTTGGCTGATATATGTGATTCCACATCGCAATACTTTTCCATGGATTGGGTTCTTCCTGTTGCCATTATAATAATTATCAATTCAATACATGAATAATTCTTCAAATTATAAAACTTACGCCTTCTTTTTGAAGTGTGTGAAGTAGTGCTTGCAGAATTTGAGATATCTTCTGGGCCTGAAAATAAAAATGTAAATCAATTACATTGTGAAATCACAATTACTGTTATATGAAGAGGATATTACCCAAGGCATCAATTGAATTTTGAACACAAATGATTATACTCACATTTCTCTGTATCTGGGTTATTAGAACTAGATGACAAATCTTCCAATTCAGTTTCGTCTCTGTCTCTCTTATTTGAAATAAATATCTGTCCAGAACCTGCAAAAATAATATAAATCCAGAACTTGACTAATAAATCTGCATCTCCTTAATAATAAATCTGAAGAGGAAGGTATCATAGAGCTCAAACGTTCAGACTAGAGTTTTATATCTAAATACCCTTCCTATAGACATAAAAGAATTGAAAACATTTGAATATGAGAAATATTAACCTTCTGCTACTCCAGTAGGCATAAAGAGAGTTGGTATGGCATTTTGATGCAATCTTTTTGATCCAGAGAAGACATATTTCTGGTCAAAAAGACGATGGCACACTTTCTTCCTATCATAGATTTCCTGAGGTGTCATGACGCTGAGTGCCTCATTTCTCAAACAATCCAACCACTCCTGGAATCTAGGGAGTTCATTCTTATAATTCGGGAACCGATGTCGAGGCAGACAGTTAATCTCACATCCAGGTACTGCACACTTGTCGAGACCCATTATTATAACTTGTCTTTCACAAAACTTCGAGCAAATCGACATTAATAGTTTATGAATCACAAAGACTCGAATAAAACACTTCCAAACAAAAAATAAAACACAATTATAAAACACGTCTGGACGCTAAGGTCAAACACAGTAAATAAATAGGCATCAAAAATGGCGGAAACAATAGTAAAACAACATCACTGTGGCAGTGAATGTCAAATGGCCACCTATCGTTTGGTGGCTGAACTAAATAATGGAACAAGTTTGGTCCATTGAAGTTGAAGGTCTATAGATAGTAGTTTGTTTATGAGTTCCATTTTCCGAAGTCAATGTGAAGCACCGTTGGGGTACTGGACTGATCCTGAAACGAAAGTATTATTGGAATACTACGAACAATTCATGTCCAATGTAGGACCAATGAAAAAATTCAGAAATAAAAGAAACATGTGGAATAAAATTACAGACATTCTCAATGAAAAATTCAACTTACAAAGAACAGCAATACAAGTGGAGAATAGGTACACAACAGTTTTGAAGAGAAAAAAATCTGCTGTTGAAAATAATGGAAGGACTGGGGCAAGCCGTATGGACATCCCATTTGAAGAAGAACTCAATAAAATAGTTTAGATGATAGTATAGGGCCAGATGTTTTGGGTACTGTTCAGAACATACAAGTTCTCAAACCAATTCAGAAAGAAAATATAACACCATCGATGTCACTATCAATTAAGTCTGTGAGGAAACACAAATCCATTCATGAGACTCTAATTGAAATTCACCAACAAGAAGAGAAGGCCAAAGAAAGGAGACACAAAGAGAAACTGGAATTGATAAGAGAACTTTTCAAGAAGGATTAATTGTTCCTTATACAAATGTTTCCTCTAAATATTTCATTATTTTATATTTCAATAGTTTATTTGTTGAATTTTTTGTTTAGTTTTTCCTTGAAATCTCTATAAAATTATATTATGGTTCATGATATTTTCATTACCATAGACAAGCCTGGCAACTATAGTAACTACCTATATAGAAAAATGCTGGACAAAAATAGGAATATTCATTTCACTATAATATAAACTCCATCATATTTTTTATTGCTTAAGTAAAAAATGTACACTTCCTCAACAACACTGAAGGTGATCGTTTTCGAGATATTTACAATTTTCTTTACCGTTGCACGTTTACTTAGTTCCTAAGGTGGTGAGTGAAGTTGCTGAGAACATTACGAAAACTTAAAGTATGTGGTAGATCTCAAACACCTAAATCATCTCGTCAATTGATCAAATCGATCATTTGATATCAACAAGACAACACGGCAATATCGGTTAATATGATTCTTCATTATGATGATAGGACACCCTGACCTTCCTAATTGGTTGACCTAACGACAAAGTATACCGAATACTATAATTATTAAACTGTGCTTTAATGATGAGTTGAAACTTCATGACATCTCTCTATTCCCCAAGTAACACAATTCCGTTTAAAAAATGTTTTTTTTTTCAGAACCATTCGTCTATATACAGAATTTTTGAACGAGTATTATATGGAAATACATATAATATACGTGTTTCAAATAGATTTATTAAATGTATCAGAGCAACGAAAATATCCACTTCCACCATCAACGTATTTTATTCGAATAAGATATTCCATAATTTAAACGTTTATTTGAAATATAACATATACGTCTATTCCAGAGTTGAAATAATACTATATTGAAGAACTATAAAATACTAATAGAAAACGTTTTTCGAGTGAAATGTTCTTTTTTGTTAATCAACATATTGAGCACATCATTTCAAATCATCATGACTAGGAAAGGAACAAAAAAAATGCATCGAACAAAATAAAACAGAAATTATTATTGCTTCCATGAGCATGTTTGTTGAAAAACTGAGATCTCTAGTTCTCATCTATTTAAGTCACTACGAAACAGGTATCACTCACACATGATGAACTTCATTGGTGGTGAGAAAAACGATGTTTTAATGATTATAGATGTTACTATTTTTTTGTGTTACTTGAAATTATCATTTCAATAAGTTCAATTCACCTCGAGTGAAAATATATGAGTGGGGAAAAATATATAATTAATTGAGTAAAACCTATTTCCTTTCAACCAGTTTGAAAAGAACAAAACCAACAAATCAATGATGTAGGCAGAAAAAACGTGGAATTATTTATGTTTTCGATTCAAAGAATATCACTTTCATCATATTTGTACTTTTGAATGGTCTTTTATCTCTTCCAGCCCAGTTGAATTTCATTGCCACTTCATTTCTCAACAAAATCTTGAGCATTCCCATGACAGTGTTTCTGACAGAAGCACCACCAATAGCAGCAATTCGTTTTTTCTAAAAAAAATTATGGTGAAGTTGTACTGAATAAATGTTGTTGAGAGTGTGTGGTTGAGATACTACCATATTTTCAAATGACTGCTCTTCATTCAAGAATCTCTCAAGGGCTTTGTATACCTGCTTATTTGAAACAGACACATTAGGCAAATTGTTAGGTCTTTCGAGCTGCGAAATGTTTACTGAAGCTATGTTCCTTGAAATATTTTCGAGTAAAATTGAATGTTGATCTTGAGTAGCTATTATTTGTTCCTGTTTACGTAGAATGAGTTCAGTCAGAGCATCAGGGTTTTCAGACTGACAGTTCAAAATAGAAGAAGTAATTGAATAAGTTGGGGTATCACAAGGCAATTGAGGCGTTGAGCTTCGCAAGTGTGTTTGAGAACCAGATCTTCGTTGCCTTCGTATTTCTACAGAAGAATCAAATCTTGGAGCCATTTTGGTGACATTGACTTCATCATCAGTGAACTCATCTCCTGATGAGTTATCCAAATTGAGACATGAGAAAGAATAAATCGAAAGAATTCACCACATGAAACGTACCTTGAATACCTCTGTCTCTTGGCATCTTTTGGGTGAATATTTCCATCAAGTAAAACTGATTTTTTTCTTTTCAACCCATTTTCTACAAATGATGTACGCTGATCATCATCATCACTACTGTCTTCCGCTAATTTTTTCCGCAATAATGACAATGGTTCATTTGGGTTCGTATCGGTGGACGTCGTAGATTCTTTGATAATTTTCCTGGGATATTCTGTAGCTGCATCATGATCATCTGCAAAATAATTTCGAATAATGATTAACGTGTATTCATTTGATACTAGATATATGCACCGTTCAAATGATGGAGTTTGATGATTTCATATTTCGGCCGAAGGGGTGAAGGATCCTTTTTTTGAACGACTAGTGTCTCCAAATCTGCCTGGCGGGTTATTTTCTTAGGCCAATAACTCAGGTTGTCATTGATAATCCAAGAATATGGGACAATACTGCATTCTTTTTTTGGCAAATTCGATTACGGCCCACATTATTCCCAATAAACTACACAATATCTTCGAGGACAAGTGAAAACAGGTATTTTACACTTTCTAATAAACATTTCACATTGGGATTCTATGACAAGTATTCAATATAAACTTGTAAAACAAGATATTTCTAGGTGTTAAAAAATGAAGTAAAGGGGTCAAATGAAACCCATTTTTATAAGGAAATGACACATGTTCTGCTGATAAATCGGACAAATTGAAAATAATCTGATCTCCAACCCCTGGTGCATAGTGTATTGTGATGCCAACCCCTTCAAAAGATTGTATTTTGTTTGACAGGCCGAGCGATAAGGTCTGTAAGGTTGGCGTTAGACAAAAGAATGGTAATTATAATGTGGGAACGTCTCATGGCGCTGAAGAAACAACAACGTGATAACATAAAAATTAACTATAGCTTTATTATTAATATAAAATAAGGGGAAAAACAAACGTTGTCAAAACATATAAACACTTCCTTCTCATGTCTAAACAATCATCATAGCATACACTACTCAAGCTACTAAACTCAATCATAAAATATGTGAAAATATGTGAACTTGATGTGTATTGAAGTTTTTGCAACAACGTAATTGAGTTCAGTTTCTCGGTATTACAATACAATATATATCTACCTGATAATTTACGCAGACAACTCATCTCTCTGCGTATCCGAAGATGGACATCCATGAATCAATGGCTCGTGCTACCGTTTGAGGGTGGTGTTTTGACGTGGTTAATATTATCTCGCCCAGCTGTCTGGTTAATCTGTGATGTTAACTATTTCTGCTTCACTAGTTACCATTTGGTACTGAACTAATCACTGACTTTTGATTGCACATTACGCCTAGCATAAACATTCTAACTCATTGACTGTTATCGACTGATTTCTAAGCACTCATCTCTAACTACTGAATGATTTTCTGGATACCGACTGAACGAATGACTGCCCTCTGACTACTCTCTCTTAACCCTTTTTATAGGTGATATTTGATGACGACATCCAAAGCTTGCTTTAATGTATTAGGTGCACACGTGCGTGAGATGAGACATAAATCTGTCAATCTTTGATTAATGACGACAGCGGCTACCGTTTCATACGCTATTGTTTATCTTATCTCTGACATATTCCATTGGTATGATCATGATGTAAATAAAGACTGGTGTCTCAACTACCTATACCCAGCCACTAGAAAACGTTGTAGACCTTCGCCTACTTGATTTTGTCGGATTTCAATACCTTACTAAGGCTTCCCAAGATCGAAACTAGGTGGCGTCACCTATGCCGATCTTATGGAGGAAGTTGTCTCCACAAAATACTGCGTGTATATAAACAAACGTTCACAACAGTGTATATTTAATAGGTTAACAAGTATAACACTAACAATAGAGAATGTGTGTAAAATAGGTTGAGAGCGTGTGCGCTACGCATGTATACTGGTTGGTGTCTGTCGAAGAAGTGAGAGCCAGTGTAGAGTGCTGGTAGCTCTCGTGGACTTGGTGACTCTTGACAGTCAGTGGTGCCAACAATCCATATCCACTGAACTGCGAGACAGACGTCCGACCACCGAACTCTCGATCGACCCGTCGTAGATTAGTGACGCACTTATCGAGGGATCAGTGTTGCCACATCCACTCCCCCCCCTAGTGTCCTACTCAGGGGAGTAGAGAACGAAACACGCTTTCGCGCGTAGTTCCTCATTGGGCGGTCCATGTTTGATGGGGTGGGTGGCGGCTCTATCTCTGGTTCGTCTTGCGTTGCGAGCTGGTTCTCATCTCGGCAATGAATGCCGGCTTCAGCATGTCCACCGACACCGCTTTGTCCTCTCCATTCACCTTGATGACGAACACCCTGTCGTTGGTGCGTCTAATGACCTCGAATGGTCCAGTGTAAGGCTGTTCCAGTGGTTTCTTGACAGAGTCTACCCTCTTGAAGACGTGGCTGCACGTGTAGAGGTCTTTCAGTAGGAAGAGTCGAGCTTTGGTGTGATGTGCTGTTGGTGTCGGTTTGAGGGAGCGAATGTGCTCTCTGAACTTCTCTAAGAAGATCTGTGGATCGGCCGGCATATCTTCAGAGGTGAAGAACTCGCCGGGCAGGCGAAGCGGCATCCCGAAGAGCAGTTCTGCAGGAGAGGCTTTGAGGTCTTCCTTGTAGGCCGTGCGGAGGCCAAGCAAAGCAGTGGGCAGGAGATCAGGCCAGGGAGTGTGAGAGTTGCACATCAGAGCGGCTTTCAGCGTGCGGTGCCAGCGTTCCAAGAGGCCATTTGATTGCGGATGGTACGGTGTAGTGTGAATTCGTTGGGCTCCGATCAGGCGGGATATTGCGGTGAAGAGAGCTGACTCGAACTGCGCACCTTGGTCTGTGGTGATGGTCAGCGGAGTTCCAAACTGGCAGACCCATTGGGTGTAGAAAGCCGAGGCAACAGTGTCGGCCGACATGTTGCTGAGAGGGATTGCCAGCGGCCATCTGCTGAAGCGGTCAATGATGGTCAAACAGTACCGGAGATTGCCAACCTTGGGTAGTTCGATCAGATCAAGGTGGATGTGATCGAAGCGGTTGTTGGGCACTGCGATGTGGAGCGGCGTCAGGCGATTGTGCCGGCTGACCTTCGCTCGTTGATAGGGTACACATTCTCTCGCCCACAGAAGCGCATCGTGTCGGATTCCTGGCCAGATGTAGCGCTCTCGCAGCATCTTTGCTGTGGTTCTTCCACTAGGATGGGAAAGGCCGTGAATAGAATCGAAAGCGCGGCGCCTGAGTCTCTGTGGGACGTATGGTCTAACTCGGTTGTTGGAAATGTCACAATCGACATCGTGACCGTAAATATAAAGAGATTGCAGGTTGAGCGAAGTGGTGTTCCGGAGATCTGGCAATTCATCATCATCAAGTCGAGCCTGGTGGAGGTCCTCGCTGGTGAGTGTCGCAGGCATGTCGATGGTGTTGATGCGAGAGATTGCATCAGCCACAGTGTTGTTCTCGCCTTTTGTGTGGACCATCTCCGTGGTGAACTGGGAGATGTAGTCCAAGTGACGCAACTGCCGGGGAGACGCCTTCTCAGGGCGCTGCTCGAAGGCATAGGTGATCGGCTTATGGTCCGTCTGGATGACGAAGTGCCGACCCTCGAGAATATGCTTGAAAAATCGGATGCCCGCGTAGATTGCGAGTAGCTCTCGATCATATGTGCTGTAGCGGGTCTCGGCTGGAATAAGCTTACGGGAGAAGAACCCTAGTGGTCTCCAAGTGCCGTCTTGCAGCTGTTCGAGGGCAGCTCCAATGGCTGTGTCGGAGGCATCAGTCCTCAAGCAGAGGTCTGCTGATGGAGAAAGGATAGATGACCTCTGATTTGCCAAATTGGCACTTCTTTGGGTTGATCGTGAGGCGATTAGCTTGCAGGATGTTGAACACCGTTTCGAGATGTCGCAAGTGCTCCTCATATGTGATCTAGATGCGATGATCAAATCGTCAATGTAGCACCCGACAAAGTCTAACCCTCTTAGGATGTTGTCCATATGTCGCTGGAAGGTCTGCGTAGCATTTCGCAATCCGGGTGGCATACCAAGAAATTCAAAGAGTCCAAAGGGCGTCGTAACTGCTGTCTTCTGGATGTCTTCCTGAGCGACTGGGATCTGGTGGTAGGCTCGCACCAGATCGATCGTGGAGAAGATCGAACAGCCATGGAGTCGCTGGAGGATGCTGTCACCATGTGGGACAGGATAGCGATCTGGTATCGTGCAGCTGTTGAGCTTTCTGTAATCACCGGTAGTTCGCCAGCCGCCAAGTTTCTTTGTCACCATGTGAATTGGGCTGGCCCACTGGCTGCTGGAAGGGCGGATGACACCGTGGTGTTGTAATAAGGCAAAATCGTCCTTAGCAGCCTTCAGTTTCTCGCCAGTGAGTCGGCGAGGACGATCGAAGACTGGAGGGCCCGTGGTCTGAATATGGTGAGCGACAACATTGGCAGTTAGTGTCACAGGAGGAGTGTTGGGTCTCGTGATGTCGATGAAGCGGCTGAGCAGTTCGGTGTAGGCCTTGTCCTGGTCACTAGTGCGAGCAGCACCGTTGATTGTGGAGATCGTGTGCACAGTGGCCTCGGCAAGCTGACCCTTACTGGTCAAGGACGTGAGAGGGTCGATGAGGCACTTTCCTTTCAGGTCCAGGAGTAGTGCGTGATAAGCCAGGAAATCTGCTCCGATGATAGCTTCCTGCACGTCTGCGATTACAAACGACCATTTGAACACTCTTCGTAATTTGAGGTCCACTGTCAGGAGTTTCTGGCCGTAGGTGTGTATGACGGTTCCATTGGCAGCATGGAGTTGGAAGTCATCAAGCTGGCATCTTCTGGAAATGGCGGCCTTGGGCACCAACGATGTCACCGAGCCGGAGTCGATGAGGAACTTCATGTTCGTCATGCGGTCGAAGACATGAAGCCTATACTCCTTGGTGGGTCGAGCGCTGGTGCTTGTGCTGTCGCCGGCCGCCTGAACGGTCGACAGCGCTTTCAGTTTCCCGACGGCTGTTGAGGGCTGTATGAGCACGGTTGCACACAGTTCCTAGCGTCGGTTCTGAAGCGACGGTGGTAGAAGCACAGCGTGCTTTCGGATAAGAGGCGTGTGCGGCTGCGATCACGAATGCGTTCATTGTTTCTGCGTGTACTCACTCTGCTGGTGTTGAGTGCGACCAGCTCAGCCATGGCCAGCTTCAGAGCAGCGACTTCTCTAGTGAGAGTATCCAGGGCCTGTGTCTGTTGATGTTGCGGCGACTTGGACCTGTGGCGGGAGTGGTTCGCGGCCATAACAGACGTGGGAGATTGCGTCTCATGAAGCTCGTCAGCAATCTTCGCTTGCTCCTCGAGGGACGCCGACTTGGTGAGCTTGAGGCAGCGCTGGATAGAAGGGGGCAACAGTGCGAGCCAACGGACCCTGAGAACATCCTCAGTGGCATTGTCACCGGCCACACTGAAAAAATTATCGTGGGTGAAAACATCATAATTCTTTACATCGAAAGAAAGTAATCTTCATGATATGAACAAACAAACGATCATTACTCGAGTATCCCATTCATGATCATAATGTAATTGCGTTCATCAAGTACTGACGAAAATATTCAGTAACTCAATGAATATTTCCATCCCTTCGATACATTTCATAAATGAATTCAATGATTTCACCATTGTATTTATGAATTTATCCAATAACATCACTATTTTCGACTGATGAATGTGTAACATTACTTTGATGTTCAATTGTTTCAAAAAAGTAACTGTATTCATTCTAGTGATAACCAAGGTTTCCAATATATTGTATGAATGCATCGGTTTATAATTCATTTCATGAGGATAATGAATTTGTGCATGATATATGGGAGAGCAAGTACGTTGTTTCAAGCAACTTAATTTGTCATTACAATGCACGCATTCATTGTCGAAATAATGTAAGGTTCAGATCAAATCATAGAAGTGAATATTGAATACATGTAGGCGATAGTAGATAATTATTCGGTGCATTGTATTGAAGAAATGCGTTCATTGGTTTGATCTACACGTACATATATCGATGAACAGTTTATGAATAACATATACACCATGTATCGAATCGCTTTCGACAAATTATCCAGTACATCATTATAATGAATTGCGTACGTTGTTTCAATGTACGTACATACATTGATGGACGGTTCATAAGAATAATGCTCATCATGTACCTAAGTGGATAATCGGTACATTGTTTCGGAGAAATACGTTCATTGTTTTGATGTAGACGTACATTCATTTATGATGTCATAGAAACAATGTATCTTATCGTTTTCAACCAATCACCCAGTACATGATCCTAACGAAATGCGTTTATTGTTTCAATGTATCCGCGTACATAGATTGATGAACGGTTCATTGTAATGCTCGTATCATGCAATATATCGATGAACTCTTACATCAAAAAGAAGTATTCCTATTGGCCTGGAGAAAATTCGCTCGGAAAGTTTCTTAAGGATGAAGTCATCACACCCCGCTCAGGTCATTTCTAGTCCAGAAACAGAAACGAAAGGTCGCTCAACTGTGCCGAAAGTGTAGCATTGATTTTGAATTCAACTGTTGTTTCACATTACAGAAGGTATGTTATTATGTTTTTATCATTAGGCATGATAATTATTGAGATGTTAGTTTTCAGATTGAATCTCTTTCTATATATCGCAATATAAATCTAGAGTATAGGGACGGAGAAACAAAGTGAGAAACCGTGTAACCTGATCATATTATGTGAAAATGATGTGCTTCATTCGCAATCAACCAACCAACAAGGCTATCAGAAAAGATATAGGTGGAAAGAGCAACATAATAAAATATACCATAAAAGACTCCTAGTAATCATTTCTTTACCTTGGGAAGAGTAACCAGGAGGTCGAGGAGCACCTAAGATTTTCGAAGTCGAAGAAAAGTGCTATCCCGCCATTCATTATATGTGTAGGTGAGGACATGACAACTCCCACCGAAATATGTGTTTATTTTGATAATATTAGATATACCTTCTTCCATATAGTTAGAGCAGTAGATATATGTTTCAAAATTATATATTTGTTCAATCTTGATTTTCCTGCTGAATCAGAGATGTTTTGGTCCTTCATTGAACATCATTTTTATAAAATGAAAGGAAGCCTTTCTTTCCCAAAGGTACATATATTATCTGAAGCGCTGAAGGAAAATGAAGAGAAATGTCAAGCTACAATTCTGAATATACCTATTTAATTTAACATGATCATTCGGTTTCATGTTTAGGTTTATTTCTATGACAGTCCTATGTAGAATGAGTCTTTTAATAAATCGTTTCAATATGGAGAACGATTCGAATTATTTCCCTCATTATTATAGGCAATACTAGATGTACATTCAATCAATTCACTTGTGACTAACATTGACTAACATCTTCTGTATGATTATAATTCCCTCATCAAAACTATTCAGAAAATACATTTATAGGACACATACTTCCTATTTTCGGAGGAGTATTTTCTAATGTTGAGGATATACAGAGTGAACTATAATTGCAAAATCAAATTAGTTTCTTGTATCGAACAACTCATGGAAATTATTTCAAATTCGATCAGTGATTATTTCATTATATCAGAATATTACACGATTTGATGGAAATTTATATCTTACGATAACGAGAAAATAATTCAATCTGTCTTCACTCAATCTATGATTGTTATTTCGGAATTATAATAGTTATAACAACTTTTCCTCTTCATCATTACACTCATTCGGCATTCTGTTTCTTACTTTGCTATATTATATTCTCAGTATTTGGACCTATATTTTTTTCGAACCCCATCAGTGTCATTATGGATTTATTCTTAATGATGAAGGTCAAAACCAACTATAGTATTATATATACACTGTATTCCATTAAGATAATTATAATGTCTCTAAAATATGTATCAACCTGTATATATCATTCCAGATAATGTTCAGAGAATACTTGAAAAATTAACTATTTTTAATTAGGGAGATGTTATTCCTTGAATAAATCAACACAATGTACGTTCCATTTCGAAGCCACGTAATTATTTCATTGAACCATGGAAGAAATATTTATGGAACCAGTGAACACGTTCATTCAAACAACGTATAATACTAATAGGTATCGGAATAACGAACATATTCATCGGAATGGTGTAGAAATATTTATCAAATCGATGGAATAATTCATTGATACAATGTAAGAATTCCATAATATCAACGTACTTACGCATTGAAATAGAGATTGAATGTGCTTTGAAACGGTAATTGCATTTATTCAAACAATATTAATATTTCATCACCGCAATGGATGCATATTATCATAGCTATCTTTCATTTCATTGAAATGATATTATAGTGTTCATTAAAGTAGTGAATGCATTGTTCATAGCAAGGTATTGGTTTTCGTGATACCAATGAACGTTCATCAATTAGTGATTGCAGCCACAAGGTCATGAACGAACATACTTTGTATTAATGAAACTCTACTTTGGTTGAGATTTAATGATCACGTTTCTTTGTTTCAAATATTTTTTCATTGTATTTACGTACCTTTTTCGTTCAGTGCAAAGTGGTCATCTGGCGAAGCAGCTGTGTTGGCCTCTTATCTCCCAGCTCCAGTTCTGTAAGGGCCTTGTGCAGTTGACGGTCAGCTGAATCCGTGAGGCGACTGATAAGCTCAGCCTTGAGCCGCTCGTATTTGTCGACTACGGGGGGGCTCATGAGGAGGTCGGCTACTTCCATCATAGCTTCGGCGTCGAGGGCACTGACCAGTAGATTGAACTTCGTGCTTTCAGTTGTGATGCGGTGTGTGTGGAACTGTGCTTCTACTTGGATGAACCACAGCCGAGGACAGTGCCTCCAGAACGGCGGCAGCCTGACAGAGCTTGCGTCACTCGTATTTTCAACTGAGTTGCTAGGGTTGGCCATGTTGTTTTTTTTGCAGTAATTGCGAGTTTCCAGCTTAAACACGTGGTGATCTCGTAAAACACAACACTCTCAGCGAGGACACGTGGTTGTTTCGGATCACGTCGGGGTCACCAGTTATGGAGGAAGTTGTCTCCACAAAATACTGCGTGTATATAAACAAACGTTCACAACAGTGTATATTTAATAGGTTAACAAGTATAACACTAACAATAGAGAATGTGTGTAAAATAGGTTGAGAGCGTGTGCGCTACGCGTGTATACTGATTGGTGTCTGTCGAAGAAGTGAGAGCCAGTGTAGAGTGCTGGTAGCTCTCGTGGACTTGGTGACTCTTGACAGTCAGTGGTGCCAACAGTCCATATCCACTGAACTGCGAGAGACGTCCGACCACCGAACTCTCGATCGACCCGTCGTAGATTAGTGACGCACTTATCGAGGGATCAGTGTCGCCACAATCTCGAAGGTTATCTTGGAAATGCTGGAAACACGATGTGGATTCTAAATTCAACATAAATGTAAAAACTGAACTGTTAGCTATCCATCACTGTCAGGTATCCGTCATTATCAGTAAAAGCGGATTTGACTTCACCGGATCGACGATCGTATCGCCATCTATACTCAAGTGGTGCGGCCTTAGTGAGGTCGTTTGACAGGTCTACATGTTTTGGAAAGAAACAATTGAAGAGTTATTTCACCATCCTATATCCACCTTGGGTATGATTAATAGTTTTGTTTTTGTACAACACGTGTGATGTGTTTTTCATATGCAGGTGTCCATTTGATAAGCCACTTGTTTAGATCTAATAGAGATGGGATCATATTTATATCTATTAGAGATGAGCTGTTTCGTTAAATATTCTTCCTAATACAGTTGTTCAATCAACAAAATTAAAATATTATACATTTTTGTGCTGGTGCAGCACAGTATTCCTAATTTTGATGACTCTATAGGATCAGTGAAGGTATTGCTCAAATGACTGAACAACCTTCCAACAAATTTGTATTCATATCCCAGTGAATTATTGATGTTATGATGCATATTTTTTTTTCTGTAGACACTACATTATCTGGAGGTTGAACAGAGAATACAATTTTTTTGAAAATAATTCTTTTACATTGGAAATAATTGCTGTGCTCGTCAAAAATTCCGTGAGGTTCAATTTCAGACAAATTTGAATGAGTTGGTTTAGGGTTACTTTTCTTTATTTCGATGATTCTGTTATGAATCTGCTGTAGAGGTAGGTGCTTGCCACGAATACCTGATTTCAGTTTACCCAGAAAACTTTCAAAGGAAAAGCAGCTGAAATTTTCTAAGGGGCCAAATTATTCAACATCAACAGATAGATGAATGAGGCAATGTATATTGTATACCACAAAATATTTGTCATACACTTCTGGGCACAATCTAACAGATTTCTCCAATGCTTCTTCAGCACATAAAAAATTATCATGAAACAGCTTGTCACTACTCAATATAAATATTGAAGCATGTAACAGTAAAGAATGTTTATAAGCTCTCGGATTCAAATGAGATTTCAACACCTAAAGTCCACAATACAGCAGAAAAAATCGAAACTCGGTGGCCTTGAATCGCTTGGCACCGATAAGGGTTCGGATTTTTCTATTGAATTCTGAAGGGATGTGTCTCCTAATGGCAGCAATATGACGATTCACTGCTGTAACTGCAAATTTAGCTAATTTAAATGGACGTTTTCCCTCGAGCCAATAAGAAACTAACAATCGTTTCACCACCCCAAGATAAACAAGATGCATTGGGTCTAGAACAAATTGCGACATGAGTTCAATTCCCAATCGCATGAGTGGTGATTTTGCTTTGATGTGGATATCTTCGTTATCTTCAGGATAATTCATGAAATCACTATCTTTCCTAAAGGGAAAGGTACGTTCAGTGTGACAAAAACGTCTTTTTTCGCTGTATTTACTTTCTATATGGCACCTCCCACAGCAAAATTTACTATTATGCCCTTTAATTCGTTTAAGAACCGCTCGAGCTTGATCAAATCAGAGCTACTTGTGTCTCAATACCCTGTATATGTCAGAATGACTTGACAGTGACTTTTTTACATTTTGGTCAAGGTAGGTTGTTTGTTTAGTTGCCACGGACATAACACATTGTTGCAAATGTTTAAATGAATTTTGACACTTGTCAGTTTTCCCTGCAGTAAAAGAAACCTTTTTTGAAGAAAACGTATAGAAAATGGAGGAAATCGATGAAAATTACGTTCCTGAGGATATCCTTACGGAAGCGAAAGAAGCAGCGATGCAGATTTTGCCAGAAATGTCCCGAGATGCTTACGACAAGGAGTTCGAAATGTTTGAGTCTTGGATGAATTCACGTGAAATAAAAGGTATCGACGAAAATGTTCTATTGGCTTATTTTTTACATTTGCAAAAAAAATTACCCCCATCGTCGCTGTCGACCAAATACTCGATGCTTCGCTCGACTATTCACCTTTATAAAAAAATCGACATTTCGAAATATGGCAAACTAACGAGCTTTTTGAAGAGCAAATCACAGGGATACAAACCAAAGAAGTCCAAGACATTAGAACGACCTGAAATAGAGAAGTTTTTGAACGAAGCTCCCGATGACGAGTTGTTGATGAAAGTGGCTTTGATAATGGGGATTACATAAACAAATATATACAAATTCGTTTAAATTGGTGTGCTCTCAACAGTCTTTGAGAATTCTCAAAATTATTTATCGTTTTTCAGTTATATCAAAAGGAGTGAATTTTTCAAAAATCTATTTCATATTTTTTTAACATTATTTTTAGAGAAAAAACTGAAAACACTTCTTCACAGCAACTTTTGATATGATTCAACGTGGTAATATCGATGATTACCATTCTCCAAAGTTTTGTATTTTGTATTTTTGAAACCGTCATCAACTTAATTTTTTTCAAATACGGCCCTGATAATGCAATTATAGATTCTGAAGCTTTCTTAATTCTGGATACACCTATGTATTATACATAATGATTTGTATGTGTTCCAACCTAGTTTTAGACATCAATATTTTTCATAACTCTAAAACAAAAATTTCTGATCTTTTAGTGTCGAATACTGAGTGACTAGTATGGTAATATTGAATAGTTGAAGATCAAATTATCCTACTTGTTATTTGAATCAATCAATGCAAAACTTCAAATCATTTTTGGTTAATGAATATTTGCTTATTAAAGTATTCACATAACTGGACTTTGACAAAACGAAAGTTGATTGAAAGCAACATTTGTAATAAATGTTTGAATTGAAGATTATTATTTTCTAAACAAATTCCAAAATTGTTATATTATTATTCTTGATATTCAGGTTGACAATAAACAATAGTATTCAAAGTCATTCGACACATCTCCACTATAGTTGATATCATTGGATTTGTGATGAAGAATCCCTAACAAATCATATAAGAAAATGCGGAGAAAGAAATATTCCAAAAATCAACAGGGTGCTACACTTTTCTATATCAACCTATGTATTTCAAAAATTGATCATAAAATGCTCCTTTGATGTTCAAAGTTATTATGCGAAACCCTGAAAATATTGAATTGAATTCATTTGATACTTTTGCAGCACAATGTAATTTACTGATATTATCTTCGATCATTTACGCACTTTTGCACCGCCTTTCCTGAATATCCAACTTAGCTAAATGTAGGAACAGCTTAAGGTGACCTTAAACTAAAACTGCTTTGCACCATAGCACACCATAGCAATCCTTAGCTAAGTATACTGAATGCAAAATCATTTTCATGAACAACGCCCAAGAACAATTTATGACAGAAAGGAGAAATGAAAGAGAAGAATCGAAGAATCCTAGCCTAACAAATTGTAGTGTTGATCGTTTTTGGTGGATAATTTCAGTTATTTGAATCGGTTTCGATATAAAATAGTGATGGAAGGAGAAAGAAAGAGAGCTCCAAATTTTTCTCTGCAAGAAAAAAATCTACTCTTGAATATATTACATGAATTCAAAGGTATTATTGAAAATAAAAAGACAAATTCACAATCATGGCGTGAAAAAGACGATGCATGGCAGAGAATAACGGATTTGTTCAACTCCCAAACCCCAGAAACTTTTCCTAGAACTAAAGATGCCCTACGAAAGTTTTATGATAATATAAAAAAAACCGTTAGGAAGGAGGTGGCTGATGAGAAGAAAGAGATTTTTAAGACAGGAGGTGGAGTGATTCGATGTGTGCCAAATCCTATTAGAGACCTTGCGCTAGGGCTTATGAATCCTAAAACAGTAACAGGATTACAGAACGAGTTTGATAGTGATGTTATAGAAAATCAAAATTATTTCCATGCAAATAACCATCTTGGCCAAGAATTTGAAAAGCAAAATTCTGGTACTGAGGAGATAATTATACTTGATCACAATTATCTCGAAGATACACTCCCTACTGATGTTCCTGAGCTCGCAGATTGTCGATCAACTTCATTCACTACTCCTTCACAGAAAAGGTCAAGGGAAAACAATGATTTGGAACCACCATAATCAGAAGTGAGTAATTTACTATTACAAGATCATCATTCAGATGATAATGTATGATGAATGTAGTGAACAATTAATATTTTCTGTTCAGACCGTCATCAATTTACTTTTTTCTTTTAAATAGAAAACTAAGCAAGCCCATACTATTCATGTGGAGAGGCCAAAATCTGAATGCCTGAAAGCACATGGCTGAAAAGAAGAAGGCCAGCCATCCAGCAGTTGCCGTCCTCAAAACTAACAGAACAATATTTATTATTGTCGCAGATGAAGATTGAATGTTTTCAGGCTGAAAAAGAAAACATGAAGGCAAGAGAGAGAAGGGAACAAGAAATATTCCAAATCCAAAAAAAAAACTTATGATTGAAATTGAAATAGAAGAAGAAAAATTGAAACAACTGAGAAATAAACATGATATTTGAGTTAAATGTTTTTGTGTCAATTAATAAAGAATACCCCAAAAATTTTTTGAATTGAAGAGCCAGAAGTAAAGAACATACATTTATTTGGCAATTTTTTTTAACATTATTCTAGGCATCTAGTAACAGTTGAACATTGCTTTCATTCCTCAATATGTGCAAAGTAATTGTCAATGAACTGCCTTTGAACATGCAATATACCATTGTTGATAGCTTCATGATTGTGAGGAATGTTCGGTATCTCATCTTGCAGCATAATATTTTGTAAAAGCTCCACATCTTCTGGCGGTGGTGGCTCTGGATCATTATTTTCAATACATATGTTATGCAGCACACCAGTAGCAACAATAACCTCCGTTGCTGTATCCACCTTCAAGCGGCAACCATAGGCAAGTATTGGAAATCTCATTTTCCATACTCCTATTTGCCTTTCAACTGTGTTGCGAGTTCTAATATGAGATTCATTATAGAGCACTTCAGCTCTTGTATTAGGGTTCAATAGTGGTGTCATGAGGTATGGCCTTAAATTATATCCACTGTCTCCTGTCACGAAATAGGAAATAATCCATATAAATGCTGTAAGACATCAGAAGTTAATTTAGCAGGTCAATAAGAGAGAAGAGGAGAACCCAAAAATTTCCCTGAAAAATGAATATCTTACCTCCTTGAATATCATACAGACACTATTTAATTAATATTTATGCTTACCCAGTAGAATACTGTTTTGAAATTCATCATTCTCAAATCTCTGCCTAATTCTTGAATTGTTGAACATAGTAACATCATGGGCAGATCCAGGCCAACGTACAACTAAATCCAAAATTTTAAGTTTAGCACTGCTCACAGTTTGAATGTTCAGTGAGAGGTATCCCTTTCTATTCCTGAATACTTCAGCATCATCTCCCCCTGAAAAGTAGGATAAAAGTTTATTCATATAAGAAAAGGTATCTTCATTAATTCCTAGTCAGAATGTACGAGTACTTGTAGTGGGTAATGAATTTCTTATGAAGACACATTCCTCATAAAGAGTACTAGGAATGTGTCCACTGTGTCCAAGATGAGTACAGCCACTGGGCAAAACTACAAGAGATACAGATTTGGTTAAATGTGAGAAAATTTGTGCGATTGAAGGGCCAACAAAATGGCTTTCAAAAAGCTTCGATATGATTTTTCATTTTTGAACTATTTAAAAAAAAACGAATTTCCGGATTTTCAAATTAATTTTTTTTCTGGCGTTGGTAATTTAAGACAAAACTGAAGAGACATCATCATAGCAAGTTTTGATGCTTATTGATTTTGCATTATCAATTTTCTGATAAAACGTTTGGCTTTGAGCAACCATCATCAGCTTCATTTTTTTAAATACGGCTCTGATATCTTGATGTTGGATTCGAATAGCACTTCTCATTCTGATATGCTAGACATTATAGTTTTTACATGTTTCGACTCTATTTTGACTCCATCACCAAGTAATTTTTGGGAAAAAGGACCTGAATTTTTCCTAATTCTGTAAAAAAAGGTTCATTTACCAGAATGAACATTCAAGAATGCCATCCATATAATAGTGAATAAGTAAGTAAGTAAGTAAGTAAATATTTATTTCATAAGACTTGTACAAGTATAGAAATCGTCAGTAAAATGATAATGATGATAATGATCTCTGATTTGAGAACAAATAACAGATAAGATAAACGAATGCTCAGATCAAAAACTTCTTTGATCAGAACGTTGATAAGATACATAGTACGACTTGATAGCCAATTCAGTGTATGAAACTGTTCTTCATTTCTGTCATAACTTTATTATTTCTTCGCCAGAAAAAAATAAAATTGAAAATTCGGAAATTCAGTTTGTTGAAAATAGCTCAAAAAAGAGAAAGTATTTCAGAGATTTTCACAAGTCATTGTTGGTCCTTCACTCGCGCAACTTTTTTCCTATTTAACCAAATCGGTATCTCTCGTAGTTTCCGATATACCGATACTAGCCCTGCTTATCTTGGACACAGTGTTGAAAATAAATCAATAAAATCAATTATTAGGATGACCAAGAGCACAATACTAGAAAAAGTAATACCTGGCGATTTGATTTTGATATGGCTTCCATCCACTGCTCCAATGACTCTTGGAAATCTACTTATTTGATAAAACTCATGCTGAGTAATGGCTATTTCTTCATGAGTGATTGGCATTTGAATAAATCTCTGGCTTAGACGAGCCAACGCTCTAGCCACTCTCTTGGTATGCCTCGATACAGTTGACAAGTGAGCACCAGCAAAATCTCCAATACATGAAAGATGAGACCCTGTTGCACACAGTCTCAGAAACAATAACAGCTGATTCATAGGAGCAACACTATTATTGCTAAAAATTGAAAAAAAATTAAATGAGCCACTATAAACACCAAAATATTCTAGTTCTTGCAATATAAATGGACATACTTACGCATCATAGGGATACTCAACTTCAGCCTCAATCAGGTTCAGTATAAAGAGAGCAATAGATTTGGTTACTCTGTATCAGCGAAAAAATGTAAGCTCGTCAAAGGTATGAAAATAATCTACCCTCTCGTACACTTGTCTGGGCACACCATAAAGAATTAAATTCAACTCGTCCAGGTCGTCGTCATCTTCTAATATTCTACGTGCCATTTTGTTGCTATTACGCTTTTAAACTATCACGAAAAGACAGCAAAAATACCATCAGTCACGTCTGAAAATTCCTGAGAACGCACTGGGAACGGAAAATGAAAATATCAAAACAATGATATTAAACCAAAAAAATAAAATAAATAAACGTCATGTCATTGTCAAACCAAGGTGTTTTTTTCTTTCTTTCTTTTCTTCTGGCCTCTTCCTATTTGGAAATTGGCCAGCACATTATTTTTTTATTTCCTTTATGGGCCACCGTTAGGTGAGTCTGAGACATGTGCTCATACCCTTATCCTGGATGTTAGCTGAAAACTTTTTAATTTGTTCCAATTGTTATTGTTAACTTAGCGACCGTGACTGACTGAGTTGAGTAGGGGGTTAGTAAACAGATAGCACAACACAGGTAGAACTCTTCTCGCTCTGGGGCAACAGCAGAGCATTCACACACCAGAAATGTTGCCTCGGACAATAGCACCCAGGGATTTGAAGATGGGATCTGTAAAAGATTATTATAGGTTTATATGATTGTATCTCAGGAATTTCATTAACAAAAGGATGCTTTTATGATTAATGTTTGTAAGAATAGTCGTTATGTTCATCGGGCTTGGAATACCGTTTTTGCTTAATTCGCTGTAGATGTCTATGTCTGGTATTTTGTTAATTGGACATTCTAGGATCATGTGATCCAGTGTTTCTATTTGTCCACACTCACAATATGGGTTTGTTTTAACTCCTATTCTGTATAGATGTGATGCGGTGAGGCAATGTCCACTTCTCATTCTTATTATGGTCGTTAGGTGTCTTCGGTCTGTAAATGGGAACTTAGCGAACCATGGTTTTTCTGGAAAGTCGTTTTGTATGCTGGCATACCATCGGCCCTTACCCATTGTGGTATTTTTCCATTGATGGGCATGTTGGCTTGATATTCTATTTTTAATTCTGGGAATCAAATCGTATTTATCAATTTTAATATTCATGGGCACGTTGAGCTGTCTTCCAATGTTTGCAAGGGTGTCTGCAATTTCATTCCCTTTGATTCCTGTATGGCTAGGGATCCATGCTAATCGGATATCCAGATCATTTTCGTTTGCCTCTATCAGTAGTCTTTTAGTCATCAGGGAGATATAATCATTTTTTGCTTCAATGTTGGTCTTAGATAATTTGTCAATAGCACTTTTTGAATCTGTAAAGATAATAGATTTTTTAATGCCATGTTCTAGGCAGGCACTTATCCCTTTGTTGATTGCAGTTATTTCAGCCGCACATATATTTGTTATATTTGGTAGTTTGGAAGAGAAGGAAAATTTTATACTAGGTATGTAAATGCCTATTCCGGTTTTTTCATTGTCGGTACCTACTTCCGACTTTGAGGCATCAGTATAAACAAATGTGTATGTATTTTCATATTTTTCAGAAACACAAAGAAAATCCTCTCTGTTGTCGAGATTATTTTTTTTTAAACCAAGATTAATTTTTTTAATTGGGGAAATTTGTACATCATATTCAAATTTGAAACACTGCAGCTGGTCTGATCTTATGATATATGGTGTGTAATTTTCTACATAATTTAGTGCATTCACAAGCTGTGGGGGTTCTTTGGTCCTCCAATAGCCTACTCCAAATCTACAATAATCTCTGAGTGATTCTAATATATTCAGAAGGGGGTGATCATTGTAACCGATTATTTTTATTAAAAACTTGATGGCTAACCACTTGCGCCTATATTCGAGAGACATTTCTGTTGTTTCAGCAAGTAACACATTGGTTGGAGTACTTTTCATGCAACCCGTGATAACACGAAGCGCTTGATAGTGTATTGTGTTCAATTTATTTATTGATTTTTTGTTGCTCGGTATTATTAAATTTGAACCTAAGTCTAAATGAGATCTAATTAAGCAGCTGTATGCTATCTGTAAGGTTTTGAGATCTGATCCCCACCATACTCTACTGAAGGATCTAATTACATTAATGCCTTTTTGGGCTTTACCTTTCATTTTCTCAATTTGTGCATCCCAACTGAGATTTTTAGATATAGAGAGCCCTAAATATGTGAGGTTATCTTTGAAGTTAATTATTTTATTATCTATTTGAATGGGTGGCGGTGAGTATCGTGTCATGATTTTGGTAAAGTGCATGCTTTCGCATTTATTTGTTGATAGTGTGAAATTGTGCGCTTCCATCCATTGGTTTATGCGAGATAATGTTTCGTTTGTCTTTTCAACCATATTTACCACATTTCGTCCTCTAATTATTAGAGTGATATCATCAGCATAAGTCAACAGGATAAAGTTTTCAGGAATTATGTCATACAGTGACTTCAAATATATATTAAATAATATAGGACTGAGTGGAGAGCCTTGAGCTAGTCCTCGTGTTGCTTTCTTTGGGCCAATAAGGCTTCCTTCTTCAGTTTTAATAAATAAATTTCTATGAAGTAATCGAAATATGAGGTTGGTTAGTTCTATGGGAATGTTATGTTCGATGAGGATTTTGTATAATAAAAATATATTGACATGATCGTATGCTGACTTGATATCTAGGAATACTGCGATAACTGACTCATCTCTACTGAAAGCTAACTGGACAAATGAGACTAAATAGGCCAAATTTTCATTTGTGCCCATTCCCTTTCGAAAACCTGTTTGATATTTAGAGAATGCATTTTCATTTTCTATCTGCCATTCTATTCGATTCTTTATTATCTGCTCTAATATTTTACTGGCACAAGATGAAAGAGCAAGGGATCTGAAACTATCAGCCAACCCCGGATCTTTGTTAGGCTTTAAAAACGCTACTATCATTTGCTCTGTCCATTCTTGGGGAATTTCTCCTCCTTTGAGAGCTTTGTTGTAGAATTCTATCAGTTTATTGAGTCCTATTTCCGGTAAGTGAGCTAACATTGGGTAGGATATTTCGTCCATGCCCGGAGAAGTGTTTTTTCTATTATAAATAACGCTTTTTAATTCTACCAACGTGATCTCTTTTGGTTCGTTTGTTATTCGCGAGAATCACGAAGGGTGCGGCCTCTGGTGTCGAATTTTACAAGTCTCGCGAGTGTGATCAACATCAACAAACCATATTTGTTTTGGAAGCAAATTACTTGATATCGTTGAATTTTGATTCTATTTCTGAGCTTATTTTGTGTCTGAGATTTGGTTATTGTTTTTTCAAAACATGCAGCGAGTTCATAGAACAGTAGAAACGAAATCCAGGAAATTTTGTTCAGTTCCAAAGTGCTCTTCATACACTACCCCTACTGTTTCTTTACACAGATTTCCTAGAGATCTGAAATTGTGTAAAACGTGGAAACACGTTTTGAAAATTGGGAAACCCATTACACAAAACATGTTTGTTTGTAGTAAGCATTTCATCGCTGGAGATTTTTTGAATACAATAGGTGAGTTTCATCCACATCTTGCCTCTGAATGTTTTATCCTATCATTGTATGGTTCTCATTCCAGGACCATCGAAAGGAAAACGTAAACCACCAAAACTCCTTAAGAAAACTTCAGTACCATCAGTGAATAATTGTGAATCTCGGTCAAGTAATCATATACTCATTGAGATTTTTCATAAATAAATGAATTTGAAGGTCCCCAAAAAGAGGAGAAATTGGCCCTATCGATTCGGAATATCATGAACATTCAGACAGTCAATTGGTTCCAAGTAGTAGGAAAAAAATGGAAACCATGGGATCAAATGTTTTAGAAAGTCATTCTAGACTTATTCCACATGATGATGACATGGAACTGGAAATTGGTGCTGCAAGTAATATGGTGGTTGAGACTTCTACACAAACAATGGAATATATACTTCAACTGCCTCAGATATTGAACACAGATGAGGAATTGCTGACTTTCACAGGTAAACATAATATAGGTATGTCTACTGACATGCTTTCAGATGTATTACAAGTTTGCAATGGATTGTTTCAATTCTTTCTACACTTCTATTCAGTAGAAACATCTGAATAAAAAATAACATGTACTTATTTTTTTTATAGGTGTAGATTATACCATTTTGGGAGCCTACAAAAAGTGTGTGAGAAATGTAGCATCAGGAAACAACTTGAATCTCTTAAATATTGAAATGAACATAATACTGGTTTTGTGCAAGTTGAAAACCAATCTTTCATTCAGTTGTCTAGCCATTCTTTTCAGTATAAGCAGTTCCACATGTACAAGAATTTTTTACTCGACAGTTAATCTCTTGGCACAGAGTATCAAATCAATTATTTACTGGCCATCCAAAGAAGACATTTTGAAAAACCTCCCGAAATGTTTTCATAAATTTAGAAATACCAGAGTCATATTAGACTGCACAGAAGTCAAAGTACAAAAATTGAATTGTTTGAATTGTCGCATATTATCATATTCACATTACAAAAGGTGACATACTATGAAATTTCTAATTGGAATTACCCCTTCAGGATTAATTTCTTATGTTAGTAATGGATATGGAGGTCGTGCTACAGATAAGGCAATTTTTAATAATGAAAATCTTATTACTAAGTTTGAACCTAATGATGGAATCATGGTAGACAAGGGGGTTCTAATTGACACTGAATGCGAGAAAAATTTCATCAAATTGATTAGGCCACCATTCCTCAGAAAGAAGAAGCAGTTAACGAAGGAAGATGCTGAATTGACTGCAAACATTGCCAGGGCCAGAGTTCATGTAGAACAAGCTATTGAAAAAATTAAGAATTTCAAAATTGTAAACGATCAAATAGATTGGTATTTGATACCTTACATAGATGACATTATCACAATTGTGGCTGCAACAGTGAATATGAAAAATCCAATACTAGCTGATGATAAATTTTGAATTCTTAGTGGTGCTGAAAGTATGATGATACTAAATTTAAATTTTCATTCCATAATGCATATCATGCTTTACTAGAAGTTTCATTGGAGATTACCAAGCTTATTCTGATTTTTTTTTATCCATGATGTTCTTATTATTACTGTTTTTTATTGTATTACCTTTTTATTTTTTATCTTTACTTGTATCTTATGTGAATTTCGTACCCCACATATACATTTTGCTTTTTATTCATTCAATGTAATTTTTACTCGTGTGAATGGACTGCAATATGCCAATGGATAACAATAAATATCTATCAACAATACTATAGATTCACATTCACATGAAGAAAAATGCATGCAAAGAAAGAAAAATGACTTCGATTGATATTGAAAACATTTGTAGTCTATTATCCATCAGCTAATGATTTTTTGAATTTTATATTCCATTCTGTTTCAAAGCTTGTTTTCTTCTTTGTATAATAGTTTTGTGTGATTAGTTTTGCTTCCAATTTTTTTGTAAATAATTTTTGGTTTTTTAGTATCATAAATGTATCATCCGAACAATGAATTAAACAAATTCCAAAAAAAATGTTTTCCTTTTTTTACATGATATCAATCAAATGAAATAAGTTTCGAAATCAATATATTTTTCTCTATATTATACATAGGTATCCATAATTTTGAATTTGTTATCATGTTTTATATTTATTTATTCATACAATAATAGTGTAACATATTATCAAAATATTTTTTTGATATGATCTCAATCAATTCCTGACAGAACAATTCATCAAATTCTACCATTAACATTAAATAACTATTTGAAAAAGAAGAATACACTAAAAAATGTGTTTTTTTTAAATTTAGCAGAGCCATTCCTAACTGCACTTGTCCATAGTAGGAATGTTTGTCTTTCAATTGGACACCTGAACCTCCAATAGTCAAAAAATTGCACAAATCTACAAATTTGTTGGAATCATTTTCCTTGCCTGAAAGTTACCTAGAATAATTAGAAATCAAATTCATATTATATTCCACAAACCGATATAAGGACATTTCACTTCGATCAATCTCCATGGTTTTCCTTCATGAAAAATTATTCCATCTGGGGAAAATCCTAACCAAGGGAAATGTTTCGAAACAATCAAATTGGGCTGGAAAATTTCGAAATTCTTATTTTTGATCTTGAACAACTTGATAACTTCAGACTCAAATTTGATTCCATGTTGAGTGAATTTGTTGGAAAAACCTTTAGGGAAGAAAAAGCTGACTGATTTGTTTTCCCAGGAATCCTTCTGGTATGTATAAATGGAATAACAATTAGAACCTGAAATTATGAATAATATATTCATTATATATATAGGTACATGTGTAACTAGGTGAATTTGTGAAAATATTTAATCAATTAGCTTACCAGTGATTCTAAGCTGTCTTTCTATTTTCCACATATCGGACCCCTGTGGATAATCAAGAGCCACTTTCATAATGTTGGTGCCCTTAAGGGTTTCTAAAATATCCTGGCAGCATCGTTTCAAATTGGAATAGTCCAAATTGATCAATTCAGAGATTTTTCTAAGAAAAGGACTGTCTTCTGCATTGCTCAATAATTTTTCCAAGAATACAGTTGACGAACACCTGAAATATAACAGAAACACACAGAAAAGGGAAAACCAATATAATGATGTGGAGCAGGAATGCTTCCAATTAAAGAAGGCCGATATGCCTGTAAAACAACAATTGAATTATACAACCTGTCCTTCTCAGCAGAAGAATGACTTTCTGTCTGAACTGAAATACTCAAACAGCTTGATGAATCTTCAACTTCTTTGTTTCCTATCATCAGCATTTCTAATGTTCTGCCTAGAAACTTACAAATGCTAGAATTTCCAGAGGCTGAAAAAAATGGAATTGGATTTCAAAAAACATTTTTCCAAGACAAAGAAAGTGGAGATATACGAAAGCAACATATCACTATTCAAAATTATCTGAGAAATTACCATTCTCCTTTTAGCTGTTTTAAATGTTGATGTACTACTTGCCTACTGAAAGTATATTAAAATTTTCTTTGTTCATAGCCTCAGTAACATGATAGGAAACTTTCTTTTTTTTTATCAAGGGGTGACAGAATTCGTTGAAAGGTTTAGCTCTATACATGTCTTCAACACCTTTCTTTTCTTTTCCCCACTTTTGGGTTAGGTCTGTACAGCTAATGTAATCCAAATCTTCATTCCTATAATTTTGTGAGATCGTTTCATACCTGTGACATGAGATATGCACTTACCTATTTATATAAATAAGAGTTCCTATTATGTGCTTACAAAACCCTGAATTTCCTGCTTTGCATGAACATTGGCATTTCCAAAATTCATTATCTCGAGGAATTATTAGTATTTCATGAGGAGGCTGCGTTAGAGCTGAGGTCTGTAGACACAAGCTCTTGATTACATGTGTTTGTTCAACATCTACCCCACACATTATAATATGTCCAGCTTTATAGACAGCCTCTCCCTCTTTCAATGGTCTTATTTTATCTCCAATGTAGTCGATGATATTCGAAATACTTACCTCAATTTTGGGCATTTTCGTATGTATACTGAAATAGTAGAATGTAATGAACATAAATTAATACTTTGATCTGGTAGGTACTTTTACTTGCGGTTGAAAGATTATCTCTTGTATAAACAAAAATAATCGATGAAACTCCAGTAAAATACCTTATTCACTCTCTTATAATGTTGTTAATCAATTCTGCCCTGAAAAACTCCCTTGAAAACACTATTTTTTATAAGTAAAATTAAGTTCAAAATATCGAATTTGCCTTGGGTACATACAGCAATGTTTTTGTTGTTCACACTCAGTTTGAAATTTGACGTTTGGAAAGCGCCATCTATTGGTTTGTGATTTTCGCGAATTGGGTTGAATTGAAAATCCGGTTGTATATAAATTGGTGTTAAAGAGTCGATTATTCCATTGCTCAATTCCTTTGTAGGGTAGCTATTGTTTCGTCTTGAGTATTTTGCGTGATGAAACTTATTAACCGTCTTCCAAACGTAACTCGGATCAGAATTTCTATTCAGGGTTGAACAAAAAGTTTGAAACTTTGTTTTTTTTTTAATTCTCAAATATTTTTTTGTTTCTGCAATAACTTTTTTTACTTCCAGGTAATTTTCAAGAGTGAAATCATTGCTGAATTTGTTCATTGCCCTTTTCCTTGCCTTGACTTTGTTAGTGCATTCTTCGTCCCACCAGGGGCATCGCACTCTTTTTGATAAATTGGAATTATTATTTATTTTCTTTGTTGGAATAGTTTGGTTTGCTGAATTTATTATAAGTTGTTTGAAATCTTTGTACTCTTTGATGCATGTTATTCCTTGTGCTATTTTGTCAGAGTATGAAAACCAGTCAGCTTGTGAATAAAGGCGGTAGGGATTTCTTGTATTATTTATTGTTTGGTAATCTAACTCGTTGAGAGAGCAAATGGTAGGGAAATGATCGCTGTTTGCGCAATCTAAAATTACTTTCCAGGTCGTTCTGGGGGCTAATTCATTTGATACAATTGTAATGTCCACTGCACTTGGTCTTTGGCCAGGTGCTGTCATTCTAGTGGGTGACCCGTCATTCATAATTACAAAGTTGTGTTCTTCAACAATGTCAATAATTGTATTTCCTTTTTGATCATTTATTCCACATCCCCAACTGATGTGGTGAGCGTTTAAATCTCCCATTATAATAATTTGTCCTTCCAGTTCTTCTATTATATTCCTGAAGAGAATAGTGGAAAGTTTGTTATTTGGGTGTGAGTAAATATTTATCATATTGATACTATTAATTTTTATTATGCTGAATCTAAATTGGGGAGTCTGCCAGTTTGGATTCAATTTGATTTCAGTGAATTGTATATTTTTCTTAATAATGATAGCTATTCCTAGGTTAGAATCAATTAATTCATTTCTGATTACTTCATGATGCTTTATATTGAAATTGTAATATTGTAATATTCATTTACAATGCTTGAAAAGTTTGAGTGGCACTATTAGGCGATTTGTAAGAGCTTAGAGATTCAGTGTGACTTGAACTTTGTGTGTTTGGAAATGGTGCTGTTTGGTTCTTTTCAGGTCTGGAATTAGGGAGGTAAAGACATGCATTGTGCTCTTCTAAATCGAAACCTTGATTATTAACTTGTAATATTCTCCTTTTTGATGAGTTAGTTGTCACCTGATTGTATGTTCTTTTTGTCTTGACTGGATTGCTTTCGGAGTGTACAATCCTTCTTTGATTGATATTTATGTGATTGTCTTCTGGTTTTTGTCGATTTGGAAGAGATGGAAAATCTAGAGGATGCTGTGAAAAAAGGGCCCTGTTGTGTTGAGAGTTCGGTTCATAGTTGAGGTGATATTTAGGTACTGAGTTGCTAGCTTCATGAAAAGATTTATTTTCAAAGACCATTATTTTTTTAATTTCTTTTTGTCTAAGAAATTCTGGACACTCTTTTGATATTGACTTATGATCCGCTCTTTTACAGTGTATGCATTGTGTAATACATGAATTATTTTCTTCTTCAGTGTGTATTGTTCCGCAGTTCTGACATTTTGCATTGCCTCGGCATTGTGTTTTGACATGTCCATATATTAAGCATGAATGGCATTGTGTGACAGGAGGGTTGTATGGCATTACTGGAAAATAAAGATAGCTGAGACTTACTGCTCTAGGTAGGATTATGCCCTCAAAGGTAAAAAGGACTGTTGTGGTTGGTGCGTATTCAACAGTTCCATCGTCTCTGAAAGTTTTTCTGTTTAGTCTTTTAATGTCGATTACTTTGAATGGGCTATTACACATTTTTTCGATGTTCTCTATTGCGTAGCAGGTGTCTACATATCGAACAATACCTTTGCATGTTACTTGGTTGTAAGGGATGTATACGCGATAGCCTCTGCTTGCTATTTGTTCATTGTGAACGAAATTATTAGCTGCAGTGAATGATACGAATTCGATTCCTATTTTATTAATGCCTTTACTTTTAACGCTTTTAATATCTTTGAGATTCATATTGAAAATGTCATTGGCTATCTTTAAATGATTATATTTCCCAATATGATTACCCGACTTTTCTGTGGCATCTACTATCACAAGAAATGGACCAATATCATTTTCTCTGAAGTATATTATCTTTTTTTCTTCTTTACCGTCTTGTTTTTGTGTTTTTACGTTGTTGTCTGTTTTTTTGGTGACATTATCTTCGTCCATGTGAGCATCAAGGTCAGGCCAGGGAGGGGGGGCCCCCCTGAATCCAATGACATGTCTGCTTCTCTTATTCAAAGTATTCTTGAAGAACGACTATTCAAAATATGAAATAATAACTCACCGATTTCCGGCGATCAGGATGGGAAAAGATTGTTTTATAACAGAGGTATTGTTAGTACTTGATACGATTTTCAACACGTCCACTCGCTTTCACCAGACAATAGGTCTGCTCCAAACCAAGGTGACCAAGAGTGAGGTTAAGTGGAACCTTAGCTTGGCAAATCTAGGGCTTATCATGACTATAGCTTAAGTGGTCCTTAAACAGTGGTGCAAAACAAAATCATAATGTAAGGTCCGCTTTTGTCTTAAGGTAACCTTAAGTAATAACCGTGCAAATAGCTGTGAGTGGGTTTGTCATTTACTCGGATATTCTTCAGACACTCTTCTCTGTTTCTGATGCAGTAGATGTTCCACTTGTACTCTTTGAAATGTGAAGATTTTCTGGAATCTCTTCTTGTTCTCATGCAGCAAGTGCTTTGCTTGTGTTCATATATTCTTCATCTTGATTTTCAAGAAATTCTCCTATTCCTGATAAAGACCCTGAAGATGGAGTTGTACTTTTCGAGGAACCATCAGGTGAATTTTGAAGATTCACACTAATTTCCTTCAATCTGAAATGTGAAGTTGTTAATTTTTCAAAAATTGCACAAACCATAAATAATCTTACCGCTTAACAAATATGGGTGTATCATCAACTTCATCACCAGCTGGTTTGGTTTCTTCAAAACCCCTTTTATTATCAGTCTGTCCACTGCAATGAATATGGAGTTGAAATTATTGAATACTTAATTGTAAAAATATGAGGTTGAAAATACCTTGTTGATGCTTGCCTGCTTGAGAGATGAAAATATGGACAAAACCTCTTTTATTCCAATGGTCATATGATCGAAAGCATTTTTCGAACTCGAAGCGACAACACAGCTTTAGTTCAAAGATAACTGGAGGCAAGGATTCTTTTAGAAGATATGTTGGCTCTTTTTTTGTTTGTTTAGTTCCCTTCCTATAGGCATAGACTATAGTCTATAGAATGGTGTAATAAATTACATCATGGTCTATAGTCTATGCTATAGGGTTCGTTAATCTGAGCATGTAACATAATATGATAAGTGAATTCAAATTTGCCGCGCATTGTTTCGAATCTACTACATTCTATTACATTTTGCTACCAAGATTCAGTACCATGAGACTATAACGATAGTATTATGAGTCAGTACCACAGAACAAACTGACGCTAACGAAATCCCAACACTGCATCTGGGTTTCGTAACGCTGTCATCGTTTGTTGTCACAATATCAAATAAAATAAAAGATCGAATTGTTGAAAAACTTAAACCATAGCATTTTTTCCATAATGGGTATTTTGTATATTCTTCGTGAAATGAAATCCGCTTCCTTGTCCCTGCCGTTAAATGGTAATCGACAGGTATGATAAGTATAGTTGAGGAGTAATTAAATATGAAAATATTACAGTCAAACACTTGATAAGAATGTCGTCTATTGAAACCAATTCTCCAAGAATGCAAGAGTTCAAAAAGAAGTTGAGAGAAAAGACGCCAATAGGGAAATTAGATGAACCCATAGGTAGGCATCCTCATGAGGAAAATGAGCCTCTCCAACCATGGCCAAATAACACCAACCCCAATACAGGAGAGGTAGGTGGGCCTAAAGGACCAGAGCCAACAAGGTATGGTGATTGGGAGAGAAAAGGAAGAGTGTCAGATTTTTAAATCTGAAAATGAAACCAGGTATTCTCTCTGAAGATAGGTACCTACCTATGGACTATTGTTATTGTTAAAAGAATCTGGTGTATCATCTATGAAATCATTTATAAAGAAGGTAATTTTGCACTTATCATGCGATGATTTTTTTTTCAATTTTTTTTGTGACCTTGGTACATATTTCGACCTCAGGAACCCAAATTTCACAATAAAAACATGCGCAAACTCATATCTTTCGAAATATTCCATGAAGAAGTATAAACATTAACCTTCTTTCTTTTGCTCGTTTTGGGTAGGCATGGAGTTTCTTTTCTCACACAGGATACTTTTTATACCTTCCTTGAATATCCAAGAAGTCAAAAAGATGGGAAAACGTTCTTTAGCATCTTGGAGGAAGGTGGATCCAGCATTTTTCATATGGACGGCGCTGTCAAATGAGAATCTACGTCAGAATCACTAGTTATGCAAGTCAAAATATCACAGATGCACATTTGACAGCGCTGTCCATATGAAAGAAGGATTCATCAAAGATGTTAAAGACGCTGAATTAAACTTCTTAGAGGATGTTTCTCCTTCTTTTTAGCTTCTAGAATGTATAAGGAAGATATAAAGAGTATCTTATGCGAGAAATGAAACGTCGACTGAATATGGTGCCTATCCAAAACGGGCCGAAACAGAAACAAGAAGGGTAATTTTCATACTTTTTCCTGGAATATCTCGAAAAATATGAGTTTGCGCACGTTGTTATGAAATTCGGGTTCCTGAGGTTGAAATACGTAAGTACCAAAAAAAAATAGAAAAAAAAACCATTGCATGATGAGTGCAAAATTACCATAAAGAAAAATAATTACTGAAAAGGCAGTTGTTGAGTAATTGCATTCTAACATGTGCTGTGTCCTATACTTCTTTCTCCCTGACCATGCAGTCATTTTCTTCAAAATTTTGTCTACTGAAGTGACTAAAGAAATGGGACAGTGATCACCAACTATAATAGCCTTCGGTCATCAACAGATTCTACTAAAATGATCAGATGTCATCCATAGTGTGTGTATGTATATATGTGTATGTAGAAATTCATTATGGAATATTGCCATTTCTACAGTCATATTTTCTTAACACAAAATGTCATTACCACATAAAATGGCCATTTGTACTATACTATTTTAATAAAGTAAATCAATGTTTCACATAGCCACCCTGCAAATATTATCACATGGTGGAGTTATAGCAGTTGTTGATGTTGTGTTGTGATGTGTAGAAATGGAGGGGATTGATTGGTGTAAATACAGGCGAGCTTGTGAAAGAAAAATCACTACAAATCTGGTGTATATTATTTAAAAAATTATGGTACCGTTTGAGCTTATAATATAGTGGTACCTACATATGAAACATCTGTTGAGAAAATGTACAAGGGACACTTCTGAAATTCAAATATTTGAAAGATTTTTTGGATCAAAAACATCTTGGAAACAGTTCACATCCCATTTGTGCAATCACAACTAGCATATGGTGGTTTGGAATGGAGTGGTGTGAATTATTTTTGTTTCAACATAAAATCAATGTATTACAGAAAAGGATTTTTAAAATAATGTTTAGAAAAAACATCAGATTTTTTTTTACAGTGGGAATATGTGGGTTTGCTACAAACTCTGAGTATGTTTCATGCAGAACTCAAAAAAGAGATAGAAATTAAGTGTTCACGACGGATTCAAGCGTTTTCCAAAAAAAAAATGAACTCCTGAATTTTAAATCAATTTGCTAGACGTTCTGCCTGAAGAAACCCAAATAATGGACGCTTGATAAATCTTCTCTTTTTATTATTCGAGATGAGGAAGGTATTGGAATTTTTCTTGAAAGTTTGGAGGTCGTAAGCATCAGGAAAACCTCACTAGGAAAAGCATTTCATAATTCCGTATTGGTAATTATGTGAATATTACTTATTTTGCCGCAATTTGATTCAATGATAATAATAATAAATACCCTTTATTTATTTTTCAGCTTTTCGTGGGATTTTCTCCTCGTTTCTAAAAAATAGAGTAGAAGTTATTAAAAATCATTTCAATATATTTGTAGTAAGGACAGATTTTGTGATCTGCCCCAAAATGTCACTGCACTTGAAATTAAACCTTTAGATACCAAAAAGAGAAATTCTCTATAGGTCAGTGACACCTTGTTTTTGAAAAATTTGGAACTACAAATATATTTAATAAGAATAAAACCATGAACCTAATGCTGCACCAGCCTTTATGGCCCACTTCCAAAAAAATCACACTCACAATTTCTAACACATTGATTACAATTTATTACAACCCCCTCGAATTTTATTACACTTGTAGTTTCGCGAAAATGAGGTGGTGGTGCAGCTTTAGCCTAAAGCTGCACCACACCCTTCATATATTTAAAAATACCCACACTATCGACATATTTCACACGCATGAATTTCTTACACATTTATTACAACTGTTTGAGGTGAAAATCAACCAAGAAATCAACCCCCAAATGATTATTATCTGAAGAAAATGAATCTCGGAATACGGTATTTCCACATTTCTACAGGTTTAATGCGATTACGACTTCCTTAAGCCAGCTCACACGATTGATAATGGTTTCATATTATAGGTACAACATATCTCCGGGTTCATTTACAATTTGGAACTCATCACACTGCTCTACACTGCCGAAAATCGATGTTCATAGTCGGAAAATTTAGTTTCGAGAAGTTTTATCTGACTAGAAATTTCTCACACCAGCCCACACCATTGGATATTCGGTATAATGATAGAAAAAACAGATCCCAAGTTTCATATACAATTTGGATTTTATTACACTGCTTTACACTGCCGAAAGTCAATTTTTATCAACAGTAAAAACACAACAGCTTTTTTTTTATCGGATAAATTTTTTTTTTGTAACGAAATAATTTTGCCAATCAGTAATTTTACGAGAAAAACTGACATCACTCGACCTTCGGTCTCGCGATTTTGTCAAATGTCATTTTTTCGAGCAAAATTACTGATGGAAAAATTTTGAGTTGAAATTTATCCTTGAAAGAAAAGCTCGAGTGTTTTTTGGCAAGATAAATTAACGACTCATGTTGTAATGGTTTAGTATCAATTATCAATAATTCTCAAATAACTGACAGGGCAGACATTAAAGTGACGTAAGCATACTAGATGAGGAGGCTTAAGAGGAACAGGCGTTTTTATCGGTGATAAAAAACGATGCACCTTTATTATCGCTGTCAAAATGACAAAACAGTCGTCTTTAAATGACACATTTTATACAGGAGTTAATTTATCACCGATAAAAACGCCTGTTCCTCTTGAACGTCCACATCTAGTATGCTCACGTCACTTTAATGTCTGCCCTGTCAGTTATTTGAGCATTGTTGATAATTGATGCTAAACCATTACAACATGAGTCGTTAATTTATCTTGCCAAAAAACACTTGAGCTTTTCTCTTAAGGATAAAAGGTCAAGTGATTTTGTCAAATGTCAGTTTTTCGAGCAAAATTACTGATGGAAAAATTTTGAGTTGAAAAGAAATTTATCCGATAAAAAAAAGCTCTTGTGTTTTTACTGTTGATAAAAAACAATGCACCTTTTTATCGCTGTCAAAATGACAAAACAGTCGTCTTTAAATGACACATTTTATACAGGAGTTAATTTATCATTGAAAAAATCGATTTCGAAGGGTTTCATGTGATAAGGAACTCCTTACACCAGCCCACACCATTGATTATGGTTTCATATCATAGATACAACAGGTCTCGGTGTTCATTTACGATTTGGAATTCATTACACTGCTCCACACTGTCGAAAGTCAATTTTTATTATTGAAAAAAAAATCGATTTCGAGTGGTTTCATGTGATAAGGAATTCCTTACCCCAGCCCGCACCATTGATTATGGTTTCATATAATAGATACAACAGGTCTCGGTGTTCATTTACGATTTGGAATTCATTACACTGCTCCACACTGTCGAAAGTCAATTTTTATTATTGAAAAATCGATTTCGAGTGGTTTCATGTGATAAGGAATTCCTTACACCAGCCTACACCATTGATTATGGTTTCATATCATAGATACAACAGGTCTCGGTGTTCATTTACGATTTGGAATTTATTACACTGCTCCATACTGTCGAAAGTCAATTTTTATTACAGAAAAAATCGATTTCGAGCGGTTTCATGTGATAAGGAATTCCTCACACCAGCCCACACTATTGATTATGGTTTCATATCATAGATAAAACATATCTTAGGGTTCATTTACAATTTGGAATTTATTACACTGCTCCACACTGTCGATAGTCAATTTTTATCAATGAAAAATTCGATTTCGAGTGATTTTATGTGATGAGGAACTCCTTACACCAGCCCACATCATTGATTATGGTTTCATATCATAGATACAACATATCTCGGGGTTCATTCACAATTTGATATTATTACACTGCTATACATTGTCGAAAGTCAATTTTTATCAATGAAAAAATCGATTTCGAGTGGTTTTATGTTATAAGGAACTCCTTACACTAGTTCACACCATTGATTATGGTTTCATATCATAGATACAACAGGTCTCGGTTTTCATTTACGATTTGGAATTTATTACACTGCGCCACACTGTCGAAAGTCAATTTTTATCATTGAAAAAATCGATTTCGAGTGGTTTCATGTGATAAGAAACTCCTTACACCAGCCCACACCATTGATTATGGTTTCATATGATAGATACAACATATCTCGGCGTTCATTCACAATTTGGAATTTATTACACTGCTCCACACTGTCGAATGTCGATTTTCATCATTGAAAAAATTGATTTTGAGTGGTTTCATGTGATAAGGAACTCCTTACACCAGCCCACACCATTGATTATGGTTTCATGTGATAGATCCAACATATCTCGGCGTTAATTCACAATTTGGAATTTATTACACTGCTCCACACTGTCGAAAGTCATTTTTGCCGATCAATCAGGGAAGCAACAAGTCTCGTGTTCATCGAGAGTACAGGTTCATTCAACATGAATCGCCTCCTTCTCAAAAATTTCAGTTTGTTATCCGATTTTTCATCTAGGTTGAAACGCAATCAGACATTTGCGATGTATGACATCGTGGTTCATCCATTACTCTACATACGTGTATAACTCTCCAAATGTACTATTTTGAATATTTTTCAAAGAAAAATTTGATCATACATACATGCAAGGAAATTGAGAAATACGTGTCTCATTATTTTCTTCCACTTTCCACAGAGACTGAATATGAATCTTTTCCACCTATAAGATATTCCATTTGTTATAAGAACTTACACCTATCAATAAAAACTTTTATTAATTATTTTCAGTGATATTATCATTACTACCTTCCCTCAATACCTACGGTGGGATTCAAAATTATTATTATTCAAAGCGTTCTGTTGATTCTCAGAGAGCGACAAATGTTTGGGGGATACTGAACAACGATAGTCAGCGAAATAACTTATGTCAAGTTTGGTCGCAGTTAGATAAATAATATACTTTGGTTTGGTCACAGTATATTGCTATAAGCAATAAATATAATATGGTTTCGTATTTTGGTAGAAAATAAATATTATGAACGTGTAAAGTCCTAGAGAGTTTCCAGGAAACGTTTATGGTGTGTGTTTCGTGCCGGAATTTACCAGGATTTTTTCATCAGAAAAATTTGGGAAACAACTCATTTGAAATGTGGTTTTCTTTTCAAACACTCCTACGTCAATATGGATAGAACCTCAGCTTCAGTTCAAGGTGAATTCTCGAATTACTTTTTTCCAGTTTTGAGTATGTTTATATATTTTCTTCTGTATTGATCGATTTCCTGAGAGTAAGTTATTTCACCTCATAGATTTCATAGTGGGAATAATTTTGTAAATTTTCGGATCAGTTGAGTGTGAGCCAAGCTCTATAACGATTCGCCGATCCATGGTGGTGTACCATTTCACATGTTTTTTTTCATTTCTTTTCACTGAAATTTTTTGTTCCATAAAAAATTATTTGTAATGTGATAAAAAATTAGTTTCGGATGTTTAATTCACTTTTTATTGTCGACAGATGTACTCCGTTGCTGTTCGGTATTAGGAAAATTCCACGAATAATGTAACCATAGTACACCTTTTATTGCTCTGAGAGTACACCTAATCCTCGGGAAAAAATTCAACAAAAGCAATATCCATGAATATATTCATTTTGTTTAGTTTATGCTGAGGATATATTCTTTGAATTTTCAGCATCCTGCAAGTGGACCATACGAAAATTTATGAAATTTGAAAATTTCAAGGTGGAGTGCAAATTCGTACCTGGCAACGGCAAAAATAATTGTGGTAAACCATATTCACGCAAACCAATGAGGCAAGAGTTTGGTCGAAATATGGAAGAAAAGCATGTTGAAGCTTTTCGATCAACGCAAGCCAACATTTTGATGACCAGAGAAAACGACCCAGAAGCTCCTATAATTCGTTCTGTTCCAGTATTACATAATGTTAACAGACAGAGTCAGTACATCGCAAAAGAACCTCTGGAAGCATTAAAAATATTGAAATATGGCGATTGTGTGGATTGTATAGAAGACATAGGATATGATCCTTTTTTCGTTCAATATTCCACGAGTGCATCTCTCCATACGTATCAAAAGATATGTACAAGTCCCGAATCGAAGATTTGCGTATGTATAGACAGTACTGCAGGGGAAGTGAAGCCGTTGCACGAAAAAAGAATTTTCCTGCATACCGTAGCACTCAGCGTACCTGATGGACAATTTTCTATCACCCATATGTTGTCGGAGGTGTCTCATACACAATCAATTTTTAATTGGTTGATGATGTGGAGGAGATCCTGAGCTCCGGTACCAGACGCATGTGTCACTGACTGGTCCCGAGCGTTGTTGAATGGCGTTACTCTAGCATTCACTACGTTTGGAACCATAGAGGAATATGCGGATTCACTGGATACGAATACTTCCATTGTGGCGCAAACATTGATACGTTTGGACGTAGCACATACGATGCATAAATATGCCACATTCTGCAAAAGGTTGCGGAAACAAGTCAAAACTTTTTACTTGGCTTGTGTTGGTCGCTTGATTCAAAGTACTTCGAAGATAGAAGCACAAGACATTATTGAAAAAATTTTCATAGTTTCTTTATCAGAGACTGAAGGATACCTGAATGATGGCCATGTAACACCATGTGAAAAAGCAAATCAAGATTTGAAAAACTTGATATACACAGGTATGCTATTTATTTATTCTAGTTTCCGCAAAGATTTCAGATATTTGACACAGTAAGGTTTCATTAACTATTCAACATTCTATGTACACATATATATGATGAGACATTCCAAATTGTTTCAGAGTGAAGAAAACTTTTAGTTGAATTAGGTATTCATTCCAAACAATAAATATACATAGATCATATCCATGTTGATAGATTCAACAGAGGGAAACAGAAGAGAATTTTTCTCTCAACTTTCTCTGTGTGATCGAGTACTTCCAACTTCCCATGAAAGTATTCTTCATAGTATATGAGTCGAATTGGAATAACCGAAGCATATTTTCTATACTCAACAACCATTATTATTACTTGTCTTTCAGATTCTCAAATCCTGATCGATGAAATTGATTCAGTCGGTGACAGGGTATCGCAACTAATATCTTCTTTGAAGAAGAACAAATGGAATACCTGGGGTGAAACTTTGAAGGAATCCGTCCTCCTGAGAATACAAGATCGAAACGGAGATCGCCTGAACCCACATCATTTTGATGATCTGGCAAAATATTTGATCAAAGATATCACATTACTTCCGCTGTGGACGAATATCGTGTCCACGAATTTGGGTTTCAGTGGGAACCTATCGAGCGATCCAGTAGAGCAGATTTTTAGGAAAATAAAAAACGATATTTTTCGTAAAAGTCAATTACCATTGCGAGTCGGTGTTTTCGTGCAAAAGCACATAGATTATCTATTAGGGAACGTTAAAATGGTTAATAGCAAAAAAATCGATAACGTAGACTGCAACCATATGGGAGCAGAAATAGAAAAAGAAAAAAGAACTAGCGGAGTTGATGAGAACTCTCTGAGGAACACCGATTTGATGAGACATATGAATGCCCTCCCTACTACCTACAGGTCCCTACAGGTCTACTGTATTGCTTGCAAACTCGACGGGGAAGCTTCTGGAGGTCACGTGTGCACCCTTTGTAATAAGCTGGATCATGCCTTAGACCAGTGCTCCATACCATATGGAGATGAAGGTTATGGTCAAGCACGTGTCTGTCTTCTGTGCTCAAAAAATAAAGATTTTCAAAGTAATATGGCCCTTCGTGACTTCGACAACTGGGGAAATGTTGGCATTATCAATGAAAAAGTAAACTCGAAAAGAAAGAAACATACAACTGGTAAAGAGAATTCAATAAAGAAGAAAACAGCACTTTACTTAGGAGACAAATGTGCAGTGAAAGACACAGAAGAATTCCCGTAATAAAAAATGGGAACGATAAGGCGCTCAATGGATTGAAAATCGATGGGAGAGATGTGTATTTGATAAATACCTGCGCATTCGATACCATCTTTCAAGTGATGCTCGCTGCCACTTATGACCATGAAGATGTTCATGAAATGGTAAATTTTGTTCTTTCAACTTGATTTTATCTAGTATCATATGATGGATTTCCATATAAGTTTCATATTCAAAACTATACATTTTATGTGCCGTGTATTTCATCATTTTCTTTTCACGTAATACGATGTTGACATTTGATATCTCTAATATTGTGAAGGAGATGTGCCTCAGCAACGCTACTTTTGCTTCAGCTGATCACCGACAGCAAAAAAGTAATTATATATGTTCATCTTTCTCTCTAATTTTTGCATCTTCTCAATCAAGTCTTTGTAAGTTGTGTTACATCGTGTTATCACATAATGGTCAACACAATATTTGCATTTCTAATCGCAACACGTTTCAGTTTCATATTTTCGAAAAAAATTTCAGTACAAAGATTTTATCATGGTCATTTTTCTTGCAGAGGAATGAACTGAACTGAGAAATGATGAGAATCGGCTCAGCATGATTCCTCTTTCTACTTTTACATACTTGAATTACAGTGATTCACTAATCAACTTCTATATCATAGATTTCTGAGTAAGCCCACGAGAATTTGTTTTATTAACCATGTTAAGAGCGGGGATTCATTGCCTACTTCTGAAACTCTGTCTAGATGGCGATGCGATGCCCGATCGTAATAAAATATGATTATTTTCCTAAGGCTGGTGCCTTATTGTAGTTTCCTCCTTTTTGGTCAGTTCTGGCATGTTCTCAATAGGTGTCGGTATACTAGTATCGCATCGAAGTAGAAGTTTTATATTATTTGGTTGCTGTTACTGTCCGCGCAAGATAATTATATGTATGTTGTTTTTATAGGTCTGGAGTCTCGATCCAGACAATGTGAGTATTTATTTATGTCGAGGGTCGCGCAGCGTGGTAGAACCGAGCCGACTAATTTGACGATATTTATCTTTCTCAGAGATAAATCTTGATGGCTTTGGCAGAACGCGGGTATTTCGCACTGAATTTTCATCTATAAGAATATGAGGGGTATTTCCGGTCTCTCGTATTCCACCTCGTATGTTTACGAATTTGACGTTTCGTATACAATCCAGACAGGTGATTGGTTGACATACTTACGAAACGTCAATTTCGTAAGTATAAGAAGAAAAATACGAAGATCAGGAATCCCTAATATCGAAATGAAAATACAAGCTCTCATTTAGTTTAATCAAATCTTGCAAGTTGAATTTGACCCACTTCTAATCGTCCGAATGATTAGGAATTTGGCAGGTGGACATAATTTTTACGACAAGGCATTAAATGCAGAAATGCAAGGCAGAAATGAGAAAAATTGCGGACGAGTTTTGTGGTTATCGTCAGATTTTACTCAAAATCGATGTCTGGTGGTCTTTGGAGTCGGAAATTAGAAGTTTTTGTCAAAAATAGAAAATTCAACATGGCGGCTCCAAAATGGCGGAACACTTATTTTGGTCTGATTCTATTAAAGATTTGTATTTTGAGATTTTCGGGGTCATATCGATATTATGATTATTTGTCAAAATCCCGAAATTCAACATGGCGGCCCCGAAATGACCATTTTTTTTTCATAATGATCCCAGTCTATTCGGTATCTGGGGTATTCGGAGGAGATTATAATTTTTTGTCAAAATTGAGAATTCAACATCACTGCTCCAAAATATCGGAACAGTTTTGTGATTATATCTATTCAGATTCTTTTCGAAATTTTCATTTGGGGGTTTTTAGGGTCGGACATTATGAATATTTGTCAAAAATCAAAAATTCAACATGACTTCAAAATGCCGGAACCGAGGGCGAAACAGTTTTGTGATTTTGGTCAGATTCGATTAGGAATTTTCGTTGTGGGGTTTTCGAGGTCGGAGATTGTGATTTTATGTCAAAATTCAAAACTTCAACATGGCGGCTCCAAAATGTGCAGATATTTTTTTGATTTTGGTCTAATTCTAAACTAAATTGCTTAGTATGGAGGTTTTTGGGCCCAGTGTCTGTCTGTCTGTAATCATATATCATGCAAGTTAAATGAATGAACGAAATAACAAAAATTAAACAAGCTTTCATTTAAATACTGTCTGTAAGTTCTTCGAGGAGGTGGTACATTCATTTTTCAGCTTTTTATGGGAATTTCTCTCCTCGTTTCTAAAAAATAGAGTAGAAGTTATTAAAAATTATTGCAATATATTTGTAGTAAGGACAGATTTAGGATCTGTCCCAAAATGTCACTGCGTTTGAAATTAAACCTTTAGATACCTAAAAGAGAAATTCTCTATTGGTCAGTGACACCTTGTTGTTGAAAAAATTTGGAAATACAAATATATTTAATAATAATAAAACCTCTACTTATCTTGGTGGACGTTTCGGGAACGAATCTGCTCCCGTTCTCAACACAATTGAAATATTTTTCTTCGTAAACTTTTTTCAATGTTTCCGATTCTGACACTGAAAAGTGACTAAAAAAAAAAAAGCTTTCATTTGTTGTAACAAGATGAAGAACTGGAAACTGGCACCCCGACCGGCCGCTGTTTATACATGGTGTTTTATTATTGTTGCACGAAACTTCGAGGTCAGATTTGTTGGGTCAAAATATGAAAAAAAGTCAGAATAAAAACCAAACTCATGCATAGCTGGAAGAAAATCTGTGATACTCGAGATAGCTATTTAGCTACAGCCGATCGATCAGCAAACTAATCGGATAACTAGGTATACTTACAAAAATCGGATATCTTATCGGATAACTAGGTATACCTAACAAAAATCCACTTGAAACATTTCTGAAACGAATCGATCTTCAATTTTCGTGCAGCATTTTGATGACACACCCTGTATAGGCATTGCAGAACCGAACAGATTGAAGTGTAGGTATGTTTTTCAATCGTTTCTACTGGCCTGTCGAACTATATGTATATAATATATCGCGACGGCTCTGATCGAATTCGACGGAACAAAAGAATTGAATATCTTTATTCGCATATTTATTTTGTATTGGCTCTCAACCCATTCTGAATTACTTCATCGATATCGATATCTGCTTCCAGGATGATAGTATATAAACATGGTTGCAACGATCACCTTTGTGTACCTACCACAGTAAACACCAAATTTGTGTCAGGCATTTGAAGAGTTTGAAATGTAGTATTTTTGAATAGTACAATATTATAACAGGTATTTGATCTCTCTTCGTCGGGTGTTTGACAGATGCTTTGTTCAGAACCAAGCCGCGAACACGTGTTCTTGTGACAAAGTCGCTGTAGGTAGGGAGGTGATAATAATAATGATAATGATATTATTGATAATTTATTCACCTAAATGAGAAAAAACACAATGGGTAATTAACAAGTGTATACATAAATAACAAGCGAATAAAAAATAATATAACATAATATGCGCGGTAAGCAAAATGAACATTCTATCGATAAACAAAAAAAGTAATGTTTTTGTTATGTCATTTCGAACTATGGCAACAAGAAAATGTAAAGTGAAACGCACTAGTATGAAAATTTTTCACAAACGCACATTCGCATCAATGATCGATGCGATGATGAATGTAATGATATTTCAATTGAGAATTTAACTGATGATATGATCACATATACATAAATGCCTATGCCCCAACTTATCATATATCTAGATTCATTCCGCATCCCGATCTCTCAAAATATGAATCCACTACAATTCAAGAAGATCAAGTTTATCGACTTTATCGTTTCATATCGATGATACCAATAATATCGATAACAACGATAATAGCGATAATATCGATAATTTTGTTAGTGTGAATTTTTATCGACATCATCGAGAATTATCGATGAATTTGACAATCCCTAGACATAACACAGTTGAGTCATTTCGATACGATGAACTTGAATTAATTTATCTGCGCACAGATTTATTATCATGAAATTGACATAGGTATTTTCATCAGATCGGTCACTCTAACGGGTCACCGCTTGGGTATTCTCGTTCCAGACTTCTATATTTTGGATAGCCGTCGACAATGAGCGAAACTGACTAGAAACATGTCTCATAAACACTCATAATGCTCATAATTGAAATATTCTTGGTCGTTGGAACTCGTTGGAAAGTGTATTTCAAGCACTCGTTACGTTTCCGCACTTGTCGCTACACGGCTCGTACTGAATATCTTCTCGATGGCGTATTAGAAGTATCTAGGGAACGGAGCAGAATATATTTTTGAAATTTTGGGTACGGAAATGCGATGTCAAAATCTAGCTTTTGAAAATATTTTCACATGTGCAATGTTGCCAGATCTAGTGTTACTAAGAGCAACTTTTGAATTTCAAATGGAACACCCTATATATCATTAGATTCTCGAATTCTGAGACATTTGAATTGATTGTTGATTTTCGACGGCGAAAACTGCGACATTTTTCTTGCCAGTTACGACAGAAAGCTGAAATTTCTACAGCGGCTTCCCAACACACAGGTATCTGAATCTTATGAATTCACGTGCATATTGAATCAATATTATACAGGGTGTGAAAAAAGGTGCGTTAACCTCGGGTACAAATAAACTCCAAAAATTCGATTTTTTCAATAATTTCTATCATACATTACCTTCCGAATGATATAATATGTCCCTTCGCCTATCTTCAACAGTTTTTGAATTATAGGATTGAAAAGGTGAAGTTCGAGTAATGGGAATGGCATATTTATATACGAGAGGAAAGATTTAGAAACCATTCTCCATTCATGGTTTAACATGATAATACCAAGGGCATGCAAAAAATTGATGAAGATATTTTATGAGATATTTCGGAAGAAAAATAAAATTTGTTCAAATTTGATTGTAGTGGGCCACATGACTCAAATTTATCAGACACGAATGATGATTAACCTAACAATGACAATTTTATCCTGGTTTATATCGATATAACATTTGAAAAGAATCGACTTTTTCGATCTTATTCGTGCCCGAGTTTGACGCACCTTTTTTCATACCCCGTATAATAATAATTCAATATGCGCCAAACCTAATAAGATGACTATGTTTCAAGAAGCACTCGAGGAAGCAGCTGTGAAAATTGCAACATTCTGACAGTATTGATTCTTAGGTCAAAAACAGTGAAAGATAGCTATAGGACATGCTACAGCAAATATGCTCAGAATCTTCTTCAGAATCCGAAAATCTAATAAAATATAGGGTGTTCCATTCGAAATATCAAGGCTCCCATTTGCGTAGTCAAAATTTTAAAAATATATTTCTCATATATTTTTTTGATCTCGCCTTCCCCAATGCTAATGCTAGACCTTGTTTATACTGCCATGCCCGACCATGCTAATTGTGAAGGCAAAAGGCAAAGCAGTTCGCACGATGACTGAGTCATTTACCTACGGCAAAAAATACGCCACTTGAGCGTTGACTCTGGGCACCGACCTGTACCCGAATGCACCCGAGAGGTATGAGAGGAGCGGGGTAGGTAACGACTCAAGTGAGCCAGAGACCAGCAAAAACGATCTGCAAACTCTGTACCAACCAGTGTTGCCAAGGGTATAAAATAATTCACTGCAAAACAGTAGTTGTAAATAATTATTGACTTCCATCTTATTGACAATTGTTGCTCTATTGCTGAACCCCAGCATCAAATATTTTTAATAAAAATTGACTTTCGACAGTGTGGAGCAGTGTAATGAATTCCAAATCGTAAATGAACACCGAGACCTGTTGTAACTATAGTATGAAACCATTATCAATCGTGTGAGCTGGCTTAAGGAAGTCGTAATCGCATTAAACCTGTAGAAATGTGGAAATACCGTATTCCGAGATTCATTTTCTTCAGATAATAATCATTTAGGGGTTGATTTCTTGGTTGATTTTCACCTCAAACAGTTGTAATAAATGTGTAAGAGATTCATGCGTGTGAAATATGTCGATAGTGTGGGTATTTTTAAATATATGAAGGGTGTGGTGCAGCTTTAGCCTAAAGCTGCACCACCACCTCATTTTCGCGAAGCTACAAGTGTAATAGAATTCGAGGGGGTTGTAATAAATTGTAATTAATGTGTTATAAATTGTGAGAGTGATTTTTTGGAAGTGGGCATGTTTTCGGTTTTGACACTGAAAAGTGACAATTTAGTAGACGGAGGAATTCTGGTCACAAGGTGTTTTCATTAATTGATATCGAATTTTTCTATTTTCATATTCAATTTTCAGAAGTGGATGCCAAGTTCTATCTATATCAACTGAAAAAGAAGCAATATTGTTGTCTCCGTTCAGGAGAATGCAAGCAGACTCTTTGATTTTCCGTTTTTGGTTGTTGTCTTCTTTTCCTATGATCTTAATATCACCCCAATCGGCCATATGTTGTCCATTTTCAGTAAGGATATGTTCAGCTAATTTTGATTTGTCAGTATATCTTTTCTTCTTTATATTGTTCTTATGCTCTTTCATCCTTACTGATAGAGGCCTGCTGGTTTCACCGGTATAATATTTTCCACAAACACATGGTATACTGTAAATACAATTTTTCGATGATTGTTCTCCATTTTTCGGTTTTGTATGAGTCAAAATCGATCTCATTGTATTTTCTGTCTTGAACACTGTTTTCACTCGAAAATTGTCACCAACACTTTTAATTTCTCCAGATATTCCGGGAATGTATGGGATTACATTTGTCATCAGTGTTCATTGTCTTTGTGTTTGTTGTATATTCTGTCTGTTCTCAATTTGGTGTATTGTTTTATCAATGAAATGTTTCGGATAAGTGTTGAGTTGTAGAACATCTTTCATATGGTTCATTTCGGTATTGAAAATTTGGTGGTTCGATGATATGGATTTGGCTCTATCATGAAGTGATTTGATTATTGCTTTCTTTATACTTGTATGATGATTTCATTGAGAATTGAGGTATCTGTCGGTGTGTGTATTTTTACGATATACACTTGTTATCAAAATGTTATCTGATTCTTTAATGACACCTAAAAATGGTAATTGATTATTAGATTCGATTTCTGAAGTGAATTCGATTCTGGGTTCGATATTGTTTATATAATTTAGAAACTTATCTAGTTCCATACGGTTGGTTATGTGGCCAAATAATGAAAATATCATCCACATATCTCCACCAAGTCTTTAATTGTTTACTGAATTTTTTCATAATATTTTCTTCAAAATCTTCCATGAATATATTACTTAGAATAGGAGATGATGGTGAACCCATGGCCATACCAAAATTTTGTTGATAAAAATCATTATCTAATTGAAAGTAAGTTGTTTTGAAACATAGTTCCAAAAATTCTAAAATGTATTCTACACTCAGCTTAGTTCTTTTAATGAGTTTTCCATCATCTTCCAGTTTCTTTTTCACTATTTGTAAAGTTTTTTCTATAGGAACATTAGTAAATAAACTCACTACATCGAAACTTACTAAAATATCGTATGTATCGAGATGTATGTTATTTAGTTTCTCAAAGAAATGAGGAGTATTTCTAATGAAACTTTCACTATTTCCTGATAAAGTTTTTATTATATCTAAAAGAAATCGCGATAAATTTTGACAAGGAGATCCTATTGAACTCACGATTGGTCTTAATGGATTGTTTGGTTTATGTATTTTTGGAAGTCCATAAAAATGTGGGGGTTTGCTATGGTATCTGGATATATGTTTCCTATCTGTTAGTGTAAGTTTATTTTCGTGTTTTTTCATTATGTTTCGTATATTTCTCTCTATGTTTGCTGTTGGATCTCTATTCAGTTTTGTGTAATTGCCTTCATTTATAATTTGTATTCATTTTTCAGCTTTTCATGGGATTTTCTCTCCTCGTTTCTAGAAAATGAATTAGAAGTTACATTCTCTCCTCGTTTCTAAAAAATAGAGTAGAAGTTATTAAAAATCATTTCAATATATTTGTAGTAAGGACAGATTTTGTGATCTGCCCCAAAATGTCACTGCGCTTGAAATTAAACCTTTAGATACCTAAAAGAGAAATTCTCTATTGGTCAGTGACACCTTGTTCTTGAAAAATTTGGAAATACAAATATATCTAATAAGAATAAAACCTCTACTTTTCTTGGTGGACGTTTCGGGAACGAATCTGTCCCGTTCTCAACACAATTAAAATATTTTTCTCTTAGCAAAATTTTTCACTATGTTTTCGGTTTTGACACTGAAAAGTGACAATTTAGTAGACGGAGGAATTCTGGTTACGAGGTGTTTTCATTAATTGATATCGAATTTTCCATTTTCATATTCAATTTTCAGAAGTGGATGCCAAGTTCTATCTATATCAACTGAACAAGAAGCAATATTATTGTCTCCGTTCAGGAGAATGCAAGCAGACTCTTTGATTCTCCGTTTTTGGTTGTTGTCTTCTTTTCCTATGATCTTAATATTACCCCAATCGGCCATATGTTGTCCATTTTCAGTAAGGATATGTTCCTGAAACGTCCACCAAGATGAGTAGAGGTTTTATTCTTTTTAAATATATTTGTATCTCCAAATTTTTCAAAAACAAGGTGTCACTGACAAATAGAGAATTTCTCTTTTAGGTATCTAAAGGTTTAATTTCAAGCGCAGTGACATTTTGGGGCAGATCACAAAATCTGTCCTTACTACAAATATATTGAAATGATTTTTAATAACTTCTACTCTATTTTTTAGAAACGAGAAGAGAAAATCCCACGAAAAGCTCGAAGAACTTACAGACAGTACCCTTTATTTAGCTCTGCAGCTAATTAGTACATCGCAATATTCACTTATACGTATCACCATTACTTTAATCTTGATTAATTAAAAATGTTAGTTTCAATACTCATTTGAAAGAAGTTATGCTTTCTGTATCTTTAATATTTTGATCCAGTCTATTATAATTACTTATAGCTACCTTTTGAAAATATAGAGTTCTGAACTACAGCTGTCCTTACTCTTTGCAGTAGAAAATTCTGTCTTCCTCTCGTATTTTATTCATGTACTTCTTCAAATGTTTGCGAAATATTTTCTGAATTGTATTGGTGTTAGGCCTGTCTTGATTAAATGAATAAAAACAAATGCATTCAACTCTGACAAATCTTCAACGCTCATCCAATTTAACCTAGCCTAGCATAAACTCAGTGCTTTTACAGGTATCACAACCTGTCATTAATCTCATAGCTCTATTTTGTAATTTTGGCAACCTACCTCCTATCTCCTCGGTTTGTAATATATTAAATAGTACTGCAGTAATCGAAGTGTGGCAGTACTATAGTATTATACAGGGTGTTAACAAATAAGTGTCGCAACAGAAAACTGTAGATTCCTCATAAAAAAAAACATTTTGTTGCTTTTCGAAATTTTTCTCTGTCAAAAGAAAGGAAAATTTCAGGTTTTTGCTGTTATCTCAGGAACCGTTTGAGCTACGGATCTGAGCCTTTGTATACACTTCATCAATAATAATTATTACTTCAAAGACTCTCAATCAGTTTTCTTGGACATGTCAGTGGCGGAGAGTTCCACGCCTCGTAAGGGTTTAACCTCCCAAACTTTGTTGCCACTGGAGAAATTGTGATTTTCAAAGCACATTCTGAAGCGCCAATATCTTTCATACAAAAAAGGCCCTCTTGCTTCAATGCTCTATAGTGAACAATTTTCGAGAAAAATGGCTTCTTATGAATGAAAACATACAAAATTCTGGTATATTTTCTTTCTCGAATAATATTCAACTTGTAAGTGAAATACAAGTTATGATTAACAATAATCACAGCAACAATGAACTTGACTTGAAAGAAATTTCTTCAACTCCTCAACAATTTAAATATCACGATAGTTCCCAGCTAACCACACTTGTCTCAGTTCTATCGCAAGAGAGATCTGTTAAAGAACTTTGTTCCATCACAAAGTTCAGAAACATATGCAACTTGCATCTTTTTTTTTTATCTGTGGACAACACGAAAGGGAAACCTATGATGTTCGAGGAACATCGTGTTAGCCAGCGGTGGAATTTTGGGAAAGAAGGAAGGTGTTGGAATTTTTCTTGAATGTTTGGAGGTTGTAAGCATCAGGAGAGACTTCACTAGGCAAAGAATTCCACAACTTTGCCGTTCTATTGATGAATGATGCTTGGTATAGCGATGTTCGACAGGTCTCGAGCCTGACAGTGTAGGGGTGACCAGCTTGAGCTCGTCTGGTTTGTCTACTAGGAATCGCGCGTGGTGGCATAATAGATGATATTTCCGTTGAGCACCGACCGTGAAAGTACCTATAAAAAAGGCAAAGATCTCCGACCTTTCTACGATGATCTAGAGAGGTCAATGATTTGGTGAGTGTTGTGTCATCGACTAGGCGAATAGCTCTCTTCTGAATTGAATCTAAGAGCTTAAGCGTATGTTTGGGGGCTGAGCTCCAAACATGTGAACAGTACTCCAGGACAGGTCGAATTTGTGCTTTGTAGATCATAAGCAGTTGCTGGGATGTGAAGTATCTCTTCGCACGGAAAAGAAAACCGAGTTTATGTGAAGCAGTCTTCGCAATGGACCTCACATGATCGTCCTATGAGAGAACACTGTTGGTGGTGACACCCAGCATGGATATTGACGACCTCATAGGAACAGTGGTACCCGACATCATCAAATTGGGCATTGTGTGATCAGCATTCTTGGTGAACATACAAGCTTGAGTTTTAGTTGCATTGAACTGTACTAGATTCTCAGATCCCCATTTCAGAATTCTTGTCAGATCCTCATTTAAAGCATCAACCTGTCTTCGCCTTGCACCTCTGGCCTCATTGGATGATATAGGGGCTCTAGAGGAAAAGGCGGAATGAAGTGTACTTTCATCCGCACAGCTATGAACTGGGCTGGAGGTCACATTCAACAAATCATTGATGTGGAGCAAAAACAAAGTTGGTGCCAAGACAGAGCCTTGTGGAACACCAGCATTGATCGTCATTGTATCAGACGAGACCCCGTCTACCACCACGTAGAGTGATCTATCTGCAAGAAAACTCGATAGTAAAAGACACAGTTGGGGCGGCATACCATATGACGGAAATTTCGCTAGGAGACCTTGGTGCCAAACTCGGTCAAATGCTTTGGAGATATCCAAGGCTACAGCCAGAGACTCCCCATGTTTCTCTATTGACACCTGCCACTTATGTGTCACATAGGCAAGCAGATCTCCAGTTGACCTCTGGTGACGAAAGCCATATTGCCGGTCGTTCACGATTCTTGAGCTCTCTAGATATCGGATGAGCTCGATGTTGATTGCTTTTTCCATAACTTTAGAGATCACAGATAGTAGTGCAATCGGTCTATAGTTGTTAGGGAGGGTTTTCTTGCCCTTCTTTGGAATCGGTTGGACCCTACACGCAAAGAAAAAGCCCGTAAAATATACTAGAATAAGAGTTGATTTCACTGGTAAAAACAGTTGATATATGGACAGACATTCTTTCCAATGAACTTTACTATTCACTCTTTGTTGAATCATTCATGGTACTGGATACACGATATGATAGTAATTCTCATGACGAACAGAAGGCATTTAGTACCATTGGAATATCATCAATAATAACTATGAGGAATAGTAAATCGAACAAAGATATAACTGCACTTTTTCATCGCATTTAATAGTGCGCCTGATAACTATGCAGCAGTAATCTTCGCACTTTCATGCATTGAAACGCACTTCATATACTTTAGTCGAATTCACTATGAGAAGAAGTTATGATTGGATCCAAATTTTCATTATCAGGACTAGTGAACTCAGAGCAATATTGGAAAGTTCTTCCCAATGTGCTTGCATAGTATTTCATCATTATCGTGAGAATTGTAGCCACTTGTGTTTGTGTCAGTACTATTACTATTCTTGTTCTAGTGCAGTTTCCTGTACCTAATAGTAGTGTATTATGAGGTAGAATATTGTAACCTTTTTCCTTACCCCTTAAGAATGGTTATGGCTCCGACAGCTTTCATAGTCTTGGAGAGCTGGGTCGTGAATAAGGACTGTGTTGTATTTGTGTATAAGTTTACTTTTATCAGATTTTTATTTTGGGCACCACTTGACTTTAGAGTTAAGAAAAGAGAATGAGTTTCGTTAAAAGTCAAGAAAAGGAAACTTTTGACTGGGTGACAACATTCAACATGAATTACTACGAGGGGTTGATAAAGTCCACTAATTTTTCTTTCAATAGTCCAACAGGAGTGGGGGTGTGAGAAATACAAACGAATGAATTTTTATAATTTTTTTTTTTAATACTAAACTATTCAGAAATACCGATTTGAACAATCCCTACTATAGCTTCACAAGCTATAGGTATCACAATAAAGCGTACATTTAAGTATTGAGAAAATACTGAGGAGAATACATCCAAACGTAATAAAGAAAGGGAAATTACAGGTTTACTCCTATCAATTCTAGATTATCCTCGATTCAGAGAGGATATCACATGTAAATGAGAACTTCTTTCTCCAGGCCTTGGGACCCACCCAGTATACTGTGTGTTACGCAGGGTAGAGAAATATGGTGGATTTATGCAACATTCGCATAGCATTAGTGATAGTCGTAGTCGTAAGATTAAGCGTAACTAGAAATTAAAACATAGTACTTGAATATAAGTGTTTATACAACAATTATAGTTCTGATCATAAGCACAATCCTGAAGAAATGACCTTGAAAGTTGGTTAACTTGAACTTTTGTGATTATGCTTATGTCTAGATGGCATATGCGCATGCCCTCACAAGAATGTTCCCTTCCTCTCCCTGTCAAATCGGTTGTCACTTGAGATTTGAGATTTCAGAAACATAACCAAAAACCAAAGTTTATTTATTTGTTCATGTTGCATTGTTTCCCGTGAAAAAAATTATTCAGCCTCAAAGATGAGCTTGGAGGAAGGAACGTTAGTGGATTTAATAGAAAAATACCCCCAGTTATGGGACAAGAAAAACCACTTATTCAAAGATAAAATTGCTGTTGAAAATAGTTGGCAAACCATATCCAAAGTAATGGAATTACCTGGTAGGTAATCTCATTGAACTTCAAAGGTCTTATTATTGATTACCTATGTTTTTCTTTGAAGTGGATCAGTGTCAAGAAATATGGAAATCACTCAGAATAAAATATATTCGAGAACGGAGGATCATCCTTAAAATGCCTACAGGTTCTCAAAGCTATTTATGCAAATGGCCGTTATATGAGAGAATGGGTTTTTTAAATACTGTCATTGCCACCCGAAAGTAAGTATATTGTCTGCAGATATCCAGTTTATCATAAGATGAATCATTTACAGAACAAAAGGAAACATTCCTCGAAAATTTGCTTTTCCTCTTGACATGCCTTCTCAAGAATTGTGGCAAGACATACTTTCACAAGACACATCACAAGATATGGAAGAATCTCAGAGCCAGGATGGAGATGTGAATGCATATGAGGAAATCATTATTGAAAGGGAGAGTTCTGATTTTGAAAATATTCAAGATTTAGAAGCTGTAGAATCATTTAAACACCAAAACAATTCAACAATCACTTCTACACCATCAAAATCAAATAATTTGGATACCAAAATAGGTCATTTGAGAAAAGAGAGAAATGAGAGCCGGAAAAGAAACAATGATATTCCCTTAGATAAGTTAATACAAACATGCGCTGATATGGGAAAAAATCTGAACTCTCTTTTGGTATCGGACACATCAGATATAGCTAAAGAAGATTTTCATTTTGCAATGTCTTTGGCAGAGTCGCTGAAGGAATTTGATAAGAAAAAGAAGTTGGTCCTGAAGGCCAAAATAATGAATTGTGTAGCTGATGCTGCTGAAGATGACTGATATCTCATGTCTTATTTTATACTCACGTGTAGATGTTTCATTTTTCATTATTTATTGTTTGTTTTATGTTGGTACATTTGTTTTTATGAATAAGAAGTTTGTTTTACGTTTGAAACTTTTGTGATAGAGACTGACTTTCTTGTACTCACATGTAGATGTTTTATTTTTCATTATTTATTGTTTTTTTTTTGTAGTTTCATTTGTTGTTTTCATGAATAGAAACTGAAATTCATTCATGTTGACCTTTTATTCAAAAATATTCTACATAATAATCCTAGTATTGAAAAAGCAGATCAGCAGGACATTGGCAAAACATATATTTTGTATGTACAGTAATATCCACCCACTGTATGGAAAAAATATAAATTGTACCCATTAATGTCTTTCAGGAGGTGTACCACCTCTGTTCACATAATTTTCTTGCCATGGTAACCATCCTTCTGAAGAAACAAAGTAGTCAGCCAGCCTTTCCCTTTGCAGTTTGGCAGAATTAGTAGCATTATTGGAACCAACCTTATTTACAGACCTTAAATTACTTCCCTCTTCTCTCCACTTTCCAGGCTGTAATTCCCCATTTTTATCAATATAGTCCTCAAAGCCTGTTGGACAATATTTCTTTTGTGACAGGGGAATATCTTGTTCATTGTTCTGCAAAAAATTATGGAGCACCACAGTTGCTTGAACAATTTTTTCTGCAACCTCCACACTAGCAACAATTGGTCTGCGTAGTATACGCCAACGCTGACTCAGTATACCAAATGTATTTTCTATGGTTCTTCTTGCTCTGCTCACACGATAGTTGAAAATATTTTTTTTTTCACCCAAATTACTTCCTGGATATGGTCTAATAATATTTGTGTGGAGAGGAAATGCTGAATCGCCAATAATGAAATGATTGAGGACAAGATTAGTCCCAGGAAGATTCTTAGGGGGAGGAATATCCAATTCTCCATTTAACAAAGCACTTCCTAAACCACTTTCCTTGAACACAGCTGAATCATGGTTTGACCCTGCAGCTCCAATGTCAATCATTGTAAACCTGTAGTAGGCATCACAAGTAGCCATCAAAACAATGCTAAATGTTTTTTTATAATTAAAATAGACACTACCAGAATTGGATGGTGCCTGGATAACTATGTGTTTGCCATCCACTGCTCCTATACAATTTGGTAAATTCCACCTATTGTAGAATCCCAAAGAAACAGTCTCCCAGTTTCCTAATGTAGGAATTGGGAGCTGTGACTGGTGCAATGAGTCCCAAAGGACTTGAGTGGTTTCTTTAATTATTTTGTGAGCAGTTGTCAAGCCAATGCGATATCCCCATGCAATCTCCTGCATGGAGCAGCCCTCAGAGAGATAACTAAAAAGGAAAATGAAATATCAGTTTTCAATCAGAAATTCAAGAACCAATACATACTGAATTGTAATCATCAGACGCTGATCAGGAGAGATATGCTTTTTTTTTACATCTTTTTGCAAAGCTTTACCAACTATCTGATGTAAATAATCAAACTGTTTTCGAGTCATTCTGCAATATTTGAAAAATTGATCCTCATCCCATTCCAAATCATTCATCCCTTTAATTAACGTACTAAACAGCCCCTCTGTGTCCCGATTTCTATTCATTGGTCGTACACCAAATCGCCTAGCTCTTCTACGTTTGGTTTTCATAATGGTACAAATAGAAGTAACCATTGTTAATAATAGAAAAGAACCCCCTATTGCCATTGCCACTTTCCTCTCCACTTTCATCTTATTAAGAATCAAAAACAAAGTATAGAATAGGTATATACAATATAGAAACTCTCAGATGAAAGAACGTTGAAGTTAGAGATTAGGCACATTGACTTATGACATTTCTATGATTATTAAATCCTAAATCCATCATGGGTAAATACCTCATATTCTTAAAACTATGCTTAGCACAAACACTATGCTTAGAATTAAGACTATGCTTGTGCGAATGTTGCATAAATCCGCCAATACTCTTATCAAATGTGTGAAGAAGTGTGTGATAATAAGCGAATGATATTTGGACTTAAATTGGTGAAACCATTGATGTTATGAAAAATTATCCATAGCAAAATATCTTATAATTAAATGATGGCTTATCTGTGATTCCGGAATTGTCCAAGGTCCAAAGGGTAGCTTCTGAGCTCAGGTAGATACCATCCCCTGACAGGTAGGACACCAGGTGATAGTCTGCAGCCCCTGCAGATGGATGCAGAATATCGGCGATATCCCTTGACTCCAAGCACACAGGAGTTAACCAAAAACTGATGGGGTCTTTCCCCACAATACCAATTGAAATATGCAGCGTAGGCTACTCATCGAAAAGAAACATGCCTAACTCAGGCTCAACCACAAAAAAAATTTTGCCTAAACTAGGCCTAGCCAAACAACCCTGAAAATACACATAATTAATTATCCCTTGAGGGTAAAACAAGACATGAAACTTACCTCACCCTGGAGGGTTGTCTCAAATAAAAAGAAGGGCTTCTGCCATAATGCTCAACATATACCCATAACGATCCAGATAGGAGTTCCGAGAAACGGCGTGCATGTCGATCCCTTGGGCGGCTTCTGCAATGGCGCCTGACTCTAACTGATGCTAATCTTTATCACCGCAAGAACCCAGGCACATAGTCTGATGATTCTCACAAATCCAGGCGATACACCAACTCAACGGCCATGGCGCAGCTCGATATCTGATCACATCAGCCACCTCAGGAGTCGATCTCCTTGAACATCGCCATTTCCTCGATCCTCCTCGCCAAACCCCCCGTGACCCCCCGAGGACTCTCCATCGGTAATGCAGGATACAGAAAAGGGAACTACAACGTGAGATGCAGCGCCCTTCAGGAACCAAGGTTTTCCCCAGGAAGTTAGGAAAACACTTGAAGGCGAAACAGGAGAACGATGGACCCGACAATCCAGGACGAAATGAATGACTCAACAGGTGAGTGAAAACCATTCCCAATCCAACATGAAACAACTGATTTTCAAGCTTTTCTCTCAATAACTTTCTTTTCAGGTTTCATCCCTCTATGCAAGAATAATGGAAATAGCATTCATCAACATTGACGTATAGGCATTAATAAAATGGTAATCTGTAATCATCGTTTTATTTAAGATTTCTTATCAATTAATGCAGATTCACACTAGCCGCCACCTACTAACGAAAAACGCAACTGTGAAAACTAGTGCCCATACAATTTGTAAATTACAGAACCAACTGATCGTGCTACTAGGAACCAAAATTATATCTAGGCGACTGTATTGCACGTTTCTAGAACCCCGCTCACAGGTTGCGCACCCGTCCATACAGGTTGTATACCGGATGGGATTCCGAAACGCTACAATATTCATATATTCGGTAGAGTTAGCAGTATCCTAAGAGAACCGAACCACTTAGTATATATTTCCATTAGTTCAATCTCATGAAATTAGGTGTATGGGATTGATGAAGATAAGATGAAACTCCGTACTTTTCTGAAAACATGATATTTATTCGAATGGAAAACATGAAACATATTGGAACAAGGAAACAAAACATATGTATGTTTGTAGGAACATTATATATCTATACGTGAAATAAAATGATACAAACTAATAGAAAGAAAATAATGAAAATAAAACAAGCATTTAGTCTTCTGAAATGAACAAACTATTATTTTGTAAAATTAATTATTCGAGTCCTGTTGCAATGACTTGACAGAGATAAATTCACCATCACCATTCGAATGTGTGTGGCTGAATTTCCCGCCCTTTTGTACCATTGGTATAAATAAAGACATATTATTATTATTATCATTATTATTATTATTATTATTATTATTATTATTATTAAAAATGGTACAAATGTCATATAATGTCTGTTGCAAAAATGTCCATACCATTTCACTTTCCGCAGGATATTTGGCATTGAAGGCATGAAAACTCTTAAAGCATAAATCGATCGCCTTCGAAGGTGACTTCATTTCCCACAGTTTATCATGCACATTGACGAATGACTTCTCTATGTTGAAAATATTTTGACCCACTAGAATAGGTATCGGCTGCATTGTCAGTTTGAGCTGACTGTATTTGTTCTTCTTATGAACCAATTGGGTTGTATGTCCGAAATGGTCTGGAAAAAACAAGATAGGTCAGATAGATAGAAAGTCAGTTACTGGAAACATGGTCTTCATAAGATTTCCCATTCCTATTTCCACCCTTGTTGAGACAAATATGAAAGAAGTATTGTAAAGTCGATTATAGAAACTGAATACATCAGCTGAAAAATTGAAGAAATTCAGGGTTCAGGATGACGATCAGTATGTAAAAAGTGTGGAAGTATTTTAATGTCTATTATAGAATCTGAGTTCATTCATTGCAAATTTGAAGTAATTGAGGGTAACTATCAGTTTATACAAAGTGTTTAATGAAATGGTTCACCTTCACTAGGAGCAAAAATCCTTCCTGAGCTTCTAATTGGACGGTCTCCATGATGAATTTTTGATCTTTTTTGAAGGAAAATGGTAATAGCCATGATGCTGCAATACTACCATCTAGTTGGTCTGTACTTCTACTTCTCATCATTATTTCTGGAAGCTTTCTCTTTTTCAATGGCCAGTTCAGAAAAAAATGATCAAATCTTCCAATGTGAATATTATCGAAATCATATTGAATCTGAAATAGTTATTCATATGGTATTCAATAATCCGAAGTTCATGATGTTTGGGTACTCACCAAATATAGCCCATATTATGTTCGAAACCAGGAAATGTCTTCAATATCCCTTCGATACTATAATCCTTGGTTACCATAGCCCTACCTTTGAATTTTTTTCTCTATTTTTGTGTTACCATTATCCATGGGTCCAAGGAGTTCTTCAGCCAGGCAATATCGTCTTCTTCGCTAGCTGATAGTATATGTGTTTCTACAATAGCAAATTCCAGAGAGTGATTCCTAGTACATATTTTATATATGAGAGATCATTTATAAATGCATCTCAACTTGCTTCGTTATCCAGAAGCTAACAGTGAAATGATTATGAATTATATTTTTTCATATGAATAAGTCAAAAAGGAAAAATGATCTCTGGAAGGTAAATTTAAAAGCGCAGTGACACTTTGGGGCAGTCTGAAAAAACTGTCCTCACTACAAATATATCAAAATATTTATTATAACTTCTATTATTATTTTTAGAAACGAGGAGAGAAAATCCCAAAAAATCAACTACCTCATCGATTAACCTACAGTTTTCAACACATGTTTCGCAAAGTAGCTTCGTGAAAATTCTCAATTTCCTCTTTTTTCTTCCTGACTGGTCCCAGTTTCATGAGTTTTCTTCTTTTATCGCAATAGTGGTCACCAATTTTTTCTTATTTATTGTTCTTGCTGGTATGTAATAAATTTCACGACTCTCAAAAGGAAAAGTATTCATTATTTCCTCTCTCATCTCAAGAAGTTCTTCCTTGGAGATTCTGATGATCAACTACAATGTCATCCAGTACAGCATCTGACAATTGTTCAAATTTGTGAACTCCGTTCTCTCTGAAAATCATTATCCTAATGATAATTTTTATGAATCACGAGTTTCGTGTAGGATAATTCTATACAGATCTCATATAAAATCTCCGATATTTCTGCTTCGATGGATGTAGGAAGATATTAGCATAGAGTTTTCAAATCACTAGTTTTTAATTTTCATTTTTTGAAATCGGGATGAAAAATAATTGAGAGCGAGTTCACAGTTCGTGGCCTTTTTCATAAGACGGCCACGATGAAAAAGATTTTTTTTATGATTATTCAATAAACGCACTGTATATAGATATGAAGGTAGAAGTCACTAATAACATTAGAAAATAATATTGCTTGAATACATAGGTACCTACTGAAGAATAGTAAATTACACATTTTATATCTCGGTCGCGTAGTTTTGTACGTATATGGGTACGAATTTGCACTCGGAAGAATAGTAAATTTTACCTCCTGGTCACAGTACAGTATAGATCGATAATATGTGGTGCCTCAAAACGTTGAAGGATATTTGAGAACCATTCTGAATATAAAATGATATCAATTTGCCGATGTTAGCAAAATAGATTACTATAAAGTGAAATGTGCTTACTGGAAGGAGATGTTCAATTCCATCAAGTTCTAGAGATTTCCAGAGACTAATTTCTTCGCCTTCAGACATTTTTCTGAATAAGTAGCTATATCAACAGACCTTCCGTAGCAAAAGCTATGTGTGAACTAATAAAAGTATGGAACGGGTAGAGTGGAAGTTGTATGGTTCGGGGGTTGTCGGCGGACAACAGGTTCAGGGGACAGGTTCAACATGTCGATCCATACGTGACTTCCTCAATTATTGTTATTATCACATTCAAACTCAATCCAACGTCAGCCGTGCCGTAGTCGTAACTATCGTTGAAACAATTGCCAACAACAAATATCTCCTTCATCGTCTAGTATAGGTAAATCAATTGGAACTGTATCTTCCGTAGTCTTTTCAATATCAATTGGTGGTTCTGTATACTTATTTCCGAGATAATTCCCTTCTATATTTTCAATAATAAATCTAGGAAAATGTTTACCCACAGCATGTCTCCTGAATGAATTGTAGCATCTAAATTTTCTGTGACAATTGTCTTCAACACATTCATACACTGAATCACTCTTCAATTTATGTGATATTCTCAAATGTTCTATGAGTGCTTTGAATAAAGAGAGTATCACTGAGCAACAGAAACATCGCATTTTCACTGGCACTGACAATGATGATTTTGATGCACCTATTTTTGTGAAATATTGACTTCGTGACACCACATACAACGAGTACAGCCAACGAATAACTAGAGTGAAACCATTTTGAGAAAAATCAACTGCATTTTTGTTCATTCGATTATGTGGTCATAGTATTTTTCAATGAACTACATAATATCGATAACAAACCGAATAGTTTATAAGACTGTATCAAAAGACTGAAATTGTAATGTTCGTTATGAGTTAATAATTACTTTGCAAATCTTGTATTCGAAAGATGTCGACAAATGACGAATTTGATATAGTTATTAAATTTCATTCGGAAACGTACACTTCAACATCTCCTACGATCAACTTCACTGCAATGATAGTGAATAATTCTGAATACATTTAAAGAACCATTGATAGTGAATTTCATTCTTCTTCCGAATGGATTATACCAGAGCTCATAAGTATTATTCACGATACGGTATAGTGAATAGAACAGTTGCGATCACTCAATAATATAAATTAATGATGATTACTCGGAGATATACTAGTTTTCACTATCACTGAAATGTAATTTCCAGACTAGTATAATTCACCAATTGAAGGTAATTGTGTTGGCAGTTGGAATAACTATGATTTCGAATACGATGTAGCAGAAATATTTCACTACCCGGAATCGTGATTCGTTAGATGAATATTTTTTAGCGTGTAGCTTTCTTCCAGTTAGAAGGAAATACGCCGAGTTTGTACGAAAGGGTGAACAACCTGCAAAGAACTAGTGTTAGTTCTGGGGCACATTTCTTGAGAACAATAGGCGGTATTCCGTCAGGCCCCATAGCCTTCTTGACGTTGAGGCTAAGCAGAATGTGTCTGATTGTGCGTTGCCGGAAGACAATTTCTGGCATACGGTTATCGATGGTAGCGATTTTGGCCTCGTGGATCCAAGGTAGAATTGTCTGCGAACATTTTGGCGAAGGTGTTGGCTTTTTCATGAGGTGTTATAGCCAATGTATTATCTTCCTTTGTGAGGGGAGGAAATGAGCTAGAAGTGAAATTTCTCCCGATTGCCTTGGCAAACGTCCAAAATGAACGGGAACCATTTGGACACTCTATGAGCTTCGATCTTATTTTCGTGTTGTATGCCTCTTTAGACTCATCTATCGTTCGATTGCATGTATTCCTAGCTTCAACATATTCAGCTCTAGTTTGAGGGCTTGGGTTTCTGCGCCAACGACGGTATGCTGCTTGCTTCAGTGCGACAACTCTAGAACAGGTTCTATTGAACCATGGTTCACCAGTGGTTCGTGATTTGGTGCTATGTGGTATGTAAGTTTCCATTCCCAGCATGATGATTTCCGAGATCTCTTCAGCACATTGCGTAGGATCTCCCGATTCAAAACACATTCTCCTCCAAGGAAACTCAGAAAAAAACATGCGAAGGCCATCCCAGTCGGCTGAATTGTAATGCCAAACAGTGCGTGGGGGTGTTGGACTGGTTCGCGGAGTGATGTAAGGACATATCGTGGAGATGAGTGTGTGGTCTGAGTTTCCTAGTGGTGCATGGACTTTCACTTCATACGGTTCCGGATTGTTAGTGAGGAACAGGTCGAGCGTATTGGCATAATAATTGCTGATATCAGGGATCCGAGTGGGTTCGTTTATCAGTTGCTCAAGACCATAGGTGATAGCGAAAGCCTCAGCCAGACGTCCTGCGTCTGTTTTGTTCGAGAATTTGAGCCAGGTGGAGTTGTGGACATTGAAATCCTCCATGATGATGATTTCAGCTGCTGGGTGATTCTGTTGGATGAAATCAAGTTTCAGAGAAAGGAATTCGAAGAGGTCACCAGGAGTTGGTTCGTTTGGTGATAGATTAAGGCAGCAGATGAACTTTGTCTGTTTGTGGTTATCGATCTTGAGCCACATTACATCGAATTCTTTCGGTTCTAGTTCCTCCTCACGATGGCATGAGAGATCATTTCTGGAAAAGAGACATAAACCTCCTCTGAATCTGAAACGGGTATGCAGCTCATATCCAGGGCAGAGCATATAGGTCGTATTAGTTGATGAGTTGACCTGCGTCTCAGTTAAAGCCAGTATATCTGGTTTCTCAGCCTGTAGATGGTAATGAACATCGTTTATATTTTTGTTCAGACCTCGGATGTTACAAAGGTCTATTTTTAAATTCAGATGTTTCGATGGTGAACCCCCTCGAGCACCTCTCGCCCGGAAATCCGAATGGAGAGGTATTTTACTTCCGTAGTGTTTTACCCTAGGAGAATTCATCATCTAGATTCTTCTTCAGCTGAAATGGGCGGTTTGGGTTGGGAAGAAGGAGATAGGGTATGGGGATATGACCGGAAGCATCGACCAAATACTGAAACATGGGAGTTACCCATTTCACAGCACCTCTGTCGATGTGGTGGTGTCGCACCGGGCGATGATGGGAACCATCATCTTCCACCTATGGGTATCCATTTAGTCGCCTCTTACGACAGGCAGGATTTACCATGGGGAAATTCTTGATCCGTCCCCATACGGATATCTTGCTACATAACAGTGTTCCATCACACGTTTTATCAAAGTGATTGAATTGAGGCATCTTAGGTGTCACCACAAAAAGGTAAAATAAGGAACTTTGCTTCATCACGTTTTGAAACATATACAACTTTGATCTAAAATGCAACTCCTGCCCGTTACAGAACTGTATCTCATAGCAGGTTTTATCACCGAGGCCAAATTGTCTCATCCCCAGACTTCATCTAAAGAGAGAATTTCGTTCTAACAAAGTTTCAACACAAGTCACACGAATTATTCATTGAAGAATTCAATTTCATCGCAAGTTTCCAAAAGGTAAATAGTAGTAAACAGTTTTTGAAGTGGAAAACTGATGAAATGTAATGAGATAATTCAACTTCAGTAGAGAATAGGGTGGAATAGGTAGTGTGAGTGAAATTAAATTGAATGAGATTATGAAAATTATTGTGCGAGTCGATAGGTGAGATAGCGTGTTACGGCATCTCATCTTGTGATTTTCCGACCACAACGGCCGCTCATTCGTTCATCTACAGGATAGTTCGTGAAGTAATTTGTTATTAACCATTGTTGTGCATGTGAGAAGTCTGAGATAAGTCTGTGATTTCATTTGAGGCGGACATTCATCGAAGCTATATCTTCGACTGCGGCATTCCTTTGATGAAACATAGAGCATTTGAGATGCAACAGTGATAGAACTGCTGAGTCAAATGTGATAAAACATGTGATGAGTTTGAAGTAAATCTGTGATATCATTTGGGGCGGATTCATCTACTGTATATCTCCGATTGGAGCATCTCTGTGATAAAACATGGAACATTTCAAATGCATCAGTGATAAAGTGATAAGGAAGTACCCATAGTTGTTGAATTTGTGAGTAATAAACTGAAAAATAACATAATAACTAATGCAGAAAAACTGAAAGTAACTGGAATTTACATATCTGCATACTATACTATAAAAACCAAGATTACAAAAAGAGGAAATTGCTAATAAGCCAACAAAAATTAGCAGGAGAGATAGGTGATACAGCATATACAGGGTGTCCTTAAAAGGTCTTTACAAAAAGCTACCACATATTCTTCAGACCAAAACAATTCGATACAAGCAAACTTACCTCAGTAAAAAGTTGCTTAGTTTGGGCGCTAGACGGCTCTGAAGTTGAAATTTTCAAATCGATTTTGCTTCATAACTTTTGAACGGCTCATGAGATTTTTTTCAAATTTGGTACGTTGGCATAGACTCATCGGGCAATGAAACTCATATCATAATCATAATGAATATCATTCCATGGGCGTAGAACTTGATTTTTTCAGTAAATAAACATCTAAAACTCCTACGCCAATGGAAAAAATTAGTTTCAATATGAAATCTAAATTATTCAACTCATTCACTACAAAAAAGGTACTGTTGACAAAAGTCGATTCCTCTCATGGTTTCGACAAAATTTTAATTTTAGTGATTTAGAGCATAATTAATAATAAAACGATTAACAGATATTTCATAAAAATTGTTCAAAATGTTCACCATTTTCACGTATACAAAGATTTATACGACGCAAAAAGTTGAAATGTACTCTTTGCATAACTTCTTCATCGCCTGTAAGATTATTCGTCGCCTGTTGGATACGTTGCCATGATTGTTCTACAGTATTCACAGGGGTCTTGTAAACAGTAGACTTGAGATAACCCCATACAAAATAATCCATCGGTGTTAAGTCTGGAGAACGTGGTGGCCAATTCACGGGTGCATCATTACCTCTACCTATCCATCTGTCTGGGTACTGTTGGTTTGAAAAATTCCTAACATCCACCGAAAAATGTGGTGGAGCTCCATCGTGCATAAACCACATATCTACCCGATGTTGGAGTGGTAAATCTTCCAACAAATTTGGCAACGTATTTCGTAGATGTTGTAAATACATGTCTCCTGTTAATCTTTGTGGAAGTATGACAGGACCAATTATAAAATTTCCTATTATTCCAGCCCAAACGTTGATTTTGAATTCGTGTTGAAAATGGTTTATTTTAATGGAATGAGGATTTTCAATTGCATAAACGTGTTCATTATGAAAATTAGTTATTCCTCTTCTCGTGAAACAGGCTTCATCAGTGAACAAAATATTCTTTCCAAAGTTCAGATTCATTTCTCTTTGCAAATTAATGAACCTACAAAACAGACGACTTTGTGAATCATGGATTAATAAATCTTGAACTGGCGTCTTGTGGTATGGGTATAATAATTGTTCTCTTAGTACTTCATGAACGGCATTCCTAGAAACTTCTAGTTCATTACTTATCCGTCTAGTACTCAATTCTGGATTTTCTTCAATACGGTCTAAAATTTCTACTTCGACTTCGGGAATCCTTACATAACGCTGTCTTCCATAATCACCAGTTCTAGGAGCAAAATGACCGGTCTCCCGAAGACGTCTCTCAACTGCAGCAAAGGTTGGGTGGCTTGGTACGCGACGATTTGGAAACCTTGCCGAATACACCCTCACACTCTCTCGACCATTTCCTTGACAATATCCGAATACCAATATTATATCGGTGTATTCTTCATTGGTGTATTGTACGGCCATGATAAATCAGAAAAGTCCGATATCAACAATCAACGTCAATAAAACTCGACAAATCAACACAGATGAAACTATGGAAACCAAGAATGTGAATATCACTGTTTTCGAGCAGATAATAATAGTCTTCAGAAAAAAAAAAACAGTGCTACTTATTTTCAATAGAAATAACCTATGCAAAAAGTACATCTCAACTTTTTGCGTCGTATAAATCTTTGTATACGTGAAAATGGTGAACATTTTGAACAATTTTTATGAAATATCTGTTAATCGTTTTATTATTAATTATGCTCTAAATCACTGAAATTAAAATTTTGTCGAAACCATGAGAGGAATCGACTTTTGTCAAGAGTACCTTTTTTGTAGTGAATGAGTTGAATAATTTAGATTTCATATTGAAACTAATTTTTTTCCATTGGCGTAGGAGTTTTAGATGTTTATTTACTGAAAAAATCAAGTTCTACGCCCATGGAATGATATTCATTATGATTATGATATGAGTTTCATTGCCCGATGAGTCTATGCCAACGTACCAAATTTGAAAAAAATCTCATGAGCCGTTCAAAAGTTATGAAGCAAAATCGATTTGAAAATTTCAACTTCAGAGCCGTCTAGCGCCCAAACTAAGCAACTTTTTACTGAGGTAAGTTTGCTTGTATCGAATTGTTTTGGTCTGAAGAATATGTGGTAGCTTTTTGTAAAGACCTTTTAAGGACACCCTGTATAAAAGGCGTCAAGTTAGTAGTTAATGTAGTCTCATGGACTTATGAGGATATATCGGAGAATTCACTAGGCAACCAAAGAGCACTATCGTCTTTCGTAAGTGGGGGTAAGAAAAAGGGCCCTGAAGAAGTTTTGCAGAAGATGTCAACTCGAGCTGCATCAAGGAGTGGAAAGAAATAATCCATCTTATGCTGATTGTTATATTATAATATTCATTAGAACTCTTATATATTAACATTGTCTATAACTTTTGTTTCTGCGTGTGAGCACCCGGCCTAATATAGTGTGCTGAAGTGAAAATGTCTACTACTAAACTGGCACATTTGAATGCTCGCTCTCTGTTCACTGTTTTTTTGGAACTGAAAAACATGATTCTTGATCACGACTTCGATATTGCTGGGATTACAGAAACTTGGTTGTCCGATGATATGCCCACAGATTCTGTGAGTATAACTGATTATAATTTCCTCAGGTATGATCGCAATGGTCGAGGGGGGGGCGTTGGTGTATATATTCGAAATGGTATAAGTCACTCGGTCATAGATGTAGATACTGATTTTGGATTGAATTCTGAGCAACTTTGGCTGAAATTACATTTGAAAATAAAATTATAGCCCTTGGAGTAGTCTATATTGCATCTGCTTCGAATACTTCACATGTTATTGATCAAATTGATTCTATAATCTCCATTGTATTACCAACCGTTGATGAAGTAATTGTTATGGGCGATATGAATGTTAATTTCTTCAACGCTGATATTCCTTTAAGTCGTTGCTTTGGGGCATACGGCTATAGCCAGCTGATCAATGAAGCAACACGAATTACACAGCAATCTAGTTCACTTCTAGATCCAATTTTTATAACTAACCGTCATATAGTTGTCAATTGTGAGGTGATTAATTTCGATCTCATATCAGATCACCAGCTTGTGTTTCTTGAGATTGAATGTGAAAAAGGAGAAAATCCACCTAAGTACATAACCTTTCGAGATTATAAAAATTTTGATTATGAGCAATTCAATAGTGACTTACAAAGCATTGATTGGATGGATGTTGTTAGAGATCATGAAATTGACTGGAAAGTCCATATTCTCACTACTAATTTACTTGAGTTATTTAATATTCATGGTCGACTATGAAGGGTCAGGGTCACCAAACCTAAAGCACCATGGATTAACGATAATTTGAAGTGAATATTCAAAGAAAGAGATTTAGCTCTGAAAAAAATGTAACAAATTGAAATGAAGCAGATTTTTTTAATTATAAAACTTGGAGAAACTTCGCCCTGAACGCTCTAAGCAATGAAAAGAGAGTTTATATTGACTTTATGTCCAAAAATACTTCAAATTCTAATAGAGATACATGGCAAGCCTTAACAAATCTGAATGTAAAGTTCAAGAAAAAATCCTCAATTCCCATTAATCTGGGTAACCCAAATGTGATAAATGATCATTTTCTGAAGAATAATACCCCTGATGATGTGATTTGTGCTGATACTTCCTTTTATTTTGGAAACAACCTCTTTGATCCCAATCTTGATTCGCGTGATCAAAAGCATCCTAAGAAAAGTGTTAGGTAGAGCCTGCCTTTCATATGAAGAACTCACTCCGGTAATATGCGATATTGAATCCATTGTTAATTCGAGACCACTTACATATATCTCTGAAGATAAATCAGATTTATTAACGTTGACTCCTGCCATGTTCCTTCAAGATATAAAAGAATTTGGTGTTCCAGATCTTGATATGATAGAAGCAGAAGAAGAAGAAGAAGAGGAGATACAAATACAGGAGTAAAGTTAGATATGATCTTCGAAGACGTTTCCGCGCTGAATATCTTGGGCAATTAGTTTTACGGAAGAAGAGACCCGGAAAGGTAATAAACTTGAAGGTCAATGATGTAGTTGTCGTAGAAAATGACTGCGCTAGAAGAATTGATTGGCCTTTAGCGAAAATAGTTGAAGTGTTTCCTGGAAAAGATGGAGAGATTAGAGTGGTGCGTCTGAGAACTTCTTCAGGTTATATTTTGAGGCCCGTACAACGATTGTTTCCCTTGGAAATGGATTCTGAAAATGAAGATACCAATCACCTGATTTCAACGCATAATAATAATAGTTTTTCACCACAGAACAAAGTCGATCAAATAATAACAAGATATGGACGGAAGAGCAAACCTCCGTCAAGATATAGTCCTGAAACTGATTGATTCATACTCTTCCGAGGTAATGACTCGTGGTGGGAGGGATGTTGAGAATTGAAGAACTCAAAGAAGCTGCTGACAATCTTCATTTTCATTTAGTTTATTTGTTAAGTTGTCAAGACTCTGTATAAACAGTGTAGAGAGAATCGGACAGTTAATGTCAAATTATATTATTGAGATTGTCTATCAAAAAGTAAAGTGTTTTTCATATTTATTGATACTTCTGGAGCAAGTCTGCTTTGAAGTATTATATATACCAGGTCGGTAGTATAATACCAACAACAATCATAACAATAAATATTAAATATTCAACATTCTCCCCATCGTTGAAACATCAGTCTTCACCAATATTAGGTTGAATATCAAGCCTGCAAACTTTGGTAACAGGCCGACGATACACACCATGTGCTGTTCGCACTTCTATGACTCTAACAATGCCATCTTTCCCGGGGAAAACAGCCTACTTTTCCCAATGGCCATTTATTTCTAGGAAAATTTGGCTCAACAATAACAACCATGTCGCCAATCTCTACAGGTATTGAATTATTGGTCCATTTTCTTCTTTTCGTCAAGGTTGGTAAATATTCTTTCACCCATCTTGACCAAAAATAGTCTGAGAGTCGTTGGGCCTTCTTCCAAAGTTTCCTTGTATGAATTTCTTCAAATTTAGTCGGTAGTGGATCTCGTTTCAATCCGAGCAACAAATGATTCGGCGTTGAACACTCTTCATCGCTGGGATCTAGAGAAACATGGGTGATTGGTCGATTGTACACGATATTTTCCGCTTCTGCGAAAACTGTTAGTAGGACTTCATCTTTCGGATTTTCTTGTTTAAGGATATTCTGAAGTATTCTCTTCACTGATCCTATCAGTCGTTCCCAACAGCCGCCCATATTTGGGGAAACGGGTGCTATAAAATGCCACTCTATCAGTTTCTCCGACAGCTTCTTTGTCATTTCGTCATTATTAATATTTTTCCAAAATGCTTTAAGTTCTTCGGAAGCTCCACGAAAATTCGTTCCATTATCGGAATAGAGACATTTTATCTGACCTCTTCTTGCCATCATTCTTTGAACAGCCATTATTGTACTGTCTGCAGAGAGCGAGTGCACTATTTCGAGGTGAATTGCTCTGATCGCCATGCATGTAAACAAAACTCCCCATCGTTTCTCTTTATGTCTTCCAACTGTTACATATAATGGACCAAATGCATCAAATCCACAAAAGGTGAAAGGAGGTATATTCGAGGTGAGTCGACATAAAGGCAGTTGTCCCATCAGAGGAGGTTCGGATTTTGCGTTCCTAATCTTGCAGATCTGGCAGGACTTGAAGGCGGTTTTTACAGCGGATCTTCCTTTCAAAACCCAAAATCGCTGGCGTAAGTTGTTGAGTACTGCCTCTACACCTTGATGGTAATTCTTTTCGTGATAAAATAGAATCATTAATTTCGTGTAGCGACTTTTCGGATCCATAATGATTGGTGATTTCATAGCAACGTCAACATTCTCACTGAGATTTAGTCTACCGTTCATTCGAATCAAATTGTTTTCATCAAGGAGTGGTGATAGTTGTGAGATTCGTGAGGATATATCTACTTTTTTCTCAAGTGTCAATTGTATCAGTTCATCTGAAAAGCTCTCTCGTTGGCTAGCTTTAATGCAATACAACACAGCCGCTTCATATTCCTGACATGTTAGTTCACTTGGATGAAATACTATTTCCTTTCTTATCTTACGCAGTAGCTGGAACTGATATCTGAATATTCATGCTGCAGCTCGTACAAATCTCGAAAATCTTCGATATCAGGAATAATGTATATTTTCTTTGTGGTCAAACCAAAAAATGTTGTATTTGCCTTTCTTTCTACGTTATCATCTGGATGAAATTTCAAAATATCTCTGTTTCTATGTTTCGGCCAAAAATCTTCGGTTCGTCTCAGAAAGGTCTGTTAAACCAAGTCAAATTATTTTTGAAGTCAATTGACTTCACAAATCTTGTACACATATCAGCACATAATTCCATTGATAAGATTTTGTTTGTTCTTGTATTTCACCGACTCGGTGTGATACAAATTGTTTATAACTTCTACCATCTCCTCTGATCCAATGTAATACGGTTTTCGAGTCTGACCATAAGTAACTTCTCTGAATATCCAGTGATAACTCTTTTTTGATAGTAGTGAGTAATCTGCTTGCCATAATCGCTGCTTGCAACTCCAGTCGAGGTATTGAGAGTGGTTTAAGTGGGCACACTCTGGCTCTGGAGGAAATCAGAACCACTTGTATTTCATGCTCAAAAGTGAATATGCTGCACAAGCAAATGCTTCCTCGCTGGCATCGCAGAAAACGTGTATTTCTAAGGATTTAGCTTCCGACAATGATTGTGAATAACATCTTGGAATTTCTATGTTTGGGATTTGTTTCAAGTCTTCAAGCCATAAAAGCCATGTTTGGAAAATACTCGTCGGTATATAATCGTCCCAGCTAATCCCAGTTCTGCAAATCTGCTGTAGGATCATTCTTCCCCGAACCACAAGATTAGTTAGGAAGCCAAGAGGATCAAAAACTGACATCACAAGTCTGAGAACTTCTCTTTCTGTTGGCGTCTTCAGCCCTGTTATTATGTCATCAGAAACTTTATGGAATTCAAGCGATGAAAGTGTCTGAGGTTACGTTCCACCAAATGCCCAATACACGATTAGCTACAGATCTATTGAGATTCCTTTCATCTGTCCTCAAGTCAGCAAACTGATCAACAACTTTCTTAGAGTTAGACGTCCAGCCAACTACCTCGAATCCCCCCTCTCGATGAAGTCTCCTGATTTCATCCACTTTCTTGACTGCATCTTCTTCATTTATATGAGAATCCAAGAAATCATCAACATAGAAATTTTTTTCTACAGGGTGAGTCAAAAATGTGTACCGAGCTTTCTGGGGCTGATAGAACATTGAAAAATAAGTGTAGTTTGATGATTAAACTCATGGCGCAAAATGCATATTAAGGGAGATATATCCTTCCAAAGTTGATAAAATCAAAATAATTTCTCCGCATAACTTCTGAACGATAAAAGCCACCCGATTGAAATTTTGTGCATGAATGTATGTTGTCAAAATACATTTTTTCGTCACACTTCCACATTTCTGATATTGTTATAAAGGGTGTTTTCAGAGGGTGAGTCATGATTTTTTGTAGAAAACTTTTTTCCCTGTATTATTTTCGGTAAAAAACAGGAGCATTCGATGGAGCGAAGAAAATTACATGAAAAAGGTACTCTCATTCAAATACAAAAAATTGAGCCGTTCGTGAGATATTTGAGTTTTTGTAGTTACATGATATCAGCAGATTGATTTTATTCATCGCGAGATTCATCGGTATAACGATATTTCAGTAGCATTTGCATTTCCGAAGCACTCGCCAAGCATTAGAAGCATATCAGTTTGTTCAGAGAACGAATAACCTTCCATATTTCTTAAAATCTCAGTTGATAATCGCAGTGATAAATGACACAGAAAAACCACACGAACAAATCGACTACAACAATGTTGACTCGAATGTTGATGACATGAACGTCAAAATTGAGAACAAAATTATTCATCATGGCCTGCTAAAATATTGTTACCGATGAATCTCGCGATGAATAAAATCAATCTGCTGATATCATGTAACTACAAAAACTCAAATATCTCACGAACGGTTCAATTTTTTGTATTTGAATAAGAGTACCTTTTTCATGTAATTTTCTTCGCTCCATCGAATGCTCCTGTTTTTTCACCGAAAATAATACAGGGAAAAAAGTTTTCTACCAAAAATCATGACTCACCCTCTGAAAACACCCTTTATAACAATATCAGAAATGTGGAAGTGTGACGAAAAAATGTATTTTGACAACATACATTCATGCACAAAATATCAATCAGGTGGCTTTCATCGTTGAGAAGTTATGCGGAGAAATTATTTTAATTTTATCAACTTTGGAAGGATATATCTCCCTTAATATGCATTTTGGGCCATAAGTTTAATCATCAAACTACACTTATTTTTCAAAGTTCTATCACCCCCAGAAAGCTCGGTACACATTTTTGACTCACCGTATATCTTCTATTAGGTGAGGATACTTTGATGACTACCTAGCGTTTATATTTTTCACATACTGAGCCAAACATGGTGAGCATGTGGCACCGAACGTCATCACTTCCATTTCATATTCTTCTATCATCCTGTTTTTATCACCATCGCGCCATAAAATTCTCTGAGCATACCTGTCTTCTTTTATTATTTTTACTTGGTGGAACATCTCCCGTATATCTCCACATATCGCCCATTTCCAAAAGCGAAATCTCATTAGTAATCCAGGCAGGGATGTCAAATAATCAGGACCTTGAAGTAAATTGTCGTTCAGACTGATACCATGACTCTTGGTGGCAGCATCAAAAACAACTCTAAATTTATTAGGCTCATTGGGGTTCAATACCGCAAAATGCGGTAGGTACCATAACTTAGTCGAATCTGTCTGATATTCATGCAGATTTAGTTTTCTGAGGTACTTTTTGTTCACATATTCTTGAATTTTATTACAATATTTCTCATGGTAAATTCTATCCCTCTCCATTTTTCTCTCGACACACATCAGTCTCTTCACAGCGGTGTTTCTAATTTCTGGAAGTGAAATATTGTCGTATTTCCATAGCAGTCCGGTTTCGTATCTATTTTCTCCAGGGATTCTTCTTGTCGTTCTCTTTAACAGTTCTATTGCTCTTCTTTCTTCATGACTTATTGTTTTATTAGTTACTGCAACTCCAAAATTATCTGTCGAAAAAGACTCTCTGATAAGTCGAATTATACATCTTCTTTTCTCGAGGATTTTCCATGTACTGTCCAGCCAAGTAGACATTTTGTTGCTATAGGACTTTTTTTACTACCCTCATATACTTCTCTAGGTACAATCAGATTGGCATTATCTTGGCCGATAAGTAAAGAAGGTCGTACATTTCTTAAGTCTTTAATAGGCATCCCACGAAGATGGCCTTCTTTGAAGTCGTTTAATTTGAAAGTCTGTTGTGGTAGAGCTAAATTGTTAACAGTTCTAACATTTTCCATACTATACGATTTTGAGCCATTTTCTATCGCTGATATTTTGAAACTGATGACTTGAGAGTCATCGTTATTTTTGACAATTTCGCTAGCCCACTGCATGCAGAAAGGTTGATTTTTTCCATAAATTCCAACTTTCTCAGCTGTTTCTGCTTCCATGAGTGACACTGTAGAGCCTTCATCAAATAAAGCATAAATCTCTAAAATTCCAAATGGCCCATAAATTTTTACCGGAGAAATTCTCAATAAAACTCTTGTGTTCTCATTAATATTCAGAACATTTTCCTGTCTGTAGTCAGTATTTGAAAGTGATGAGTTGTCGACTGTTTGGGATGGTGAACGCTCCGTTGATTTATGCAATAGGTAGTGGTGTCGTTTTGTACAGCCATCTACACTGCACTTTCTTCTTGATTTGCACTTATGCTTCATGTGATCAATTCCCAGTAGAAGCAAGCTTTTATTTGTACAATTTTTTTCCAACGATCATCAACCGTGTCATTCTACATAGCAGAACATTTGCTTATGTGATGATCTTCATTGCAATAAATACATCTCAAATCAACTGTATTCATTACATTTTCATGTCGTTTATAGTGAAAAGGTTTTGAATTTTGATTCGAAAATTTTGGTGTGCTAATGCAACAAGCTGCCGAGGCAACAGTTTGGAACCATGTAGAAAAGTCTTTCAAAGATACTTCAGTTTTTTTCTGCTCTTTTTGGAACACAACGTGACCCCACTGGATCTTCAAATTGTTCGGCACCTTCTCAACAATTTTCTTCCATAAAAACGGATTATTCATATATTTTTTTTCCTCTAGTTGTTCTAACGTGCATTCTAAATTCTGAATCTGACAAGAAAATTTGATACAAGTTTCGAAATCATTGTCTTTAATCATGGGAAACCCTTCAATTTTGTTCATTAGCGACTCTATAATGTATTCAGGTCTCCCAAAACGCATTTCGAGAATATTAATCACTAATTCCACATTCTTAGGATGCAACATCATTCCTCTCACACATTCAAGTGCCTCACCTTTCAGACACTTTTGTAATTTAGCCATTTTTTCATCATCTGTGTACTTACAGACTTGGCTTTTTCTTTTATATTGTGAGATGAATAGTGGCCAAGCTTCTGGTTTTCCATCAAAAATTGAAAAGTTCTTGTCGAGCACTTGTCGGTTCATTAATCCTTCCACTAATCCTGGAGTCTGTGCATTTGTAACAGCCTTTTCAATCACCTGGCATAATCTAGTTACAGTATTTTCACTTTTATCGTCAATTTTATGCGTGAAACTAGTACATGCAGCTTTTTCTTCGTGGCACTCTTGGAAATTTTCTTGGATCCATCGATGTACACCTGCTGAGTTATCTGAACAATGTGTTCTTGTTGTCTTTACGCTCACATCTTCATTTTCCGATTCTTCTGCTGATTCTGCTTCAGCAATGTCTTTTTCTAAGTCTATGATTCTCATTTTTACTTCTATTTCTTGTCTAAGAAGCTCCGCTTTTACTTTTTCAGCTTCGAGAGTTAGCTTTTTCCTTTGAACATTCGTCTTTGAAGATCTTGAGCTTCTTGAGCACTTTTTGTATGACTACTTCTAGAGCTTGCCTTTTCGGTAATGTCTTGCTGACTTCTTCCAGCAGTTGATCTACCGCTTTCGTTATTCTCGAATCCTAAAAGCGGCGGTATATCTTCCAAAGAACCTTTTCTTGACATATTTCTTTCTCTTCTGACACTTGTCCAAAATCAAATCAAAAATTTCGTATTTATGGACTTTCTTGAATGTTCACGATACTGTGAATATCTGTCTTCCACTTTTAGTTCAAGTTTAGCCGATGTAATAAATTGGTTTATTCGGTAGCAATATCAATTTTTAGATCAATGACAGCTACCCTTTTTTCTTGTCAATACCAATCTATTTCTATCAAATCATACCGGGTGATATAACAATCATAACAATAAATATTAAATATTCAACATCATGTTTTCATATTAGTTGTCCAATATTCATTCACTCTTATCATCTGAACATAAATGAAAAAATGTACCAAACTCACCCGACTGATTAAATTCACATTTTTTGGTGTTCTATGCACTTGTGTAACTGTTCTACATTTTGATGGAGTTTATTCTGAATTTTCTTTACCCATAATTGATTGTGTCCACATCTGAAAAATGATCTGAAATTCAAATAATTGTGCAATCAAAAATTTTGTTGAACAGTACTAATGTTGCATACATACCAATTATTTCAACACTGGAGGTACTTCTTGTCGATGATGGAGATGAAATTTCTACATCATCATTAACACGCTCTGAGCAAGTGCTAGTCAACTGTGGCACAAAAGCTGGAAGATTTTACATACAGTAAAATCAAATTTTCAGTGAGAGTTGATATATATGACATTAGAATATTCTGATACGATCACTAAAGGGATCCAAAATTAAATATACCTAGTTCACAATATAGATTTTGATGAGAGCTTACCAATTATATCAACATTGGAATTGCTTTTTGGTGAGGAAATGTCTTTATCAATTCTTAAATTCATTGTCAGCGCTGGTCGGTGGTGATACAAAAGCTGTAATTTTCAGTATATTCATATTTCAAGTATGTTCATATAATTACGAATTCCATGATTTTTCCATTTTTTCTACTTACAATTGTTAGGTAAAGCTGGTGGATTTGGTATTCGACTCTGGGAGCAACCTTCCTCTTCTTCACTACTGTAAAATTTCTTCGGTTTCCTTGAACTCTCAAGAGAATCGCCTTCAGAAAGAATATCTGATTCTTAAGCCATTCTACTGAAAGCCACCCCAGCCTTGAGAAAGTGATATTGAAGTAATTCACAGTCCAAAATTATTCAGAAAACTTTTGACGTAATTCAAACGATTTGTAAATCAATATTTGTTTTTTGTTTGTATTGGAAATGAAATATATCTCATCATATGTTTTTTTTGAAATCATTTGGAAATCTTTCTTCAAAAATTTCCCAATCTGTTGTTGGTTCGGCATAATTGACAATCATGGAATTCAACTTTACGCCCTTCCTTCATTGCTGGCCAATAGCTCAAATTCTCTTCAATTCCTAAGAGCCATCTCAGAGGAACAGTCTCAATTGAATTTTCTTCAATGAATATTACTACGGTTCACATATTTCATTTATTTTTCTGAAAAAATCGATACTTACAGAATTGAAATAAATCAAATTTCAGACCATCTACAAATTCAAGAACACTGATCCAAATAGTTTAGTTGATGATGCAACATCAGTTATGAATTTGGGTGTTCCAGAATGAGCTCTGCATCAAAAAAAAGTTCAATTTTGATACATAATCAAATACTGATCTAATAAACTAATCAAACTAATAATGAACTAATCAAACTAATAATGAACTAATCAAAGTAATAATAAACTAATCAAAATAATAATGAACTAATCAAAGTAATAATAAACTGATCAAAATAATAATAAGCTAATCAAATACTAATACAAGAACTCATTTGTATGTGGAACTAAAATGTGATTTCTTATATATGCATGGGATTTTGGTTATACTTCATCCAATAGTCAAGGGAAACACTACTCAACTTCAGGTTTCTCTGGAAACAACACCATCTTTCATCATACAGATATGTTGAATATTTTGTTGGGAATTACTACCGAATATTCCTATATTGCTGAATAATAATCCCTGAGTAAACATAGAATAATAAACAATGTGTTCCATTTGAATTTGAATGTCGGAAGTTGATATCATTTCTGGTAAAACCGGAGGCATATTGGCATTCTCATTAACTTTGTAAGGGAAGTAAATTCAATCTTAGTCCTATACATTGCAATACAATTTTGCAAAAATATTCAGAGGGTGTAATATAAGAGCACTTTATGAAGTGCAAGCAGCAAACATTCAAATAAACCATCTTATCCAATACAAAAAAAAACATGACAAATAAATCAAATAGGTCATGAAAACAAACTATCGTCGAATACTGAACACTTCACTTAAATTGTCTACATGTGGCATAACCCTATATATAATCAATATGACAATCAATCATCTAAGAATACGTATTATTCTCTGTATAGACCAAACCCAAGCAACCTGATTTCATTCATTGAGGAAGTTGATGAGTATTTAGAGCAAAACCAACAAAATAACAGCAGGGGACATTAATGTTGACACCTTAGATGAAAGTAATGTGAACACTAACAAATATTTATATATGCTTGCCAAACATGGTTTCGAACTATATATCAAAATGAACCAACACGAGTCACAACAGACACAACAACATGTATAGACCACACATATTTCTTAAAAAACAAAATGATATAAATAATAAATATAAATTCCAATCTTATATCTTAAACTGCAACATTACTGACCATTTCCCAGTAATAATTGACATAACTTCAAAAACAAATCAGCTTTACAGATAACAAAAGAATCACTCAATCATATACCAAAATCGACCTGAATAAACTAAATAACATCATAATTAACGAACCAAGGACATTGAACTCAAATGATCCCCAAATAGCTACAGATATATTCCAAGAAAAATTCAATGAGTACATCGATCGAGCAAAATCAATGAAACATTTAAAACAAAGTGGTGAATTAAAACCTTGGACAACTGAAGGCCTCATAACGTCGGTCAGACATAGAGATAACCTCAAAAGTAAACTGATAAACCAATACTCCCTAGCTCTCGAGATAGAATACAAAACGTATAGGAATAAGTTGAATACGTTACTTAAAAATACTAAAAACACTTACTATGCGAACCTGTTACACAATAACAAAAATGACATGAAAAAAGTTTATAAGATAATCGCTGACGCCACAAACGAAAAAAAAGCCACTACCGACGATTTGAATATTGTTGATTGTGATGGTAATACATTTGAGGATGAAAAACAATTAGCAGACTACTGTAATAACTACTTCATAAATATAGAAATATATATGTTAAATAATATAGAGGCTCCTACAAACTTCACTGAACAAAACTATGTCAATCCTAACACCATGTTTCTCCACCCAGTATCCAAAAATGAGATGAAAAACCACATTTTCTCACTCGAGAGTAACATCTCGCCGGGAAATGATGGATTTACAGCAGTCTACATGTGTACACATGAAAGTATTTTGAATCCTCTGGTACACATCATCAATCTAATCTTTGAAATAGGAATCGTACACACAATTCAAATCATCTATAATAACACCCATTCATAAGGCTAATAGCAAATCTAACATTTCTAACTATAGGCCCGTCAGTCTGATCAACAATTTTGCTAAATTATTTGAAAAATGTCTCAAAGACCGGCTTGTGAATTCCATCAATTCAAACAAAATACTATACAATTGTCAGTTTGGTTTTCAAAAGGGAAAATCAACAACAGACGCAATTTACACAGTAGTGAAAGAAATCACAGAAAATTTAGAAGATAATAGAAACACCATTGCCGTGTTCTTAGATTTGGCAAAGGCCTTTGATACGGTTAAGAGCGGGGATTCACTGCCTACTTCTGAAACTCTGTCTAGATGGCGATGCGATGCCCGATCGTAATAAAATATGATTATTTTCCTAAGGCTGGTGCCTTATTGTAGTTTCCTCCTTTTTGGTCAGTTCTGGCATGTTCTCAATAGGTGTCGGTATACTAGTATCGCATCGAAGTAGAAGTTTTATATTATTTGGTTGCTGTTACTGTCCGCGCAAGATAATTATATGTATGTTGTTTTTATAGGTCTGGAGTCTCGATCCAGACAATGTGAGTATTTATTTATGTCGCGCCGACTACTTTGACGATATTTATCTTTCTCAGAGATAAATCTTGATGGCTTTGGCAGAACGCGGGTATTTCGCACTGAATTTTCATCTATAAGAATAAGAGGGGTATTCCCGATCTCTCGTATTCCACCTCGTATGTTTACGAATTTGACGTTTCGTATACAATCCAGACAGGTGATTGGTTGACATACTCACGAAACGTCAATTTCGTAAGTATAAGAAGAAAAATACGAAGATCAGGAATCCCTAATATCGAAATAAAAATACAAGCTTTCATTTAGTTTCATCAAATCTTGCAAGTTGAATTTGACCCACTTCTAATCGTCCGAATGATTAGGAATTTGACAGGTGGACATAATTTTTACGACAAGGCATTATGAAATGAAAAAAATTGCGGACGAGTTTTGTGGTTATCGTCAGATTTTACTCAAAATCGATGTCTGGTGGTCTTTGGAGTCGGAAATTAGAAGTTTTTGTCAAAAATAGAAAATTCAACATGGCGGCTCCAAAATGGCGGAACACTTATTGTGGTCTGATTCTATTAAAGATTTGTATTTTGAGATTTTCGGGGTCATATCGATATTATGATTATTTGTCAAAATCCCGAAATTCAACATGGCGGCCCCGAAATGACCATTTTTTTTCATAATGATCTATTCGGTATCTGGGGTATTCGGAAGAGATTATAATTTTTTGTCAAAATTAAGAATTCAGCATGACTGCTCCCAAATATCGGAACAGTTTTGTGATTATATCGTAAGATTCTTTTCGAAATTTTCATTTGGGGGTTTTTAGGGTCGGACATTAGGATTACTTGTCAAAAATCGAAATTCAACATGACTTCAAAATGGCGGAACCGAGGGCGAAACAGTTTTGTGATTTTGGTCAGATTAGATTAGGAATTTTCGTTGTGGGGTTTTCGAGGTCGGAGATTGTGATTTTATGTCAAAATTCGAAACTTCAACATGGCGGCTCCAAAATGGCAGATATTTTTTTGATTTTGGTCTAATTCTAAACTAAATTGCTTAGTATGGAGGTTTTGGGGCCGGAGATATTTTTTTGTTCCACCTGTCCCAGTGTCTGTCTGTCTGTTATCATATCATGCAAGTTAAATGAATGAACAAAATAACAAAAATTAAACAAGCTTTCATTTGTTGTAACAAGATGAAGAACTGGAAACTGGCACCCCGACCGCCCGCTGTTTATACAGGGTGTTTTATTATTGTTGCACGAAACTTCGAGGTCAGATTTGTTGGGTCAAAATATGAGAAAAGTCAGAATGAAAACCAAACTTATGCATAGCTGTTGGAAGAAAATCTGTGATACTCGAGGAAGCTATTTAGCTACAGCCGATCGATCAGCAAACTAATCGGATAACTAGGTATACTTACAAAAATCGGATAACTTATCGGATAACTAGGTATACCTAACAAAAATCCTCTTGAAACATTTCTGAAACGAATCGATCTTGAATTTTCGTGCAGCATTGATGACACACCCTGTATAGGCATTGCAGAACCGAACAGATTGAAGTGTAGGTATGTTTTTCAATCGCTTCTACTGGCCTGTCTAACTATATGTATATAATATATCGCGACGGCTCTGATCGAATTCGACGGAACAAAATGATTGAATATCTTTATTCGCATATTTATTTTGTATTGGCTCTAAACCCATTCTGAATTACTTCATCGATATCGATATCTGCTTCCAGGATGATAGTATATAAACATGGTTGCAACGATCACCTTTGTGTACCTACCACAGTAAACACCAAATTTGTGTCAGGCATTTGAAGAGTTTGAAATATAGTATTTTTGAATAGTACAATGTTATAACAGGTATTTGATCTCGAACACGTGTTCTTGTGACAAAGTCGCTGTAGGTAGGGAGGTGATAATAATAATGATAATGATATTATTGATAATTTATTCACCTAAATGAGAAAAAACACAATGGGTAACTAACAAGTAACAAATAACAAATGTAACTAACAAATAAATAACAAGCGAATAAAAAATAATATAAAATAATATTCGCGGTAAGCAAAATGAACATTCTATCGATAAACAAAAAAAGTAATGTTTTTGTTATGTCATTTCGAACTATGGCAACAAGAAAATGTAAAGTAAAACGCACTAGTATGAAAATTTTTCACAAACGCACATTCGCATCAATGATCGATGCGATGATGGATGTACTGATATTTCAATTGAGAATTTAACTGATGATATGATCACATATACATGGTGCTTATGCCCCCACTTATCATATATCTAGGTTCATTCCGCATCCCGATCTCTCAAAATATGAATCCACTACAATTCAAGAAGATCAAGTTTATCGACTTTATCGTTTCATATCGATGATACCAATAATATCGATAACAACGACATCATCGAGAATTATCGATGAATTTGACAATCCCTAGACATAACACAGTTGAGTCATTTCGATACGATGAACTTGAATTAATTTTTCTGCGCACAGATTTATTATCATGAAATTGACATAGGTATTTTCATCAGATCGGTCACTGTAACGGGTCACCGCTTGGGTATTCTCGTTCCAGACTGCTATATTTTGGATAGCCGTCGACAATGAGCGAAACTGACTAGAAACATGTCTCATAAACACTCATAATGCTCATAATTGAAATATTCTTGGTCGTTGGAACTCGTTGGAAAGTGTATTTCAAGCACTCGTTACATTTCCGCACTTGTCGCTACACGGCTCGTACTGAATATCTTCTCGATGGCGTATTAGAAGTATCTAGAGAACGGAGCAGAATATATTTTTGAAATTTTGGGTACGGAAATGGGATGTCAAAATCTAGCTCTTGAAAATATTTTCACATGTGCAATGTTGCCAGATCTAGTGTTACTAAGAGCAACTTTTGAATTTCAAATGGAACACCCTAAATATCATTAGATTCTCTAATTCTGAGACATTTGAATTGATTGTTGATTTTCCACGGCGAAAATGCGACATTTTTCTTGCCAGTTACGACAGAAAGCTGAAATTTCCACAGCGGCTTCCCAACACACAGGTATCTGAGCAGGTATCTTATGAATTCTCGTGCATATTGAATCAATATTATACAGGGTGTGAAAAAAGGTGCGTCAAACTCGGGTACAAATAAACTCCAAAAATTCGATTTTTTCAATAATTTCTATCATCCATTACCTTCCGAATGATATAATATGTCCCTTCGCCTATCTTCAACAGTTTTTGAATTATAGGATTGAAATGGTGAAGTTCAAGTAATGGGAATGGCATATTTATATACGAGAGGAAAGATTTAGAAACCATTCTCCATTCATGGTCAGTTTACCATGATAATACCAAGGGCATGCGGAAAATTGATGAAGATATTTTATGAGATATTTCGGAAGGATAATAAAATTTGTTCAAATTTGATTGTAGTGGGCCACATGACTCAAATTTATCAAACACAAATGATGATTAACCTAACAATGACAATTTTATCCTGGTTTATATCGATATAACATTTGAAAAGGATCGACTTTTTCGATCTTATTCGTGCCCGAGTTTGACGCACCTTTTTTCATACCCCGTATAATAATAATTCAATATGCGCCAAACCTAATAAGATGACTATGTTTCAAGAAGCACTCGAGGAAGCAGCAGTGAAAATTGCAACATTCTGACAGTATTGATTCTTAGGTCAAAAACAGTGAAAGATAGCTATAGGACATCCTACAGCAAATATGCTCAGAATCTTCTTCAGAATCCGAAAATCTAATAATATATATGGTGTTCCATTCGAAATATCAAGGCTCCCATTTGCGTAGTCAAAATTTTAAAAATATATTTCTCATATATTTTTTTGATCTGATTATAAGTCTCGCCTTCCCCAATGCTAATGCTAGACCTTGTTTATACTGCTATGCCCGACCATGCTAATTGTGAAGGCAAAAGGCAAAGCAGTTCGCACAATGACTGAGTCATTTACCTACGACAAAAAATACGCCACTTGAGCGTTGACTCTGGGCACCGACCTGTACCCGAATTCACCCGAGAGGTATGAGAGGAGCGGGGTAGGTAACGACTCAAGTGAGCCAGAGACCAGCAAAAACGATCTGCAAACTCTGTACCAACCAGTGTTGCCAAGGGTATAAAATATTTCACAGCAAAACAGTAGTTGTAAATAATTATTGACTTCCATCTTATTGACAATTGTTGCTCTATTGCTGAACCCCAGCATCAAATATTCTACCCCGATAGTATGTACAAGGATCATCACTATATTCTGACTCATAGTTACCACGCACGTGGGCGTGGCTAGTGTGACGTCAGTTTGTGAGAAATTTCAGAATATTGGTGTTATTGGGCTATATTTTGCGTGTGTTTACTGTTGCAAATCAAGAAAATATCTCTTCGAAATAATCAACTTTGAAGTTTAAATTTGATTGAAGATGAGCTGCCCAGTGTATGGTTGTAATGTTGACAATAAGTGCAAGGGCTTCGTGTCTGGTACAAAGTTTTATAGCTTTCCTAAAGACAAGGAAATGCAAAGTGATAGGAAAGAACTGTGTGGACGACAGGACAGAGAGACATTGTCGAAGTCCAGTAGAAATGAAAAAATTGATATAGCAATTTTTTTTTGACGCAAATATTATTTAATTTTCATTGGATATCCTCGAACTTGCGAAAATTGCGAGTATTTGGCAACACGGCATCAATATTTCTACTTCCACGAGGAGTTTCATAGAGGTGATGAAACTTACGATATTTTATACCAATTCTTGCTCCATAACAAATTAGAAAAGAATTATACATAATGAGTAATATATAAATATGATTCAAGAATCCATAGACTTATTATCCTGAGGAGACGGAACTATTTACATTTAAAGAAGATCAGACATTGCCAATATCTGGTCCACTGTAGGATACTATTGTGACCGATTGGAAAGTGTCGTTGCCATATTTCCAGATTGAGAACGAGATTTGCAATAATTATTGACACGTTCATATCATTTTTTCATTGTATTGCAAGTAATACAGTCTCGATGGAACATTTTTCTGAACGGTATTTTTATACATAATGAAAACCTGGAATGTACACGTTGGAATTACCGAATATTCATTTTGTGAACTATCACATTGTAGCATCATAGGATTTGTTACCCGCAAAGCGACATCGGCGCGTCCAGGCCACGCCTATTGTATGAATGATTTTTACTACGAAACTACGATCTGCCCATTTCTCGTTGCGGTGTTGTAGACGAGTGATCTTGTGTTTTGAAGTGTTGTTTTTAGTGACTTTGAATAGATATTGTGGAATTCAGAGTGAATTTTTGGACAATATGGTCCGTCACTGCCGAGTGTGCAAAAAACTTGACATTTCCAGCCCTGATGTTTCTTTTCACAAGTAAGTTGGAATACCTAACCTCCAAATTTGTTTGTTATTCCAGTGGCGTGAATATATGATGATTAGGTACTGTTTATTCATGATTGTTAATGATTTAGGTAGTGTTCATGTTTCCATGGCATAGACTTTCTTGTTCATTGCATCAAAAATTCTGAGCAACTTATTCCTGTTAACCTATTTCTCTATTACTTCAGGTTTTCCGCTGATAGTGAAAAAAGGAAAATTTGGGCATCTCTTCTTGGCTGGCAGGAGAATCGTCTGAGCAAATATCTTTATGTATGTTCTGATCATCTCGATTCGAGGATGTCATAACAAAGAAAAGTGGTAACAAATACTTGAGGCCAGATGCAAATCCACTACTATGCCATTCAGCGTTTCAGTTCGCATCTGATAGGTAATTTGCAGTTAATACTCCATTGTTTCAACATCACATTTTTCCAATACAGTACAGAAAAACAACAAACTATGTTCACGAGCGACATCATTTATTTTCTTTGTGAATTGTCATTGTATTTAATGATATATTGTTTTGTATAAAAATCCAAAAATTATTCGCAGTTCAATTTGAACCAACACCTTCTTTCCAGTAATAAATCAAAATGTGTCATCATTATCCGAATGAATTTGTTGTATTATATGAATATTAAAAGTATGAAAGCTGTGTTTTTTGTTTTTATCAAAGCGGAGAAATCTGTGTGCAAATTATAAGGAAATTCAATTTTATACAACTGTCTGAATGCATATGATATTGCACTTGTTTCAGTTGAACATAATATCGGGAATTACAGGTACTGACAAGAATCTGGTTATATATTTCCAATGATGTTTCATTTTTCAGAATGTTGATTGACAAATACAGAGAGAAATTACATGTTTCCATTGAGAGTACATTCGTAGCTTGTTCATAATCAAAAGGAATGTGTTTGTCTTCCTAACTAACAAACACGACGCTTCCACTCCGTACAGAACAATATTTAATAATAAAGTTATAGATAAAATATATTTCCAAGTCATGGAACCATTAGGACGGTACGCCACTGGCTGAAATCAGGGAAACAAGACACATAAACATAACAGCGTTGCCAACAAGTTGGTGAAGACAAAGAGGTTCGATCGGTAGTCTTTCTCATACTTGTGCAGTTCATTTTCAATCATTGCTTCAAAACAAAAGCAGTTTTATGAATGAGATGTTCCGTCTCCTCAGGATAATAAGTCTATGCAAGAATCGAACACATTCGTGTAACTTGTAACCTTTCGTATCATTGAAAACGCGGGTCGACGTGAATGCCATCTGCTGGTTGTTTACGTGTGTACGTGTGTACCGCCGTCTATTAGGTAGGGTACGAACCAGTACGAACCGGTCCGAACTCGCAAATTAATGTTTTCTACTTCATCTTTGAACGAAATTCCTTCAGAATCTAACATAATAAACCATAAATAGCGTCCTTGTGTCAAATTTCAGATTCAAACATGCTTTTAGTTCGAAGGAAGGCATTTCAGATGCTGATATTTTGGTGAAGCATTCCTCAATTTTGGTTCCATAGAATGAGGTAATTTCATTTGATTCTGAGACACAAATTTTACAATGTTTACATTTTTCAATGACCCATAACTTTTTTAAATGGAAGAGTTTTGACTCCAAAAAATACTCATTCCCTAATTTGAACCTTCCTCTTTACACTAATCCAATTACTTTTGGGTTTGAATCCATGACAAGGCCGGAAAGCATGCTGAAAAAAGGGTCTGCCAAACCATTTTGGTGAAACGCCCGTCTTAACTATAAAAAACTTCTCAGTGTACTACATCGATATGGAATTCGGGGTACTGTTTCGAACATCCTTCAGAATTACCTTGCAGAAAGACAACAAGTCAGAATAAAACGCTCATTAAGTGACCCAAGGACTTTACAAAAATCACTACTTAGTTTTTTCTATCACTGATATGAATAGACCAGTATTTGATCGTATTAAAGTTGATGGAATAAAGGAAGAAATCAGGGAAAAAAATGAAATAAAGTATTTGGGTATAATGATGGACCAATATCTAAAATAGGAGAATCACACTGATTATATATCAAAGAAAATAAGGAAATTACTACACAAGTTTTATATGTTGCAGTCAGAGAGATTTTCACTTCTTCTATTCCTTTTATAGTAATTATTCTCTTTCTTATTGGTTTAGAACGTAAGCTGCTATTTCCCTTGATCAAAATGAGTTGGCCAAACTAGTCCGACAAATTTGGATCAAGAATTCGAGTGTCGTAGGTGTCAGGATTTAAATTGGCTAAGACATTATCAATGCAGCCAGTAGGCCCTGTGAACTCTGAAATAGTGATATCTAGTTCGAAAGATGATGTTAGACAGACAAAATCACAAAATCGTTGAATTTCTAATATTATTTTTCAGTTATTATTATCAGCTTTTTGAATTTGACTGCTACAAAATTTGAAATTTCTTCAAATTTCGTCATGAAAATTGAGACATCGCCTAATCATGATCGATATACTGTAACAACAACAGTTTTCATATGAACCAGTTCAATAGCACAAAATTCAGAATTGATTTCATCGCAAAATTGAATTACATGGACAGTTCTGAAGGATACTTCCTCTTTTATAAAAATTGCTACCCCACCATGTTTATGCACGCTTCTACAGAAAGAACTAGCTAGGGTGTACGAATGTATATTGACACACGGTAATGTTTGATTTGATAAGTGTTCTGACAAGCATACTATTGGAAATATCTCATCATTTAAGAAAAAGGTTAACTCATCTACCTCATTGGCGAGGAATTGTATGTTTAAATGAAATATACTCACAGAATTGTTTAGAACAAAATTTTTGGTTATTTCTTCTCTACATGAGATTTCGTAGTGCCTAAAAAGTGTCCTGGGAATAGTTTCTGGGAAGAGTAAATCTTCTGACGGCTGCGCCAGCAGGCCATATATTTGGATTGTAAATATCCATGAAACGATCGATAGGCAGGGATAATTTGAAGGATGTGGTAGTATCTGTTTTTTTTCAGAATTTAGCATGTAAAATCGATGTCTGGGGCAGTTTCGCTAAGAGTTTTCAGCATTTCTTCGCAAGTGACGTTTGGTCCGCATCGGTACACGTGAAGATGTCCAAGTTTAGGAACAGTGTGCAAGTTTGTAAGTTGTTCCGATAATCGCTTTATTTCTATTTCCAATACGCTGATTGTTTGTTGATGTTTTTTGCGGATAATATCATTTCTGCCTATAGGTATACTCATGTTTCTGACTCATAGACGAAAATTTGTACATCCTAATTAGGAAAGTCCAAATGAAACCACTTTAAAATTAATACATGACTATATAGTTATTCAATCGATGTCTGAATGTTTGTGAATAATCTCGAAGTTGACTTATTTGAATTCTTAGAAGAAGGAACTAATTGGTCATTTCCAAATGATTGCTTAGAATTCAGGAACTTGCGGTAGATGGGTTAATGTGTGCATCCCATTTTGCTTGAGACTGCCAATTTTCTCGGCCTTCCGGTTTTCACGTTACTGTCCTACTTTTTCTTGAAGCTCAAGATGGTCCAATCAGATTTTGCATAATTGTTTCCGTTTGGAAGATACAGAGTCATTTTGAAAGTTATTATCTACGAAGTTATCAGAAATACTGTTGAGTTTCACGAAAAAGTAGAACAGGAACGTGAAGACCGGAAAGCTCCAGATTCAATAACAACTGAGAAACCTGACACTCTCGACCAAAATGGGATGCACTGTACAATATTGGTATGTATCGGCTGCTTCCAAAATCAATTATACTATACAGTGTTCCAATTGAAAAATTGAGTGAATTCTTCAAGCAAACAAATATCACGAATTCTTAAAACACCCTTCATGATACAGAGGCGCTGAATGAACTGCAAATAATTTTTTTTTTCGTCGTTTTCATATAATTGCGATATATAATTCTGTCAATTAGGCAGATGGATTTATCTTGAAAAATATCAATTGATTGTCTTCCTACCATATATGAAATAAGGTATTTCATTTCGTTTTGCTGTTCTTTCTGTTTTATTCCTCAAAAACACTTGGAATTCCTCAACTACCCCATTTTCTGTCCCCATATCAATTCCTAGGGTTCTTGGACAACCTCCCAAATGTATGACTGATTCTAAATAGTATACAGCAATAATCTTAGGATCACTTCTGTTGATTTTGATTGAGGTGATTTTTCTAGAAAACCCGTCTATACAACTGCTTATATGCATAATCCAAATGGCTCAAATTTGTCGTAGCTGCCCATGTGCCAGGAGTTATTCGTTCCTTTATTCTGATATTGTCTTCTTCGTAATCTTTTTCTCATGCGGAAATCAATTCCTCGTAGGATCAATAGCATGAAGCATTATTCTAATATTCCTTTTGAGTCACAACTAAGATTTCACTCATAACCATGAAATTGTCCATGTGTGATTATATTTTCATCTAGAAACTTACAGAGGTAACGTTGAGATTTCCTTAAAATTTCTTCTCAGAAATAATACTACTTCTAGTGAAGTAAGTTCGAATCAACTCATCTATTGTTCTCCATAAGTTTTAGGCTCGAAACGTATACACCCAATTCACAATACATACATTTCCATGCTCACTCATAATCACGCCCTAGATTTTAAGGTTGTAATTGCAAGATACATCTTACAATTAACTTGCATGCAAGATGAATCTGTCAATTAGGCCCTGAGTGCAAAATGTATCTTGCAATCAGCTTGATTCATAGAACAATCTTCCAATTATATGAGATCGGCGAGAAATAAAATATTCTATGATGATATGTCCGTGCAGCGCCTTCATATACAGGGTGTCCTTAAAAGGTCTTTACAAAAAGCTACCACATATTCTTCAGACCAAAACAATTCGATACAAGCAAACTTACCTCAGTAAAAAGTTGCTTAGTTTGGGCGCTAGACGGCTCTGAAGTTGAAATTTTCAAATCGATTTTGCTTCATAACTTTTGAACGGCTCATGAGATTTTTTTCAAATTTGGTACGTTGGCATAGACTCATCGGGCAATGAAACTCATATCATAATCATAATGAATATCATTCCATGGGCGAAGAACTTGATTTTTTCAGTAAATAAACATCTAAAACTCCTACGCCAATGGAAAAAAATTAGTTTCAATATGAAATCTAAATTATTCAACTCATCCACTACAAAAAAGGTACTGTTGACAAAAGTCGATTCCTCTCATGGTTTCGACAAAATTTTAATTTTAGTGATTTAGAGCATAATTAATAATAAAACGATTAACAGATATTTCATAAAAATTGTTCAAAATGTTCACCATTTTCACGTATACAAAGATTTATACGACGCAAAAAGTTGAGATGTACTTTTTGCATAGGTTATTTCTATTGAAAATAAGTAGCACTGGTTTTTTTTTTCTGAAGACTATTATTATCTGCTCGAAAACAGTGATATTCACATTCTTGGTTTCCATAGTTTCATCTGTGTTGATTTGTCGAGTTTTATTGACGTTGATTGTTGATATCGGACTTTTCTGATTTATCATGGCCGTACAATACACCAATGAAGAATACACCGATATGTTATTGGTATTCGGATATTGTCAAGGAAATGGTCGAGAGAGTGTGAGGGTGTATTCGGCAAGGTTTCCAAATTGTCGCGTACCAAGCCACCCAACCTTTGCTGCAGTTGAGAGACGTCTTCGGGAGACCGGTCATTTTGCTCCTAGAACTGGTGATTATGGAAGACAGCGTTATGTAAGGATTCCCGAAGTCGAAGTAGAAATTTTAGACCGTATTGAAGAAAATCCAGAATTGAGTACTAGACGGATAAGTAATGAACTAGAAGTTTCTAGGAATGCCGTTCATGAAGTACTAAGAGAACAATTATTATACCCATACCACAAGACGCCAGTTCAAGATTCATTAATCCATGATTCACAAAGTCGTCTGATGTTTTGTAGGTTCATTAATTTGCAAAGAGAAATGAATCTGAACTTTGGAAAGAATATTTTGTTCACTGATGAAGCCTGTTTCACGAGAAGAGGAATAACTAATTTTCATAATGAACACGTTTATGCAATTGAAAATCCTCATTCCATTAAAATAAACCATTTTCAACACGAATTCAAAATCAACGTTTGGGCTGGAATAATAGGAAATTTTATAATTGGTCCTGTCATACTTCCACAAAGATTAACAGGAGACATGTATTTACAACATCTACGAAATACGTTGCCAAATTTGTTGGAAGATTTACCACTCCAACATCGGGTAGATATGTGGTTTATGCACGATGGAGCTCCACCACATTTTTCGGTGGATGTTAGGAATTTTTTAAACCAACAGTACCCAGACAGATGGATAGGTAGAGGTAATGATGCACCCGTGAATTGGCCACCACGTTCTCCAGACTTAACACCGATGGATTATTTTGTATGGGGTTATCTCAAGTCTACGGTTTACAAGACCCCTGTGAATACTGTAGAACAATCATGGCAACGTATCCAACAGGCGACGAATAATCTTACAGGCGATGAAGAAGTTATGCAAAGAGTACATTTCAACTTTTTGCGTCGTATAAATCTTTGTATACGTGAAAATGGTGAACATTTTGAACAATTTTTATGAAATATCTGTTAATCGTTTTATTATTAATTATGCTCTAAATCACTAAAATTAAAATTTTGTCGAAACCATGAGAGGAATCGACTTTTGTCAAGAGTACCTTTTTTGTAGTGAATGAGTTGAATAATTTAGATTTCATATTGAAACTAATTTTTTCCATTGGCGTAGGAGTTTTAGATGTTTATTTACTGAAAAAATCAAGTTCTACGCCCATGGAATGATATTCATTATGATTATGATATGAGTTTCATTGCCCGATGAGTCTATGCCAACGTACCAAATTTGAAAAAAATCTCATGAGCCGTTCAAAAGTTATGAAGCAAAATCGATTTGAAAATTTCAACTTCAGAGCCGTCTAGCGCCCAAACTAAGCAACTTTTTACTGAGGTAAGTTTGCTTGTATCGAATTGTTTTGGTCTGAAGAATATGTGGTAGCTTTTTGTAAAGACCTTTTAAGGACACCCTGTAGATATGGCTATTTGGCAAAAAGTCCAACTACAAATCAGATCGAACTAATTTGGTTAGAAGCACGACTCCGGACCAAATTCAACTTTCCGATGACCTTGTCAGAGTGAAAACATTGAAAATTATTCGAATGTCATGTTTCACGAGAAAAATGATCAAAATAATTCATTCACTCGTTATTGTTGATATTAGGAGTCATTAGGTATAGTGATTGAGAATTGTTTAATGAATGTTTTCAGGTGATGAAAAATGATGTTTCATGTTTTCTAGAAATAGCGAAATTGTCACTACTTTCTGGTGAAAGCATCCCTGACATCATCTTAGATGGACAGACCAGGTTTGTTAACTTAAACACTACAACTTTCGAAGTGATCCGTTGCCTGGTTCGGCAGATACCTACATATCTATCGAACGATTTCAATCAATCATATACATACGAACATACACAATACAAATTCTACACTATATCCATGATCCAAATATTAGAATTCAGTACATTGGTGAATTCGCTTCGGCATTCCACAAATTTTTGGTAGGTACTAGGTAGTTTTAATACACATGTACCTGTAGTGTTGATGAAAGGAATATGTATGTTTCTGTTAACAATATCGGACCCCGTACAAATCCTTGTGAATGCAGCCTTTATCTGAGGGCTACCTTCTCGTAGAAATTTTTTCAGGTAACCCACAATCTCAATTTTTTCCTTTGTCAGATCTTTTTCCACAACTTCAAGTTTTCCTAAAACATTTTTTGCCGTTGGTAGAAGATCTGAATATAATTTTTGTATTTCTTCAGGCAAGGGAAAGTACAATAAATACTTCTTTAACTGTGCTGAAACATAGGCAGGCTTCTGGATCAATTCTTTGCGAGCTGCCTCAACAATTAATCTTCGATTGTTATTCTTTGTTGGTAAAGATTTAGTATCGAAATTCGAGAAAAAAGTGAGTAACTCAGATTGATCTACTACATCACAAATATCAATTGCATTACTGATGAGCTGGGTATCAGATTCACACACATATTTTTTGAAATTTGAAATAAGTTCTTCATATGTTATCATATAGTTTTCGAAACAACTGAGCATGAAGACTGGGCTAGTTGTATAGGAAAATATCGCTGATCCGCCCATCCACGGTCAAAGAATTTTTTCTACAGAGCACCACTCACTTTCGTCGAAATCATTCCGTAAATGAAGTACTTTGAAATTCGTACCAACCGAACATTTTTCGTGAAAAGTGGACCAAAATTCAGTTAAAGCATCTCGATAGACCCCTCCCATATATTCAGCTACCTCTCTAATACCATTGGGCAAAATCATCTCGATTTGTATATCAACATTCTTTAAGGAATCATCCTTGAAATTATGCAGGAGTTTCTCATAAATTTTACCTCTGTGGAGTACCAAGAGAGTGACTTCTTTACTTTTCTGTTCGAACTCTGGAAACAAGGTATAGTCCTGCAGAGGAAGGTAGATATATATTGGGAAAGTGAGTACAGATTCTGTGATTCAAGCAGCCAATCACAGCGCTCCTTCAATTAACTAATAATCAAACACGTGCACTACGAATCATCACGCTAATTTATTCATATTTTATTAGGGCAAATATTTTCAATTGAGATCACGCGCATATCCATTATATCAACATTCCCAATATAAGAAAGCTGAAAGCTCAGTGTATACAAGGTGATTGAAAAATTATTCAATAGAGGGCGTATTTATTTTTTCAGATAGAGAAACATGTTCGAGATTTGTGAGAATTCATCAGGGTGCTCAATCTTCGATAAATGCAGACGCATTCATTGGGCCAATTTAATATTCTCTCATTGGTCAGCATACATCGCGACACTTTGAAATAATTGAGCTTATTTCGCGAGTTACGTTGAGCGAGCGGTCCCACGGTACCGAGCTGGATATCGCACTTCTCATGCCGTTTCCCAGAAAGCGGCCAATTCAGCAGGAATCGTATTTCGTCTTCAAGACCAACTGACATTATAAATATATCTACCTATTCACTTTTACAGTACAGTAAAGAAATAAAGTTTTTTAAAAAGTCTCTTGCCGGTTTTTCGAAAATAACTGGCGCAGTCGGTAGGATAAGTCCGGAACGTCTCATCGTGAATTCGTTTTGAGTTTTTACTCTTCACGGGCGAACTCGTACATTCGGTGTGAACATCGAGGAGAACAATCGGCGCAGACTTCAGAAGACAACCCCTGGGCCAAGGAAGAAGAAGACGGTACCAAGAATAGGTGAGCCATCCTTTTTCAACCCCATCCCAGATTTTCTGTGTCAGAATTGGTCAGAATTCCTAGTGAAACAGAGTAAATGTTTCTCTAGTTGTTGGTGGATACAACAAAAATCAGTATAGGTCTGAGTTGACGAACACAATTGCATTCTAGAAAAGATTAATGCATACAATATTTTCAGAACATAATTAGGAAGAACAAAAAACAAATGAACAGAAATAAATTCATCTACAGTCTAATACAGTAGATTACAGAGTGAATTGAATAATATTAAAAATTGATTAAATAATAGAAAGACTCAATAATTTAGAATTAGATCAAAACGAAATGGCAGAAGCACAAGTTAACTACCAATTACTTAGATTATACATTGACACAATCCCAAATTCCAATGGTAATGATGAAAGTACTTTAGAAATATTCTTAGAACATTGTGACTATCTCATCAGAACTTATAGAAATAATCAGAACCCAAACGACCCAATCAACGATTTTCTTATCAGGGCAGTGATAGGAAAATTAGCAGGACATGCTTTGAGATTAGTAGGAAGTAGGCCGGAAATTAGAGATTGGAATGCGTTGAAAAACCTTCTAAGACTTAGGTTTGGCGATCAGAGAAATTTAGATTGTCTTGTACTAGAAATGATCATAATGAAACCCCATAGAAATGAATCATTTTTCACTTTTGGACAGAGAATTCAGAAAAGTCGAAGTGGCATTGCATCCAAATTAATTTCAATGAATTTACCTGTTGACGAGAGAACCTTTAAAATAAGAAACTATGACGAGCTTGCTCTGAAAACATTCATTCGTGGTTTAACTGGTAGAATTCAAGATATGGTTAGACTGAGAAATCCCGATAGCTTAGAGTTAGCAATTTCACATGTTTTAGAAGAAGAAAATTTTATACATAATCAAAGACAAAATTCATTTCCTCAAAAACAATCTCTTCAACCTCATCATAATGTGACCAATTTTCCTAGACAGCAAGTTCCTTATCAGAATCGAAGTTTCAATCAAAATTCAGTTCCAAATTTTCCAAATCCAAACTATCAAAGACCAAACTTTTCTCATCAAAATTTCAATCAGAATCATAAAAACTCACCTAGAAATCAATTTCCATCTCAACCTATTAATATTCAACCAAGGCAAAGTAATGCAGGACAACAAAATAATTCCTTCACAAATCGACAAGTATTCGGTCCACCCCGTAACGTATTCAAACCAACGGCACAAGCACCTAATACTACAGCCGATGTCGGTATCTACAAGAAACCCGACAGTTCAACTTCAGAGACAAAATTTCAATAGAAATCATTAATTTCAAAGTACTGGTCTAAGGAACTTCAATTCTGAAGAACTTCATAACATTGAGGAACCACAATATGATTATTCCGAATTATATGACTCTAGCGTAGAGAATCAAGATTATGATCAATCTAATCAATACGTCGAACAACCAGACGATTTTCAAAATTTCACTGATTATGAAGATTCATCTGAACAAGAAAATCCATTTCTGGGAAATGTAAATTTTCCACAGGATGAAAGCAAAGATCACCTAACGTAATTATCAAACTCAACCACTTGAAAAATGATTTACCATACATTCTCATCATATAACCTGAACACCTACTACTACAACAGGTACAATCCATATCGAATCATCTAGATAGCGTCACCTTGCTATACGATCCAGAACGAGAGTATGTAATAATTTTTCAAAAATTGATCAACATAGGCGCCGATCGAACAAACACGAAAGTCATGGTCATCCTTGAAGTTGCAATTGTCGAATCTAACCACTACAATTTTCACCCGTATACCCATTTCCTGTCCAAACAGAACAACATCTATACCAAACAATGTCTTATATCTAATTGAGCATCACTATATATTATCGAACGAGCCCCCGTCAAGAAGTCATCCCAGGGGAAGCCATGTGTACACTTCCGGAAGCAAATCCTGTATAGATCAACGACACCATTCGAGGTCCAACGAATATCAAACTCCATATATCAATCTCACCATATGATCAAACCTATCAAAATCAAACTTCAAAGCAAGAAAATCCAGAATAAACAATTCCAATCAATGACTTGGAATATTTCTCGACGAGGCCAAATCGATATGTAGCAGAGATGAAGAGATATCAGTCAGTGAAGGAAGTTACATAATTGAAGTATCAGAATCCTGCAAGATCAACATAGACACCACCACCATACAAATACAGCGTGTGTCAAATAGTTCGCGCCACATGGTCATTATTAGTGATTATTCTTTTTGTTGGTTTCAATTCAAGAATTGATATCAAAGAATTACAACAGAACAAGTCTGATAGTATAGTGTATTCAAAGTGCTGCTCATTGTTAAGAGTTTTTACCTTGAAAAAAGTTGAGTGAAATTTATGATTTTTGGAACATATATGTGTTACAACATCTTCTACAAAACTACACAAACAGTTGTGGTATATATTAACTAAGTATTGAATAAGAAGGAGTTAAAGTGCAGAATAGCAGTTCTCCTTGGCAAAAAAAGGATAGTTCCTTATCTCAACCTACCTTCAGCATCGGAAAAAACGAACTTACAATATAAACACAGGTGTTATTAGTCCAGTGAAACTAATCAAATATTTAAGAGGCGCTTCACTAAGGAAATGAAAAATTACCTAAAATGGAATGTTTTCTATGTAAACAGATAAAACAGCCGACTGAAAGAGTAAAAATTCCAAGTTTCCCATGCGATTCATGCAGAAACATTACATGTGCAGAATGTAGTGAATTAAGCACAACCGAAATAAGATGCATCCCTCTACAAAAACGATCTTTAAAGTACCAATGCAAGAAATGTAGAAATCTTGATACCCTAGAAATCCTTCAAAATACAATTATAGACAAGGAAAAAATAATTGAGGACCAAGAAATAATTATCAAACTATTACAAGAAAAAATAAATACTCTGGAAAAATCAAATGTTCCATCATATTCTTCAATCTTAAAACAACAACAAATAGTAGGCTCCAAACCAATAAAAACTAGCTGTCCAAAGATAATTGTAAAACCGAAGCAACAACAACTACCAGAACAAACCAAAAAAGACATCAATACAAACATTAATCCTGCCAAACTGAAAATCGGTATTGCAAATATAAAACCGTCTAGATCTGGTATGATGATCATTACATATCAAACGAAAAATGAAACAGAAATACTGAAGGAGGCACTAGAAGATAAACTAAAAAATGACTATAACATAGAACTTAGCAAATTAAAATCACCAAAAATAAAAATTGTCAATTTCAATCAAGATTATGACAATGAAGAAATAGAAAACTACATCAAAGAACAAAACGATATACCAGGGGAAATTACAGTAAACTATATCCGCAGTAATAGAAATGGAACAAAAACAATCCTATGTGAATGTACACCTAATGCATTCCACCATATAATGAATCTGAAAAAGCTAAACATAGGATGGGAGAGATACATGGCATATGAAGATCTGAGTATTCCAAAATGTTATAACTGTCAAGGATACTTTCACAAGAAGCTCAACTGCAAGGAGAAAATGGTATGTCCTATATGCTCTGAAGAACATGAAGAAAGAATTTGTTCTAAAAGAAAAATATCTTGTAAATACTGTGATCTTTCAAACATAAAATACAAAACAAATTATGATACGAACCATCAAAGTAATGATTCAGAATATCACACTCTGAAATATCATATCAAGATACTACAAAGTAAAATAAAGTACTTTGAATGATGATTTCGTTTTTTCAGTGAATTCACAATAAGTACATCTCTATATCTTTTATATTTCCCACATTCAATGGATAACACAGAAATACAATTATTAGATGATCTGGAAACTAAAACACCATCACTGACAACTGTCAACCAATACAATGAAACAAACGAACTCACTGAAAAACTGAATCAGCTTGAAAAATACAGTATTTTTCAAATACTACACTTAAATATTAGAAGTGCTTATAAAAACTTTGATGAATTTTTGATTTTTTTGAATATGAACAATTTGAAAACTATAGATATCATAATTTTAGGTGAAACCAGATTTATAAGTAATGTAAATGATTTTACAATTCCTGGCTACACCACACTGTTCAACGACAGCACAATCAACCTATGTGATGGATTGCTTATTTTCATAAAATCCAATATTAATTTTAACGTAACACACACAATCTTGCCGATAACAAAAATTACCATAAGTAGAATAACATTTGAGTTAAACAAACTCAAATTCAATATTATTACCAACGACAATGATTTTGTTGAGGACCTAGACACATACATCTCAAATGAAACTAAACAAAATATTGACTTACTCATTGGTGATTTTAACTATGATATACTGAATGATGATAATGCCAAAACAAATAATTACACATCAATGTTGATGTCTTATGGATTCGAATCCTATATAAACATACACACAAGAATTACACATACGTCAAAGTCTTTTTTAGACCACATTTTTATTCGGAAATCCATACAAGAGAACACAGTTAATTTTGTACCACTCGTAATAAACTCGAATATTACCGATCACCATCCAATTTTCCTATCAATTAATAGCACAAAATCTGAAAATAAAACTAATAGAATCATACAAAAAATGATAAATAAATTTGATACAGATACATTTCTACGGATAATAAGTGAATGTAAATGGGATAAAATTGTAAAAGCACAAGATCCTGTCCTAGCTTATACCGAATTTATAGAAATTTTTACAAATGCTATAAAACAATCTACTTCGACAAGGACTGTACAATTCAAAGAAAATAACAAAAAAAAACATGGATAACAAATGGCATAATTAATTCCATCAAACACAGGGACAAACTTAAGAAACAACTGAATAGAAACAGAAATAATGTAGAACTACAGGAAATATATAAAAGTTATAGAAATCATCTCAACCGATTGATAAAAATAATCAAATCCTCTTACTACTCTGATCTGATTTCTAACTGTAAAAATGATATAAAAAAAATATATAACATAGTCAAGGAAGCCACAAACGAGAACGACCGGAAAACAAATCAAGACATATTTATATATAATGAAAGAGGAGAACTCTTTACTGATGATAAAGAAATGGTAAATTATTGTAATCAATACTACAGAAATGTAGGCACTAATATGGCAGCAACAATTCCTGCTGCACCCCAAAACTTCAAAAATAAGTACCCGCAAATTAAAAACTCTCTGTTCCTCAAGCCAACTGATGAAAACGAACTCATCCATCATATTAACACCCTAAAAACATCCAGTTCTCCTGGAATAGATGGAATAACCGCTGATACTGTAAAAAAATGTCATATGCATATACTAAAACCACTTGTTCACATAATAAATCTTGTAATAGGATGAGTTCTATCCTATTCCAGGTTCATTACTGGTTGGTTGGAATGAATAGTAACAGCCATTCAATAGAGTAATTTAATCAGTAATGTCTAACATTGGGTATTCATACATATATATATACAAATCAGTCATGACCTCAAGAACGTATACTATACCTAAACAATCTAAGTTCATGAACACATCGTGCGCTTGGATAACAACAGTGTTATCCACCCGCATGGTTCTTTGCCCTCGCTTGACCTATCGTATACAAGATGATCCTTATCTATCTTATCTATACTAGCTTACATACTACACCTCCCCCGGGAAGGGGAAAAAAAATTCTTATCCTAAAGAGAATTTTTTTTTTTGTCTGTATTTACAATACTACTTAACTAACTTGGACATTTCGAAATATGGCTTAACTCTATTTTTATGAACTATTTGAGGCTTTTTATCAATTTCTATCATTACGTTAGGACCTTTTTCCTCTAAAACTACATAAGGTCCCTTGAATAAAGGTTCAAATTTATTAATAGGGTTATTTTTCAGTAAAATTTCTTCACCTTGCCTATAATTCAACTCAGATTGGATCTTCCTATCCCATGTGGATTTTCGTTTAACTTTCGATTCTATCAAGTTATTTCTAGCATCTTCCCAGGCTTTTTGTAACCTATACTTCAATTCTATCGGATAATCATCAAAGTTATACACTGGATCTATATTATTATTCAGATTTGATGGTAATTTACAACTTTTTCCAAAAACAAGTTCGTATGGCGTGTATCTTGTTTCTGTATGAACTGTGTTGTTGTAAGAAAAACACCAATAAGGCACCCATGTACTCCACGTATCTGGATTTTTTGCAAGTTGAATACGTAAATATGCCCCTAAATGTTTGTGTGTATTTTCGATAGCCCCTAATGTCTCATGATGATACGCTGTTGACTTCAGTGAAGTAATTCCTAAAAGTTTACAAGATTGCTGTAAGGTCGCCGCTAAAAATTCTGTACCTTGATCCGTTACTATCTCCATAGGGACTCCAAATCTGAGAATGAAATTTTCGACAAATGCCTTAGCTACAGTTTTAGCCTCTTCATTTGCTATCGGATATCCTTCAACAAACTTACTAAGCTCACACTGTAACGTAAGAATATAGCGATTATCATCTTCGTCTTGGTGCAATGGACCTACCAGATCGAGATAAATTTTGTTGAAAGCACTTTTAGCTGTGGTAGTGACTGTCAATGGTTCCTTATTTGGCTTTGAGTGTTTATACCTCTGACAGTCATCACAACGCTTCACGAACCCTTCAATATCATTCCTCATGCCTGACCAGAAATAATATGACCTTATATTATTATACATTCGCGTCATTCCCGCATGACCCCCTGTGGGTAACATATGGAAATCATTCAATATGAGCTGTCTCGTTTCTTTGTCGTCTATAACTTGGACATCTTTAATAACAGAAAATTTTATATCTGCCTTCTTAAATTCGCCTATTTTTCCTTTAATATTTTCCAATAATACGGTACAGTTTTCTTTCCTTACTATGCATAGTTCCGTAATATTATACTTCACGCAAATATCTTTCAGATCCCTCAACGACGCTCCGAAGGCAGACGTTGATCGGGAATTCTGTTTCATATAAATAATGCCGGCATCAATATCATATTTTAAATTATTGTTATATTCAACTACCGCACCATGTACGTGCCTAACAAATATTCTGTCAAAATTCATTTCGGAAGCTGGTCTCAGTTCTACTGATCCTACTGGCCTTTTCAATAATTCCACTACACCAGGGTGATCAAGCCTGCTGTGCGGAAAGTTATTTTCATCTTGCCTATTTTGAATATTTTGAGGTCGCCTTGTTTGTGCTCTAGTTGCAATAAACATATTTTTAATTTTTTCACTCATTGTTTTCAGTTCATTTGCGTCAATTCGAATACGGGACAAAGCATCCGCTGATACGTTTTCTGATCCCTTTATATAAGATATTATAACCTGAATTTAGTTAAACGACTGGACGGATTCGTCATTCCAAATAGATAGACTAGTGGTCTGTGATCCGTAAAAATGTCAAATTTTCTACCAAATAAATAACTTCTGAAATGTTTTACCGACCACACTATCGCAAGTAGTTCTTTTTCGATAGTACAGTAATTCATTTCTGCTTTGTTTAGTGCCCTACTGGCATATGCCACAGGTCTGTCATTAGAATTTGACAGAACTGCTCCTAAAGCAAATCCTGATGCATCCGTTCTTAAAATGAACCGATTATCCTCTGACAGATCGGGATATTGGAGGATGGGAGGACTTGAAAGAGAGCTTTTCAGTGTCTCAAATGATTTCTGGCAATCAACCGTCCACTGAAACTCAACATTCTTCCTAGTTAATTTGTTTAACGGGTTCACTAAATGCGCGAAATCTCTTATGAATTTCCTGTAATAGTTGGCAAATGCCACAAACCGCTTTGTTTCGTTAGCATCTCTGGGAATTGGATAATTCTGGATCGCTTTTATTTTTTCTGGATCCGGTGAAATGCCATCTGATGAAATAATGTGGCCTAAGTACAAAATTTCCTTTTTAAGGAATTCGCACTTATCCGGGTTGAGCTTGAGTTCAACTTTCCTAAGCCTTTCCAGGACTTTTACAAGGTTTCTGTTATGATTGGTTAGGCTGTTCCCAAAAATGATTAAATCATCTAAATAAATAAAACATGATTCGTTATTCAAACCAGACATAGCCATCGTCATTACTCTGGAGAAAGCATTTGGACTGATTTTCAGCCCCATTGGTAGGCGTTTCATTTGGAACTGACCTCTATCTGTTGTAAATGATGTATATGGTCGACTAGAAGGATCCAATCCCACTTGATAATATCCTTGCGATAAATCAAGGTGAGAGAAGTAGACTGCTCCTGCCAATGAATCTAAGATTTCTGATATACAGGGCAGTGGGAATTTATCATCCTCTATCTGTTTATTCAGCAACCTATAGTCGATCACTACTCTCCACTTTTTGTTACCTCTGCTATCGCATTCTTTAGGCACAATGAGTAATGGCGAAGACCATTCTGATCTTGCTTCCTCGATGATATCATCCTGTAGCATTTTATCTATTTGTTTTTGAATTTCCGTTTTCTGTGCATGTGGTAATCGGTAGGGCCTTACGTAAACTGCGCTTGCATTTGGCTTTAGTTGGATTTTTTGTTTTGCAATGTTAGTTACAAAAAGCGAGTCATTTTCCAAGTGGAAAACATCGGCATATTTCGCACATATTTTCTGGATTGCCGTTTTTTCTTCCTTATTCAGCGAATCGATATTAATGAGATCTAACAATCTATCTACTCTTTCAACATCTAATTCCTTTCTGTCAAATCTACATACATCAAAACTAGTAAGTTTCTCACTTCTTGGTCTGAAGTTCCGAAGTTTCACTTCCCTGTCATTGACATTCAATAATCTAACGGGTATCAAATGATTTTTTGGTCTCGCTATCACGCTTGCCAGAAACACACCTTCGCTCAATTCATCTCCTAACACAACGCATTCATCATCACATTCAACCCAGAAATACTTGATAATTTCGCAACGTGGTGGAATATACGTATAACAATCATATTTAGATTGCAACGGAATCATTATTCTTCTGTTATGTTCCCACAGAGAAAAACAGAATTTATCGAAGTCAATTTTTGAACGATATTTAATAAGAAAATCGGATCCTAAGATTCCATGCATTTCGTTTGCAAAGTTATCAAGTAACAAAAACTCGTGCTCAATCATCGCATTTTCTACAACTAAGGAAATATTCACTGAACCTTTCGAATTTGTTGAGCCTGCAATTCCATTTATTCTTACTTTCCTAGAAGTATCAATTCGTTCACTCTTGTCTAAATATTTTTCAAAAAGAACACTAACAGTCGCTCCAGTATCAATCAAAAATATGAGTTCATTTTCCCTATATCTCATTTTCACAAAATTCATACCATTCATGCTTAATATAACAACATCGCTCGTAATATTTTCAATCTGTTTAGGAACGAAAAAACCGTTCACTGGAAGAGTCATTATTTACTTGGTCATCAACCTTGGTGGTTGAACTTGAACTTTCTGCAAAGTAAGCTCTATGACTCTGGCTATTACCATTATTCCTATATTTATTTGAACGATACATATTATTCGTACCACCGCGTCCACGATAATTTACATATCGCTGACCCGAAAAATTCGTTTGTTGGTTCTTCGGTTGTCTCAATTCATTGTTCTGATTGGATCTAATGAAATTATTATTATTTCTGTGAGAATAATGATTTCCTCTGTTAACTGGTAATCCTCGTCTACCTCGTCTACCTCTCATATAGAAACATTGCGAATTTGACGACCCTATCTTTGACTTATCTTCATCTTCAGCGCCGCTTATTGCATCCTTCAGATTATTATAATTTCTTGCTTTCACAATGGTCCGTAACTCAGAGTTTCTCAGTCCATTTGCAAACGCATTAATGGCTATTTTTTCATTAACTTTTGACAAAATCTTAGCACAATTGTCGTCGCCCTCAGATTGACATAACGTTAAATTCACTAGTAGTTCTTCGATACTCCGTCCGAATTCCTCAATTGATTTATTTTCCTGCTTGACATTATGCATTTCAACTGATAAAGATGCAGCAGATTTCTTGGTGAATAAATGAATTGTCATATCCTTTAACAGGTTATCGATAGAATTGTAGGTATTTTCTAACCTTAATTTTGCATTCTGTGAGAGCCTAGTTTTCAATACATAGTTGACCAAAAATATTTTACCATCTTGATCTAGAAGATCCTTATATAACTCAATAGCATCGATAAGTTGTTTCGTTGTATCTTCTGTGTTATCCATCAAGGGCAGTAAGGAAGAAGCAATCCTGAGATCAAATTTTTCGCCCATTTTTGCGACACTATTCTTTTTCTCAATTTTCAATAACCTATCCTTTAAAATATCGTATGTTTCAGAAATTAAACTACTTATATTTTTAGCATAATCTCTAACTTGTGATGTTTCTTCTGGAGTTTTCACTTTTTTTTCATTAAATAACTCCTTCAGCCTACTGAAATCAGTCTCTATTTCTTTTAATTCTGCCTGTTTCTGATCGACTGTTTGTAAATTAATTCGCCTCTGAGCATTGTCTTTTAGTAGATTTCGTTTAAAAACCTTAATTTCCTCATGAATATGCTTAAACTCTATCATTTGCCCTACCTAATATCAATTTAACTGATCTACCTCATACATTTTAACATCCTGTGGTCCTTTCTGCGCCACGATCCTCGAGCCTGCTGTACTCGATGTTCCTCTTAAACCGTCTCTTGGCTTCTGCTGAGTTCTCTTCTGATCTTCCTCTCCAATGCCTTCCTTGCTCGTCTTCGAATATACAGGGTGATTGCTACCAGAACAAAACAACCTACTATCATTGCCAGCACCTCGAGTAAAGTGTATTTTTGGCTTCCGTCAGCTGCAGTACTCTTGATGGCATCTGCGTTGATCACTGCTTGGCCCACAACGGAGTTCTCCTTTGTTTGCTGATTTCCCATGTCCAGAATGTGTGATTTGTTGGTTCTTCAACCATTCAACACCTCGGTTTTTTCAACAGTGAAGCACAGGCTCATCATGGTGAACTTGTTGTTACTTCGACTGGCAGGATCGCCATGTAATAGGATGAGTTCTATCCTATTCCAGGTTCATTACTGGTTGGTTGGAATGAATAGTAACAGCCATTCAATAGAGTAATTTAATCAGTAATGTCTAACATTGGGTATTCATACATATATATATATACAAATCAGTCATGACCTCAAGAACGTATACTATACCTAAACAATCTAAGTTCATGAACACATCGTGCGCTTGGATAACAACAGTGTTATCCACCCGCATGGTTCTTTGCCCTCGCTTGACCTATCGTATACAAGATGATCCTTATCTATCTTATCTATACTAGCTTACATACTACAATCTTATATTTTCAAATGGCAAAATACCTGAACAACTTAAAATGTCGGTAGTTACACCAATTTATAAAAACGGAGACAAGAATTCTATACAAAATTATAGACCAATCAGCTTGATAAACACTTTTGCAAAACTATTTGAAAAATGTCTTAAAGTAAGATTATATGACTTTCTCTCGAATAATAATATCTTGAGTGATAAACAATTCGGTTTTCGTCCAGATACAAGCACAAATGAGGCAATGTTTGAACTGATTAATCAGATAAAGAATAATTTAGACTGCGGAAACAAGTGTATTGCAGTCTTCCTTGATCTAGCGAAAGCTTTTGATACGGTTCCTCATACATCACTCTTGGAAACTCTGGAAAAACTTGGTGTGAGAGGCATTGCATTAGAAATTTTCAAAAACTATCTATCACAAAGAAAGCAAGCTCTGAGGATAAGAAATACGTGTAGCACATATGAATACGTACAAATGGGAGTACCTCAAGGAACAGTTCTGGGACCACTGCTCTTCATAATATACATCAACTCATTACTGAATACAAGCATAAATGGTATACTATTCTATCTTACGCAGACTATACCGTCTTATTATATGAAGGTAACACATGGCAACATGTCAAAGAAAAAGCTGAATACGGTACATCTTTAGTTAAAAATTGGTTGGACTACAATAAACTCTCACTGAACGTAACAAAAACGTCATATGTAGCCTTCTCTTTAACAGACGTAAATAGACCAAACTTTAAGAAAATAAACATCATAAACACCAATCTAGAAATAAACAGCAATGATAGAACTAAATATCTAGGCATCATCATAGATAAAAATCTCAAATGGAAGGATCAAATAAACACTTAACAGCAAAATTACGCAGATTCATCCACAAATTTTATGAGTTACGAAAAATAATGAACAAAAAACTCTTGATCACATTGTACAGGACCCTGATCGAATCAATTTTGAAATATGGCATTATTGTTTGGGGAGGTCTCTACAGTAATGCCCTAGAACCTTTAACTACCTTTCAAAATTACATAATTAAAATTATACTACAAAAAAGGAGATTGTACCCCACAAGGCTTTTATATAACGAAGATATATTAAGTGTGAGATCCTTGTATTTTCATGCATGTTGTGTTTTCATCCATAAAAATCATCACCTGATTAATAGAATTGAACACTGCCATGAAACACGCGCAAAGACCAACAACTTACTAAAAAATCCTTTTTATCAAAAAGACGCCAACCAAAGATTCATAACAACAACAGCTCCAAAAATATTCAACACATACCCACAAGATATTAGAAACATAAAAAAACAAAGCATATTCAGGAAAAAATCAAGACAACACATAGGCAAACATCAAGACAAGTATATACACAGCCTATAGACTATCTCAATTTTATACTACTTAACTATACAGATACCTACCCAAAACGTAGTTCTACACATATAATCTTTCGAAACTAAAATACACAAACATCTGCACATACAGGTGTAAACCTAGGTGCGACCAAAATGACAGGAATTTATCATTATTTCATATTAGTATTGTTAATAACACGAAGGGAAATATTGAAAATCACTTCCATTGCATCCCAGTGATCCCTGGCAGTGAATATAGTCCTTTCCAGTAGGCTTTCTATTAAAAACATGTATTATTATTTTTGTATTACTATCATTGTTATAATTTATTTTCTGTAAATGGCTTATTGAATAAACGTTCTTATTATTATTATTATTATTATTATTAAGGTATTATTTGTCTACTCAAAATCATTCCATGAGCCTCTGTTCTACTCATTATTTTACTGAATGATAACATTATAATATCAAAAAAGTGTATCAACTTATACGTCCGTTTTCTTTTACATGATATAATCATTTTCGACGTGATTCATTCGTTATCTGAAAGACTAGATTTCTGATTATGTCGACAAGAAAAAATGTGGATCTCAGTTGGAAACATTATGTATTCATTCTGTTTGCGATAGTCTTGAAGTGAAGAATATTTTTAAAAATGTCTCCCATCATTGCGAATATTTTTCCTTTCTTTCATTCGGAGTTGTGACTGTTAATAACGAGGAAAGAATTTTTGATTCATGGTGTAAGGAGTTAAAGATTGACCGAAATCAGTGCTACTTTGAAAAGGCGAGCGCTGTGATTGGCTGCTTGAATCCTTCTTCTGCTCCGTTTTTTTCTGTTCCTTCTTCTACTCCTATCCTATCCTGTGTATTCGTTTCACCACCAACTTCGTCTTCCTCATCTGACGAGATATCTGATTTGTTTTCGAACTTTGGGTTCATCAACAATTCTCCACGCCTTGGGGTTGATTTTGATAATGGTCGAAATAGAATTCATTTATTTATTTATTTATCAAAGGAAAAGCCAATTATACCATTACAAAAAGATTGTACAATTTATACATTTCACAGATGACTAAGATTATATTAAAACTAAAAATTAAAACTATTACAATTTTTTAACTGCTTTTCTAAAGGATAGTAAAGATGAACCGAACAGCTCAAGCTTGTTATTGTGAGTGTTTGCTGACTTCAGTATTCTATTAAGGGATTCGTTTCGACCATAATTTGTTCTACAAAAAGGGATCTTGAAAATGTCACTATTTCTACTTCTTCTAGCATTTACAGAAAGTGAGGTAAGCATAACAATTTCAGGACAATCAATACTGCCATTGATAATTTTATGGAGGAATACCAGATCGATTTCAAGCCTTCTATGAGATGAAGTATTCAAATTTAGGGATTTTTGAATTTGTGAATAATTGTATTCATTCCTAAGTTGTAGCCACAGTATCTCAAAAATTTATTTCGAGTACTCTCCAAGAGTTCTCGACTCTATAGCATGGTGACCAAATGATAGAAGTGTATTCAAGAATAGATCTAACTTGGGCACTTGCAGAACGAAGAGAAAAGCCCAGCATGTTTTTTGCACGAGATGAGATTTCTGTTATGTGACTCTTGAAATTCATTTTTGTGTCAAATACAACCCCCAAATCTTTAATCTTGTTGGTCTCAGATAAGTTTGTGTCATTAATCTGATAAGCATAATTAATTGCCTCCTTATTTCGTGAAAAACTAATTTTTTGACATTTACCCAAGTTCAGTTTTAGCAAGTTAATATTACACCACCTGGAAAAGTTATTTAGGTCGAACTGTAATCTCTCAGCATCAGATATGGATTGAATTGTTCTGAGGCGCAAGAGAACCTCGCCCTCAGGTGGGCTCTCGACGCGCCTTATTACGTCTCCAACGCGACCATCTTCAATGACCTGAGGATCACTCCGGTCACCACGAAGATGAACGAGAAGGCCGAAAAGTGGTTTCCACTTATCGCAAATCATCCGAACAGAGGACTACGAGAGCTGGTGGACTACGACCCCAGGTTCAGAGAGAGGTTCAAACGACCTAAGGCACAACTCCTGGAGGACTGATCTGGTACGGTCCTACGCACCGGCCTACTAGTGGAGCCCCTGAGAAACCAGGAAGCAACACACAACACAACAAAAGTCCCTCAGGCTGAGCGCACCAGCAGCAGAAAGCGCGACCGTAGAGGTCGAAAAGCTCTGCTCCCACTTTTATGTTCACCTGTCATGATGGTGGACAAAAAGAATGACGTGAGGACCACTCCAGGAGGAGTGGGGGAGGATGGCAAGTCCATGAGGGATCTTATCCAGCTCGATGGATGGGAATCCTTATGGATGGGACTCACACTAGGGAAAGAAACCGGGGGGCATTTTGAGGAGTTGATGTCTAGCAGACGTTAGAGTAACGTCGAGTCATACAGAGTTGATGGTATACTGCAGAATCACTCTTCTCCGAATTCGGAGTAGTAGCGGCTGGCCAGGACTAAAAACCAGATGATAGAAATTTCAGCGGACATTTCCAGGAACTAACTCATCAGAGGATGGTTGTAAAAAGTTCCTGATAAATCATCTGAGTTTGACCCATAGCCAACGCCATCATCGTCATCTTATATTGTTTTGAGGACTACGCTCTCTCAAAAATACCACTAGCTACTGTTTGTTGATCAAGGTGAAGTTTGTAACTACAAACTCATTTATCATCAAGGTATCCGAAGGACATACCTTTTCAGGTCTTGTGGTTCCTTCGCATCTCTACTGAGGCAGAAGTGCCTCGAGAAGATCTTGGTCTTCTTGCGAGAGGCTCGCCCGGTCTTCTTGTATTTCTTGTATCTCCTTGTATTTTATATCCGACTCTCAAAGTCTAACTAGGTATAGGGCCAGTCACCCTGGATTGAGGTGCAACGCCATCGTATCTGGCAGGGTGACTTATATCGGGTAGCTAACCTAGTTTAGGAAAAAATAAGAATAGTTTATCTAGGGCTATAACACCAGATTGGCATTATATTTCTTCTGTATATATTTCTATAACATTCATAGACACACATACACTTATACTGGTCGTCATAGTTGGTAAACTTCTTTTGAGACACACTCACTGTCTTGGCACGTAGAATTCATCTCCTGAGATTTCTTTACCTTGTTTTCATTTTTTGTACAAAATTTAAAGACAAATTATGGATTCTCAAAGGCCCGAAAGTGATGAACGTGGTCAGTCCCACCTGTTTCGCGCACTGGCATCCCTCACCGGCGTACGGCTCACGCACACAACGGCCAGCATTCACAGGCTAACGGATTGGTTGAATGCCTTCATCGGCCTCTGAAAGCGGAACTCATGTGTCACGCCGATGAAAAGTGGATAGACGCTCCCCCCGTGGTTCTCCTCGGACTACGCAGCGCTTTCCGACCCGTCCTTCACGGTTCTGTTGCAGATTGCACCATTCGCTGCCCCTGCACCAGCCGCCGCCCCTGCACCTTTGACGACACCCCAGCCTCCTGGAGTTGCCCACGCTCCTCGCGTTACCTGCTCTGGGCGCCGCGTACACTTTCCGGCGCGCCTCACCACGTGAACCTCGGTGCACTCTACTCCGCACAGGGTTCAGGTAGCAAAACCGGAAGAGCTACCAAGGCAGTTCGTCGAGAGACGAACTGCCTTGGTAACTGTATTTTTGCTTTCGTCTTATGTCGAAATATATCTGATACTAGTGTGGACCTTTGTTCCAATACGTCTCGTAAACAATCTCCACAGTTTCAATGCGAATTCAGTAGAATGATTAGGAGTTATATGGAAGGTCTGCATTGAAAATTAATTCAGAAAATCTTGTTTTTGTGAATAACGATCAACATGTCAACTGTTTTGACATAACAACGATAGCGAGAAAAACTTTGCATATGGTTCCACCGAATCATCTTATCCACCATCCACTTTCTTCATGACCCAACCTGTATATGGTATAGATATTTCAACTTTCATGAGCTAGCTAGCTAGATCACTGATTTATTCCCAATAAAATAAGTATGACTATTACATCCTGATGATACTTATTGACACCTTGGTTGAAACACCTCAGAATTGACCAGTAGCATTGACCAGACGCCTAAAAAAAAATTTGATATCGATGTGTCGCATAAAGATTGAATATTTTTATATTAATGTATTCGACCCATGGCGTGTCATTCATATTTTGTAAAAAAAAATCGAGGATAAATATCTTGACGAAAAATGACAAGGTGGTTTTCGAGAAACAGTGTATCCGAATTTCACAAATGAAAACGTGTCATCATCGATTCATCGACTGAAGAAAACCTTCTTTCGGTTCTCGGCACATAGGAAGTCTCTGGAGTATCAAACGAATTCCGATGACATCAGGATTATTATATCATTGTTCTTTCTGGAATTTTGGGACACTGTAATATCCATCAGGTTCATTTCCCTATTTTTTTTTGTACCCTTGGATTTTCTCACAATATTTATGATAGAAATACCAGAGATAATTCAATAAAATGGTACCGAAGAAGAATACTCACGTTCTCATCCTCCATATACACATATTAGTTACATTATTTATTCTTCTCTGTCTTAGGAAATCAGACAAGGACACGTTTTCTTCCATCTGAAATTTAAGACTGAAATGACGGTATATAAGAATTATTCTGAAAGCTATTCATCTGAATACTTTCTCGTTTAGTCTTCATCTGAAGTCATTAAACGATATATTATTAAGTGGAGAAGGACGGGAAACTTGCAAGAAAATGATTCGAATACTTTCTAGGACCATATGTTTTTGCCCACTTTTCCACAGGTATTCTGATTATACTTTCCTGCTGCAGTATGTGCACATTCTGAACATATATATTTTCTTAATGATATTTTGGAAATATCTATTATAGGTACAATACATTTTTGATTCTCTCCATTATAGAAACATCTGTGGCTTTGATACCTTCGACATAACTCAGCAATGTTAACTTTGAGAAATCTATTTCTTCAATTTGATCAAGAGAAATTGTAGAACTAATTTCAGGCTAACCCCATTCCGATTATTGTTATACATCTCTTTCATGAAAAATTATGTGGCTTTGATAGGTTCCGCCAGACTCATTACACTATGCTCGAATTTTTTGCTCAATATCTTGAGGTAGAGATTTGTAAAAACGCGAGGGTTAGGCGATGTGCTTTGCTCAAAATCATATGTTTTTTGACAATTTGATATGGGAAGGCGATAGAACTGATTTGATGCAGTGAGACAGTTGAACATAATTTCAAGCACCTTATCAACCCACAGAATTTCTCATGAGAGATGAATCAGAATCATGAGAGTGGGGAGATTAGCCTACAATTAGCTCTACAATTCCTCTCATTCGGAACTTAGAAAAATTATATTTTTCTGAATTGACACTGCTGAGTTCGGTCGAAGATAGCAGAGCCACATATTTTTCTATGATGGGTAGGAGCAAAAACTTCGGGGATAGGGAAAGAAATTGTATCAACCAGATTAACCACGTCATTTAGGTTATCTATGAACATTGTCGTTCGTGTCATTAACTATTAACCATTTGATATTGACTGATTAATTTCACTCACCGACTGTTCGGTAAATGGTACCTATAGTATTCTCCAACATTGATTTTATTAATATCCGTATGATTGTCAGTTCATGATAACACTAACAATGATGAGAATAGTTAACAATAATTGAATCATATCGAAAGTTGCTATGAGAAAGTATTTTTTTTCTATCTCTGAGAAAAATATAATATGAAATTGATTTTTCTCTACAACTGACGAACTATAAATACTTTCGGAAATCTTTCGGAATGACACTCTGAATGCGCAACTTCTTTCCTACTCTACTGGATTTGTATCTCCCACCATTTCCGAGATCCACATGCAGTTCAACTACTATTTCATATTTCAATGAGTTTTTCACAATGATCGAAACACAATGCTTACTGTTTTCTTGGACATTACTTACTGGTTTTCTTCCCAATACGTGAAACACCTGTAAGTACACACAGATTGAAAATGACCGGGTATATATGTTGAGAATGTAAAGTGAAAATTGGAGTGGTCTATTTCTTATTTGTTGGGATCTCCTAAAAATATTCGTCCGAACGAGATGTTAAAATTTGGAATGCATTCATGTGCGCATGAGCATTTGCATCCATGACATTATTATTCATTAACTTTCATTCTTTTACTTGATACCTTCGTTGACGGCACAAATTTATTGTTTGTGCATAAATAAAAAAAAAAACGATAGAAGTGGCTCAAAGTAATCTCTGGTCCAAGCATGAGGCAGATCAGAAATCATTTAGTGCTGATCAGTTTTACCAAACTCCAGAATAATTGAATTATTGAGTATTTGTTGAAATCATGATGAAATCATTCAAATGAGTCAAATCATGAAAGCAGTGGTAGCTGTAGAGTGGCGCTATCTTCAGAAAAGCCTGCGACTTCTCAGCCGGTGTAGAGCGAAAAAACTTTTTTGTGCCACCATGTTCACATGGACAGTTCCTGAGATATAATATCATAAAAAAGAGATCTATAAGTGATGAACAATAAACCTACCAAACATTGAAATATAAATGTGTAATCCATCCACTGGAACTAACTCTACTCAAATAATTCTATCAATTTATGAGTTTTCTGAATCCCTTCTCATATCTTATTGCTCATTGAACATATTTATTGTGCGTGAAGCAAAATCCGTGACCTTCAGATAGAGACTTGGATGAAAATGTTTTTTGAACATTCATGCTATTTACACAAATCTTCATCACGTGCTACAGTATTGCGTATTGTATTGATATCAGTTTCAATGATTATTCAAAAACAGAGAGGCTTGTACTCAACCCTACCTGTTCCATGTTCACTCATAATCACAGCCTAGCTTGCAAGATAAATCGTGCAATTAGCTTAATTGACAGAATAATCTTGCAATTAGAAGGGTGTGAAAACAGCAACGGTTTTACTAGCAACGTTTTCTTTTCCTTTTATGGTATTTCCTGGTGATTTTTTTATGTGAGTGCACTATTCCGCAGTTGTTGAAGAGGCTTCTAACAAGAAAATAATTAATGAAACAAAAACCACCCCTCAACAACCCTCCAAAGTAGAGAAATTCTGAAACAGTTGAAAATACTCGTTGCTCGGGTTTTTCCGACGGAAATGAACTAACTTACATCTGCTGAATACGCTCTATAGGGTGAAATAATTTGAGAATCAAAAACAATCCCTCAACAACCCTTCGAAGTAAGAAGATTCTTGAAACAGGTAATAAACCCGTTGCTCGAGTTTTTCCGACGGAAATGAACTAACTCACACCTGCTGAATACGCTCTATAGGGTGAAATGATTTGTGAATCAAAAACTACCCCTCAACAACCCTTCGACGTAAGAAAATTCTTGAAACAGTTAATATACCCGTTGCTCGAGTTTTTTCGACGGAAATGAACCAACTCACATCTGCTGAACACGCTCTATAGGGTGAAATAATTTGTGAATCAAAAACAACCCCTCAACAACCCTTCGACGTAAGAAAATTCTTGAAACAGTTAATATACCCGTTGCTCGAGTTTTTTCGACAGAAATGAACTAACTCACATCTGCTGAACACGCTCTACAGGGTGAAATGATTAATGAATCAAAAACTACCCCTTAACAACCCTACGAATTCTTGAAACAGTTGATATACCCGTTGCTCGAAATTTTTCGACGCAAATGAACTAACTCACATCTGCTGAATACGCTCTATAGGGTGAAATAATTTGTGAATCAAAAACTACCACTCAACAACCCTTCGATGTAAGACAATTCTTGAAACAGTTAATATACCCGTTGCTCGAGTTTTTTCGACAGAAATGAACTAACTCACATCTGCTGAATACGCTCTATAGGGTGAAATAATTTGTGAACCAAAAACAACCGCTCAACAACCCTTCGAAGTGAGAAAATTCTTGAAACAGTTGATAAACCCGTTGCTCGAGTTTTTCCGACGGAAATGAAGTAACTCACATCTGCTGAATACGCTCTATAGAGTGAAATAATTTGTGAATCAAAAACTACCCCTCAACAACCCTCCGAAGTAGAAAAATATTGTTACAATTAAAATACCCGTTGCTCGGATTTTTCCGACGGAAATGAACTAGCTCACATCCGCTGAATACGCTATATAGGGTGAAATAATTTGTGAACCAAAAACAACCCCTCAACAACCCTTCGACGTAAGAAAATTCTTGAAACAGTTAATATAACCGTTGCTCGAGTTTTTTCGACGGAAATGAACTAACTCACATCTGCTGAATACGCTCTATGGGGTGAAATAATTTGTAAATTAAAAACTACTGGGGTTTTTTCGACGGAAAAAGTGGTTTTTCATTTTTTTTCCATTAATTTTTCAATATAGTTCAACTGGGTATCGCACCAAGGATTTTTCAATTCCACAGAACCTCCCGCCATTCTGAAGATGACATCTTGAATTTATCAATGATGACAAACGAATCATAATCTCCGACCCTGAAAACCCTCAGTACTATATTTGAATCGAACCGGGCTATAAACACAAAACTCGTCCGCCATACCGAAGCCGCCATATGGAATTATTCAATTTTAACAGAAGAATCGTGATCTCCGACCACGAAAACTTCCAGATACCTACCAATTTCGAATCGAATCGGACTATAAACACCAAACTCATCCGCCATCTCAAAGATTTTCCAATTTTGACAAAAGGATCATAATCTCCGACCCCGAAAACCCCTAGATACCAATTTTGAATAGAATCGGATCATACTTACAAACCTTGTCCGCCATATTGGAGCCGCCATTTCGGTGTTTTTTTTTTCTAACAAAAATTCCATAATGCACTGTCACCACGATTAGAAGTGGTCTAAAAATTGGTTACAAAATTTGACCGTGACAAAAACAGAGTGAGTAGAGTGGGTTTGTTCCAACCGCGTTGTTAGAGACAGTTTTGTTTCAGTCAGGATTCTGCGCGTGCGCAGTTTTCAACGTTGGGAGGAATTCAGGTTACTGCGCGGAATCCTGACATTTGCATAATCACAGTGAGACGGCGCGAAGTTTCCCATGCTGATGATGTTATAATACTTTGAGCCGTTTAGCAACAATCATGAGGCATGAGGGAATTCCGGGGAATTCCGGGGGGATTCCAGCGAATAACTAAGATTTCATAAAATATTGGGTGAAACTAACAATTGTGAATTGTAGTGGGTTGTATAAGCTTCTGTAGCCTCACGTTCACTGCGATTAAAAAGATCTATTGTGAATACCATAATCTGTTTTTGTCATTCGAGTCATAGAATTCTGATGTAGTTTAGGATTTTCCTGACGGCTGTCAGATTTTTGCAGTGATTATCATGTTTCTTGAATATTTTCAGAATATAATCAAAAATCATAATATAGTAGAATTCCAGTATTTTTTTTTTAAATTATAAAACATTATTCTGTAAAACATGAAAACGAACATGAGCCATACAAACATTATATTGGGTGTCTACTTTGATTTGTGTTAAAATCCATGAGACATTAATTTTTCTATCTTTTGACAACACGAATGGAAAACCTATAATGTTTGAGGAACATCGTGTTAGCCAGTGGTGGAATTTGACAAAAAGAGGAAGGTATTTGGATGATTTTTTCTTGAAAGTTCGTAGGTTGTGAGCGTCAGGAAAGACTTTGCTCGGCAAATAGTTCTACAGCTTTGTCGTTCCATTGATGAATGATGCTTGATAGAGAGAAGCTCGGCAGGTATCGAGACGACAATGTAGAGTTGACCAGCCTGAGCTCGTCTACCTGGAATCGCTCGTGGTGGCATAAGAATTGACCACCGAAAGTGCAAATACTATAAAAGAGGCAGGAATCGCCCACCTTTCTACGATGTTCTGGAGAGGTGAATGATTTCGTGTGTATAGTATCACCGACTACAAGGTGGCACCAATAATTTTCTTTTCCAATTTCAACTCTAACGACAGCGATTGTCAACTTTTTTTTCAAATTGAATTGATTTTCGTCAACTAATTTCACGCGAAAATCAACTTGATCTACATCATTGTATTCAGGAAAAAAACTGTATCAGAAGAAAAAAAAATGTTTTCATTTAAAAAAAGTTGACAATCGCTGTAGTTAGAGTTGAAATTGGAAGGGAAAATTGTTGGTACCACCTTGAAGTATCTGATAAGTCAATTCATTTGCTTTGTTGTTTCTCAAAATCGGAAAATGAATAGCGGCGCTATGGCTTAAAGCGTTTTTTGTCAGTCAGCCTGTATACATATATACAGGAGTTTCTCACGGTAGACGTTCGTTAGAAGTTTCCGTGGTTAGAAATAACTTAGAATTCTGAGTTCTTGGGCTTCAGGGTTATTCAACATTCTGTTCCATTTTGAAATATTTTCAAGGTCATACCACTTCTGGTTGGCCCGAATGTCACCATCAACTTTCGTATTTTAAATCTCGTTTTGAATAGAACACTCGGTAGGTATATTATTCAATTTTTGGATTTCTGAGAGACGATCAAGTTTCCCTATACCTATTTTCAGCTGTTTCTGAGATATCTTGATTCCTTTGAAAATTTAATTTTGAAAGATGTAGCCTTTAATGTAGCTTTATTTTCAACACTGCGCATTTTGCCCGTTTTCGACTGGTGGTAAGCGCTTCTGGGTTAGACGGAAGCAAAGGAATGATACTTCCGAAATCCACATTAACAATAATTGATTTATCGCATACATGGTATCTGAAATTGGACGACAAATTGCATCATTTTCAAAGTTGAAAAAGTTCGTTCCAAATGTGACACCCTTCATTTATTGGATGGTCGGATGCAGAATTTGATTCTGCATCTTCTCGCTATAACTTTCGCTATATCCATTTCCAACGGAATTCTTGTTAGTCCATATTTTTTATTTTGATGTGGTTTTCAGCAGAAACTGAAATGTGACACTGCATCGATTCAGAATTTGAGTCTGCCTCGATTCGCTATAACTTTAGCTTTACCTATTTCCAATGATTTTCTTGTATTTTTCGATAGACAAACAATGTTTCGGTGTCTGTCAAAAATCACAACATCACATTTGCTGAATACCTACTACGAGACCTACTATAAGAATCTAAAAATGAATATGTTCTCATATAATACTTATATTTTTCATCATATTATTAATCCGATCTGAAAGAGAATGTGCAGATATTCAATTCAGGAGATTTACAGATTCTTATAGTAGGTAGTCAGTCCACTCATCAAACTGGCCATCAGTTTTATTCGATAATGCAGCCAGTCATAACTGTCAAAATTTCATGAATATCTGTAGTTGCCACCACACAGTTCTGGACCCACAAAACTTGCGATCAAAAGAAAATGATGAAATATGACATAATGAGTATGTATATTATTTGACCGATTTCGAAAAAATGAAGAGAACTGAAAAGCTGGGTGTTCAAAAAAAAAATGATTTGTATATTCGTATGATTTTGTTATAATATGCGATAAATGCTATGAAAGGGCCCGGCATTCAAGTTCTTCATATTGTTTTTTCTTCTCATCAAAAAAATAACGAAAATACAGGGGTAGGCCTTTCCGATAGATCGAACATAGCGATAATATTGCAGTTATTCAAATAAAAACAACATCAACCAAAAAGTTTAAACGAAGTCAACCATATAGGGATATAAAAAAATGTGTTTGTGAATGTTCCATAATGTGTCTTTTATATTTTGTCAGGATTCTTCGGAATTCCCCGGAATTCCCAGTACTTCTTACATTCCATATTGATAATTTATCGATATTTGTTCAAATTGACATTTTTTTCAATAGGAATTCCGAGGAATCCCGGGAAATTCTGATTCTTCGGGAATTCCAGTGTACATAAATCAGAATGAAAATACCATACATTTTCGAATGACTTATTTATTTTATATCTGATAAATATTCAGAATAGTAGAATATTTTTGTTCTTTGAGTCCATCGATCAAAGTAGGCCTGTTTAATTCTCAATTGCGAAAATAGAAGATACTATTTTTTTTTGTTTTCAACAGAATTGAAGATAGGGCACACCTTGGACAGGTAATGTCTTCAGGATCCCCAAGAGTCAGGAATTACAGTTCATGTCTAGAGGATCCTCAAGTATTTATAAATATAGTTCATGTCTTAGGACTTCATTTTCCCATGATTTTCTTAATATATTGATATTTATAGGTAAATGTTCATACATATTATGGATTGAAGTATAAACCTCGGTATAAACGTTCTAATTGTAGGTACCTACTTACCTTTCGCTCAGCTTAGACACATCTTGTTTTCATAATAAACTCAAATATAAAACCTGGTAGACCTTCCCGTGTTGATGAGAAGATTTTGGGCTTATTCTTATCCAAATTCAAGCGAAATAATACAAAATTCTTCTCTCATCATGTTTGGTGATCGAGACCAGCGAAACTGCAAAGCGATCATCACATTCATCAGAAGAAATACAAGATCTTTCTCTTCATATCTTCAAAAACCTCCCATTCTAGTTTTACAAAATATTTTAGTTAAAAGTGCCGATAACTCTCACCCAAGCAAGATAGCTTCCACCCCAAAATTGGTTATACATCTCAAGAGAGATTCTATAAATCAGATCAGACCATACTACAGTTTTTCGAATAATGGAAGTTCATTCGGCGCTACTGTTCCTATGGAAAGTTCACCAAAACTATCATCTATTAATCGGAATTCAGAGTTCAACTGCAATACACTTGACATTTCAATACCAAAAAACAATGCTGTTCTCAATGCTGAACACATTTCTTCCATGACATCACTCGAACATATTTCAACTTCCAATGAATTTATTCCGAATTCTTTATTATGCTTGAGCCAAATTGATGCAGAGGAAGTTCATGTTTTACCTGAGAAGTCAATGAATATGAAAACAGACAATTCCATCGTACAGAGATTGCAAACACTTGGAAGGTTCTTCTATCGTAAAATCAGTTGAAATTGATGATATATTACGTGACGGAGAACTCACCGATGGCTATATATTCTTGTTAACAAAAAAAACATTCCTTGAGATCAATAATGTTTGCTTTATTAATTTCAAATCAAAGAGGTTCATAAAATCGAAGGATATTTACAAAATTTTGCATATTGTACACATAATTGTAAGAAATTCATTTATGCGATAGAAAAAAATACATTCAAAATGCGATCATCAGGTAACTGTCTTGAGTTCTTCGTTGAATTACAACCACTCAGCAACGGTTACCAGATATTTGAAAGGGGTTGAAAGAAAAATTGTTATGTGAAAGTTGAAAAATGTCAAACCCTCCAAATACAGAACAACGACCGTTCTTCAATCAGCCCCAAAAATTCTTTCAGAGGGAAATTTGCAGAATATTAAATCAGATGCTGTCATCCTGCACTGAAAAAAATCAAATCAAAAACCATCTCTCCGACATTAAAAAACAAAAATATGGAAAATGAATTGACGACTGCAAAGAAAGAAGGTACTTCCAAAGTGAGGGAAAATTTCATCAAATCTGGCATTGGGCTTGCTGGCTCTGCTAGAGGTCTGGCAGCAAAAGATAATGAGAAAAAAACATTATCCTTGGAGAGTAATGAAACAAAATTGAGACAGGGTTTGAAAAAAACTATATCTTTGAGCTCGAAAGAACAAGCGGAAGATGATTTAACAGACGATAAAGGTTTTATATTTTCTGTGGACAAAGTGAACACACAAGAAAACATTTCCATGAATCCAGGAACGCCGTCCCCAACTGACAAGGTTTCTAGTGCATTCAAAATCCAACTTCAACAACACAGCTCTGTTTTCATGAAAATTGGCTTGTGTGTAATATGGATTATTATAAAGAATGCAAAGAATATGGGAACTATGTAGTAGCTAAGTTTAAATCGGGCATATCTACGGAATTGAAATTTGAAGATTTTAAAACCTTGTACGATAAGCAATGGTTGACAGATTTCGCTCTCAACTATTGCCTAAGAGCAATAATGAACGAACACACTGCCGAAAGGGATTACAAATTACTGAATACCGATCAAACCTACGCAATATTTTATCAGTGTGAACATATCGTCAAGGAATTTTTCGATGACTTTCCCGAAATATCTGAAAACTCCACAGTGATTCTTCCAATAATTATTGGAACTGTGGCCAGTCGAAATCATTGGGTCATAGCTTTTGTAAATTTTCAGGACAATACATTCACTTTCATTGATCCGCGAGGAAAATCGCAGTTGAAAGCGGTGGAATTCCGGAAACCTTCGAACAGTTCATTAATACCTTTAATAAGTTTAAACACACCGGTTTCAACTCGAAATTAAAAATTGAAAAAAAATCCCATATCAAACAGAGAGATGGATATAACTGTGGGGTTTACATAATATAATTCACGTGGGCCATAATAAACAGAATAAGCCTTCTGAAACCAGCAAATATGGATACTTATAGACATGATCTTAGACAAATTTTATTAAAGAGTACAGATATTTGTCAAAATAGCTTTTGTCGCATATGTGGAGAGGAAAAAAAATCCAGTGTGAAACTTCCAGTGTAAAACTTGTTTGAGAAATTTTCACAGTGATTGTATGATCTTAGAAAATATTTGCAAACTATGTAAAAATTATTTTTCGAAATGTCAATGATGATTGATCACCATCTTTCTTAGAGTTCAAGATACATACCATTTCGATCTAACGTGGAATGCGACACAGATGAATAAGTAAATTGAAAAAAATTAAGAACTATGAGCAGATCAGTATAAAATGCCAACCCTTGGCATATACAGACCTGCGGAATAGAATTAACACCAAATAGTTCCAGAATTCAATTAGAAAGTATACGGTATGGATATCCAAGTTTTTCACTGGATCACAACATTCTGCAGTAAAATTTTGGATCATCAATCGCGTCTATCGCTCGACTGGAACTATGTACATACCTATATTGCATCAATTTCATCCCAGATCTGCATCATTTTTTGGGACAAAATTATTTCTCATGCAAGAAGTTTATTCAAAAATTGTTTTTAATCCCATGTTCACTCAGAAATATTGATATCATTATTTTGAGTATATTTTCTCAAAGCTAGGTATCATATTCAGTGTCCGGCATTTTCGCAAAACATCAGTTCCCCAAATTGAAAAATTCGTAGCACCCACAACTTTTAATTTGAATGTCACAAAAGTAGTAGAACAAAAGTCAAGTAGGTATCTCCATATGTAAATAACTGATTTTTATTGTTGCTGTGATATTTGCAACGAGACTGATGACAAATGTGATACCAATTAGAACATATTTTTATTTTTTATCAGTTTGTTTTTGTTGGAATGATATTTAGTTTTGTTATTACGGAATCATTTTTTTTGAGTTTGTAGTTGATGGAATATATTTTTGTTTTTGAGTATTTATTTTACGAATCTGTTATTTTTGAATGATGTGATTCAGATCAGGCTATATCAATAGTTACACATTTAATTGAATATGACTTTCTATCAATTTGTTTTTGATGGATTTTTCCTCGGTTTTGTTTCAATATGAAATATATATTTGTTTTTGAATGTATTTCATGAATCTCTGGAATGACTCAGGTGCAGAAATTATTAATTTTTTTGAATTTCGGTAATGAATTATTTCTCTGGAAATTATGGTGTCATAGGAGAAAAATCACCATCAAAGTATGTCCCAACTGTTCTAAAGGTTTCTTCAATTTGGAAGATAGAGCAACGGGTTGATTCACTATTTCATCATGTTTCTGAATCGGAGGATCGTTGGAAGGTAGTTTTTGTTTCACAAGTTATTTCACCCTATTGAGAGTATTCACCGGATGTAAGTTCATTTCCGTCGAAAAAACTTGAGCAACGGGTATATTACCTGTTTCAAGAAATTTCTTACTTCGGAGGGTTGTTGAGGGGTTGTTTTTGGTTTACGAATCATTTCACCCTATAGAGCGTATTCAGCAGATGTAAGTCAGTTCATTTCTGTCAAAAACAATGGAGCAACGGATATTTTTAACTGTTTCAAGATTTTTCTACCTCGGAGGGTTCTTGAGGGGTTGTTTTTGATTCACAAATTATTTCACCCTATAGAGCGTATTCAGCAGATGTGAGTTAGTTCATTTCTGTCGGAAAAACCCGAGCAACGGGTATTTCAATTCTAACAATATTTTTCTACTTCGGAGGGTTGTTGAGGGGTAGTTTTTGATTCACAAATTATTTCACCCTATAGATCGTATTCAGCAGATGTGAGTTAGTTCATTTCCGTCGAAAAAACTCGAGTAACGGTTATATTAACTGTTTCAAGAATTTTCTTACGTCGATGGGTTGTTGAGGGGTTGTTTTTGATTCACAAATTATTTCACCCTATAGAGCGTATTCAGCGGATGTGAGTTAGTTCATTTCTGTCGAAAAATTTCGAGCAACGGGTATATTAACTGTTTCAAGAATTTTCTTACTTCAGAGGGTTGTTGAGGGGTTATTTTTGGTTCACAAATCATTTCACCCTATAGCCCAGATAGCACAAATATTCTCAGATTATTCCTATAAGCTGCTAAATTGTCATCTTGTGGAATATTCCAAAGAATATTCATGCAATGTTCTCAGAATATAGTGAACATGCATCGATTATTCCGTGCGAATATTCTAATAATATTATGAAATTTTATTCATATAACCTCCTGAAATGGAATATTCCAAAATATTCATTGAATTTCTGTATGTAATATGCAAGAGATTGATCAGACTTTCAAATGTCACCTACCAATTCACCGATAGTCTATTCCATGGTAGGTTTACAAATCCGCATACCTCTTATTATCTTCTCGATCTCACTCAGCCATTTTCCCTAGTGCGATTTTTTGCACGACGTTACTTTCCTTTGTTTATCACGTTTTGATTCATATCAAAGAAGAGTGGAAGAATCGAAGTGTTCGATCTGAATTCTGGCATTCTGTTTCTGTGGAGGGATTTAGTCTATTGTCATCTGTCATTGAATTCGTGTCGTATGTCGTATATCTGAGATGGTTCGAATATCTATGGATACAACGTGTATCGTGTATCTGTGTATCGTGAGGGGTTGTTTTTAGTTCACAAATCATTTCACTCTATAGAGCGTATTCAGCAGATGTGAGTTAGTTCATTTCCATCGAAAAATTTGAGCAACGGGTAAATTATTCCAACCTATAGAGCGTATTCAGCAGATGTGAGTTAGTTCATTTCCGTCGAAAAATTTCGAGCAACGGGTATATCAACTGTTCCAAGAATTTTCTTACTTCGAAGGGTTGTTGAGGGGTAGTTTTTGATTCACCAATTATCTCACCCCATAGAGCGTATTCAGAAGATGTGAGTTAGTTCATTTCCGTCGAAAAAACTCGAGCAACGGGTATATTTACTGTTTCAAGAATTTTATTACTTCGAAGGGTTGTTGAGGGGTACTTTTTGATTCACAAATCATTTCACCCTATAGAGTGTATTCAGCAGATGTGAGTTAGTTCATTTCCGTCTAAAAAACTCGAGCAACGGGTATATTAACTGTTTCAAGAATTTTCTTACTTCGAAGGGTTGTTGAGGGGTAGTTTTTGATTCACAAATTATTTCACCTTGTAGAGCGTATTCAGCAGATGTGAGTTTGTTCATTTCCGTCGAAAAAACTCGATCAACGGGTATATTAACTCTTTCAAGAATTTTCTTACTTCGAAGGGTTGTTGAGGGGTAGTTTTCGATTCACAAATTATTTCACCCCATAGAGCGTATCCCGCAGATATAAGTCAGTTCATTCCCGTCGAAAAAACTCGAGTAACGGGTATAATAACTCTTTCAAGAATTTTCTTACTTCGAAGGGTTGTTGAGGGGTAGTTTTTGATTCACAAATTATTTCACCCCATAGAGCGTATTCAGCGGATGTAAGTTAGTTCATTCCCGTCGAAAAAACCCGAGTATTGGGTATTTTCAACTGTTTCAAGATTTTTCTACTTTGGAGGGTTGTTGAGGGGTGGTTCTTGTTTTATTAATCATTTTCTTGTTAGAAGCCTCTTCAACAACTGCGGAATAGTGCACTCACATGAAAAAATCACCAGGAAATACGATAAACGAAAAAAAAAACTGTTGCTGTAAAACCGTTTCTGTTTTCACACCCGTTGCAATTAGCTTAAACACCCGTTGCAATTAGCTTAATCGACACAATAATCTTGCAATTTGCTCAAATGCAAGATAAATCTGTCAACTAAGCCCTAATTGCAAGATAATTCTTGCAATTAGCTGGAATGCAAAATAAATCTGTCAATTCAGTCCTAATTGCAAGATTTATCTTGCAATTATCTAAGAACGACGAAAAAAAAATAATTTTTGTTGGTATGTCCGTTCAGCGCCTTCGTATCATATAGATACATCGAATTGGAAAATACAAATCATGGAACACGATGAACAGGAAGATGCGTTCAATTGTGGAGTTTTTTGAGAATGTTTGATGAATAATATTGATATATTGAATTACAGACAGGGCTTGATGATATGACCAATAAATGTTCATTCTGTGGTAATGAAATTGCGGAATTATCACATGATAGTAGGGGTGGCAGCGGTATAGACCACCCCCACCCCTCCACTTTTCCACAGTCGAGTGAGCATCAAACACAACATATGCGACTTCGCCGAAACACATCAAACCCAACATGTGCGACTTCGCCAAAACGCATCAAACCACCCAACATAATATGCGACTTCGCAGAAATGCGTCAAACCCAACATATGCGATTTTGCCGAAATGTGGCTAACCTACCTTGATAAGCCGAGTCGGTAGCATACCTAACCTATCTAAAATAGTTCCACCAGCCAGGGGCGTACCTAACCTATCTAATAACCCCACCAGGGTCGTACCTAACCTATCTAATAGCCCCACCAGGGTCGTACGAACCCCCATAAATATTTTCGGGGGGTACACAGGTCCACATCCCCCCACACCGCCCCACACCGTTTCAATGTCCCACCCCGACCTACAACATACGTCATGCGTCATACGGTGAAACGTCAAAACGATGAAACGTCAAAACGATGAAACGTCAAAACGACGAAACGTCAAAACGACGAAACGTCAAAACAACGAAACGTCAAAGCGATGAAACGTCAATCGGCATCGAGATTTTCGGGGGGTACACAGGTCCACATCCCCAATGACCCGCCCCACACCGTTTCAATGTCCCACCCCGACCTACAACATACGTCATGCGTCATACGGTGAAACGTCAAAACGATGAAACGCCAAAACGATGAAACGTCAAAACGACGAAACGTCACAATGGTCCAGGGTCCACCTCAACACTTCCCCAGTGGCCTTCCCCACACCGTTTCAATGTTCCACCCTGACCTACAACATAAAAAATGTTATAGACGAATGTTTTTCAAACAGTTTTCAAATGGCGTCGATAGAGTATAGACACCAGCTTGAAGAATTCCAAAAGAAAATAAAGGAACTCAATCATACAATAAAACAATATGAAGATAAACAGCTGATGATTAGAAATTTTTCGAGAATATCTTTATTGGAAAAAGTAATCACTACTCGCAGCATACCAGTATCATCACCAACTGTGAAAAAACTATGGTTATTTTGAAATATAATATTTTTTATAAGAACTGCATACAATATTAGGAAAATTCGACGATACTCAGATGTAATCCTAATACAAGTACCACAGATCATATTTTAATATAAAACTCGACGATAAAACCCATGAAGATGTCAGTTTTTTTGAAGCATACAGCATCCTCAGAACCGCCACACGACCTCAGCCGACAATGAAGCATAAAAAACCATTTGAGCTATCAAACAATCTGTTACATGCATTTCACATTATATTAATTGTAATCAATATTATTTGATGTTTTTCCAAATGAAATGAAATAAATTCTAATCAATATTGTGTATTTTCATCGAAGGTTATTATTATAGATTAGCATGATAGGTGAAAAATATTCTTACCTTTATAGAAAAACCGCAATTTTTGTTTTCAACAATATTTTTGAACTGAACAAATATTTATCTATTTTTCTGCGGTTACCAAATTTCGATGTTTTTCATGCGTGCTATATAACCGAATCACCATCACCAAAAATCATTATTCCTGCTACACCTCGAAGACATCGAGCAATAATCAACCTTTGTGTGTGTGAACCACATCAGCTGACCAATAACAGTGAGTATTTTTTCATTTTATTCTTCTCAGAATTATTCCTTTGATATCAATCCAAATTCTCGTTTATTAATACACAATTTTATAATAATTTCCAGATGGATCTATCCTCATTGAACACCGTTTCATGTATTGCAGAAAGAAAACCAATCACAAAGATTGGAGAATTGAAAATCGGAGTGCCTTTCCCCATCATCTCAGCAAAGAGCGTTGAAACAAAATTTGGGGTGTCTATTCTGCTTGAACTGCAGGACTCTGTGGTTTTCCTGCCTTCAAGAGTAACTGAAGCATACGCCGCTCACACAAAAGAGCTCTCAACTGGTGGATACGCATTAATATTCAAAGGCCTCATCGCAGTTCACGTCGAGAGCAAGTAAGAACCTATGTACCGTGTAGTTCAGTCAAGAATTTGTTGTATTTGTAGAACTACTAAGCTTCAATACTTACGAGCCAACTTTTTCGTTAGTAGGCCCATTTTGGTGCTCGGTTTTTGTAGTTGGTGTATGCAAATAAGACCCATAAAAGTGATCTGTAGATACAAAGGAGATCCTCTAGGAATACTAAATTCGCCTGTGCATGAAACGTTTTGAACAATTGGAGGAGGAAATGGAATCATTTCCAGACAGTAAACAAAATCAGAGAATTGAATGGTTTCAAAAGTGGCTAGAGGAGAAAAAGAAGAAAAAGAAGAAGAAAAAGGAAATGAAGAATAATAGAGATGAGAATAGGGAGGAACATCAGGTGAAAGATGAGGAGGAGGAGGAGGAAGAGGAGGATCCCCATCACTGGCATGAGTTAGATCTTAGAAAGATTATGAATCTGCAAGAGGAAAAGAATTGGGAAACAAAAGTTTTCAAAAATGTTAATAATCGTTTTTCTTATAAATAAAACTTTTATTTGTCCCTTCATATTATATTATTTATCTTTCTCCAAAGGAACTACCTGCAAGGCTAACAAAGCATAAATTAGACAAACATATCAATTTATTATTAATTCAGGATAAATACTTTCCAAAAATGAATGATTATGATCCACCATCAACATTAGCTGAAGGTAATAATAATGCGAGTAATACAATTAGATATCATTACAGAGTCAGGAAAAACTAGATGAGCATAGTGTACTATGTGAAAATATAAATAACGAAAAAATTTCTTTTCCAAAATATGATGCTGTCGAGTTTAGAGATCACATTTATCAGCAAACATGTCCATTTATAATTTATGCCGATTTCGAATCACAGCTGAAAAAATGTAATACAAAAATTTCGAGAACAATTCTCAAGTATCAACACCACAAGGCCTATAGTGCAGGATATTATTTCAAATGTTCCTACGACGACACACTTTCATTTTATAGGAGCTATCGAGGTGGAGATTGTATGGAATGGTTTGCAAACGAAATGGCGGATGCTGCCAAATTTGTGGAATCGAAATTCAAAAACATTGTACCAATGATTGCGAATCCAGATATCTGTAGAGCAACTATTTGTCATATTTGCGAAAAGAAATTCACGGATAAGGACATTGTAGTAGTCGACCACTGTCATTTTTCTGGCATTGCGTTTCTTGGGTACCGGTCTAGATACTCTAGCATCAACTTTGAAACTAGATGAATTGAAGATTCTAAGGAAAGAATTCAGTAATGTGAATGAGGCTCAATTCAATCTTTTAACACGAAAAGGTGTTTTTCCCTACGATTATATTGATAATGAGGAGAAATTGAACGAAACCAAGCTACCAAGCATTGAAAATTTTCACAATATATTGAACGATTCAAATATTTCAGATGACGATTACGCTCATGCTCAAAAGGTTTGGGAATATTTCGACATCAAATCGCTTGGAGAATATAGTGATTTGTATATGCGTACCGATATTCTCCTTCTAGCTGATATAATGGAAAATTTTCGCGAATCATGTAGGAAAACATATCATCTCGACCCCGCATGGTACATTACGATGCCCTCGTATACTTGGAGTTGTATGCTCAAGTATACTGGGTGCAAATTACAAATTCTAAAAGATGTAGATATGTTGATGTTTGTTGAAAAGGCGATTCGTGGGGGAATAACGGTTTGTAGCAATAGATACTCTGAATCGAATAACAAGTATATGTCAGAATATGATCCCGAGAAACCATCAAAATACCTGCTCTATCTAGACGTAAATAACTTGTATGGGAAAGCCATGAGCGAACCCCTACCGTATGGGGAGTTCACTTGGGTCGAGAACACCAACATCGATGTAACTCAAATTCCGGATGACAGTCCTGAAGGCTATATTCTCCAAGTAGATTTGGAATATCCGACAACATCACATGATGCGCATAAAGACTTTCCGTTTTGTCCTGAACACCGCACTCCGCCAGATTCCAAATTACCTAAATTAATGACAACTCTACACAATAAAAAAGAATACATTTTACACTACAGAAACTTGAAGCAGGCTCTCGAACACGGTCTTAAATTAACAAAAATCCACAAGATTCTAAAATTCAAACAGTCGACGTGGTTGAAATCCTACATAGACTTGAATACTCGATTAAGAACAATGGCCACGAGTGCCTTTGAAAAGGATCTGAGGAAATTGATGAATAACGCCGTCTTTGGAAAGACTATGGAAAACATTCGCAATCATCGCATAGTTAAATTGGTAAGAAAGTATGAAGGTCGTTATGGTCTCAAAAATCTAATATCGAGTCCACAATTCCAGCAGCGCACAATTTTCGACGAAAACCTCGTAGCCGTTGAGATGAAAGAGTGTGAGTTAATCTTTAATAAGCCTCTATACATTGGTATGGCTATCCTAGATATCTCCAAAACTATCATGTATGATTTCCACTATAATTTCATGCTAACTCACATGGAAGCTGATAAATGCAAGCTCATGTATACAGATACAGATAGCTTTTTTTATGAGCTGTCATGCGAGGATGTATATAGAGAAGTTATTCTAGAGAATATCAATAGATTTGATACATCTGATTATGCTCCAGACAATGTCTATGGGATTCCGCAGGTCAACAAAAAGGTTCTAGGTTTGATGAAGGACGAGGCTAATGGTAAAATAATTACACATTTCGTAGGGTTACGATCTAAAATGTATACTTTCAAATTATCTATGGATGAGGAGGACATTGATAGAGAGCGGGAGCGCTTGAAGGGAAAGGGGTATAGTAAAGATCAAATTGATAATGACTTGAAAAATTTCGGGATGACTAAAAAATCTAAAGGGGTGAAAAAATGTGTAGTCAAAAATAAACTAACATTCGACGATTACGTAAATTGTCTGAAGGAGTGTGCGCAAAAGACTGTAACCCAACAAACAATACGCTCATACAAGCATGAAGTTTTTTCTATTAAACAATCGAAAATCGGTCTAAGTCCACATGATGATAAGAGAAAACTTTTAGCCAATTCGTTCGATACACTTCCCTGGGGTCATTACAGTTTGAATTAATCGAACTTCTCCATGTCTCATCAATTTGTATTTTTTGAGGAAAATGTTACACACACACCTACACAATTGTATATGATTTGAATATTTACTATAAATATATATTGAAATGTTTTCACTAGAAAATGAAATGAAAAACATTTTGAAAATTCCTGTGCTTTATTTATTTCCCCCTATATACAACATCTGTGAAAATTATTCATAAAAAGAAATCACTTTTGAAAGAAGAGTTTTCAGTTCATGTAGAATACCTCGGTTTGGACAATTAATGTTAAACATATTCCAATCAAAGTCTCCAACCGCAACTAGCTTTCTCTGAAATTCATTGTACTTGAAGTATGTACTTGCTTTGAAAAAATATATGTGTCCGTCAATGTAGCGGAATGCTGAAGTAATATCGCTTGGTATATTTGGAAAAATATCCTCAATTCGTCCTCTGTTGACTAAACGATAATCATCTTCATGCTGATGGTATTCAATGAAAGACGAATTGTTCAAGAACATGTAGATTTTTCCAGTATTCGTTTGGAAGGCGGCATTTATTTCAGATTGTCCAGGTAAATTGAGATTAATTTTTCGTTTGATTTGCAAGTTTGGAAAATAGCTCGAATAAAATTTATTTCCACTTACTACAAATAGATCTCCAGACGTTGTTTGAAAAACGTGATTCACTTTAGTCAATTCTTTTGGGAGATATTCATGTAGCGGTTCAGATTGCATTTTTTCCTTCAGCAGTTTACTATGCATATTTGCATCTCTACTACCGATATCATTTTTCCATACCATATCTTCAGAAATTACATACATTCGATGGTTGTGAAATTCCGGACTGTAAGCCAAAAACATTACATTAGGGTGATTCACTTCACACAAGTTGTGTTCAACCAATTCAATGTCTGGGGTAGTAGTAGTAGTAGTAGTAGATAATGGGAGTACGATTTTTGTATTAACGTTGATTTGAGGGGTGCTTGACGTCATCATCTGTGATGCTGTTGTCGATGTCATTGAATCGAATTTTGGGATGAGGGCGTAGCGTTCTTTGAAACCATACAGCGCTTGGATTGCATATAAATCATCATCTTGTAGGGGCTTTGTTTCACCCTGATACCATGGATACATGATTGCAGTCGCATCATCGCTATGGTATATCCCCAAAGCATGACCAATCTCGTGTACAAGAACCATAAGTAAATTCGTATAACCATCTGGTACTGTTCCATTGCCTACATACCAATTCTCATCACTATCCAAGTGAACTTCTATGCATGACGAATCTGATTTCGGGAAGAAGGCATGCCCCAAGACACCACTCGGCCCATCGAATTTGAATCCACAATTCACACTTCCCATACATACAATGCGAAGAAGGTGATTTCTTTTACCAAACGAAATTGTAATGTCTGGATTGATGCGATTGGGACGAGTTTTTTTAAATGTTAATTTAGATGCATTCTGCCACATATCGAAAGCCGTCTGAACTACTTCATTATATTTTTTATGTGTAACAGGTAGATACCATTGAATTGTCGTCTTGTTCCATTTATTTCCAACCCGGAATTCATTGTCACCATGTTGGCATCGAGGTTTTTTCATCAACTGTATTGTTTCTTCATTGAGGGTGCCATCTGGCGGTAAATTATATCGATCTTGAAAATGTCTAAGGACCTCATTAAAATCCGTCAGAGTACTATTATCAATATAACCATATTTTTCAAGATATTTTCGTGCTTCAAGTTGAGTTAGTAGGCTACCACCACCACCACTAACATAGTCATCAGATGTCACTGTGCGTAATGTCAACAGTAGAGTGGTAAAAACAACTGTCTCCATGGTTAGCTCGATGGGAAATGATTCAAAAAAGATTTGTGGAGGTCTTCAAATATAAAAATAAAATCGATTCAGTAAATAATCGCATTTATTATAGGTAAATACATCATATTAATTACATTGTAAATCGGATTTAATTTGAGAACGATAATAAAATAAATATTCACGCAAAGCATTGGTATACAAACTATTCAAAGATGATGTTTCACAAATTCCCAGAATGATTTCTGTAGCAGACACATTTGTCTTATTATCTCGCAACCACCCTTTAACAATATCAAAAATATTTCGAAAATAATCATTGAAGTTCATGACATCCAACATGGCAATTCTATCAGACACCACACTCGTATGAGTTTGTAACATTTTTTCGACGTCTCTCTGGCTCAAGTTGATATCGACGCCTGCCCCGTCCGAGGCAATGCCGCCGTCGCCACCGGTCCATTTGGAGATTGAAACCTGTTTTATGCTGCACTCGATGTATTGGTACACTTGCACAAAGTCTCCACACTTTATCATCACCGGATCATATTCATCGGGATAGCTGTCGTCGTCGTCGTCGTCGTCCCCATCGAAAAATGATTGTTTTATTCTAGACAATATGTCTATGAGTGTGGCCCACTCGTAGGTGTTGAAGGAAATCCTTCGAGGTGAAAACTTTTGCTTCAGAATCACACAGACGCTAAAATCTCTCGCTGGACTTAGGCCACATTGAATTTCATAGCAGCAGCAGTATGAGTCCATTGGAAATGTCATCAGCAGCAGTGGGTCTTCACTTTGAGCAATCTTTTCGAATCGAGCTAAAGCTTTATCGACGCCATCATCGTAGTACGCAGTTTGAGCTGAATGCTCATATTTGTCTAGAGCCTGAAGTAGTTGAATAGTTTTTCTTTCAAAGTTCTAATTACACGTTCTGCTATTGCAGCCTTCTTGACGCTGTACGTACTGTAATGGTTTATGTTATGCAATTTCATTAGACTTTGGAATTTGCTATTGTAAAATTCAGTTCCCTGATCTGTTTGCAGATTTTTCGGACATCGTTTTGTGTGCGCTAAAATGTCTGCAAACGTTTTGGTTATTTCCTCGCCAGTTTTCGTTTTCAATGGACGCGTCCATACATATTTAGAGAAACAATCAATCACAATCATAATCATTTTGAAATTTCGATTCTTGTGTGAGACATACTGTCGCATTTCCGCTAGATCCATTTGCCACAAGTCGTCTATACCTTTAATTATGGTTCGCCGACGTGGGTAATTTTTTCTTGCAGGTTTATGCAGCTCATCGACAAGTCGAATCTTTTCTGCAGAGTGTGACATATCTCAATATCAATATGACTGGATGATAGCGTGACATGTGTGTGTGTGTGTGTGTGTGTGTGTGTGTGTGTGTGTGTGTGTGTGTGTGTGTGTGTGTGTGTGTGTGTGTGTGTGTGTGTGTGTGTGTGTGTGTGTGTGTGTGTGTGTGTGTGTGTGTGTGTGTGTGTGTGTGTGTGTGTGTGTGTGTGTGTGTGTGTGTGTGTGTGTGTGTGTGTGTGTGTGTGTGTGTGTGTGTGTGTGTGTGTGTGTGTGTGTGTGTGTGTGTGTGTGTGTGTGTGTGTGTGTGTGTGTGTGTGTGTGTGTGTGTGTGTGTGTGTGTGTGTGTGTGTGTGTGTGTGTGTGTGTGTGTGTGTGTGTGTGTGTGTGTGTGTGTGTGTGTGTGTGTGTGTGTGTGTGTGTGTGTGTGTGTGTGTGTGTGTGTGTGTGTGTGTGTGATAAAGTGGTTAAAGAATTGTAATTTTTCCTCATATATATTATTTTATTGCCGACTTAGGGATACAATTTTGTTTGGAATTTTTGTTTGCGGATCAATGGTGGAATACACATTCTTTGCGAGATCATCTTTGATCTCTGTGACGATATTGGTGAGAAGCTGTTCAGATTCAAAACTTTGCTGCTGACGCTTCTTCAAATCGACAATAGTTCCATTGATATTCTCCTGCACCTCGGAAATATCCAGAATTGCCTTTGAATTCAAAACGATGTCCTTCTCCAGTTTAGGTAATGATATACTTAGAAAGTTTGTCATCGAGCTGGTTGTTTTCTGTAGCATCATCGACAATTGTATCAAGTTTGAATTGAATGTTTCCAGTTTGATTCGATGTGAATCGAACATCTTCTCTAGTTTTATCGATTCGTTTTTGAGACTATCAATCGCAATTTGTACCTTATCACCAAAATCATCGAACGCAATCTTGAAATCTGTTTTTATTTGTGAAATAGTCTGTTCTGCATATATTTTAATATTGTCTACATATTCCTTGTTGGCGACATCGTTTTTCAAATTTGGCATTTTGACATTACACAATTTCAAATTGCCAAAATCTATATCCCCTTTAGAAGTGTACGATAGTCCACCACCGACGCTCGGAGATGTAATTACCACCTGTTTGCGTTTTCCATTCGAACTACGTCCGAACTTATCGATAGTCATCTTTGAAATGACCTCAATATCCATGCGAAAGTCTGTATCTATTGTATGATGTTGGCCTCCTTCAATTCGTCAATGATTGATACAATCTCGTTGTCCAGAGAGGTATTTCCTGCATTTTTCGAGGCTATGAGCAATTTTAATCTTTCACACAATTCATTGGGGTCATCCCAGTAAATGTATTCCACAGGTTTAGTATTGTAGGACAACATTGGCGATTGGAATTTCGTCGGCAAATTTCTCAATTGGATATTTAAACCATGTCCCGTTGTATAACGTCTCGATGATGATGTTGGAGGTATGAACATGGGTCTAATGATTTCCTTATACTTATATCTTTTGGTACCTTTCAGTTTTCCGCTAGCATTCTTGTGGGCATTCGAAAGTTCCAAAATTTGTTTATATCCATTCAGATCTTCTTTATTGAAATTTTCTGGTACATCGTAGAATATCAGTTCATATATTCCAGGCGTCCCTCTCACTTGTTTTCCAGCAATTTTGATGTAGCCTGTACGACCATCAAAATCAATTTCATTATATCCAAGACGCCATTTTGAATTACTGATATCGTATATGGGGCCATATACTTTGTCTATTTTTTCGTCCTCTGTCCAATATTCTTTCATGAATCGAATGCTCATCACAGGATACTGCTCAAGGTATGACTCAATAGCTGCGGGATCAATTACATCGGTGTCACCATCAGGCTCTTCAGATTCCTCATCTTCCTCGAACACGCCATCATCACTTTTACCGCTAGCGCTAGCAATACGTTCAAGTTTTTGAAATTGAATTTCCGATGCTTTCTCTTCTTCATCTTCTTTTTCAGTTTTTTCACTTTCATTCCATACTTTCAGCTCTTCTTTTTTCGATAGTGTTGAAGGCTCATTTTTTATGCCACTATCAATTAATCGACTTTTTGTCGATACTAGTTTTTTCAGGGGTGTAGATATTGGTTGGAAAAATTTCTGTATTGTCTCATCCTCCTCAGACCTACCTAATTTCAAAGTTAGATATTTCTTCCTTATAGCCTGGGCTATTTCACTGATTTTATTTTTGCGAATGACGTCGACCTCTTTGCTGGACGGTTTCATGATTATGAATATGATACATCACAATGTAATCATACTTCTATAAACTTGTCGAAGCCCTGTCGATAGCGACCTGAATTCAGATCACACTCCTTGACAATAACCATTGCACCATATTTTTCACACCAACAATCTGCACAAAGTCGCTTGAATTCATCGAATGTGACGTTTGGGGAGACGTGTTCATCAAACACATGCTTTAAATTCACCTCGTCTTGTTTAAATAGCACAATCAGGTTACAATTATCTCGAAGCATTTGCTTTCTAGCAAAACTGTATGTCTGGCCAATGTATATAGCGTCAATACCTCAATGTCGACACATTGAATAATATTCTTGAATTTTTTGTTGTGAATCGCAAGAAATGTCATCGAAAATGAAGACGGAATTTGGTTTTGCTTCGTTGGGACATATGATTTCATCATTATCTTTGTATGGAAAATAACCTACTCCTTTGACTGCCTTCAATACCTCTTCGAGCAGCTGGTACTTGGGTTGATACAGCGATTTTGAGTACACGTATACGTTTTCAAATTTGGCGCCATTAGGATGAAACAGCAGTGCCAGTGCGGCATTTGTTTTTCCACATCCACTCGGTCCGCAGATGATTGCACGAAATGAGTTTGGTAATAAAGCACCATGTTTACTTGAATCTCTCGCACCTGCACCATCATTCAGATGGTCCAAGTTTTCGATTGGTAGGATGTTTTTCTGCTGAACGGTCCTCATGATGTGAGACATACCACATTCAAATTCATAATAAATATCGATATCTCGTAACATCATTAGTCATTTTTAATGTTGATCTATCGTGGAGAGGGTGTGGTAAATTCATTAATCGATAAACTACCATTCGAACTACATCTACCCGGTTATTCGTATTGTGGTCCTGGAACCAAATTACAAAAGCGACTAGAGCGTGGTGATACGGGTATCAATCCGTTGGATGAGGCTTGTAAAGAACACGATATCGCATACTCTGAAAACACCTCTGTGGAGGAACGTCATAAGGCCGATCACGTATTGGAAAATAGAGCGTGGGAACGAGTCAAATCGAAGGACGCGAAATTTGGTGAGAAAGCAGCAGCTTGGTTCGTCACCACAGGCATGAAGGCGAAACGTAAACTCGGTATGGGTATGGGGCAAAAGCAACACCCATTTTCAAAAATTGTAAACAATATACTTGGCGTTTTGAAAAAACAAACATTTAGTCATGGTAATGATAATAACGATCTGCATCAGGGTAGTGGTTTGAATCGATCATCTGTAGCAGCTTTGCGTGCAGCTCGAAACGCGATAAAAAAAGTTGGAGGTCGAAAGAGAATACGAATACCTCGAATTATACCTTTACCGACGACTTCATCATCATCATCGGCGGGAAAAAGTGGAGGATTTCTACCGCTAATCCCGCTATTCGCAGGCCTCTCGGCTTTAGGGTCGTTGGCTGGGGGAGCTAGTGCCATTGCAAAGACAGTCATCGATGCCAAGAATGCAAAGAAAAAAATGGAGGAAGATATGCGTCACAATCAAGCTATGGAGCATTTAGGGTCTGGTGTGTATCTGCGTAAAACACGTAAAGGATTCGGTCTATACTTGAAGAAGAATGCGACTCCGAAATGTGTCAAAGGAGGCAGAGGTCTATACTTGAAGAAGCGTCAGTCAAAAAACTTCTAGCTGAGCTGCCCGATAGAGCATTATATGATGGAGAGATTATAAAGTATGCAAAAAAGCTGAAAATACCATACTTTCGAGGTGTTTTCATGCGAGACACTCTGCCTAACCGACCACGACGTTGCGAGTGTGCAGTGGTGAATTTAGATTCCTCCATTAATTCAGGTACACATTGGGTGGCTTATAGAAAAGTTGGAAACACGGTTCGTTATTTCGATAGTTATGGTAATTTGAAGCCGCCAGGAGAATTGGCTGAATATTTCGGACGCAGCGTTGATATTTTATATAACAATAAACAATATCAAAATTATAATCAAATCAATTGTGGACATTTATGTTTAGCATTTTCACTACATTCCAAATAAATGAATGTGTTTGATGAATTGAATCTTATTACTTTCCTACACACCAATCAAGAATCATGTCTATGATATTAACTCTGAAGGGTCGTACTTCGACGCTATCCATCGATTTCTCCCCACCGATTCAATTAGAGTCCGATTCTGATTATGGCTTAGCTTTACTCAGTTTTCATTCATACAACAGCATACCTAATATTGAAAAGGACACAAAGTTTGATTATTTCGAGAATGGTAACAAAGGCAAAAGAAAAAGTATTGATATTCCTGTTGGAGCTTACGAAATTGAAGATATTGAAAGGTTGCTCAGAAAAGATCTTGTCGTACCAACTTCGCAAAAGAAAAATTCACCACCTACAGAGAAGCCCGAAGACTTTTTCTATCTCAGACCGAATAATAATACTTTGAAAAGTGAAATTTTTTGTAAGCACCATGCAATCGATTTCACTCGGAACAATAGTTTAGCAAACATATTAGGATTCTCACCTAGAATTTTGGAACGTGACATTCACCATGTATCCGATCAGCCTGTGAACATTATAAAAGTACGAACGATTCATGTGGACAGCAACATTACCTCTGGAGCCTTCTACAACGACAGACCATCCCACACGATCTACGAATTCGCTATCGACGCCGATCCAGGCTACGCCATCGACAAAACGCCAAATCATCTCATCTATCTGCCCATCGCTACTCATACATGTGAAATTCATAATATCACACTCAAAGTGCTCGATCAAAACTTTCAATTGGTCAATTTTCGAAACGAAGAAATCATCATTCGATTGGAGCTGAAGCCATTATGGTGTTAGGTGTTTATAAAAGCCGCTCCACTGTTTCCCAGCCATCAGTCTTCAAGAAGACCTTCATCAGTCACACTCGGCAGCTCAGTCTGCAGAATATAAAATTTCTCAAGTCTCTCCGCTACCATGTTATCTGCACAAGTGTTTAACATCTTCCGAAAACCTCACCTAGATGAATCCATACAAAAGGTGGAATGGCGGACATACTACCCCTATGTCAAGTCTTTTCGTAACAATGATGTTATAGAAATCAATATTAATCAGTCTGATGCCTCCGATGCTCTGTATGATAGTATGCTACACATTAGTGGAAAAATCACTCGAACTAAAGGTGCTGGACGTGTATCTTTTGTCAATAATGCTGGGGCATATATGTTCCAATCCATCAGTTATGATCAAAATGGTAAAGAATTGGAATCTGTACGTGAAGTTGGAACTGTCAGCACCGTTAAAGGATATCTATGCTATACTGCCGAAGATTCAAAACATTTAGTTATAGCAGGTTGGACCTACCCCAATAATGTTAATGTCATCAATGGAGTGGAATTAACGTTCAGTATGCTCATTCCTCTGGAGCACTTACTAAACATTTTCAACGATTACGAGTGCGTCTCCTATGGCAAGCATTCAATTCGCTTAGTACGAGCAGGAAACGATAACAACTGCTTCAAAATCACTGAAGCTATTGGGGCGACTGTTGACACAGAAGTACAATTGGACATCGAAAATGTGGAACTCAAAGTGAAAAGATTGTATCCGAACGATCAAATTAAATTACAACTTCTGAAGGCAATTAAGGCTGACACTCCTATCCTTATACCCTTCAGAAAATGGGAATTGCATATGCTGCCTTCTCTCACCACAGGTGCCACCAATGAAATATGGGCTGTCAAAACTTCATCGTTTCTCGAAAGCCCTCGATATGTCATCGTTTGCTTTCAAACAAACCACGATCAAAATAAAGTGAATAATGATCCAACAGTTTTTAATCATGTGGACATTACAAATATCACATTAACACTCAACGGAGAAAGTTACTCAAAGGAAAAGATGCATTTGGCCTTCAATAAAGGAGCCTTTCCCCAAGCCTACTTTAACTATTCTCAATTCGGGTATAGTTACAAAAATACCACCATACATACCCCACTCCTCGGTTATGCCGAATTTTCCGGTAAACAGACTATTTTCGTTATAGATTGTTCTCGACGTGATGAAAGTGTTAAAAGTTCCAGCGTCGACGTCAAACTTGAAATTGAAGCTTCCCAAGGTTTTCCCGCCAATACTCGCGCCTATTGCATCATTGTTCACGATAACATTATCGAACACCTCCCGCTCAGTGAAATTATTAAAAAGTGGAACTGATTCGATTTCATCGTCAGTTTGAGTCAGATATTCATCATGAGAGTTGCGTTCGTAGACATTCAGGGGTTTGTTGTTGAACAGCAATTTCACCCAAAGGAGATTGCTATAAGAATTGGTGTTCAATGTAGTAATTATTTACTGTTGCCAAAAAAACCATTCTCATTGCTAAGCAAAGAAGACCGATGTGGGGTTTGTTTCTTGGAGAAAAACGTTCATGGTCTGAGATATTCTTCAGACTTTGTGGAAAGATGATATTCTCCGGGAGAATTTGTGTGACATTGATATCATTTATGTGCGAGGCTATCAGAAGAAGGAATTGTTGATTGAAAAATTAGCTCCATTCAATGTACATGCAAAAGTTGTGAATCTGGAGGATTTCGATGATTCATGGTGGGTTGTTCCAACTTTCCAGAATAGCACCAAGATATCCTGTATGCATCACCTGCGTCGCTGTTGGGGTGACTCCAATCATAGTTGTAGTTTACGAAACGTTGATATTTTATATGAATGGTTTGAAAATATGCTACCAAAATAATTTGTGATCTCTCTCTCAATAAAAATCTCATCATTATTATTTATGAAAAAACTTTATTTCTTCCTGAAATCCTGTTGGGAAACCTCGATGCCGATTGACGTTTCATCGCTTTGACGTTTCGTTGTTTTGACGTTTCGTCGTTTTGACGTTTCGTCGTTTTGACGTTTCATCGTTTTGACGTTTCATCGTTTTGACGTTTCACCGTATGACGCATGACGTATGTTGTAGGTCGGGGTGGGACATTGAAACGGTGTGGGGCGGGTCATTGGGGATGTGGACCTGTGTACCCCCCGAAAATCTCGATGCCGATTGACGTTTCATCGCTTTGACGTTTCGTTGTTTTGACGTTTCGTCGTTTTGACGTTTCGTCGTTTTGACGTTTCATCGTTTTGACGTTTCATCGTTTTGACGTTTCACCGTATGACGCATGACGTATGTTGTAGGTCGGGGTGGGACATTGAAACGGTGTGGGGCGGGTCATTGGGGATGTGGACCTGTGTACCCCCCGAAAATCTCGATGCCGATTGACGTTTCATCGCTTTGACGTTTCGTTGTTTTGACGTTTCGTCGTTTTGACGTTTCGTCGTTTTGACGTTCCATCGTTTTGACGTTTCATCGTTTTGACGTTTCACCGTATGACGCATGACGTATGTTGTAGGTCGGGGTGGGACATTGAAACGGTGTGGGGCGGGTCATTGGGGATGTGGACCTGTGTACCCCCCGAAAATCTCGATGCCGATTGACGTTTCATCGCTTTGACGTTTCGTTGTTTTGACGTTTCGTCGTTTTGACGTTTCATCGTTTTGACGTTTCATCGTTTTGACGTTTCACCGTATGACGCATGACGTATGTTGTAGGTCGGGGTGGGACATTGAAACGGTGTGGGGCGGGTCATTGGGGATGTGGACCTGTGTACCCCCCGAAAATCTCGATGCCGATTGACGTTTCATCGCTTTGACGTTTCGTTGTTTTGACGTTTCGTCGTTTTGACGTTTCGTCGTTTTGACGTTTCATCGTTTTGACGTTTCATCGTTTTGACGTTTCACCGTATGACGCATGACGTATGTTGTAGGTCGGGGTGGGACATTGAAACGGTGTGGGGCGGGTCATTGGGGATGTGGACCTGTGTACCCCCCGAAAATATTTATGGGGGTTCGTACGACCCTGGTGGGGCTATTAGATAGGTTAGGTACGACCCTGGTGGGGTTATTAGATAGGTTAGGTACGCCCCTGGCTGGTGGAACTATTTTAGATAGGTTAGGTATGCTACCGACTCGGCTTATCAAGGTAGGTTAGCCACATTTCGGCAAAATCGCATATGTTGGGTTTGACGCATTTCTGCGAAGTCGCATATTATGTTGGGTGGTTTGATGCGTTTTGGCGAAGTCGCACATGTTGGGTTTGATGTGTTTTGGCGAAGTCGCATATGTTGTGTTTGATGCTCACTCGACTGTGGAAAAGTGGAGGGGTGGGGGTGGTCTATACCGCTGCCACCCCTACTCATGATGCAATCAAATCTGAATGTTGTCATAGGATAAGTCATAAAAAATGTGCAGTTCCTGAAACCAATTCGGGTACTGACTCGTTCCAAAACACATTCGGAATTTGCCCATTATGTTCCAAATATTGAATAATTATAGAACTTTATATTTTTACTTTTTTAGAGATATTTTTCCTTATACCTTTTTTTCTACTGGAAATACTCGTTTCATTCATCTTTATGAGAACAACTTTTCAGTTTTTTGTCAGAGATATTTATTTATTTTTTTTCATCAATTGTTATCAACAGAATGTTATTTGTATTTTATTATTCATTATGTTATCTGTTATCAACAGAATGTTGTTTTTTTCCAATATTTGATCCATAGCATTGATTATTTTTGAATCTCAATATGAACTCTCCGCACTATATGGATTCAGCGAATGAGATGAAATAGATACCGAGAACTATGTATATGGAAGAATTCCTTCATATGGTCATCATTCATTTCAACTCCTTTTATTGGACATCTTTCTCCAAGGCATATTCTTTTCAATATCTTTTATTATTATCATTTTTTATTTATCTTTGATATTAGAGGACGGAGAGTTTTCATGAACGCTCATCCCATCAAGTCCATTATATATCCCATATACCTATATAATATGAGTATATGATATATCCGATTATCCAGTTGACATGACGATTTTTAATTTTCATCTTTCACACTCCTTTCCATTCCTGACAAGAAATACCCCTACACTTCCTCGTGGTTCTTGTCGGCCAACGTTAAGTTTCAATGGAAGTTTTTCATTGAAATCTAACGGCTGAGTAGGGGGTTACCACACCAACACTCGAAAGCTACCCATGAAAGTATTGAATTATCGAACATGCAATTCAACGCACAACATTCAATAACGGAGATATTGCCAAAATAATTGTTCTTCCATGACAGATATAATTTTGTTACAACCTTCGTACGGCACTGCGAATTGATTTTATCTATGGAGATTGAGTCCTGCTGGACATTTTGACGCAAAATTCATCAACGCACATCAACTATTAACGCAGCTATGACGGAAAAAGTGTCAAATATGACAGGTATTATTTTTTTCCAACCTTCGTACGGCACTGCGAATTGATTTTATTATGTTTCTATGGGGATTGAGTCCTGCTGGACATTTTGGCGCAAAATTCATCAACGCACATCAATTTTTAACGAAGATATGACGGAAAAAGTATCAAATATGACAGATATTATTTTTTTCCAACCTTCGTACGGCATTGCGAATTGATTTTATTAGGTTCTCATGAAGATTGAGTCCTACTCGACATTTTGGCAGGAAATTCATCAACGCACATCATTTAATAACGGAGCTATTTCGAAAAACATGTCAAATATGACAGATAAAATCCTTTTCCACCCTTCGTATGGCACTGCGAATTGATTACATTATATTTTCATGAAGATTGAGTCCTGCTGGACATTTTGGCGTAAAATTCATCAACGCACATCAATTTTTAACGAAGCTATGACGGAAAACGTGCCAAATATGACAGATATTATTTTTTTACAACCTTCGTAGGGCACTGCGAATTGATTTCATTATGTTTCTATGAAGATTAGCTCTTGCTGGATATTCTGGCGCAAAAATTCATCAACGCACATCAACTATCAACGCAGCTATGACAGAAAAAGTGTCAAATATGACAGGTATCATTTTTTCCAACCTTCGGCACTGCGAATTGATTTCATTATGTTCTTATGGAGATTGAGTCCTGCTGCACATCAATTAATGACGAAGCTATGTCGAAACAAGTGTCAAATATAATAATAATAATAATATCGTCTTTATAATTTCCTTCTTTTTCAACGGTACAGTCATTTGAATGAGAATAAAATATATAACTTTGGAAGAAAATTAAAGGCGGAGTTCAATTTCAAATGACAGATATCATTTTTTTACATCCTTCGTACAGCACTGCGAATCAATTTTATCATTTTCTGATCCAAATTTCCAGTGACGGACTTGAAAATTGATACTAAGCTATCAATCAATCCTCTTTTACGGATATCATGGTGTGGAAGTATATTTCTCAATTTTGCTTCAACCTTTTCTTCAGTGAATTGTAAGATTTTCAGATAGTTTGATGTGTCGAATGAATAATCCTTATTGGTAAGTATGAGGCTCGTGATATTGTGAGATTTTGATTTTAATCTACCTAATTCCGAAATAATCGAGTTCAACCTTCGCTTGACCAAGTAACAGGAACGATGCCAGGGTTATTCTCTAGTTTTTGCAGTTGAATTTCTTCCTGGAGGCCGAGGATCCGCGGGATTCTGAAATAACACGAGACGAAATATTCATTAAATTGTCCATGTGAATTTTTTCTTGTGATAGGGTTGAAACTGTCTTCGATTCGTTATTTACATCTGTCAGCTGAGTGGATTTATTGAATTTATTTGCCTGTTCTTGTCTAGTGTGTATTTCACGAATATCTTTTGTTCTGGTTGAAATATCTCGGGTTTGTCTCGATTAACATTAAGCTTTTGTATATTCTTGGATTTGAGTGCGATAAGATCCGAATTAATTTTGGAATAGAGTAATTTTGATTTTTCCCTGTGATCATTAATATAGTCGTTAACCAATATTTGATCGATTTCAATATTGAAAGGATTGTTTGCTGTGATGTGTCCATTCACAAAGTCAATAGGTTTGAATTTCGTCGCGGAATGTAAAGAATGATTGTAGGCCATAATTGCATAAGTTATTTTCTTTCAGATTGTAGTTTTTGAAAAACCTTTAGTATTCAACAGTCGAATATGTTCGATTATCGTTGAATGAAATCTTTCGACGATCCCATTGGATTGCGGGTGATTTGGACTGCAAAAGTGTGTGTCGATCTTATGTAAGTTCAGCAGTTCGGTTAGTACAGTTCGGTACTACAGTTCGGTTACTCAGTGCCGTTGTCAACTATTATTTGTTTAGGGGTACCGTGATGAGAAAAGAATTTGATTAAATTGTCAGTGATTTCGGTTCCGCAGGGTGAGTTCAAATGATACGCCTGTGCATATTTTGAAAAGCTATCTACTAAAATTTTGATTGTTCGAGAGTAAAGGTATCTATATGTACTATTTCAAAGGGTCTTATTCTCGGTCTTATTGCTGTTGAGTTATATTCATGTCCATTCGAATGGGATTTTGCTCGTATTTACTTTGTTGGCATATTTCACATTCATTACTATAAGTTTGTACGGATTCTTTGATGTGGGGCCAATAGTATCTTTCTCTAATTCTCTGGACGGTTTCGTCTATCCCACGGTGGTTAGATTTCCCTTCATGATAGTTTTTTATCAATTCTTCAATGTCGTTTCGTTCTGTCAGGTCGATTGGTAATTTATTGCATATTTTCAATTTAATTGAAGGCCATTTGAAATATGTTTGCAGTACTACTGAGAATTTTTCATAGATGTTGGGGTTTTCGAAATACAGATGATATTGTACAATTGTACAACGTCACTTTCGAAATTGTTCTCGGAAATTTGCACTTTGATTCGTTGTTTCCTTCCAAATAAAATAGTTATTTTCGGCTTCGCGGGAGAATGCAATACCGTTGATATCAATATTTGATTCTGAACGAAGTTTACTGGTGAGTCGGAAGTCGGGATTCCTACTACAGGGTGTTGGTCGGCATTGGAATGAATCGTGTTGTCGTCTTGTTCGTCATGTTCGTCTATGTCTCGAATGGTCTCATCTAATTGTACTTGCATCGAAACGTTGTCAATATCGCGTTGTTTGTTCGCATCTCGTTCGCATCTTGTGAGTCAAAAAACTCTTGAATTATTAGAAATATTTCTTACTAAGTCTTCGATTTCGTCGCAAACTGTCTTTGTGTGAATTTCAATTCGTGAAAGAGCATCAGCGTTAGAATTCAGTCTTCCTTTTTTGTATTTTATATTATAGTCGTATTCCTCTAATTTTATGCGCCATCTTGTTAATTTTGAATTCGGATCTTTAAGTGAGGATAGCCATTCTGAAGGTTTGTGGTCTGTAACAATATCAAATATTCTACCGAATAAATATGGACGGAAATACTTAGTGGCCCAGACTATCGCAAGTAGTTCTTTTTCGATTGTTGAATAATTTTGTTTTCCGATTCGTTTGAAGTTCGGGAAGCGTATGCGATAGGTAAATCACTACCAATCTGTCCTTGGTTCAGAACAGCGCCCAAAGCAAACTTGCTTGCGTCTGTCGTCAGTACGAAGGGTTTAGAAAAATCCGGATACTGAAGTATCGGTTCATTTATCAACAAATTTTTACAAGTATTGAAACAGTCTACAAATTCTTGATTATGTTCTATTTTGGCTCATTTTTTAAGACACTTCGTGAACGCTTTGGTTATTTTAGCGAAGTTGTTTATAAACCTACGATACCTAGTAAACCTAGAAATCATTATATTTGTTTAGAATTAGTTGAAATTGGAAATTGTTTAATTGCGCGAATTTTGTCAGGGTTCGGTTTGACACCTTCTGGAGTCACAACATGGCCCAGGTATGCGACTTTTTTTCGCAAAAATTCGGATTTATCGAGTTGTATCTTAGAGTTCGAATCTCGTAGCCTTTGAAAAACAGATCTCAGCCTTTCTAGATGTTCTTGTAATGATGTTGAGAAAACTATTATATCGTCCAAGTACACTAGACATTTCTCGTTTTGGATTCCACGCAATATGTTATCCATTAAACGTTGAAATGTGGCTGGTGCATTTTTCAAAGCGAAAGGCATGTTCTCTGTTTTGAAGGCCGTTTTAGCTTTTCATCCGTCCCGATCTGGTGAAAACCACTGGCCGAATCGAGGGTAGTAAAATACTGACATTTTCCCAGTTTGTCGAGGAGGTCTGTTATGTTTGGAAGCGGGTATCTATCATCAACGGTTTTTTCGTTGAGCTTACGATAGTCTATCACGACTCTCCACTTTTGCTTACCTGGAGCATCAGCCTTTTTTGGTACGACCCATATAGGTGACGACCACGGTGAATTACTAGGTCTAATGATGTTTTGGTCAAGCGTTTTCTTCATTTGATTCTCTACTTCTTGCTTATGGATGAACGGATAACGATACGATTTTGAATATACTGGCAATTCATTTGCGGTTTTTATTTGATGTTTTATGCGATTAGTGAATGTTAAAGCGTCTCCTTCGTTATAAAAAATATCTGCAAATTCTTCACAAAGTTTAAGTATTTCGTTTCGTTCTTCTTGGTTCAGGTGATCTATTCTAATTTTTGTTGGATCTAAGTATCGATTGGGATATTCATCAAAATTGTGAAGTTCTACTTCTTGGATGTGATCACGGTCAAATTTTTCAACAATTAGAGGTTCAGAAAAATCTAAGGTTATCATATTTACAGTGTTATTTAAAATAGTCGTTAGAGCATATCCATTTTTTGCAACCGAGAGACTTTCTGGTATCTCACAGTTGTGGTACTTTTGATGTGGGATAATAATTTCGCCATTATTTATCGATGTTTTAATTTTTATCACTTGTTCCGATCTAGGATTGACTTTAATCAAATTCAGATCTGTTTGTGTTTTCTGAAAGAGTAATTTTATTTTTGAATGAGGCGTGATTAAATATTCTTTATCGAAGTCAATCGTGGCTTGTAATAATTTCAAACTATCCAAACAAATTTCAATGTTCCGTTTTGGTCCAAATTGAATATTTTTGAAATTGGAATAGATGCACTGAATTTATGTGCCGATTTTTGAAATACAGTAGACACAACAAATGGATCATTTTTAATTAATTGAGGAAAAAACTGATGAGCTATTTCTGGGTCAATGAATGATTTTGTCGAACCAGAATCAAGTAAAACTTTTATATTGTATTCAGGTAATATGATATATGGGAGTTCGCTTGCGTTTGTAGTATTGAATGGAATGATATGTGATTCTAAGAAGGATTGTCGTTGTGAGACATTTTCTGAAAATTTCTACTCGTACCCGCAGCATTTTCATCGTCAGATGCTTGTTCGTAATATGCTAAATAATGGGTCCATATACATCAGCAGAATGTGTATACACAGACCGTCGATTGACAGGAATTTATTAAGTCAGAATCTTAAAAAGATATAATCCCAAATTATCAGAATTGTACTTCGACGACTGTAAAATGGCCGACCCGTAAAGTATCAAACCGTACTTTGTCAGACTGCATACTATCAGAATGTATAAATCAAGAAAGTTCTTCGGCAGACATTCACATCCTCAGAACTGTAATGTCTTAAACCAGTAAATAAAACAATGTTCATGTTATCAGAATCGCAATTATTCAGAATAGTAATATTTCGAAACCGTACTTCGGCAGACTGTTATACCGCAGACTCTCACATTGTATACCTTCAACTCATCAGACTGGAATTCATCAACCGTTGAACTGATAGACATCAAATAGTCAGATTCGGAAATTAACAGAATGTGAAATGTTCAAACCCGTATATCGACAGACTGTGGAAATTTCAGACCATCACTATTACATACAGTCAAAAAGATCGACCAGTGAAATATCAAAACCGTAAAACGACAGACTGTAAAATGCCAGACCCGTGAATCGTTATGCCGATGATGTCTCGGAATAAAACAGCAGATCCGTAAAACCACAGACTCTTAAAAAGACATAATCTCATACTGACAGACCCGTAAAATGCCGAAATTATAAAAACGCAGAACAGTACAATGATAGAATCGTAATACTACGAATCCGTAATCTCACAGAATCGTAAGATGCCCGACCCGTAAAATAACAGATCGCAAAATTTCAGAACCGTACATCGTCAGACCATGATGATGTTGAACGCATGCGCGTAGGCGCAGTGTTGCCGAGCTGTTCAGATATGAATTCTGTGCTTTATCCGAAGATAATGGATATCGTTTACTATATACTGATGCATTGAAGGAGATTGTATAGAAAAGGTCATTACTTACCAAAAATAACAACAGAAACTTGTCAAACTTCCATCAAATCTTTGTACTCGTGTTATGTGTTATATAGAAAAAAACCCGAAGGATATATAGAGATGAATAGTTTTATATATATCGTTGTTGTTTTCCTCCTGCCTTGTAGATAGGCACCAGAATAAATGGAAATAGTGTTTCATAATGTGTGTAAGAACCCTCAAAATAGCGCAACCGTTCAAACAAGCTCATTCATCGAAATCTGTATCTCCTGTAGTTTCCGAGATATTTATACTGGCTCACCTTATCTCGGACACAGTGCATATTGATGTGTTGATCATAATTCAATCTGCCAAATGAATCATTGTCAATATCTTATAGAAATAAACAGCAAAAAGGATGCGTTGATGAAACGATTCCAGTCGAAGATAAATTAATGTGAAACTTGTCCATATAGCACTGGAATCATTGAGTATGATGCATCTACATCGTCGTGCTCAAACATCGTCTTTTCGCTATATTATACAAACCATTGTGGTTTATCAACTTGGTTCCTTCGCTAGGAGCAAAGCTTACGGCTTACGAATAACTCGTTTAATTGACTATGGTATCCCATAATAATGAGATAAATATGTCATTATAATGTGATAAATCATCTCATTACATCGAGATATTTGAGTCATAATAATGAGTTATGTATCTCGTAATAACCAGATAGCTAACTCATGATAATGAGATAAAAATAAAATCTACCATGTCCCTTCAGCGCTTTCGTAATGTGGGGAGAATGGGCGAGTGGACTATTTTTTTCCTTATTTTTATTTCATATTCTTTACATCAATACCATCCTTTCAAATATTTTTCAAAATTTTTTTGATCCATTATGAATGCTTAGGTAGTTGTTGATGTTCACTGAAAGTTTTTTGTCACTCGTTCACATGTCTTGCTCGACCAACCGAAATGTAGAATATACTACAGAGAATCCTTGTCAGATTGTGAGAGCTGGCAAGGTTGTCTAAAGCCAGCGTTCGGTACCCCTCCAAACTTTCTCACCGCAGTCTGTCGATGTTCGGTTTGATGAATTACAGTTCTGAACTAATACGATTCTGACGTTTTGCGGTTCTGACATTTTCCGATTCTGATATTTTACGGTCCTGGCATTTTATGATTCTGAGGTTATAGGGTTCTGACATTTTATGATTTTGTTGATGTACTGTCTATAGCTTTACATTCCTCCCAAGATACATTCTGCTGTTTTATGGGTCTGACGAAGTACGGGTCGTCATTTTATGGTCTAGTGTTTTGGGATTCTGATGAAATACCGTATGATATTTTACGGTTCTGATAAATTATCATTCTGATAGTTCATGATTTTGTTGAATGAACAGTTTGTTGATTTGCGAGTCTGACGTTTCACGGTTTGCTGTATTACGATTCTGATGAAGTACAGTTTGCGAATTCACGGTCTCAAATTTTATGATTCTGACGAAGTAAAGTGTGAAATTTTGAGATTCTGACGGAATCATATTCTGCTTTGATCATGGTTTGCTACTTTCTGATTCTGTTCGTTAACTGTTCTGTCACATTGCTGGTATGGTCGGATACACATCTGTGCATTTGCAGTCTTTCAATGTATGGTTTGCTCGTTCATAGTATACAAAATACGGTCTGAGAAAGTGCGGTTCTACAAACTTGGGGTACAGATTTGTACGTTTTCTGGATTTGTCTATTCTGTCCATTTATCAGTCTGACAACATGATATTCTGATGCTTTACGGATCTGTGATATTACATTCTGTAGACTTATGTGCTCCCCTAAATAATCATTTTGTGGATTATCATGTTCTTCTTGGAAATTCTCCTGATTTCCATCTAATTCTGCGTTATAAAACTCTTCTGAAATAAAAGTTCTTCTGGGTTGCATTGATTGATCGAATTGTCGTGAATTCGAATTCTAAAAGTGTTTCTAGTATTAACGCTCATTGGCGTGGGCCTGTAAGTATTTCTAGTGCTCGTACTGATCGGAGTAGGCCTCTCAAAAGTATTTCTTGGATTTGATCTGAAAACATTCGCGTTTTGTTGATTATTTCTGCCAAATACTTGAGTGTTTGTGAAAAATCTTTGTGGGCGAATATTCTCTCTAGGTTGTATATGAATTGGCTGAGAAGGAAATTATGTTGTTGTTTGATGGTCCTTATACCGATCATTTGAATTATTGAAATTATTCGAAACATTTTTCGGGTACCTTTGTTGCGGCGGATGCATTGCTGAAAAATAATTTTCTCTCGAAAAATGCCTATTTTGATTCAAATTTTGGAAGTAATGAGTATTATCTTCTTGGATCACGAGTTGTAAAGCCTCACTTAGAGATTTTGGTCTCATACAGCGAAACGTAGTTCCAAGAGGTTCCCTAAAACCTGATAAAAATGTTTTTAATGTTAATACGTTATACAAATTACGTTTCAGAACTACCGACTGCGCCAATAATAATTCTGATAACTTGGAGTCTCTTTTTTAAAACTTTATTTTATGTATATGTGTGAAGATGAAAAAAAAATATAATATGATGTTCAACGTATGAATGTGAGTTATGAACTGAACTGGAACTCGCTTCTCTCGGTGTCGAAGACGATCCTGCTGATTTCATGGAAACAGCGGTTTCATGGAATCTGAACTGTGGGATCTGCGCTGTCAGCATCTTCTTATGGGAACCCATGTAGAGTGCAGACATAATTTATGTCACGAGAGTTGATTGCAGGCGGTAAAGTAACGAAAATGAAAAAAGCGCAGCCTCAACATTACTCTTCGAAATATCAGTATTACTACTAGAACACGCCGGCGTGCATTCAGCTTCAAGCAATTTATGCATGGAACGGTTCATTCATCAGTAATGCCTTTTTATTAGCAGGAGGTGCCCGTGCCATTTCGAGGAATACAATAAATAACTATATTTATTGCAAAACTCACAGAAAACCGTGACAGAAAACAAAGCACAACAGATAAAATACTGCGAACCCACAATAAACACAGCGAACTTCAAACGAAACCATAAAAACACAAACTGACGACACTAACGACAGACGAGTCAGACGACACATGAATGTGGCTAGATGATGTCATTGGTGCAATACCAACACAGACATGAGTAAAAGAGTGGCGGTCGCCAGTTTACGGACAATAATTTAATGATGCATGTTGATGTAATGATTGAAAATTGCCAGAGCATTGGAATAATCTACCAAATCAAAAAATTACTTTATCACCACTTCTTGCATTCAAGTCAATTTGTGCAATGTTGATGAGTCGCGATTACTAAAATAATTATTTGATTTTCAATCATCTTATTTTTTGTGTTACGAAAAAATAAAAGAAGTATGATACGCATGACGTCATTTGACATAATAAACATATTCTCTGAAAGCACACGTGAAAAACTGACATAATAAACGTAATTCTTGTCAGATATGTAAACAAACAAAAAGATAGTTTCCATTCGGAAACAATCTCGACATGAACATAAATACGTAACCATCAATTAAATCGTGTTCAAACGTGATCAGCACAGTTCTTGCACTGGCATCAGAGAAAACCACAAAAATGGCTTCTCAGTAATCCTTGATCGGTTTTCTCATTGAATATCTGTTTATATGGCCACCAAGCGTCAACTTGAACATTTCTATTTCTTCCTTTTTTGCTGAGTTTGGAACATTTGGGAAAGGAATAATTTAGGTTAGGCACTAGTGTTATTTATATTCATTTGTTTACTATCGACCAACTTTATTCTTCAGTACACGCACAGCAAGCGACATTTCGAGCAAATAGTGGAATCATAAGTTCCCACAACTTATCTGTCAACCTCACCCCATGTGCATAACCCCAAAAGGATTTTTAAGACCACTATAACAAAGGATTTCAAATTGAAATCATTCTTGGTGCCTTTGTGGTTGTCTGGCTGATATTTGAATCACATTTTGTCCATCACAACTGGAATAATCAATGTTACAAAAAATATTCAATTTTTCCAAAACGAACGGGTTATAATGAATCAGTACTATCAGTAGCAGCAGAGATCTCTGTCAGTAGTTCCTAAAAATGTCATCTGAATATAGATCCTGAGGACCTGAGTACTCATTATCCTCAGGCTGTCGCTGAAATGACTGATCTGGAACATTTATGGCGTTAATCTTAGGCCTAATAACGTTCTTAGGTTTCAGAAAATAGGACGTCTCCTGCAGGATATTGGCGACACATTGAGGATGACCTTAGGCGAACTACAAAAAAAAAAAAGATCCCTCTAGCTACAATGATTTACGACCTGTTAGCATTTTACCTGTTCTCTCGAAAGTTATAGAAAAAATTATGAATCATCAAATCAGGAATCATCTGAATATTCACGATATATTACCCCAAAGTCAGTCAGGATTCAGACCAGGCTTTAGTTGCTCCACTGCTTCACTGAATATTACGGATGACATTATAAGAGCAACACATGAGGGAAAATCTACTGCTTTGGTTCTTCTGGACTACTCAAAAGCATTCGATACTTTAAATCATAGCTTGTTGATATCTACATTACATTTCATTGGTTTTTCTGAGGATGCAATTGAATTGATGAGCAATTATCTCGAACAAAGGTATCAATTTGTAGAAACCAGGAATGGTATCTCATCGAAGGAACTTTCAATTTGTGGAGTTCCCCAAGGATCGATCCTTGGCCCTCTGTTATTTAGCATATACACTTGTAATTTAGCATCTTGTCTGAAGCATTGTTCTGTTCATTTATATGCAGATGACACACAATTATATCTTTCTTTTTTGCCAATTGAAATGCACATGGCTCAAGACGCTATTAATGCTGATCTAATTCGATTGATTGCATTCTCTCATGATCATACTTTAGAATTGAATGCATCGAAGTCAACAGTGTTGATGTTTGGTAGGCAGAAAGAATCTGTGGAAACAATAATCAATATTAAATTACAAGATAATATTTTGCAATGCTCTAAAAAGGCAAGAAATCTTGGTCTCGAATTTGACACGTGTTTGCGATTCAGGCCACATGTTAATAAATGCATACAAAGAGCATATGGTAGCTTGAAAATGTTGTACCCTAATCGCCATTTGTTATCAAAGTCTTTGAAAATCAAATTAACGGAATCTCTGGTATTGAGCCATTTCAATTACTGAGATGCTGTATATGGACCGTGCATTGATAAAAAAGATACAGACAGAATTCAGAAAGTACAGAAATCATGCCTTAGATTCATGTTTGGCATTCGAAAATATGAAACTATTACCTTCAAATCAAAAGAAATCCACTTCTTTCAACGATCTTTCTCCTATAATATATACAAATTATTCAATGAGTTACCACATGAATTGAAACCTTTAACACCGGCTGCTTTCAAAAAATCGTATAAGAATCTCATCCTGCAATCCTGAACTATATAGGTTAGTACTTGCTACATCAAATTGTTTTTTAGGCTCACCTACATGTAGACAATTCAGTGAAATATAAACGGATATTTGCATTGTCGACAAGGGGCTGAACTTAGATCAGTTTTAATTGTTTTCAGCCCCCTTTTGCAACTGATATTTCATATTTAAAATAAGAATGTAATGTCGAAAATCATAGTTGCAAATAAATTATTATTATTATTATCATTATTATTATTATCATTATTATTATTATTTGTGAAAAATTACTTCAGTTCGGCCTTTCCTGTCGCGAGGACGTCCGCGTCATTACGATACTTCAAATATGTGTATATTTGATTCTCAATAGCTCAGTGCACCGTAGGGCAACATTTCATTCAACGGCAATCTTGTACATATTATATTACTCTCGACATAGAAATTACAAACAAGATTATTATTTGTGAAAAATTACTTCAGTTCGGCCTTTCCTGTCGCGAGGACGTCCGCGTCATTACGATACTTCAAATATGTGTATATTTGATTCTCAATAGCTCAGTGCACCGTAGGGCAACATTTCATTCAACGGCAATCTTGTACATATTATATTACTCTCGACATAGAAATTACAAACAAGAAATAAAACATTTCCATATAACACTAAAACACTTATACACTCACGTTACAAAATAATCGAATAATCGAAACGCTGTTAAATCTGAATAAATCAGTATAATGTAACTGGTCCCTCTGGGGAATAAATTACCAAATTAACTTTTGTTTTATAATTGCTCAAGTTTCGATGACCAACTAGACCCTTTTTTTCGAGGCAAGCTTCAATCGATCATTTGATAAGTTACCTTTATACAAACGGCCACTTTGTTGCTCACCTACAATGTCTTCAACGATATATCTATCTTTTTCCAAGAGTCTGGTGACTTCGTAGAGCCCCCTGAATTTTGGTTCAAGTTTCTGACTATCCCCTCCCACTAAACATGATACATAACAAAAATATTTTCCATTGGTAACTTTTGTGATATTGGCAAACTGATATTGCATTAATGTCGTCATGAAGTTTAAAACAAAATGTTTTCACTTACAATGTTTATGTGACAGAGGAATAACACGAGCAATAATATTCATTATATAAGATATGCAATGTTGATTTTATGATTCCCAGATATTTCTTGAATAGAGTGGTTATGTTATTTATTCCATGTTTACATTCAATCACCTCAAAACTTCACCCATATGTGTACAGGGGACTTGGACTTTATATTATCTTAAGAGGTTGTTGATAGAATCTCCAAATCTATATAACTTGGAAAAATGATAACTACATTCAAACAATTTACACAATTTTTTTGAAATTCGCGGGTCATATTAGTTCGCTAGGAAGAGAACTGTGACTTGTCTCATGCCATGTTTGTTGTTTACACTCATATTGACCATTGAATGAGCGACGAGCATCACCTTATATTAGTTATATTGGCTTTGTGATTGCTGTGCTGTTGAATGCCGGTTCAATAGTGAGGTTTGTTATTTGGTGCTTTTAACTGTAGAATCTACTCACCTAAATTTTTCGTCCTGCAATTCCTGATACGATTTGCGTGGCAGAATTATGAATAAGAAGGGATTGGAAAATGTCGAATAAAAAATTTAAAATATATAAAAAAAAGGTATACTATGAGTATCTGCTCCACCCTGTAGATGAGGAAACAAAATATTAATGTCAAAAGAAACGATGATCTAACATTACACAAATGTTGTTGCATAAATGTTTTGAGAAACATTAATTGATTTAGTAAAGTTACGTTAAAGTGATGCAAAATATGAAACATTTAAGTAACATTTATCATTGAATGTTACATTGTAATATTTAGAAGAGGCACAAAATACCATGGATGCAAAATATCTGTAATATAATAATAATAATCATAATAATAATAGCGTCTTTATTCATTGAAAATAAATGAGGATTACAAATTTTTTAAAGTGTAAATAATACAATAATAAATACAGAGCAATGAAGTGACAGTGCAATTACTATGAATTTCTCCTCTAACATACAAGAAATATTTTGTCACATATTCATTATAGTTGAGTAACTAATTGTCTATTTGAAAGAATCCAGGATTTGACATGTTTCCTGAAGTTGTGCCAGTTTTGAAGCGACTTAATGTGTGCCGGTATAACATTGAAAATTTTTACAGCGTTGTATGAAAAGCTTCGTTTAAATTGTGTGGAAGTGTGCCTAGGAATACAATAGAGATCTCTAGCTCTTGTCAAACAGTTGTGATAGTCTCCAAGTTTTGTGAGTTTGTCTAGAAGGTATGCCGGTGTTTTAGAATGATTGATTCGATATGTGAGTCCAGCTAGTCTATTGAAAAACCTCTCTCCTAGTTTCAAAATTTTTGATATTCTCATAGATTGGAGAAACATGGTCATATTTTCTCATTCCATATGAGTATCTTACACAAGAGTTTTGTATCTTCTGTAAAGTGTGTTTATCCCTTGCTAGAAGGGAGGGCCAATATATTTTGGAACAATATGCCAAACGGGACATAATCAGAGACTCGCATAGTATTAGCTTGATGTTATTTGTGAGGTAAAATCTATTTATATATAATAACTTCAGGATAGAGTAGCTATGTTTTACTAGTTGTGACACATGCGTTTCGAATTTCAATGTCTTATCCAGATGAAGACCAAGATTTTTACATTGGTTCACAGTAGTCAATGTATTCTCATTCAAAGTTAACTCGAAATTTGGGTCGTTGGATATTTCATCACTATTTTGACCAAACAATATAAGTTGGGTTTTTGATTCATTCAGCAATAATTTATGTGATTTCGACACTGAGGCAATAGTTTCAAGATCTTTGTTGATACTAACACTTGCGAGAAAACTATCAGATGTTGAAAATGAAAAATACAGTTGTGTGTCGTCAGCATATTGATGGGTATTTTAGAAAGGAAGCAAAATCCGCAGTATATGCAGAAAATAATAGTGGCCCCAGAATGCTTCCCTGTGGGACCCCCCTAGTAATATTTTCGAACTTAGACATTTTTTCCCCTATTAGCACCCTCTGTTTTCTACCACTCAAGTAATTTTTGAAGAAACATATTGACTTATCGTCTAAACCGAAATATTTGAATTTTTTCAACAATATACTATGATCCAACGTGTCGAACGCATTGCTGAAATCGAGTAGTATTAAACTTGTAATTTTTTTATTGTCTACAGCTGTAAAAATATCATCTGTAACTTTGAGTAATGCCGTGGTGGTGCTTTGTTTTTTTTTTCTGAAGCCTGACTGTGTTGTTGGCAATATTTTATTCTGTGTAAAATATGATGATAGTTGTTCAGATACAATCTTTCAATAATTTTTGAGATAGTGGGTAGAATACTAATCGGTCGAAAATGTGATACATTATCCGGGTTTTCAATTTTTGGAATAGGTATAACATTTGCATATTTCCAGGCTTTCGGAAAAGTGCCATTTGAAAAGCAAGTATTGATTATATGAACTAAGAACGGGGTTAAAGTCGGGAACAAAATTTCTAGCATTCTTAGATTGATATCGTCCGATCCCTTTGGTTGCGTTTTGATCCTGCGAAGAGTTTGTTCCACCTCTTCGTTCGTAACTGCATTTAGAGAAAAAGTTTCGCCGTTCAGCTCTGTACATATGCCGTCATATTTACTCAAAATACTGTTATCTGTTGAATGTAAATCTGGGACAGAGTTCAAAAAATGATCATTGAAAGCGCTAGGATCTATATCAATATCGCAGCCATGGGATTTTTTCAAAATATTTGAAGACTTCAGGGATTTCCAAAAATGTTTAGGGTCCGACTTGAATTTATATTGCAAAAATGCTTTCTTTTCGGCTACAATGGAACGATTTGCAAAATTTCTCATCTCTTTGTATTCGTTGAAGGATTCAGCTGTCTTCAACTGTTTATATTTATTGAGATTTTTTTTTCAATTTTATTATGAGTTTTAAGTTCGGAGTGAGCCAAGGAGCGGGGGGGGGGTTTAGTGACACGTTTAGTTGTGAAAGGTGCATGTATATCAGAAAGATGATTAACATTAACATTCCAAAAAGAGGTCATTTCAACATCGTCCATATCAAATATATAATCCCAATCAATACTAGTCAAGTCTCTAAGAAAATTATCATGATTTAAGTGGGAAAATTGCGGAAACTGACGAACTTGGGCTGAAATTTTTCTTTTTTACATTTAATTTCACATTTGACTAAGCAGTGATCTGAAATACCATCCATTTTGAAAACCAAAACATTATTGATAACATCAGAATCCGTTGAAACTAGAAGGTCAATACACGTACTGCTAGTTGCTGTTGCTTCTGGTAGGCTCATTACATTTTTGAATAAGATTATATTTTTCGAGAAAAGTCTGTAGTGTTTTCGTGTTGTTAGTCTCATTCAGAATATCGACATTAAAATCCCCACCCAATATAATGAAGTCATATTTTGGTATAATTGACGTTATAATGTTTTCTAGATCAATCAGACAACTTGTTAGATTTATAGAGCGTACCTATACATATTTTTTTCCCGGATATATTCACACTAATCTAAAGAGTCTCTAAGGAGCTATTGTTTTGGATTCCATCATCAACTATTTTATATTTGATAAATTTCTGTATGTAAAAAGCCAAACCTCTACATTTTTTCTCCTTACGATCTTTGCGTATTAGATTGTAACCTGGTACGTTGACAGCTCGGCTTGGGACTGATTGGTTGAGCCAAGTTTCCGATATACTACATATATCTAAGCACTCCTCTTGCATGAAGTCAGAAAACATATCAAATCCGGTTAGTAGGGATCTTACATTGAAATGGGAGAAACTAATACATTCGGTACGAGGCATCATTCAGAGCTGTAGTAAGAACTCCGTTAAATACAATAATATAATGAAATTATTATTCTAGGATAGTAGAACGATTTATTCAGAGAAGGTTATTATTTTTTTCGAGGTATATAGCAGGCAAGAACTAATGAGACAAAAAACATGTGAATAGTTTTCACCAATAGATCCGATAAGAATGAAAATTTTAATTTTAAATAGCATTAGTTCAGGCATCGATGTTCAAAATATCTTTTTCGTTATTGATGATGATTTTCTCATTATATTTTTCATTCCATATGAAAATTTTTCCTCCAAGTGACCAAGCCTTCTTTGTTCCGACCTTTTCTTTTGCTTTCTTCAATAGTTGAAACTTTTTCTTGCTCAAGTCCTCAAACACTAAAATGTTCTTATTCTTGAGCAGCATTCTGGCACCTATTATTTCGTTTTTCTTGATATTGGCAACAAAATTCACAATTATCGGACGGGGTTTCGCCTCATCGTTATCCTGCCGGCCATTGATTCTGAAAATAGAATTTATTTCTTGTTTGGTGCAGCTGATGTTTAGGAAGTGTTCAAAAAAATGTAAGGTATTATCAAGGAGATTTTCATTATCTGCTTCTTCTCTTAGTCCTTGAATTCTAATGGAGTTATTTATTCTCTGGTGTTGTTCCAGATCACTTATTTCTTCTGTCAGATGAGCTATTTCGATCTTGTTCTGGAGTGCGCATTTTGACGTACTACTAAGGGCAGTTTCGATGGAGGCGAGTTGTTTTTCCATTTTACTGAACTTGCTATCAGAAGATTTTTCGATTTTTGCATAGAACTCTGCACAAACTCTGCTTATCAGTTCCTCTACATCTGTGTCCTGAAGCTTGATTTTATCAGTTTTATCTCTGGTTCTAGACGTCATATTTTATTCAGGTTGACTGTACTATATTATGTGTATGTTGTAGATTCTAATTTGCTCACCTCCAAAAGTGCACTTATTGTAGCTTCCAACAATTAATTATAGTAGATATTGATTGTTTCCATTTGAAAAAACAATTTCAATGAAACTATGGTATTAGATTGAACTATTTCCTATTGATATTTCACAAAAATCGGAGCTCAAACAGAAGTACGTCTATTCAGTACGACACATCGCACACTATCACAATATCACGCATATCTCTGAATAACATCACAAAGTCACAATGTGATGTAACATTTATATTTAAAAAACGTTTTTATGTTTAGTGGGCTGTACACGGAATTTGACCTTTGATCATAACTAAGTCTCTATTGTTTTCTAACAAATCCGCTATTTTTTCGGCCTGTTTTTCATGATTATGAGTGAGGTTCTGATGAATTAAATTTTCTATCCGAATTGGGTTTACACATTTCCACCGTTATGGGTTGTCGCGCAAGCCGATACCTTTATGTTAAAAACTAACTGAAATGGTGTACATTTTGTAATGCGATGCACAGAATTATTCAAGCTCCACTGTATATCGAACAATTTTTTATCCCAGTCCGGATCTTCGGAACTACAATCAGAACTAGCTGACAGACAGTTAAGAATTGTTCTATTTAGGCCCTCGATCTAACCATTTCCTCGTGGGGTTGCTGCTGCTACTTTAACATGAATGATATCAAAATCCTTACAAAACTCTTCGAATAAGTGCGCTGTGAAAGCAGTACCTCGATCAGTTATAACACGAAAAGGTTTTCCATAGTGTGAGACAAATTCATGCATGAACTTCAAAGTCTCTAATGCACTTGTATCTATGACTGCTTTCAGTACCAAGTACTTAAAAAAACCGTCAGTAAGTCCTATACTTGTTCTCATTTTCAGTGCGGACAAAAGGTCCAAAATGATCTAAATGAACAGTGTGGAAACATGTGTTTCCTTTTTCTAAGGGATACAAATATCCTGTGTGCTTTCCACCTGGTACTTTATGATAAATGCAACTAATATATGTATTCATATATTTTGTAACAAAATCACGCATATTAGGAAGATAATACGTTTCTTTGAGTTTTCCCAAAGTTTTATCCGTGCCTAAATGATTCAAACCGCGGTGTGTTTCACCTACTAAATTAATACGTATTTCTCCTGGTGCATATAACCTCAAAATATTGTTCTTAAGCCTATAAACACGAGCATTACACAAAAGCATTACACAAAGTGAACTCTATATGGGTGTTTGCATTACCTTTTTCTAGTTTTTCACACAGTAAATTTATTTCTGGACAGGTATGTTGCATTGCTGCAATCCAGTCTGTTGTTACATTAATGTGCATTACTGGTATTCCAACAAGTTCAACTTCCTGACTGTCCTCCACAGGAAATCTACTTAGAGAATCGGCTACTGTATTTATTGAGCCTGCCATGGTACTCAATTGTATAATTATATTCTGATAGACGAATGAACCACCTTCTTATTCTCGGATTAAGATCTCGTTTGTTTTCTAGCAGTTTCAATCTATTGCAATCTGTTCTAATAGTAAAATGAAGTCCGATTAAATATACCCTAAATCTTTCAACAGAAGCGACTATTGCGAGTGCTTCGAGTTCATAGGAATGATACTTGGCTTCCTCCGGGGTAGTTTTTCTACTGAAGTAACTGATAGGGTGCAATTTTTTGTCTGACTGTTCTTGGTAAAGAACGCCACTCAAACCTACTTGACTCGCGTCAGTATGTAGTTCAGTTCTAGCGAACGGATTATAAGCACAAAGAATAGGTGCACTACTCATCATTTCTCCAATCAAATTGAAAGCTTGTTCTTGTAAGTCTGACCAAGTAAAATTGGCGTCTTTTTTCAATAAATCAGTCATTGGTCGAATGATAAGAGCAAAGTTTTTCACAAACCGTCTAAAATAACTTGCTAAGCCTATGAAGCTTCTAACAGCCCTAACATCTCTAGGTTGTGGAAAATTGATGATACTATTCAGTTTCATTTTACCAGAATTCCATCTTTGTTGATTTCAAGACTCAAGTAACTTATTTTACTTCTGAAAAAAATGACACTTGTCTAATCTTAAAGTCCTGCTTCGCGCAGTGCTTTCAAATCCTCAGTCAAATTACTCAAACCTCCTTCGATTGTCTTTGAGGGAATATTGGTATCATCGAAATATGAAAGAGCTACATTATATTTCAACTTTCCTAAAACTAAATTCATCAACCTCTGAAAAACAGATGGTGCGTTACAGAGGCCAAAAGCCATTCTTTTGAATTGATATGTCCCATCCGGAGTAAAAATGGCAGTTTTGTCTTTAGATTCTTCATCCATTGGCACCTGATAGTATCCATGTGAAAGGTCTAACTGATCATCGATCCTTGGCAAAGAGTAATGATCTTTGATGGTTAGTTTATTTAAGGCCATAAAATCAATACAAAGTCGAATGTCACCATTTTTCTTTCTCACTAAGATACATCGACTGGCGTATTGTGACAGAGTCTTCTATAATATCAGCCTCTTTGAGTTCGTCAACTATATCACGAATGGTTGCTTTTTCTGAATATGAAAGCCTATAAGGTTTATAATAAACCGGTTTGTCTGATGAAAGTTCAATTTTCATTTTAATTTTATCAGTAACACCTAACTGTTTCATATTTTCAGCTATAACATCTCTAAACTCATTTAATAAATTGAGCAATTTATTTACATCATTTCCTACTAATTCGGTGTTGATTTCTGCGAGAGAAATCTCATCAGTATCAACTGATTTGTTTTCTCATACCTGCTCAGTGGACCAAGGTAATCTTGAAACCTACTGTCATTCATTCCATGGACTATCTATTCGATGGTCTCTGCTTCTGACATCCTGCATTTGTTACATTTGGCAAGCTTCTCGAAGAAATACTCCACAATTTCTTGATTTGGCCTCCATCTGTAGTTTTGAGCCTCTAAACGAAGATCTACTGAGTTCATCTGTATGGAAAAAGTTTCTTCCAGAATGCTTTTCCAGTTCGCCCAGGTTCTTGCTTCACAAGGTAAGCTGTCTCTCCAAACTTTGGCTACACCGACTAGTTTCGATAAGGCATAATGCTTTACAGCCGTCTCGTCCCAGCCCACAATTCACCAAATTCTTCGATTTTCTCTACCCATAAACTGATGGATATGTTATTTCTCACGGGATCAAATGCTGGCAAAACATTGTCAACATTTTGAAATAGCGGGGACTTCCTTCTACAGTGTTGTCACTCTCTTCAATCGAGTCCGGCATCTTTATGGCACGAGATATAATATAATGGATACTGGGTTCAAATCACTCGAGTCCCTTTCACTCCCCAATAATATCCAGTCTAAGATCACAACCATTAGTTTTACCACCCTTGTAAATCGCACACAAGTCAAATCAATGTCTCCGACACAACACACAGTCCAAGTAAAATCCGTAGAACAACTACAAACAAACAGCGCTGGCAACGCTGAACGTTTCAAGACAACAAGTGGCAAACGCCGAAACGATCGATATCGACACTCCACACTCCCGATCGATATGGTTTTTATATCGATCTACAATTCACGATCTACAATTTACGCAGGCAACGAATTTATGGTTTCTTAATATCAAGTTTTCAGCACTTTTGGATTAATCCCACTTCTGGAACTGTAGTAGATTTTAGTCAGGCTAACCACGAAAACACTTGTGGACGATCATACGTACTTTATTAGTCGTATTTGCACAGATATTGCACTAATTTCAGTACTGATATTAGGAACGATAACTGTCACCGGCGATATTCAATATCAACTCTGTCTGTACTGATCATGCGCGCATCATGAGACATTGCCTTACTATCATTCTGATTCTATGCATAAGGGCACCTGTGTGTAGACAACACACAATACATTTGTGAAAAATTACTTCAAATCTTCTACTACACAATGGAATAATGTTTATTTCATTCATAATATGCATATATTGATCGTTTTCCCAACAAATGTATAATTTAAAGGCACAATAATGACTATATTATGAACCTGATGAAGAGACCAGCCTAAGATCATAAATCAGTTTAGAAATAACCAATGACAGATAGACCTTCCTAAAAGAATCCACTGAGAATCCGGAGCAATTGCAAATAACCATTCCTAGAATGTTTGATGATTTCACTGAAATGGTGTTTATGTAATATACAAAGCTCATTTGTTCATCAAAAGTGACCCCTAGATCTATAATAGTTGAAACGTATCTTAGAGACCTATATACACTAACTCAAAGATTATAGGTAGAACTAGAATATTCAAATCAGCATTAGTCCAAATATACATTACATTACCACAATAGCATGTTTTCATGAGCTGCTGTGAGATATGATTTATATTGCAAAAACAATTCAAAATAATAGTTGTATGTTTACAATATTACTGTATCAGTGTCAATTCGCTGATAATCTGATGCGGTGACTATGATCAAATTCATTCAAAAATGAATGAAGATCTTTGCTTGATTTGCAATAATAAAAACACAGTTATGTTGACAATGTTACAATGTTCCAGACGACCAGGTAGACAATTATGAGTTCATGATGGGCGTAATAGCAAAATATGTCAATCCACGAATAAACGACTGTTTTGAAAGTCGTTATAATTTCTTGAAGCGAATGCAAAAGAAGAGTACAACTTTTAACTGACTACAGACACCTTGGTAAATTAAAATGTGGCTGATCCTAACGAAATGGTAGAAAACAAGGCTCTCCGTGATAAAATTGATATGAGTATTCGAGATTCAACGACAAGAAAAGCGTTGCTGCGTATAAAAAAACCGTTTATTGTCAGGCACAGGTGAGGCACCCAATTACAGGACAAGCACATTACATGATATTCATACATTGTCGATAAATTTACACAAACTTTCATGTATGATTACTGAAGAAAAGGTTTCTTAGGTGACTTTAATAACAACCTATTTTTGTTGAATAAAGATCGATTTTGTCGAAGACATTATTGAAATTGCTACATGTTGTATATACAGGAGACTTTGCCAGGATGTTTGTTCTTGGTGTTATAAGATAAAAAACATAATTCGTTTCTGTTGCTCATAGGAGGTACAAGAAAGTTGAGCTGAGACAGAAGATCTGGGCGGTCGACAAGATAATGTGTAAGCTTATAAATGAATACGCACGAATAATAATTTCTTCGGTCTTCCAGTGAGAGAAGTGAAAATCGATCCAGTAATATAGAGTTATCTATTCCTTGCTCTGGGTATACCCCATCAATTTTGTGAACAACGTATTTCATAAATGTTCTCTGAGTTTATATTTAGGACCAAATCAGTGAACCATATTCTAAGCGAGATCGCCACGTATAGATCAACTTACCTTGTAGAACCAGTGAGCAAAGCAGACAACAGAATCTTTCTTGGACAGGAGTCGAATAATAGGCCTGCTACTACTCTAGAAGAAGTGGATGAAGTAAAGCGAGTGAAAAACAAAAAGGTAAATCATTAAAAAAATATACTTCAAAATATTCCCATTGGAATTTTATTAGGAAAAATGATGATTCAAAAATACAGAAACATTCAATTGTAAGAGATGTCGAAGTGAACATGGCCCACGAGAGTGTCCTGCATATGGGAAAAAGTGCAAAAAATGCGGGAAATTGAAACACTTCGCCAAGTCCTGTAGAGTGAAGAATGTCAGGAATGTAGATTTTGATAGTCAATAGACGATAAAGATAGTTCTGGTGAAATTTTTGTTGGAGATGTTTGACAAGTAATAAATGATGACATGTGTAAACAATTGAATTGCAATTGTATAAGATGTACCTGGGAAAACTGCTTGATACAGGGGCAGACATCAATGTTATGCTACTTAGTATTTAAATGAAAGGAAATGAACAATTTGGAGTTAGGTCAACTGATCATGTCTTCGAAGCCTTTGAAGGCACAGATACGAAACCTCATGGTATTGTAAACTTGTATTGTAACCTAAAATTGTAAAGCTGATTGCTATGATGTAGATTTTGTAATAGTTGGGGGATTAACTCAGGTCCTTCTAGGTGTCGAACATATTTACATATGAATCTGATTAAACGAATAAAGTATGTTATGGAGAAGAAGATATAAACTATGACAGAGAACTATATTCAGAAAGAAAACCTGGATGAATTCAGATATTGAGGAAATAAACTCCAAACTGTGTGTCAAAAATATATCTACAGTAGTTGATTTATCCGGAAGGTATCACCACTTGAAGCTAGATGAGATGTCAATGTCATGTCAATTTCCTTACGCACATCTCGCTGACTCCCATTTTGTTTATGGTTTGGCTGATGGTGATACTTTTGAAGCCCAAATATTATAAGAAATTAGGTTTCCTTACCGTCGACTACCGATGCTCGTACATTCACAAATTGTCATCGTCATCTCCGTGAATACGGTCAATTCCAAACATTCACTTCAAAACTCGAAACTCCAAAACTGAATTCATTCTGCTCGCTGCCTGACTGGTTTATTTTATACAGTTCATATGGAAATATTACCTGTCCCATGAAACTTGATAGAAAGTTTATCAAAAGCCCGCTTCTCAGGATGTCCTTCAGGATACTTTTGAGTATAAATTCTGAAAGCCATGGCATTCACCCATACTAATTATCATATCCACTTCCGCTTGTATCAAGAAAGTTGTCATTGTGGCAATAAAATCGAACAAATATAGCTGCTACCATGATAATGAATCATAATTTGTGACAATTTTGATAGGAGGAAAAATATATCAATTCACCAGCAATCAAATAACAGGTGATGCATTCTAGACAAATCGAGATAGTAGCTCTGCTATTACATATGAAAGAAAGATTTTTTCACAAGAGTTATAGGACCAAGACATGCATATTTTGAAATCGTTTTCCATTATACAGTGTGTCTTAAAAAAATTTGACATATGAAACTTACATTTTTTGGATTGTAACACCCTATATTTTAATCAAATGATGTTACTTTTGGATTTCGAAAATCCAACGAGGCGTTGCCAGGTTATAACCATTTTTCCGGAAATGCAGGCATCCCCAAAGAAAAGTCTACTACTTACAATTTCAAGAGTTCATTCGAACATTCGCGTTGATCAATATTCAATACCATGAATACAATTACATGAAAATCTCATCCAAATATCGCGTGTTATTCAATAAAACAGCTAAACTATATTGTTCAATATATACGTCAAACCCTATATCAGTCGAAAGCCTATTGGAATATCTATCGGATAGTGTGAAATGATACAGGGTGTGCCATTTGAAAATCGAGAAAGTTGAAGTGTTATTCTGACCACCCTGTATACTTTGTAGAAAGGATGAAACTTTCATATAATAGAACATGGTATTGGATATTGATCAACGCGAATGTTCGATGGAATTTTTGAAATTGAAAGTAGAAGACTTTTCTTCGAGGATGCCTGCATTTCCGGAAAAATGGTTATGACTTGGCATCGCTGCATCGGATTTTCAAAAACAAAAAACAGGAAGCATTATTTGATAATCCATATATGATGGAATACATAGTGTGTTACATTTTGAAATGATTATGCATCTCTATGCAACTTCTATGAGAGTTGCCTTCGATTTCAATGCAGAATAAAATATATATTATTCTCTTGAATGTATTGAAAATCAAAATTTCAATTGAAAATGTATTGATGGTAGTGTCAAAGTATTCATAATGTAGGAATATATATATATATATATATATATATATATATATATATATATATATATATATATATTCTTCAATTGAAGAATATTGTAGACGAACAGTCACGAAATTCGACATCATACATATATATATATATATATATATATTGTGTGTGGCATCCGATATACGGACGTCACCTTGCATCGTGCTCCAAAATACAGCAAACGGTTCAGTAAACCCTCCAGAATTCATTGCTGCTGAAATCAGCTGGACGTCACTCTGGCCGGTTTTTTTATAAACTATACTCCAAGGTTCATGGTGTTCTCGACAGGCGGCGTTATAGTAGCACACTTGTATACTGAATATACATCTGACGCACATGGTAGCTTCCTTTTGTATACATATCGAAGAACGGTATAATGTGGCGTCTGTATATGTGATTTTCTTGCAGAATGGCATCCAGACAGGGTTGCCGATCTCACTTCTCATTATCTGAAGCTTTCGACACTATAGGTTGGTTCTCAACCGTCATTCATCTATTTTCATGTGTCAGTGCACACTGAAACAGTTCAAGTTTCCCACTTCAATCTCCCAAGTGCATTAACTATTGCCGGAAATTTTTCGTGTACCTGGATTTTCTGAAGGAATGCATGCACGAGAAGAATTTCCAGCAAGTAATTCAAGCAGGTGGGGCATTTGGTGAGACATTTCCAGACATTGAGACATTCAATTGATATCCAATAATTTTACGTGGGATGATGATCATTTGAGACATCAGTACACAAGATGGCGGCCAATTGTCAAACATATCAACGTAATGTTGTCAGTGTTTCGACAAACAAAAAACCAGTAACAATAACAACAATAACAACGGGTATTAAATTCCATTTCCATAGGATAGTTACCATGCAGAATCGTGAATTGAATAAATTCGAAGTTGAGTTGAAGTGGGAGTTTCGAACATAATTTTCAGCCGTAATCAGCAACTTACTTTTATGTCAACAATTATCGAATGATTTGAGTTATTAAAACAAAATTCGCTATTGAGATGGATGAATGATCAATGTATGTCATGTAATCTGTGACAACTCTCAAAACTGGATGAGTTCTTAAAAAAAAATCCTCAAAACTGAATTTTCTAGATTTTTTGGTTCTATGCACTCTTGATAATCTGAGTGAGGTCACTAGCTGATTCATAAATCTGAAATGAATTCAAGAATATAATAAGTGGTTACCTCAACTTCTTGAGTTTTGAGAATTTCTGTAGCTACACATCTAGTTTAGAGAGTTGCCACGAAGGTCATGACGTATTATTGATTATTGATTTAAGTTTCAATTTAATCATTTCGACCATTCCTTCACGGTTGAACTTCATGATTGAAACTACTACCTTGAATGATGAAGCAATTATAATATCCAACAGATGTGCTCATACTTGGGTAGGTAATTGAATTCTTTTAAATGCTAATCATGATCTCAGAGATTCATTTTTCTCCAAACTACTGAAAAGATCAAAATGAATATCCACTTCAAATATCTCTCCTCGGTTCCAGAATGGAATTTCTAAATATTGAAAAATTGCATATCCATTGATTTTCAAAGAAGTTACGAGCTTAAAAAAGTCTGAAGTCCTTCAGAACGGCTAGGCTTGTGTGTAACGCCAGTTACTATTCAATTCAGTAACTATTCAACAATGTTCATCACAAGCTTTCATTTAGTTCTTTACTTGTTAGTTCGATCGTTCATTCTTGCACCTTGCATCTTACCACTGAATTTTGACCCACTTCTAGTCATCCGAATCTCAAAGTTTCCATAATTCCGATGACAATGCATGATGACATTTTTCTTAGAGAAAAAACAGTACCTATTGCGGCACCAAGATGGCGAATGAGATTTGTCGATTCAAAATTGGTAAACAAGAGTTCACGGGGTCGGAGATACGGAATTTGTTATTAGAATTCAGAATGGCAGGCCAAACTGGCGGATGAGATTTGTGAATATGGTACGATCCGATTCAAAATGGGTATGAGTGGGTTTTCTGGGTGAGAGGAATTTGTTGTCGAAATTTATGAATGAGCATGTTTGTGATTATGGTCAGATTCGATTCAAAATTGGTATGAGGAAGTTTTTGGGCTCGGAGATTGTGGAGTTGGTCGAAAAATGTCAAAATTCATGAATCTGAGAAGACGGCTTCAGGATGATAAAAAATAGTTTATATTAAAAATTACAGGAAGAAGGTTTTGTTATAACAATGCTTCATCAGATGTGCATAGATCAAGGTGAAGGTATTACCAAAAGAGCACGGAAAAAAAAATAAAAAAACTCCGAGGACAAGCCTTTCCTCAAATGTGCTGAAATTCTGTGAGTTGAAGATTTGAAAGCTTGCCGCTTTCATCCTTAGTTCAACAGCAGCAGCAAGCTCTTGAATCTGTAACTGAACTACATCACACATCCAAAGGAATTATTTATTCTCTTGTTATCGCATCGCATTTGAATAAAAGCTTGTCTTAGACTTTTTTTCAATTACCTTTGTTCGAACATATTGATTGAAATTGTTGAATCTCAGTCTATGATATTTCAATGTATTGGCAAGTAATTGGCGGATGACTGTCATTCGAAGAAAATAGAACTAAGTTGGGGGCATCAATAAAAATGATCACGATGCTGAAAATAATTCATTGAGCAAGCCTGTATACATATAAGAACAGACTCGGTCATTATTTCATTGGAACTCATATTATTCGTAGAATATCAATGAATAATTAGATTTTTGATAAAAATTTATTTTAATCACAAACCATTATACAGGGTGTTACATAATTCAATACAAATATTTTAATGACATATTCCTGGGGTCAAAATAAGACTTTTTTTCCTATAAACATGTGTCCTAAAATCCAACCCCTCCAAGCCACAGACATCGCAAGATGCGCAAAAAAAATCTTAAATTTTGAATTGTGGCTACAATTATGCATCAAATATTTTGAAAATTCACAGGCACTTGTATTTTTAGACGATCTATTCATTTCTTGAATCAAAAATAAGGTAACTCGAATCGAAAGGGGTGAATGAGGGTTGCATACAGATTTGATGGCAAACATTTTCTATTTCCTCCAAAAAAATTTGAATTCAGACATCATCGTTGAGTTGGCCACTAAAAAAACATACATTTCAGTCTTTTGCATTTTCTTGAATTAGCTAACCGTTTTAGAGAAAATCGCTGGTAAATGAAAGGGGTGTATTTTCAAATTATTATACTAAAAAAACTTAGTGAGCTATGATTATGTTTGTCTCTGGTAACTTATGATTAATTAATATCTTTTATGCCAAACTGACATTGTGGTATGTCATAACCGTCATGTCACAATCGATTCACTTTCCTCAACTTACCATTACACGCTCAGAAAACGGTTCAAGTACTACAAATGTTTGTAGAAAAATAAATAATAATTAACTTTTTATACTGAAAATGATTTATTTAACGGTAAAAAAACACTCAACGATGATGTCTGAATTCAATTTTTTTTGGAGGAAATAGAAAATGTTTGCCATCAAATCTGTATGGAACCCTCATTCACCTTTTTCGATTCGAGTTACCTTATTTTTGAATCAAGAAATGAATAGATCGTCTAAAAATACAAGTGCCTGTGAATTTTCAAAATATTTGATGTATAATTGTAGCCACAATTCAAAATAAGATTTTTTTTGCGCATCTTGCGATGTCTGTAGCTTGGAGGGGGTGGATTTTAGGACACATGTTTATAGGAAAAAAAAGTCTTATTTTGACCCCAGGAATATATCATTAAAATATTTGTATTGAATTATGTAACACCCTGTATACTATTGAATCTGTAAACGAAAACGTCCCGTGAAAAACGACATTTTTGTCATAATAGAGTCGGTGGAATGACAATTCATTCTGACGGTGGAATCTAATGATAATTATAAGTACATCACATTGTACATTTGTAATCACGTTGTACTGATAATTAGTACAACATCGTTCTTTCAGTTCTGTTGATGTGACAAGAATGTCAGTTACGTTTTTCGCGGGATGTCTTCAGTTATCATCTCTGATTCCAGAATATGAACAAATGATCATGAATAAACATTTGAGGTTGATCGAGGAGGCAGTTGATTCATTTTTCTAGTGAAGTTATAATAATTATTTTGATATATTTGTAGTAAAGACAGTTTTTTTAGGCTGCCCCAAAGTGTTACTGTTTCCAGAGATGTACCTAAAAGAGAAATCCTCTATTTGTCAGTGACACCTTGTTTTAAAAAAAATTGGAAATGAAAATATTTTTAATAAAATTAAAACTTCACTTATCTTTGTGGACGTTTCGGAAACGAATCTGCTCTTGTTTTCAACACTGTGGAATAATTATCTCCTCAATCGCAAAGATAATGGAGTATTTTCAATCTTTGTGAATCGTTTGGCTATTTAGCCTCGTGATTCTGAAGAGTGACAGTTTGTCAGATCGAAATTTGGTACCAGGTGTTCATTTATCAATCGATCTCGAATTTACCATCTTCATATTTAGTTTTGAGAAGTGAATGCCAAGTTCTATCTATATCAACTGAACAAGAAGCAATATTATTGTCTCCATACAGAAGAATGCAAGCAGATTCTTTGATATTTCGTCTTGCATTCTTTACATGGTTATGGTTAGTACGTAGTGGCTCTCGCTTTCGATGCGATTTGTTGCTATTTGTACTGGCTGGGTTAGGAGAGTATTTAGTTTCGGCGAATCTTTCTGATGTTTATCGTTCTGTGGATAGTTGCACAAAATAATGTCCTATATTGTTTCTCAATATGAAATAATTCATATTTCAGGTTGAAATATGCGAATCGAAATATTGAACTTGCAAAACAAACAAACTGAAGAGATACTCACGTTGCTTTATACTAAAATATTCATAGTGTTCCTCATGTGACTTCATGTATCAATATGATATGACAATATATAAATATGTCCAAGATAAGGATGTCCACTATGAGAATATCAGAATCTTCAGGAGGCACATATTTGGAAACTGTACGACGTGGAATCCGAGATGTGATTTCTCGATTTGAGTTATTTTTATTTTTTGGATTCTCGCTCATCAACTTCAACGATCCATTAGCTTGTTGATTTGAAAATATCAAATTTGAAAAATCCTTCTCATTCTGAATTCTATGATGTCCACATCATGGTTTCGACGAGTTACTTAGGTATATGTAACAACAGGGTGGTCCTTTAGTGGTCAGTACAGGTAAACAGAAAAAGCTTTCATCACCAAACAATTCATCATCTAGATATCCATAACCAGAAGTGACAGAGAATATTCTTGAAGTAATAGTAAAATCTAAACAACAAAACTTGGAAAACCAATAATACATCATTTCTTTCTGCTCCCTTGAATGGACAGGACATATTGATTTTTTTCATATGATTTTTCTGATATTAGACCATAGTCCTGAGAGCTGTTAAGAAAAATGATTCATAAATGACCTTTATACTAGCTATAACTCAGTCGTAATCCATTCGACTATGGTTCTTAGTTGTATTCACCCTTTTAATCTCTGAATGCAACTATGTATCATCAAGATGATGGATGGGTAAAGTAAAAAAATGTTTAGTTTCTTCGAATTGAGGAATGCAAAATTGAATATCTTTGGTTTGGTTGATGTTCAGAAAAGTCCACATTGATGCCAATTTTGAAGAGTTTTCCAATTCATCAAGTTTCAGTATTCATTTTTCAAATCATATAAAGAATTGATAGCAACTTCAAAGCTCACGAATTTCTTCATAAGACATTCTGTATGAAAATGCATATCATTGTAGGTGTGATGTAATGCGTATTGTGAATTTGAAATGTCACTTCTGTGAAATATTTCAATCTGTTGTGGTGTATAATGCTCGGTGGGTTGATATCGTCTAATTCTCAATATTGCTACCTATTTGATGTTCATGGAATTATATCTGAATATCGAAAGTTGATAAAGTGCCCGTTGATGAACTAGATATCTTGAAAAAAAGAATTCATGTCTTTGTGTTCTGAGTCCTTCAAAATGAATTTTCACTCGAATAAAAGACGAAAACGTTCTTTTGGATCCAGAATGGATTAAGAATGAAAATTTGAGGATCGGAAAGGTCAAATTTTCATAAATCTATTTCAGTTCAATCAGATCAGATCGTTAATTTTGCACCACTGTATTTACTCAGTTTCCTTATTCACCAAGTCTTCGATATTCGATCACAAGGGGAATATATCAATTCGATTCCTCTAAAAACCAAAAATGCTTCAAAATATATTTGAAAAAAAAATATCTTTCATCGTCCTCTCACGGTTCAACAGAGAAGCTCCTCTTCACTCTGTAGAATCTACTGCATGTATTTTTTTGGACACCCGCCTGTGTTAGAACATCTATCTTTTGGAGAAGTTAGCGCAATTGATTTGATTTAACGTACTATTCGATGAGGTTGAACAAATTGGGATACGGCGTCAATTATTGGAATATATTTTGGTACTCATTCTTGATAGAAATAATTATGAGTAGTTATTTAATCGCTGGAAGTCACTTTAGATGCGACCTATATACACACACAATATGCAGGACGCAAGGATTCTGAAAAAATTCAACTCACCCATAAATAGTTCGTGTTACAGTGTTGCCAAATGTGAGGAAGCCACTTTGTGCTTGATCTCGATACATTGGGGTTGCCCTGTATACATAGACGTGTATATCGGCAGATGCCACTGGGCTACAAATCTGTGCGGATGCCAACTTGAGCGCTATCGCGATATATATATATATATATATACACACACGAATATTCATTTTATCTCATGAATTTCACGTGACACATTTTTTTTTCTATTTTCATATATTGAAGAAGAATGATAGGGGTGGTCCAATTATTGTCTAAATAACATTTCATCCAGGCAATCTCCATATGATTTTTTTTCTGCTAAAGGAAAGCTACACTCGAATAATAAATGTTTGATGAACGTCAGAAGTGACGTTATAAACATTTTCCTTCACGAAATTCAAAGTACAAATTCACAAGTGAATCGTCATTAAAGGTACATTACACAACCTATATGTTTACAATGATCGTCCATCAGTAATATCACAACTCGCATGACTTCATTCGTAAATGAATATTACAGATTACATACATTGCGTAATTGCGTGAAACAATATTCATTTACTGAGCACCATATTTGAATCGTTCCGTCAATGTTCATATATCCCAAATGTTTCTTCACTCACTAATGGTATTTTCGTAACGCTGACTGAATACACTTCTTCTGTGGTCCAAATCCAATACAGGTGCTAAAATTTTTCCTGTTTTCATAATTCTTTTATTAAACCTTTCTCTATCTCTGGCATATTCTTCCCAATGACCTTTCCTTGCCGATCGGTAAGCATATGACCACTTTATCATTTGATGAATTTCACAAAGATCACCTTTTCGGGCGAATCTCACCTAGAACAAAAATATAAGTTAGTGTTTTTCACGACGTGTTGTATAATGAATTAAATGAACTAGATGGGTGATATGTATTTGACATATGACATGACAAGGCCTCATAGGTCATTTCGGAGTCGAGTCAATTCTTTCTTTGACGAACCTAATTTGTGAAATGAGGATGGAGAATAAGGATAGAAAAGGGAGACTAGCTCAACTCTCGTTAGGTTTTGAAATGGCCTAAAGTGTTGTCCCTACTTTTATTTTGTGGTGGCCATGATTAAATACGACTGGTGCGCGCATTTCTATTCAATGCGATATTGAAAAATTAAACCAAATCGCTTTACCTGGATAATGTAGGAGTCACTATTTTTCCTGAAGAGGGCACTATTATTCAAAAAAATTTAGGGTGACAGAACTGATGACAGCGAGAACTCCAGTTCTACCAAACTTACAATAAAACAAAATTGAAACATAGACCTTTGTGCATTCGGTAGAATTCAACTGTCAGTACCTATTTGATAAAATCGTGATGAAATGATTCATATGAGTAGAATCTAAATATTTGTTGGGCACCATTGAATTTGAAACGCAAAATAGTTGTAAAATAATGGCGCCATTTTCCGGAAAACTCGGGACTCCTACATCAGCTGAATTAAAGCCAGTTGGTTGAAACAAAAGCGCATCAGTGCATTCACTATTCTTATTTCATCATGGTGGTGGCGTGATTATACCATGGGCGCCATATAAAGAGTGATAATACCTTTTCCCCCGGTTTATTTCTTAGCGAGTTGAAACTACTTTATTTCATAGTCTCGTATATTAGTAATGTTTTGAATTCTCAGAGTGGATTACGGAAAATGGAAAAAGTTTTGTTGTATTCTTGTCGTCAAGCATTCAACACGGTTTTGACCGATATCTATCGGAGACTAATCGAACTAATGATTCAGGCAGAACCGCATAAAGGTATTTGTGTGAAATAGAAAGCCATATTCCACTTACTAGGATCCATATGTGAATCAAAATGGTATGAAATATTTTCATGCATAATAATCTCCTCAGCGTTACTCATTATGAGTGTATAAGTTGATATTAACATCGCTATACCAAGTGAAGTCTTTCCTGATGCTTACAACCTCCAAACATTCAAGAAACATTCCAACACCTTCCTTCTTTCCCAAAATTCCACCTCTGGCTAACACGATGTTCCTCGAACATCATAGATTTCCCTTTCGTGTTGTCCACAGATAAAAAAAAATTATATATTATAGTGATTGTCGCGGAAGGACATCTTCCAAATTATATTCTAAAATTACTATTCATATTATCTCAATTCACGTTGATAAAATTATTGGCAACAATTCGTTCGTGACAAAATATTTTCATCAAATAAACACCATGAATTGTTAAACAGAATCCACGTACCAAGACAGGCTCTCGACTTTTGGTCCCGTGAGTGGACGCAATGGTAGTGTCCAATTTGGGACATCCCCATATCTTGTGTTTCATTGTTAAGTACATTTAATTTTACTCAATGTTTATCAACCCAATGCCTCTTCAAGGATTCTTAAATTTGTATTTTGAATATTCAATTTGTTGTTTGTTTTGAAGTCTTTGAATTGTGTTCAGAAATCCCAACTTTCAATAATATAAAAGTCGCATTTGTGACATATTACAAAAAATTGAATATTTCAACAAGCTTTCGCTAAACATTTCATTGTATGGAAATGATATCCATAACAGCAATATCTCCAATAGAACTTGTGATGAAGATGAAAATACGAGGAAAAATATGAACAAGACGGTGAAAGCTAAAAGCAAAATGTATGACAAACAACACCTGGTCGCTAGAGGAGGAAATGGATGATGCTAATTGCATACCATGTTTAACGAATATACTACTGAGGTCGCCTCTGATTGCTCGGAATAGCCCATGATTTCTACAGGTCACCTCAAAACGCCCCGAATTGAGACTGGATCACCAAGACAAAAAACGAAATATCTTCATGGGCTCAAACGAACTTGGTTCACCCCGTGGCGAATTGAATATAATCACCAAAATCCACACAAGAAAAAATTTGAGAATGTTGAATGCCGAGAGGTCACCATGAAACGTACTGGATAAAGGAGAAACTAGTATGGAGGAATGGGCGGCCATTAAGGAATTATAAAGAATGTGAAAGCCACAGGCAGAGAAAGACAAGCAAGAAAGGGATAGTTAATGACATGTGACAAAAATAATAATGGAAGGGAGGCAGAAAATCACTGCAAAGAGACAGAAATATAGGAGGGGTAAATCACTGAGCAAATTCGTGTACACCGGAGTGCCATTCATACTCGGACTGCCACGAGCTGCCAAGGACTGCCACGGACTGCCACCGGACTGCTCCATCATTCAATCATGAAATCCAATAAATTGAAGCTGTGTTTTGGGATATCCAATTAACCACAAGAACGATTGAAGAACACAAAGTACTAGAAATGCATTCCCGATGGTGTCGACCAAAGAAGACATATCAACTGCGACCTGCGATATGTCTCACTGGGAATTTATCGCATAAGAAACTAATCCGGAAACATACATACATGTTATATCAACATTCCTGCATATGTCATCATCTCAGGGATATCACATTACCGCTGATCCAGCAACCAGAGTATCAGAGCCACACGAGAATGCTGACACCATCTACACGTGTTTGACGATTCAGCACCTCGAGAGCCTTCCTTCGAGAGACCAGAACGACCACCGGCAGTTCTTCTCAAACCAGTCTCCAAGTCAAGTCTTATTTTTGTAACAATCTATTATTATTCACATTTTCCATCAATATTGTATTCGATCAAATAAAATCCTTTTTAAAAAGTCCAAAGTGATTTAAGTGATATAACAAATTGGCGCAGTCGGTAGGATTCCTTCACATCCACGGAACACGGACAGCCTAACCGAGGGTGTTGGATCCTAATCCTTCAAAGGAAGAAACCTACACTTGGACACAGCATCGAGAACATCGGAAGGACGGTCTCTTCAACAGCCGAAGAACACCCGCACGCTAACTTCGCTGGAGCAACGCTTCTGAAGCCGGATTTCATCCTCCGAATGAAAACGATCTTCTGGTAAGAACTCAAACGAATCATCTCATTATTTCGAATATTTTTTTTCAATAATTCCATCAGTTCTATTGTCAAATTATCCCCGAATCAATCATGACAGAATCACCTCCTCCAACTCCAACTACTCCAACAACTAACGAAATCGAACCATACAGACTGAACGAAATTTTCTGTATAATACCAGAATATGACGGAGATCAAATATTCTCAACAACCTTCATAAATGCGTGTAATACTGCTTACCGCATGTCAGTACGAGATCAATTCTCCATATAAAAAATAAACTGAAAGGCAAAGCAGCTGAATTAATCAGTTCAAGAAATCCTCAAACTTGGGAAGAAATAAGATCACTTTTAATTCAATACTTTGGTGACAGTCGTGATTTAGCTTCTTTGATACAAGATCTCCAACGTATCCATCAGCTACCTGGAGAATCACCTTTAGTCTTCATTAATAGACTACAGACTCATAATGCAAAAATGCATGCATCTGTTCAAAAACAATTGCTTACATCAGAAGAAAAACAATCACAGTCAAAATTAATCGAATCAATGTCATTAAATACTTTATTACCAGGAATCGATCCAGACATAGGACGCATTGTTCGTGCTGGAAATCCTCCAGATTTATTCACAGCAACTCTGAGAGTTAAACGTGAACTACAATTAAGTTATTTCCAATCACAAAAATTTCCAAATTCGAAAATTGGTCGAAATTCAATCTCAAATCAAAATCGAAAAATGATACCTCCACAAAAATTGTGTAATTACTGTAAACGCCAAGGCCATACAGTGAACGAATGTAGACAACGTCAGCAACAAAATCCCAATCAAAATCTCGGACCTAGACCTAATTTCAACCCTATTTCTCAACCCAATTTCCGACCAAACTATCAATCCAATTTTCAACAAAATTTCAGACCAAGTATTCCTCAGAGAGCACCGCAATTTCAAAATCAGAATAATATCCAATCAAGACCATCGATTATCAAACCAAATCCAAATTTCAATCAACAAAGGCCATCAACGAGTCAGTCTAATCCGAATTTTCAAAGATTCAACCCACAAAGAACCCATTGTGTCAATTATGATCCCAATAGTTACGAATATGATAATTATACCGCTAATTATCAAAATTCTGAGAATTTTCGAGCAGATGGTTATACTGCTAACCATCAATACTACCAAAACTATAACTCTGATTTGTATCAAAACCAATATTCAGATCAATCCGATCAGAACGAATATTTTCCATCACAATATGATGATCAAAATCAATATGATCAGGATTTTCAGTTGAGCCCTACATCGAGTGCCCCTCCTATCAAACAATCCTCAGATCCCATAGACCAAATTCAAGCACAAATACAGACAATGAATTTGAACGATTTCAACCCAAATCTCAATTTCCCGGAACTCAAATTTCTATAAATCCATCATTTACAGTAAACTCTAAGAACTTATTATACATTAAGGATGCTACCAACAAATTTAAAATTCTAATCGATACAGGCGCTGGACTATCGATTTTCAAGCCTAAAACTTGTGAGAATTATTCTAGACGATTTTCTGAAAACGTTGTAGTTCAAGGTATAACTGACCAAAAAATAATGATTAACGAATCTGTATTAATTCCTTTCACTGACAATGACCCGCACAAAGTTTATGTTCATAATATAGACATAGACTTTGACGGACTCTTACGATCTGACTTTCTAGAACACTACAAATGTATAGTCGATTTGAAAAATAATCAACTCATTACCAATTTCAAAACAGTCCCTCTATTCAAAGTTAGTGATTCCGAATCCGATGACAAAATTCCACAAAATTGCGAATTTGATAACAAAATCACACTCGAACCTCGGACCGAACAAATTGTCAAACTAAATTGTAACCTATGTAACACTGATGCTATACTGCTAGCTCAAGAAAAACAAAAAGTTAGACTTCCTAATGCTCTAGTCAAAATCAATGAAAAAGGTTAATTCTTCACGTCAGTAATAAATGCAAACCCGATGGAAATTTCAATCAATTTCGATAATCTTCAGTTAGAACCGATTCAAAATTTCAGTCTCAATAATTTTAACACTTCTGATACACGAACAAATACACACACTGACAGGACAACCGACATTCAAAATCAATTGAGATTAGAACACTTGAATGACGAAGAATCTGAACTTATCACGAATCTCTGTTTAGATTTTTCAGACATATTTTATTTGGAAGGCGACAACTTGACATTCACCAATGAAGTTAAGCACTCAATTGATACTAAAGATTCAAAACCCGTATTTACCCGATCCTATAGATATCCACAAATCCACAAAGATGAAGTGAAGAACCAAATGTCGAAAATGCTTGAGCAAGGCATCATACGTCCTTCAATTTCACCTTGGTCATCCCCTGTTTGGGTGGTACCGAAAAAACTCGACGCCTCTGGGAAACAGAAGTGGCGTGTTGTTGTGGACTACAGAAAGCTGAATGAGCTTACTGTAGATGACAAATATCCCCTTCCCATGATTTCAGACCTCCTTGATCAACTTGGCAAATGCCAATACTTTACGACCCTTGATTTAGCGTCCGGATTTCATCAAATCGAAATCGAACCAAAAGATATTTCCAAAACTGCCTTCACAGTCGAAAATGGACACTATGAGTTTGTCCGAATGCCTTTTGGACTCAAGAATGCTCCTTCTACCTTTCAGAGGGTGATGGACAATATTCTCCTGGGCATTCAGAACGAAAGATGTCTCGTCTACATGGACGACATCATCGTTTACTCCCCTACGATACATGATCATATTTCCCGACTAACTGATGTATTCAAACGCCTCCGAAATGCAAACTTAAAGATTCAACCAGATAAATGCGAATTCCTTAGAAAGGAAGTAGCGTATCTTGGTCACCTAATCACCAGTGACGGAGTCAAACCGAACCCATCAAAAGTCGATTGTATCGTCAATTTCCCAGAACCTAAGAATCAAAAAGAAATCAAATCATTCTCAGGCCTCGCCGGATATTACCGCCGATTCATCTCCAACTTTGCCAAAATATCCAAACCCCTCACAAAACTGCTTCAGAAAGATACTCCTTTCAACTTTGATTCCGATTGCAAAAATGCATTCGAAAATTTGAAACAAACTCTCATTTCTACACCCATTCTCATTTACCCAAACTTCGAAGACACTTTTCTTCTCACCACGGAAGCCAGTGCATTCGCTATTGGCGCTGTGCTTTCTCAAGGTCCCATTGGCAAAGACCTTCCCATCGCATACTCTTCTCGCACATTATGTTCAGCAGAATCTAAGTATTCTACGATAGAACGCGAATTGCTTGCAATAGTATGGGCAGTCAAACACTTCCGACCATATCTCTTCGGTCGAAAATTCAAATTAATAACCGATCATCGTCCCCTCACTTGGCTATTCTCGATCAAAGACCCTGGTAGTCGCTTAGCTCGATGGCGACTCAAACTTGAGGAATATGACTACGAAGTCATATACAAACCCGGAAAGATCAATAAAAATGCAGATGCTCTATCTCGCATTAAAGTGAATCACATTCAAGAATGTGTTGCTTTTCATTCGAGAACTCTAGTCCTCCCAACGAACGAAGATGATTCCGATATAGAAATCATCGAGAATCCGATCGAAAATCATCCCAAACATGACATTCCACAAACATTCAAATCACCCCATAACGATACTGAAACTACCCAACCAAAAAACGAATCAGACGAAATTTCAATAGAGAAAATTCAAGAAGAATTCAACACATTCTCAGACTTGTATAGAACCAAATCTCTGATAGACTACTCTAAAGTTCAATTCAATCAATGCCAAATTCTAGACAAATCGAACAGACACATTCTCATTCCAATGCAACAAAACAAACTATCGCAATTCCACTATGACATAATTGAAGACCTTTTCGAAGAACACTTTGATTTTAAAAATCTCGAAATCAATATTCTTTCCTGTAAATCAGTGAAAAATCGTAAATATTATTTGATCCCTCTAACCAATGACCCAGAAACAGTAATTGAACACCTCTTTTTGACTTTATATAAAAATCAGAATGAGATGGACCCACTCAATTATTATTGCATCGAAGATAATCCCGAATTGCCACTACTTGAAATAGATATAAAAATAGATATGAAAAGGATATAAAAATTAAAGTATGCCAAAACATAGTAAGAACTCCAGATCAAGATCAAATACCTATAATTTTAGACCAATATCACAAAGGGAAAAATAATTTACATCGCGGAATAAACGAAACACTGAGACGCATACGGCAAAAATATAACTGGGACGGTATAACCAAAGATGTTCAAAAAATAATTGAAAATTGCGAAATATGTCATAAGACCAAAATTTGTAGGAGAAATCTCAGCAACCCATTAGTCATAACGGAAACTCCCCGTACTGCTTTCGAACGAATCAACATAGACATCGTCGAAGTTCCAAACAGATATTATGCATTGACTATACGAGTCGAACTTACGAAATTTACACAAGCTTACGCACTTCCAGATAAAACAGCTCGATCCGTCGTAAACAGCCTCCTACTATATTTTCAACATTTCGGAACCTCTTTACGAATCCATTGCGATTACGGACGAGAATTCGACAATACATTGCTCAAAGACTTATGCACATTGTATGATATCAAAATTTCTTTCTCTAGCGTAAATCATCCACAATCCAACGGTTCAGTCGAACGATTTCACGCCACACTTCTAGAAATGATCCGTGTGAATATGTCAGAAAACCCTAATGAACATCCTTTTAATATTCTCCCTTACGCAATCATATGTTACAACAATTCCACAAATAAAACCCACGGTTTCAGTCCACATGAGTTAGTTTTCGGACATACAGCAAGTAGATCACCAGAAACACTTTATAATCAAAAAGATCTGATTTTAAAATACGTAAGAGACTTGAACAACCGAATTTCTTATTACTATAAAGTAGCAAGAGTGAAAACAGATCAAAAGAAAGCAAAAGCGAAGGAACGTTTTGACAAAACAGTATCAGGACAAACAGAATACGAAATAGGACAAGAAGTTTACATCAAGGAATCCCAAATTAAAAATAAACTTCAGAACAAATTCAATGGACCATTCAAAATCGAAGAAATATTTCAAAATTCAGCAATATTACTCAATCCACAAACGAATCAACGAACAAAAGTAAATTTTGATCGCATGATACCGTATTCTGAAAACTGATTTGTTTTCAGGTTCACCCTGCTGTTCGGATCAGCAGTCAATTCAAAATCAAACCAATCAATAACACTCTAGGGGTATACTACCATCAAGACGACGACATCGTACTTACAAACGACCACTGGACTCTACTCGTTCATAAAGACATCTCTTTACTTCAAACAGCCTACGAACATAATACTAGAATATTAGATACCATTTTAGCTACAGCACAATTGAAACCTTTACGCGAACTAAATATTTTTCAAGTAGAAGTCAAGAACCGTATCAGCTTACTTACTCAAATTTCAAACTCAATAAAAACGAAATTATCTGAAATAACCTTAGATACAAAGAGATACAAACGTGGACTCATTAATGGAATAGGTAGTATTTTCAAATCAATCACTGGCAATCTCGACGCTTCAGACGGCGAATATTACTCAAATTGTATCAATAAATTACATGACGATGAACATCAACTGGAAAACCTTCTCAAGAATCAAATATCAGTCACATCATTAGTAATAAAAAGTGTAAATACAACCATTCGAAAACTTCAAATAGACGAAGAAATATTCAATACAGACATCAAACAAATCGAAAAAACTATAATTGATATGAGTTACGATAATAGAGCCATTGAAGCCAAAGTCAAATTTTATGACTTGTGTGAAAAACTTATGGAGAGTTTTGTGTATCTTGAGGAAAGTCTCGATGAAATCATAAATTCAATTACATTTGCTAGATTAAACACTATTCATCCCTCAATTATCACTCCCGATCACCTAGTCGGTGCTCTACAGGAAATTTCCCAAAATCTGCACAGAAATAACTTACCTTTACCAGCAAATTTAGATAAAGTTGCCCTATACCTCGACATTATCCAACTTCAAGCATTCCAAATTGATTCTAAAATTGTTTTCGTTCTAAAAATCCTTTTGATCGAACCTAAAAAATATCACCTTTATAGACTTTACCCAATACCAATTTTTGATAACAGAACTGGCTTACATCATATTCTTTCAATCTCTCAAAAATTTATCGCGAAATATGATGATTCTTTGATGTTCATTCCAATCAACGACTTGAAGAAATGCAGAACTCTACTACCAGAAATAAAGATGTGTAGCGTATTTGCATACCCCATAGACAATAACGCCATGTGTGAAGCCCAATTGATGAAAACGTTCCAATCAGTACCAGACAACTGCCAAAATGCCCTCATCCTTAGTAAAGGATATAAGGTCCAAGAACTAGCCGAAAACTATTGGTTAGTGATTCTATCAGAACAAGTACGAATCTCGATCAATTGCTCATCGAAAGAAATCGAAACCCGAATCATCTATGGAAACTCTGTGATCAGCCTCCATAACGAATGTAGTGCCTTCATCGGAATTACCAAAATCCAAGCCACCTCAACGAAGACATCTATTGTTTCGTACGGAACACATCCAATCGAAATCCCGTACGAATGTTGCAGCGACCTCCCGAGACGACTAGATCTTCCGAAACTGAAACCTTTAGAATTAAGCGATTTGAATGTTGATGAATTGGACATCGCCAAAAATAAGCTTGATTCCTACTCAAAGACGTTAGACGATTTAATCCACCAACCATTTGTGAAGAAGAACATATCCTGGTTCACCTATTTCACGATTACCCTAATTGTGACACTAATAATTTTGTACATATTTTTCAAGTATTGGAGATCGAGAACTATTGTTAGTCCATCTGATCCACCATCACCCCTACCTAGAGGAAGCAGAACCATGAGAAGTATCAGGGCCGTTTTCCCAAAAATACGCCCGAACCTGAGGACCCAGAAAAATGAAGAAGAAGATTTGGGATCCATCAACCTCAACGCCTGAGGATCCAATTTCCAAAAGTTGTCGACACAAAGCAACAACTTTTTCAAAAGGATGGGAGCTGTTATATCAACATTCCTGCATATGTCATCATCTCAGGGATACCACATTACCGCTGATCTCAAGGTTATCCAGCAACCAGAGTATCAGAGCCACACGAGAATGCTGACACCATGGACCTATAAACACTAGGTCCATGGCTGACACCATCTACACGTGTTTGACGATTCAGCACCTCGAGAGCCTTCCTTCGAGAGACCAGAACGACCACCGGCAGTTCTTCTCAAACCAGTCTCCAAGTCAAGTCTTATTTTTGTAACAATCTATTATTATTCACATTTTCCTTCAATATTGTATTCGATCAAATAAAATCCTTTTTAAAAAGTCCAAAGTGATTTAAGTGACATAACATACATATACAGACAGGGTGGACCAATACTGTGGCAAAGCGAGATAACGGCTACGATGTTTGAGATAGATAGATAGATAGATAGATAGATTTATTTCTCAGAATCGCAAATACATTGATATATAATTACTTTAAGAACATATGATACTTAGATTCTATACAGCATATACAGCATCGAGAAAGTGAACGGTGAGTTGCAAAATAATAATAACAATAATGATCCTATTCTAAATTTTGAGAAAAAAATTCCTCTAGATTATAAAAAACGTGATCATGCATAATTTTTTCAGCTGGTTTTTGAAACGTAAATTGCTTAAAGATTTCATACTGAATGGTAGGTGGTTGTATACTTTTATCCCGGAATACAATGGCCCATTTCTAGTTCTGTTGTATCCGTCGATCATTGAACAGACTAGATAAGTAATCCACAGCCCTGGCAATACAGTTTGTTTGGAAGCAACATCTATAGTATCTACCTTTGTCTAAACAAGGATAGCAGGAGCTGATTCTCCCAGCACCAGTGCCGTGTTGTCAGAGGGGTCGAATTTATTATTAATTCATGATGAAACCAAATTGAAAATCCGTAACAATTTCAGTAGTACTTTTCAGCATTTCTTGGTGGGAGAATGAACAATGACAAGACACTGTCGCAGCTGACCTATGGGTATAATCAATATAATCTAATCAATTCAATTTAAATTCATTTTTATCCATTCCATTTGGGAAAATGCTTCAAAATCTCGAATGATACGACAATGGTAACTCACCTATGAAATGACGTGTTTTGATCGCCAGTTCAAATTGTCTTTAACACACCTCACAACGTCTCACCATTATATCAAATCACCAAAACAGGAAATAAACTGAGTTTCTGAGGAATTCTGAGTACACAAAACTAAACACAAGTTGAATAATCGATAAATCAAAACGTAAATAATGACAGATACCAAACAAAGCAATAATCGCCGTTGACTGTCAATATCAAATGGCGGTGTTGCAACGTTGAGCAAAAAGTATTCATGATACCCATGCTGGTGAAAGTAAAATTGCTGAGTCTCAGAATAATGTAGGAATCTTCTATTAATCAGAACTGATTCATAATCGTCATGACCTAAATTATATTTGTGCATTGAACTACATGAATTCATAAAGGACTTTAAATATTATGGACTTTTTATCACTTTTTGATAATTGGATATGAAAACACTGGCGACGATTGGGTACTAATATCATGATAATTCTGGGAATTCATGTTAGCATCAGAATATTTGTTTTGTGATCCTTCTAGTGGGTTTGTTGTTCGGAGGTTGTATCTATAATTTGGCAAAATGTACTCTTGTTTTCTGGTTGGATATGTTTGTTTGTTTGATGGTAATGTCAATATTGATCGTCAGCATACTCATTTTGAATATGTAGGTATTTGTTAAAGCGAATATTTCGTTATCTTTGAAAAATGCCCTGCAAGAGTCTCTATGACTCAAACCAAATGATACCAGAATATCTCTCTTCTGAATACCAAATACGTCTGTCGCATATACACATGTGCCCCAAAATTCTATGCCAAATTGTAATACACTATGGAAGTATGCGAAATACACCAATTTTGTTGTTGCGAGGTTTGTATTCCTCTTGATAGTGCGTATTGCAAAAATTGACCTGTTCTATTTGGTTTGAAGTGCAGTGGTGTGATCTAGCCAGTTCAGTTTACTGTCAATAATAATTATTCCCAGGAATTTGGTTGAGTGCACAAAACCAATAGAATTTTCATTGAGGTGTATAGTCACATCGCCAACATCTTTATATAATCTGAATAGAATGTTAATCGATTTAGAGAAGTTGAGAGCCATTTTATTAGCCAGAAACCAGTCTGACACTCCCTCCATAATCACTTCGGATGATGTAGTGAGTAAGTCATTACTTGTCTCTTTAACAACTATACTCGTGTCGTCAGCAAAAAGCGTGAAGGCAGCTGTAGGAAAGCTACAAACGATGTCATTTACATAAATGAGAAATAATGTTGGGCCTAGCACTGATCCCTGTGGTACACCTGCCTGTAAATGAGTATGTTCTGAATCTTGGTATGACACCTCACCTAACATTTCATGTTTTACTCTGACACACATTATTCGTTGAGACAGATATGATTTGAACCAGTCGTTAGACAAACCACTGATTCCATAGTACTCTAATTTCTCCAGGAGTAAGTTGTGATTTACGCAGTCGAATGCCTTAGAGAGATCGCAGAATATTCCAAATGATTCGATTCTAAAAACTCATGTATTTGTTCTATCATTTTGAGTGTGGCATCCGTAGTAAGTTTTTCCTGAATCCAAATTGCGATTCTGTCAGAATTTGTTGAATACTCAGATATAACCCTATTTGTTTGTTAACATTCCACTCCAGTAATTTTGAGAAACTTGAGAGTAATGAGATGCCACGGTAATTATTGGGATCGGTCTTATCGCCTTTTTTGAAGAGTGGATTGATGATGGATTCTTTATATGAATCGGGAAATATGCCGGAAGAAAGTGATAGGTTAAACAGAAAAACAAGTGGCTTCATTAACGCATAACTGTGTCTTTTTATTAGAGTCATTGGTATGTTATCCATTCCAGTAGAGAACTTAGGTTTTTGGGCAGCTATACTTTCTAAGATGTCACTTTCAATTAGCGGGGAGAATAAGAATGATTTTTTGTTTGAGATTGATTTTGAGTTTGAAGTTTTGTAGGTACTCTGTACTAGAAATTCTGCTATTTGAATTAGGCATGGCTTCTATATTCATCTGTTCAAACTGCTTTTTGAATATTTCTGCGATGTCTCTAGGTTCAGTAATCAAGTTAGCATTGTCATTCCTCAAACTAATATTCTCAATTTGTTGCTGCTTAAATACTGTCTGTGAGTTCTTCGAGGAGGTGGTACATTCATTTTTCAGCTTTTTTTTTGTTGCTGCTTGCCAGTGAGATGTGACACCATGTTCCATGTCGCTCTAATTTTATTTGGAGAACTTGCTAACTGTTTTTCATAATTGAAATTTTTAGATGTCCTAATGAGGCTATTGAGAGTTTGACAATATTTCTGAATATATTCGGGAATACTAGGGTTTGTTGTAAAACGTTTCAAATATAACAGAAACCTTTTATTTTTGCAAGATTATCGAATGCCCTTTGTTATCCATTCTTTAAAATCTGTTTTATTGTTTATATATTTTTTTCTTAGCGGAAACGACTTCTCGAATTAAAATTTCAACGTGTTCTCGGAGTTATAATATGCATCTTTCGTACTCTCACTTGCATATAGCTGTGACCAATCCATATTTTGTAAATAGTGTTCAAATTTTTTATGGTTATTTTCGGAATATGATCTAGATAAATGTTGTTTACTTTCACCTCCAGATGAGATATTGAGATATAAAGTCAAAAACTGAGCATTGTGATCTGATACACAGAAATCCAATGTGAAAGTGGAGTAATCATTTCTTGTGTTCACAAGAATGTTGTCGATAGTGGTAGCTGAACTCGATGTTACCCTTGTAAAATCGTTTATTGTTATTTTCAAGTCGAATGATTCCATTGTATTTCTCAAACTAGCTAGTTTTTTATTATCTCAGCTAAAGTCCAGGTTGAAATCTCCACACACTATGAAATTATAATTGTTGTATTTTGCATGAACTTCACTGAAAAGCAGGAAGAATATATCATTGAACATATTGAAATCGCCTAGGGGACTCCTATATAAACAGACAATTATTAGTTGCTGAACTAAATTCGATTCTTTTATCAACTGGTATTGTTTCAATGTTATTGACTGGCTGTAGATCTGAAATTTTTTCCGCAAAGATTGCTACTCCGCCATGTATATATTGTTCCCTACAGAAGCTATTAATTAAATTAAAACCATTCGAAATATAATGCCTTTCTTCGTGCTTATGCATCCAGTGTTCTGAAAAGCATATCACCTGGATAGAATTCTCTTTTCTGTAATCATCAAGAGCAATGTTAATTTCATCAATTTTATTTTTTAGAGATTGAACATTTAGATGCATAATGACGAAGGGCGAGTGTGGTAGTGAGGCCTGATCCTATGCTCCATTCTTCTTATTGCTGCGAGTGATAATTTTTGCTTGGCTTAGTTGCTGCTGGCTTGCCGGTACTGGTTTGTTCCGGGCGTTAACATTGTAAGAGTTATTAGGGTCACTATGATGATATTCTTTAAGTTCTTCAACCATGTTGATTTCTTCAATGGAGTATTGACTATCAAAAATCATGTAATTCTGTATTAGATGTGCCTTCTTTTCTATTTCTTTTGCTTTCTTCAGAAAAGGCATAAGCTGTCTTCTTTCTTCTTGAATTGTTTTCGTATAATTTTCTGATATGGCGTATGCAGATCCCTTGAGCTCTCTAGCATTTTGTATAATTTGCCTTTTTTTCATTGCCGAGTTCAATTTCACTATTATTGGACGATTTTTCACATTATTTCTCGCGCCTACGCGAAAAACATCCTGTATATAACATTCTTCTAGTTTGACCTTCATAGTTGTAGAGGTCATATCAATGATTTTATCCATTATCATTTGGGTGTCTTCCAGTTCTTCTTCACGCAGTCCATAAAAAACTAAATCATTTTTGTTTTGCTGCCTCTCCAAATAATCTATTTTAGATTCCAAATAGGTGACCTTTTCTTTCAGATTATTATTTTCGGAGCTGATTTGATCCACAGATATTTTCAATTGTTGTATATCGGTTTTTATTTCTGTCACAGTTTTTATTAGGAAATCGATTTTTTGTTCCATTTTTACTATGTGGGATATGTATTGTGTGGGTTTAGTTTGGAAACAACAATATTCGATGATTTGGTTATGGTATATGAATTCAACCACTGATTACTCACTTGTGATGCCCTATGAAATCCCTAGCCGTTGGATATACAACACTTGGTGATTTTATCGGTAGGTTTTTCACAATATCGACTTGCTTGAGGAGATCACTTTTACACGTATTTTACATGTATTCGTTTCAACGATCGCACGCACTGTTGATGTACTGCACTGTTGTGTAGATGAAAAAGAATTCTTGAGATGGTCTAGGCTCATGAACAGCACATTTCTAAAATATTTTTCGCTATACAGGGTGACTAAAAAATGCGTGGCGTATCAAAGTTATACTTTTCTTGGTTCGTATTGAATACGAATTTTGAGTTTAATTTGAGGATTTTAGATTCTCCCCAAAATGCCCCGAATGTCAACGCTGTGATTTTTGAGTTTGAGGTATAAAAATTCTCAGTTGCATTTTCAAATTCAAGATGGAGGAGAAAGGTGGCAAACGATTTTGTAATTTCGTAATAACAATACGAGGTCCCATGAGATGGCGGACGTTTTCAATTTTTTTTCTCATTCGATGCATGGTTAAGTTATTATTCTATTAATTATATATATATATATATATACAGGGTGTCCTTAAAAGGTCTTTACAAAAAGCTACCACATATTCTTCAGACCAAAACAATTCGATACAAGCAAACTTACCTCAGTAAAAAGTTGCTTAGTTTGGCGCTAGACGGCTCTGAAGTTGAAATTTTCAAATCGATTTTGCTTCATAACTTTTGAACGGCTCATGAGATTTTTTTCAAATTTGGTACGTTGGCATAGACTCATCGGGCAATGAAACTCATATCATAACCATAATGAATTTCATTCCATGGGCGTAGAACTTGATTTTTTCAGTAAATAAACATCTAAAACTCCTACGCCAATGGAAAAAAATTAGTTTCGATATGAAATCTAAATTATTCAACTCATTCACTACAAAAAAGGTACTCTTGACAAAAGTCGATTCCTCTCATGGTTTCGACAAAATTTTAATTTTAGTGATTCAGAGCATAATTAATAATAAAACGATTAACAGATATTTCATAAAAATTGTTCAAAATGTTCACCATTTTCACGTATACAAAGATTTATACGACGCAAAAAGTTGAGATGTACTTTTTGCATAGGTTATTTCTATTGAAAATAAGTAGCACTGTTTTTTTTTCTGAAGACTATTATTATCTGCTCGAAAACAGTGATATTCACATTCTTGGTTTCCATAGTTTCATCTGTGTTGATTTGTCGAGTTTTATTGACGTTGATTGTTGATATCGGACTTTTCTGATTTATCATGGCCGTACAATACACCAATGAAGAATACACCGATATGTTATTGGTATTCGGATATTGTCAAGGAAATGGTCGAGAGAGTGTGAGGGTGTATTCGGCAAGGTTTCCAAATCGTCGCGTACCAAGCCACCCAACCTTTGCTGCAGTTGAGAGACGTCTTCGGGAGACCGGTCATTTTGCTCCTAGAACTGGTGATTATGGAAGACAGCGTTATGTAAGGATTCCCGAAGTCGAAGTAGAAATTTTAGACCGTATTGAAGAAAATCCAGAATTGAGTACTAGACGGATAAGTAATGAACTAGAAGTTTCTAGGAATGCCGTTCATGAAGTACTAAGAGAACAATTATTATACCCATACCACAAGACGCCAGTTCAAGATTTATTAATCCATGATTCACAAAGTCGTCTGATGTTTTGTAGGTTCATTAATTTGCAAAGAGAAATGAATCTGAACTTTGGAAAGAATATTTTGTTCACTGATGAAGCCTGTTTCACGAGAAGAGGAATAACTAATTGTCATAATGAACACGCTTATGCAATTGAAAATCCTCATTCCATTAAAATAAACCATTTCCAACACGAATTCAAAATCAACGTTTGGGCTGGAATAATAGGAAATTTTATAATTGGTCCTGTCATACTTCCACAAAGATTAACAGGAGACATGTATTTACAACATCTACGAAATACGTTGCCAAATTTGTTGGAAGATTTACCACTCCAACATCGGGTAGATATGTGGTTTATGCACGATGGAGCTCCACCACATTTTTCGGTGGATGTTAGGAATTTTTTAAACCAACAGTACCCAGACAGATGGATAGGTAGAGGTAATGATGCACCCGTGAATTGGCCACCACGTTCTCCAGACTTAACACCGATGGATTATTTTGAATGGGGTTATCTCAAGTCTACGGTTTACAAGACCCCTGTGAATACTGTAGAACAATTATGGCAACGTATCCAACAGGCGACGAATAATCTTACAGGCGATGAAGAAGTTATGCAAAGAGTACATTTCAACTTTTTGCGTCGTATAAATCTTTGTATACGTGAAAATGGTGAACATCTTGAACAATTTTTATGAAATATCTGTTAATCGTTTCATTATTAATTATGCTCTAAATCACTAAAATTAAAATTTTGTCGAAACCATGAGAGGAATCGACTTTTGTCAAGAGTACCTTTTTTGTAGTGAATGAGTTGAATAATTTAGATTTCATATTGAAACTAATTTTTTTCCATTGGCGTAGGAGTTTTAGATGTTTATTTACTGAAAAAATCAAGTTCTACTCCCATGGAATGATATTCATTAAGATTATGATATGAGTTTCATTGCCCGATGAGTCTATGCCAACGTACCAAATTTGAAAAAAATCTCATGAGCCGTTCAAAAGTTATGAAGCAAAATCGATTTGAAAATTTCAACTTCAGATCCGTCTAGCGCCCAAACTAAGCAACTTTTTACTGAGGTAAGTTTGCTTGTATCGAATTGTTTTGGTCTGAAGAATATGTGGTAGCTTTTTGTAAAGACCTTTTAAGGACACCCTGTATATATATAAATATATATTAATTTTAAACTTTTAAATACTATATCTTTAACGGTTCAAAATCTACAGTCTAGATGCCTCATAGTGAAGGTGAAATAGTTTCATGAGAGCATTGCTAAAATATACATTATGGTGATTCCTATTGAACAACAAGAACAATATAACACATAAAGGATATATCATTAGTCGAAATACAAACACATAGTTTCGATATATCTTTCACAATGGGGATCGCAATAGGCAGTAGAGAGACCGAGTTAGTGAAATAGAGAGAAACAAAGTCGGGTGAATCAAAACAAATTCAGTAAGAGCATGAACTCAATGAACAAAATCTGTTTTTTTTTATGTTGAATAACTAACTGTATGGGAAATAAAAACGACTTCATTTTAAAATTTGGTGAAACCCATAAATATGTTTCTATGTCGAATGACTCGAGTTTCAAATCATAATGGAAATTTGCAGTTGCCCTGAATTGCGACCTCGCTTTTGGCACACTTTGTATATTAGTCAGCATGAAAATATTGTAGGAATGAAGTGTTAGCAGCGAATATCCCTGTACCTGAGCAAAACAACCCAACGTCCGGTGTGATGAGTAATGTATTGAAGATTAGGCAGACAAAAACTGGATTCGATACAGATATTCGATGGCTGATAGCGAGGGAGGCTCGAGGTAGACTTGGAATTGAGAATCGGTCGAAGAGTTTGTTAATTTGGTGTAGGAATAAAATAGTTTTCAGTAAGTGAACGAGTTTCTCTTACAAGTCAGAAGTGCGATTACCTACGTGAGTGAAAACGTGCGATTTCCACGATGCCTAAAGAAAAATCAAGAAAGGGCAAACGGAAGCATTCCAGTTCGTCATCCAGCAGTGCATTTTCCTCATCATCCTCATCTGAATCATCTTCGTCATCGTCGTCTTCTTCCGAAGTGAGAAGGTTAAAAAAAAGCTAAGATCCACGAGAAAAAAGTTGAGTGAGAAAACTGTGAGTAAAAACATCTACAGTAATCTATGTGTAGAGTCCCTGATTCCTGAGTTGGACCCCTCTAACCAGGTTCTCAGTTCAACGAATTGGGCCGCCAAGATAGAAAAACTCAAAAGTATCTATTGTTGGACCGATATGTTGACTGTTAAATTAGCCACTAGTAGATTACGAGGTAATGCTCGAAAATGGTATGATTCTTTGAATCAGCAGTACTATCTGTGGGATAATATGAAGTTAATGCTGATTGAAGCATTTCCATCTGAAACAAAATTCGGCAAGCTGTTAGTAGAAGCCGCTAACTATTCGCATGGTAGAGAACAAAAGTTGAGTGACTATTGTTTCGAAAAACTTTCCAAATTGAAAAAATTGAATTTAAACATAAGTGACGAATGATTCGATTATTGAAGGTTTGGGCAATGAACATATCAAACTTTCAGCTAGGGCAGCTAATTTAAAATCTATAGGGTGTCTAGCCAATTATTTAGATCACGCCAATAATACATCTTGTGCGTCGGGCCACAGAACTTTCCAACGTGATATGCCTAGTACTTCCAAAAATTCATTTATGTCCTATCTTCGAGAAAAAACGAATCTACCGGGGGTTTCGAATAATAGTATTTCGTATGTGGAAACTGGTAAACATGTCCCATCCAATAAACCGAAATTATCAAATACCCAACACCAGTTCAAACGTTGTTACAATTGTAAAGGAGAGCATTTACTCAGAAACTGTCATTCTCAAGAACAATGCTACCGTAATAAAAACAAATCCAAAAGGGAACACATCAACTCTGCACATTCAAACAATGAAAATGTGTACATAAAAACCGCTTTACTCAATGGACATGCAGTAGACAACTGTCTCATCGATACTGGTAGTTCATGCACAATCATAAGAAAATCAATAGCTGAAAAGTTGAACGTAGAAATCAAAGAACTTGATAGCTGTGTCATTTTACGTTGCTTCATGGGTAATGTTGTGCTGTGCAACACTTCAGTTTATGTCGAAATGAACATAGACGAGGTGACAACTAAACTAAACATGAAAATGATAGATGATAATTTATTGCATTATAATGTCATTGTTGGATGCGACTATTTCAATGAATTGGATATTGCCATTGTTAAAGTTGACAAGTCTGTTGTGATCAAGCAAGTTTCGTCTGCAAAATGCTGTGAAATTCGAACAATTTCCTCAACACCCATATTAGATTTAAGTACGATACAATTTGGTAGCTTGAACCATTCTGAAAAAGTGCTTTGCTTCGAGTTATTGAATAATTTCGCAGATAGGATAGCTTTTACCCTTAAAGATCTCGGTAAAACCGATATTATTGAAATGCATATCAAGTGTAAGACTGATGAACCTATCGTTTACAACCCTTATCGCATGTCAATACAAGAAAAGGATATTCTCAGTGTTATCTTACAAGACCTTCTCGATAATGGTATCATAAGGAAATCTAGCTCAGCTTACGCGAGTCCAGTTCTGTTGGTACAAAAAAAACAGGTGATTTCAGACTTTGCATAGATTAAAGGCGTTTGAACTCAATAAATGTCAAGGACAAATACCCCTTACCTCTTATAGAGGACCAGATTGACATGTTAGGTGGAAATAAATATTTCACAGCGCTAGATATGGCTTTTGGTTTTTATCAGATACCTATGGCTGAGGACTCGATAGATAAGACAGCTTTTGTTATTATGTTATTATGTTATTACGAATGCCATTCGGCCTTGCCAATTCTCCAGCAGTTTTCCGAAAGCTCATTAATGTTGTGTTGAAAAAACACATCAACAAGACGGGTTTTTGCCTATATAGATGATCTGATTATACCGTCAACCAGTGTAGAACAGGGATTGGACAGGCTGAAGGAAGTCTTAGATGCCTTACGCGTCGGTAATCTAACTCTCAAACTGAGCAAATGTAGTTTTTTCCAAACTAAAATAAATTATTTGGGTCAAGAAATCAGCTATGATGGGGTGAGGCCTGGAGAAGGCAAAGTAGTCGCAGTGAGAGATATGAGTCCTCCAAAGAACGCGAAAGAAATTCGGCAATTTTTGGGTCTGTCAGGCTATTTCAGAAAATATATTAAAGATTATGCCAGAATTGTTGCTCCTCTCACACGATTGCTCAGAAAGGATACTTCGTTCATATGGTCGGACGAACAACAAGTTGCTTTCGACAAAATAAAAACGGCTTTATCGACCAAACCAGTTTTATCTATATACGATCCTACCTTGCAGACGGAACTGCACAGCAGTATTGGATTTGGAGCTATGCTAGTGCAGGTGGTGGAAGGTCACCCGAAAGTAGTTGCGTATTTTAGTAAGCAGACAAGCCCGGAACAAAAGCTGTACCACTCATATGAGCTGGAAACGTTAGCAGTAGTGTTAGCGTTACAAAAATTCAGAGTTTATCTACTGGGGGTTCCGTTTAGAGTATTCATAGACTGTAGTGCATTACGGACGGCGTTCACCAAGAAGGATTTAATACCTAGAGTTGGTAGGTGGTGGCTTCAAGTGCAAGACTTCAGCTTCGAGGTTGTTCATAGACCAGGGTCAAAAATGGAGCATGTTGATGCTCTTAGTAGAGCTCCCGTTGAAAATTACATTGATGTTACTAATGTTGACATCACTGAAGCTGATTGGGTGCTAGCAGCTCAACTTCAGGATGACCAATTGAGGATCATCAGAAATATTCTTGAAGAGAAAAAAATAAATCGAGATACGAGACAATATTTCGATAAGAACGAGTTGAAGAATGACAAAATTCATAGGAAGTTTGAAGATGGCAAAAGCTTGTGGGTGGTTCCAAAATCCTCACGCTGGCAGATTTGCAAACTCTGTCACGATGATAGTGGGCACTTTGGCTTCGAAAAGACTTTGAAGAAGATAACCGAGAATTATTGGTTCACTGGTGTACGGCAATTCGTAAAGAAATACGTTCAAGCTTGCATGAATTGCTTGTATTACAAACAAGGGAGTGGAAAGGGAGAAGGTATGTTGCATCCTATTGCCAAGGTTCCGACTCCATTCCATACCTTACACATTGACCACTTGGGTCCTTTCGTGACGAGTTCGAAGAAGAACGAGTATTTGTTGTTATATACGGGTTCACAAAGTTCTGCTATATTGAAGCTGTGAAGGACACCAAGGCGAAATATGTAACGAAAGTCTTACTGGATATAATCCACATATTCGGGGTGCCAACTAGGATTGTGTCGGATCGAGGATCAGCCTTCACTTCCAAGACTTTCGAAATTTTCTGCAATAGTTATGGAGTCAAACATGTTCTGAACGCCGTAGCTACCCCACGTGCTAATGGGCAATGTGAAAGGTACAATCGGTCTATTCTGAATTCATTACGTATTTCTGCTGCCGGTGCATCCGAAAATAAATGGGATAGTTTTGTGAAGCAAGTTCAAATTGCTATGAACTCAACATATAATGAAGCTATAGGGGTATCACCTATATAAGGTTACTGGTATTGCTGAGGGAACTATTTTGAAAGAAATAGAACGAGATTTAGAACGGGTCGACTTAGTAGAATTGAGAAAGAATATACAGAACAAGTTAACAGAGGATCAGAAGAAACAGAAGGAGCGGTTCGATCGTACGAGAGCCAAGGCCAAGATATATTCAGTAGAAGATGTAGTGATGGTGGAGATAACAGACTCACCTAGCACTGGTTCGAGTAAGAAACTGTCACCTAGGTTCAAGGGTCCATTCAAAGTAACTAAGGTGTTATTCAATGATCGTTACGAAGTCCAAGACCTGAGAGAAAACTACGGAAACCGCAAAACTGTGGCTGCCGTTGATAAGATGAAACCGTGGATTATTTTGAGAGGTGAGACTCAATTAGTATATAGTAGCTGATGAGAATGGTTCTCAAGCCAGACTTGTGTACTACATTGGGTTGTTTGCCCTTTTGTTTGGATGTGACTGTTGAGATGGGTACATGCATCATTAGTACAAGGCTCATTCACATGAAGAAAAAGGAGAATGTGACTGTTGAGATGAGTACATGCATCATTAGTACAAGGCTCATTCACATGAAAAAAAAGGAATGTGACTGTTGAGATGGGTACATGCATCATTAGTACAAGGCTCATTCACATGAAAAAAAAGGAGAATGTGACTGTTGAGATGGGTACATGCATCATTAGTACAAGGCTCATTCACATGAAAAAAAAAGGAATGTGACTGTTGAGATGGGTACATGCATCATTAGTACAAGGCTCATTCACATGAAAAAAAGGGGAATGTGACTGTTGAAATGGGTACATGCATCATTAGTACAAGGCTCATTCACATGAGAAAAAAAAGTAAGTGTGACTGTTGAGATGGGTACAAGTATCAGTAGTACCAGGCTCTTCCACAAAAGGAAAAATGTCGAGATGGGTACTTTCAAGTGATACCAGACTCGATGATGTGAATGAAATGATGTAGTTACAAAGTGTATTGGACTTATTTATTTTATTTTCACAGAAGAGTCAGATCCTTAGACGCCTGAGGTCCGGCGTGTGAGCAGGATGGCCGAATGTTAGCAGCGAATCTCCCTGTACTTGAGCAAAACAACCCAACGTCCGGTGTGATGAGTAATGTATTGAAGATTAGGCAGACAAAAACTGGATTCGATACAGATATTCGATGGCTGATAGCGAGGGAGGCTCGAGGTAGACTTGGAATTGAGAATCGGTTGAAGAGTTTGTTAATTTGGTGTAGGAATAAAATAGTTTTCAGTAAGTGAACGAGTTTCTCTTACAGAAGATGACAAAACCTGTGTATCAAATGTCAAGTTCTTATTCCAACTAGAAAAGCTTCTAATGAACCGTTCACGTGATTCACCTTGTATACTTACTACTAAGCTTCTAATGAACGGTTCACGTGATGCACCTTGTATACTCACTACTAAAATGAAATTTGAAAATAAATAACATTGAAAAAAAAAGGAACACTCTTGTTTCGGAATGAGGAACATTCTAGTATCAAAATAAGTAACATTCTAATTGCAAAATGAGAAAAATATGTTCAGATCAGAAATTACTTGAATTTCTTTTTTTCACATCTATATTTATGTGAGATTGAGGTCCTGTCAGCTTCACTAATAGTCATTCTACCAGAACCGATCATATTAATTGGACCAAAAAAGATGTACTTATCATCTACTTTTCGAATATCAACAATTTTAGGCCATTTGAATTCACTGAGATTTGCCTTCAAGAACTTGATTTCGTACTAAGGTTGCAACGTGCCGTCATCATCTAGTTCAACTATGTCTCATTATTCAACTTCAAATATCTCATGATTGTCGATGTGATCCTCGATGTACCTAATCCCAATGGCAAGAAATGAATTTGTTACACGCGAAGATAATTTTGTTGTTCATTAAATATGAACGAATGTTCAACATAGAAAGAACGTAATTTTTTTTCTGTTTTATGGATATATTCATGTGATGTGTAGGATGGGGATCGAAGGAATATGTCGAACCCCGGGCACCAACTGGTCTTATTGAGGGTTTTATGGTCTCATTTTTTTCATGGTGAAATGCTCGCAAAAGGAAAGACCTATGTTCAACATGGAAAGAACGTATTTTTTTTTCTGTTTTATGGATATATTCATGTGATGTGTAGGATGGGGATCGAAGGAATATGTCGAACCCAGGACACCAACTGGTCTTATTGAGGGTTTTATGGTCTCATTTTTTTCATGGTGAAATGCTCGCAAAAGGAAAGATCTATAATGCCGTTCGCCCTGTGAGAACGGTGGAAATATTTGTGGACTCTCTTCTTGAAGGACTTCAAATTGTAATCATATGGAAAGATATATAAAGATATTAGGGAATTCCAAAGTTACGATGTCATACGTGAAAGAGCATAGATGAGGCACCAACCGAGTTCGAAACGTAAGTGTGCAGGTCTTGATGGCATAACTGAACAATTGATTGTCTTTATCACCCTAGATACATTACTGTTTACAACGGGGATATACAGGGTTCTTCATGATGAGCGTGAATTAAACATTCTTGACGGACGAAACAACAACAGATCGATTTGAAAATCTGGATTTACATAAATCAACATGATCTATTCATCTGAAATATGTTCGACGCTGCGACGATGCCGCTACTACCAGAAATCAGTAGCAACTTCGAGTTTTCAAATGGAACACCCAGTATAATATATCATTTTATTGATCCTTTACACATTTCCAACAACTTCATCTGGTACTTTCCTATGCCTACCTATCCATGACCATTCTGGAGATAACAATTATTTTCTAATTTTTCTGCAATATGAACTTCAAGAAATGTTATTGGATTGTGAAGTACTGAGAGGATTAAATTTTAAAAATAGTGAGGTGATATCAAGGTTCTCACCCCAGAGCCAGATTGATTTTTCTCATATAGGGTGGTTAAATATTACAGATGAAATGATCACAAGAAAAAGTGACTGAAAATCAACTTTTTCAAATGGAACACCCTGTATATTTTCACATTTTCGATCTCTTCTTTCAATCCCTATTGTATCCCTATTTTGATACCGAACTGTTTTTGAGATGAACGGTTTCAAAGAAAAGAAGACCTCTGGTGTCCTATACTTCATCTATCTCCAGATTATCCATTATTTGGACATGAAAATTATAAAATAATATTCATCTCCAGAATGGTCATAGATAGGTATAGGGAAGTACCAGATGAAGTTGTTATATTATACCGGGTGTACCATTTGAAAAATCGAAGTTGCTACCGATTTCTGGTAGAAGCGGTAACTCAGCATCGTTGAAAATATATCATGTTGATTCATGTGACTATCCAGATTTTCAGACTGATCCGTTGTCTCCTTTGCCAGAAACGTTTAATTCACGCTCATCGTGAGAAACCTTGCATACAGGGTACGTCAAACTCGACGGCGTATTTGATATATATTATAAAGAACGGAAAGAAATATATTTTTAATATGTTGGGTCCGATTATGGGATGCTGGGATTTGTCAGATTTGGTGTTACTAAAAGCAACTTTGAAATATCAAATGGAACACACCATAAGTGAGTGTCCCTATTATCGGCCATGTTGCAATTATCGGCCACTTTGATTGATATTTGCATAAAATAAGAAATTCTAAAGGAATTAATTGTTAGAAATATTCTTCCGTATTGAATTCGACATTTCTCTATGTAACGCATGACAGTCATCGAATGACCTCCACGTACGCAGAATCAGTCGTGTTGCAGACATTGTGGTGAGCAGTGCAGATATAGTTAGTCAGGTAAGCTAGCGAAACGATCTATTCTATTCACATAAAAAATAGATAATATTCGGAAATGACGATTTTTCACAGTACATCATTTTTTTATGATTGAAAATTGTTAAAAATCGATAGAAATGGTGGCAGGAGTGCTTTTTTCCTGATATATTATGTGGCCGATAATACAGACACTGATTTTCATCCTATGTCCTAGCTATAGTCATAGTAGCCGGTGATTGGGAGAACGCATCAAAAATGAACATAGTGTCAAAATCTCTTTCCATTAACTCAATTAATAACAAAATGTGAGCCAATATTTTTGAAAATATGCCCTCTTTTGTGTGACCAATTATCGACTGCCATTTTTCAACAAATAAGCTTGATAAACTGACTTTGAAGGAGCGGCCAATCAAACTGACAGACCTATGCCGAGAAAAGAGTAACAACACTGGTTATGTGCAATGCTGCAAGAGAACTACCACCTCCATTGATAATGTTCTCCTATAAAAGAATCCCAAACAATATACTTATTTCCCAAAACTTGGGCAATTGGCTAATCTGAAAATGGTTGGATGACCGGAGAGTCATTTTTCGAGTATATGGCTAATATTTTTGTTCTCTGGTTGAAGGAAAACAAAATCGAATTGCCTATAATTCTGTATGTAGATGGTCATACTTCGCATCTTACAATACAGTTGAGTGATTTTTGTTCTGATAATGGGATTATTCTGACTAGTCTATATCCTAACTCAACGCATATTCTTCAACCCCTGAACGTGGCTTTCTTTCACCCTTTGAAAGTGGAGTGGAGAAAACAAATCACTCAATGACGCATGAAACATCTAGGAGCCAAATTGTCCAAAGAAGATTTTGAACCATTGTTGAAGTGAACATTAGATAATATGATGGATAGATTACCCATTATAGTCAAAAATGGGTTTTTTGCTTGTGGGATGCACCCCTTCAACCCGAACAACATAACTTAAATTCGTAAGGACATAGGATAAAGAAAACATTATAGGTTCCATGAATTTTTTTGAAAGACAGAATATTGATAAAATTGATCTATTCAGATAATCTGGAGATACATGGCGAGGTGATATTGAAGACACAAATTTATTTCACTTCTGGTATTCACTTTAAAAGCGTCTCCAAGATGACATCAGCAATAAGTCTGAAGAAATATCCAATCAACCACCTCCCAGTTTATCTCCCCAACATTAACCGTCGTCGAAGAAGAGCCAGATAGACAGTTCCATGAAAGCATAAATATCGAAAATCTTTACACTTCAGATCATTGGGAGGATGTTCCTATCACAGTAGTTGAGCAGCCCTCCTCATTGAATGAAAGTGATATCCATACAGATATATTATATACTCCGACAAGCCCATCATCATAGAGGTTCTTTCAGAATCAGATCAAACTCCATCCTCCTCGGATAAAATGGATATACAAGTGACACAAAAATTTCCAGGAGATGTGAGTTCAGGTAATGACTTCATCTTTGAACTAGTGACCAATCTCAGTGATGAAAAAAATCCTTTATTGTCCAAACAGGTACAGACCCCCTTATAGGACAATAATTCAAAGTAATTAGACGTGGTGAAATATACAAAATGTTGAGTCTACGAGTCTCCAAAAATACTACTACACATATATAAGAAAGCCATTAAGATAAGGATCGAATTGAAAAGAATTACATAACTAGTTTCAGAATAATGAATATGCAGAGTGATAATGGCATATCATATAGATATAAAGTAGATGAAAATATTACCTAGTATTGTGCGACAATAGCTTCTTCAACAGTTTGTTTGAAAGTTCTGATGTTTCGATGGAAAATATCAGTGAGACTACGAGAATCGTTAAAAATTTTACAAATATTATACATTGGCGATTTTGTCATAGCGTTTGTTCTCGAGGTGGGAAGATAAAAACATTTCTTGTTGCGGTCATTTAGCTGTGGTATTACAAAGTTGGTTTGTGAAAGCAATTCAGGACAATCGATCAGATTATTCACAAGTTTATACATGATCATGCAAGAATGGTGAAGTCTACCATCTTCCAAAGACAAAGAAGCAAATCTGAATGCAATGTAATTCATGAATACTAGTTGTACAGATTCAAGTTGCTGAATGTATGTATTATATATTGGTGACCATACTAATGACCCATATTCCAGGCGCGATGTGATATACGCAACATATAGAGTTGTATTTGAGAGAAACTACATCTTTCGTTTGTTCTTCTCGTTCCAATACTGTACCGTTAATCGAGTAATTATAATGATTGATGTTTAGTTTTTGAGTGAATATTGAATACATACATTTCTGAACATTTGAATGCAAATCATTTCTGGAACACCATTGGAATAACATTATCTATATCGCTTTGCAGGTGCTCACAGTCTTCTGGTGAGTTGATAATTCTGAAAATTTCACAAACCGTGAGAATAGAAGAGGTGCCAAGTTGCTACCTTGAGGAGCTCCACTAGTTGCTGCAAATTCAAATGATTCATTGCCTTTATATTCCACGAACAGCTTGCGGTGTGTTAGATATGATTTGAAAAATGGCAAGAGTTTGTTATCAAATCCGATTTGGTTCAATTCAACCAGAAGCACTGTAAGGTCAATTTTGTCGAAGGCTTTCGATAAATCTGTATATATACAATCAAGTTGACGTTGGTTATCCATAGCCTTACTAACAGTTTGTGAAAAACATATCAAATTTGTGAAGGTTGATCGTTTGGTGAAGAAACCAAATAAGATTATTCACTCGAGGAAAAATTCTATTATATATAGATATTTCGAATGCCTTCGCAAAGTTTGAGAGGAGTGCGATGGGTCGATAATTTGACACATTATTTATTGATCCAGTCTTGGAAATAGGGCATATTTTTGATTTTTTCCATGATTCTGGAAAGGTGTCGGATTTAGGCTGAACAAGGTTTGAAGAGGTTTTGTAAAAGCGTGAGCACAGTCTTTCAAAAGGAAGCTAGGAATGTTGTCAAAACCGCAAGTTAATTTTGGTTTCAACTTCTTGAGTGCTATTGAAATTTCATTTTCCTCTAGATGAGCAATAGATATTTGATTTTTGTTGTTAGAGCTCGTTTCTTTGCTATGGTAGGTTGGATTCATAGTGGGAAGATTATAAACACTCTGAAAGAGATGTGCAAAAGCGTATACTACTGCTATTGGGGTATTGTGCACAATAGTTATGTGAGCAGCTACCTATGTTCCCGTGAGAACCGCTGACACAAGCATCAGCAAGATTCTGCATTCACGGAAATCATCAGACGCCGAAAGAATTGCAGTTTTCATAGTCTCGGTAGTGAGAGGACGTATTTTTCATCGTAACATATTATTCAGAATATTTTTGTCTTGAATAAATTTGAATAGACTTTTTTAAAAAGCCTTTCCTGCAAAGCAGAAACGTAAAGTGGCGCAGTCGGTAGGATCCTGATAGGGACATTTATCGTAAATTCCCGTCAGTTTCAACTGTTCGATCGGAAGAACCAGTGCTCCATCGAGGACCCATTGGCAGAACCAGAAACGGACCAGAAGCAACCAAGCCAGTAGAAACAAGAATGAAAATCTTCGTTTTACTGTAAGTTGCTCAAATCATTTAATTCCCGTCCTTCCAAGATTCTATGTCATTCTCCTCGCTTTCAAGTGTTTCGAGTGAAAATAGCGATCGCGAGTTAGATTAAGGAATCATAAAAGACAAAATTTCAAGCTCAAACCTAGAATCCGAAATCAGTAATCCACTCTCAACTATGAATATCTCAGAAGATAAAAACTCACCAAATCAAAAAACAACAAATATCATGGCAGTCCCCAAATTCGAAACGAAACTTTCGGAGATCATCCCAAAATTTGATGGAAACCCGCTAGAGTTCTTCATCTTCATTTTTAGATACCGCTAATACATTGATTAGCGCTTATTGGGATTCGAGTCCCGCAAATCTCCGAGGTGTGCAGAATACAACTTTAATTTATGGCATTTATGCGAAATTGATAGGAAGAGCACGCGAAGTTTACAGTATTTGCATTTCGAAAGACTGGCAATCAGTTAAAAACGCTCTAGTCGCACATTTTGGTGACCAGAGAGATGAGAACGGTTTACTTTTCGATTTGGACCAGTTACGTCAAGGTAATAACGAACCTGCATTACAGTTCTATACAAGAATCATGTCAAATTTAAGTGCTCTTCACAACTATCTCGACACACACGAAATTGACAATAATAATAAGGCAGTGAAAAAAACATTCTATAATATACACGCATTGAAAATATTTCTCGCAGGATTGAAAGAACCTTTAGGCTCAACAATCAGAACAATGAAACCAAAAGATCTGGCCGAAGCTAGGCAGTATATAATCTCTGAAAATAATATTCGTCACCTACAAAAACCTACCAACGATCAATTCAAATCCAAACAAAATCTAAGACTCAATCACGGTTATCAGAACTAGTTCGGAAATCATCAATTCAATAATCACCAAAATAGCTACCAAAATCCGAATCAGAATGTTCCTCGTCCCACTTTTCAGAATTCAAACTTTCCTCGCGGCCCTGTGTACATTCAAAACAGACCTGCCCCCTCACAGAGATATTTCACGATATTTCAAACATAGAATTCGAACTACAGACGAATCACCAATATATTCTAAATCATACCGCTATCATTTCATCCATAAACCAGAAGTTGAACGACAAATCAATGAAATGCTCAGACAGGAAATCATCAGACCGAGCGAATCTCCTTGGTCCTCTCCTATTTGGATAGTCCCAAAAAAGTTTGACGCATCAGGAAAGAAAAAGTGGCGCATAGTTGTGGACTATAGAAAAATAAACGAAAAAACTACGACGACAGATATCCCATCCCAAACATTTCCGACATCCTCGACAAATTAGGTAGATGCCAGTATTTATCAACACTGGATTTGGCTAGTGGCTTTCATCAGATTGAAATGCATCCTGATGACATCCAAAAAACGGCGTTCAATGTTGAGCACGGGCACTACGAATATTTGCGTATGCCTTTTGGCCTAAAAAATGCCCCATCCACGTTCCAAAGAGTCATGGACAACGTCTTGAAAGATTTACAGAATGAAGTTTGTTTCGTTTACATGGACGAGATCATTGTATTTTCTACCTCTCTTCAAGAACATTTGACTAACTTGAAACTTGTTTTCCAAAAATTGAGAGAGAATAATCTGAAAGTGCAGCTCGACAAATCAGAATTTCTAAGGACCGAAGTAGCATTTTTAGGACATATTATCACTCCGGACGGAATCAAACCAAATCCGGAAAAAATTAAATCTATTCTCAATTACCCAATACCGAAAACCACAAGAGAAATCAAAGGATTTCTCGGACTTCTAGGATACTATAGAAAATTCATTCCAAATTTTGTTAAGATAACAAAACCATTCACATTATGTTTGAAAAAAGGCGCTAAAATCAATATCAATGATCCTCTTTATATTAAAACATTCGAAGATTGTGAATCTCTCCTGACTAACGATCCGATACTCCAATATCCCGACTTGACAAAAGACTTCATCCTGACTACAGATGCCAGCAATATCGCCGTTGGTGCCATCCTTTCACAAGGCCCCATCGGACAAGACAAACCCATCTCGTATGCATCACGTACTTTGAACGAATCGGAACAAAATTACTCAACAATAGAGGAAGAGTTGTTAGCCATCGTATGGGCTACGAAATATTTCAGGCCGTATCTGTTCGGTAGAAAATTCAAAATTTTTACCGACCACAAACCTCTTCAATGGCTCATGTCTCTCAAAGAGCCAAACTCCCGCTTGGTTCGTTGGAAAATCGAAACTTGTAGAATTTGATTACCAAATTATTTACAAAAAAGGCAAATTGAACATAAACGTAGATGCTCTCTCGAGAGTAGAAATTTACCCTAATGAAACGAATTCAGAAGAACTCCCTATCATACAATATATGCGACAATATAACGAAAATCCTATCCTGGACGATAATCCTAGACCTTCCCCGAGTAGAGAACCTGATAATCAATCAATAATAGTGCAAGCAGACCCAGACGAGAACGATGACAACGAAACTGTACATACTGCCGAAAACCCAATTTTGACCATTAATATCACTGATAAACCCATGAATTATTTTCTTTGTCAATAATGATAATAAAAGTCGACAGAAATCCACGCATGGAAACAAAAAAGGTGTTCGGAAGTCCAGTAAGCCGAACAAGATGGATTCTCTATGTGACTAACGAATCTTTTCGAGCACAGGTTATCCAGTTCTTAAAAGAATTCGGTGGCGCGAAAAGAAGATATGTTTTGTACTTCCAGAACGACGAAAATCAAGACTTGTATAAGGAAATGTGTGCTTTCCTTCCTCGAATATTCAAAAACTCATCTTTCAATATTTTAAAATCTAATAAGCTTCTATACGATGTCACTAACGAAAACAGGCAACAAAATCTCATCAAATCAAGTCACGAAGGTGTCACAAATCATAGAGGAATTCACGAAACTATCAATGAACTGAAAATGAAATACTACTGGCCAAAACTCAGTGATGACGTCAGAAAATTCGTAAATAATTGTTCTATATGCCAACAAGTCAAATACGAACGTCATCCTCTACTCATCAAACTTCAATTGACACCAACACCTAAAAAGCCATTCGAAACAATCCACATAGATACATTCAAATTCGATAATACAATGACCCTCACAATATCTGATAGCTTCTCTCGATTCGGGCAAGCTTATATCTTGCCTAGTCTCTCTGCATTACATGTCTATCGATCTCTTCTACAGTTTATCACCTCGTACAAAATACCAGAACATATAGTATCCGACAACGGAACAGAATTCACACAAAGTATTTTGGAAGATTTCGCAAAAGTTCATAAAATCAATTGGCATTTTACTTTACCTCTGAATCCAAATAGTAATTCAATCGTAGGAAGGTTTCATTCTACAATTCTTGAACACATGCGTACTTTGGTCCTGAGCAAACCAAAACTAAACCCTTCCGAAAAAATCACTTATGCTGTTTTAGGATATAATAACTCGATACATTCAGCAACCAAACAGAAACCTATCGGTCTTTTATTGGGTCACTTAGAATTGAAAGGTCCAATGAACATCGACAATCAAGCAGAGATAATCAATCATACAATCAATGAACACAAAGAAATTATGTCTGAATTATATAATAAACTCCATAATGAAATGTTCGAACAAAAGGCAAATGTTATTTCTAAAATTAATGAAAAACGCAAAGATCCACTAAACGTTGAACCAGGACGAATCGGCTACAGAAAATTGACCGATAGACAATCAAAAACAAACCCCCTTTACCGACCTGAACATATCCTAAAGACTAACGATTTGACAGTCACGACACCACAAAACACCTACCACAAACAAGTATTCAAGCCACCTAGAAAAATGACTGACAACCCCCTTTTACAGGTTGACGATACTTCACCTGATGAAAGCTCAGGAAGTTCAGATACACAATCTAGAAACTAACCCTGGTATCCTCCCTTTCAAACTCGGCAACGCAAAAATAAAAATTGCATCCCATACCTCCCTACACTATATCAAAACCGATCATTTACGTCAGCAAATCCAATCAATAACCGATCAACATAGCCAAACAGGAATATTAATCAACTTCGTTCGTAGCGATATTTCAGATAGAGCTTATTATAGTCTCGAATATGAAATAGCCCTAGAAAGAGGCCTAGTGAACCCTGCTGGGTCACTTCTGAAATTTTTCACTCGAAATCTTGATCAAGAAGACGCGAAAGAAATCTATAGTAGCATCTCAGAACTCGAGAATAGTCAGAACAGAATTGTTAAGAAGGTTGATAAACACATCTCGATTACTGTCAACTTGATGAATAATATCAACAAAACAATGGCAACCTTCACTACAAATCAGAATTTGATTGAATCAAAAATCGAGGAGTTGAGAAATGCCTTGAATAATCAATCACTTATATTTTCTCGATATTTCATAATTCAAGATATACTGGACCAAATTATAGTAAATCTTAATTCAATTTCAAATTTCCTTTCAGAGACTGAAAATGCTGTAAGTTTCGCATACTTGAAGACTCTTCATCATAGTATCGTGGGGCCAAGAGATTTGAAAGAAATAATAAATGAACTATACAAATCACATACTGACTCGCTTTTTCGTGTTGATGAATATCTCAAATATTATAGCGTAGTAGAAACGAGTGTCTTTATATCCGACGACAAAATGATATTTTCAATTGACTTCCTATTGGTTTATCCTGATACTTTCGATCACTACCATCTTTTTCCGATACCCAATCGAAATCAATCCATAATAATACCTCCTTCGACATACCTTACCTTGAGCAACGAACAGTTCCAATACCACGACGAAGAATGCATCGAACTCCGACCAAAATACCTCTGCAGAAGGAACCGGCTTTTACCTCTTCGAGAAAATCTCGGCTGTGTTACATCACTGCTATCTGCCGAAAGCAACCTGACCAATTGCCACCAAGTTCCAGTCCATGTTAGCCGACAGTTGATCGAGGAAATCAACGAATCGCATTATATAGGCATTTTCCCGGAAAATCAGAAGTTACATCTCGACTGCCAAGGAAATGAAAATGTGGCCATAGTCCGTGGCACCTACATCTTTGTGGTCCCGCCTTCATGCTCCATGAAGACGTCATCTTACAGCTACAAGAACGAGAAGGGTGTTATCATAGGACACCCCATCTTATTGCAAGAAATCAAGGCTTTCAATAAGTCAACGCTTCACGTCAAAAAACTACGTCTTGAAAAAGTACCTCTCGACAAACTCCACGAGGGATTGATTGAAAAACTACAGGAAGAACCCCTCGAGGCGATGAACCTTCACAAGAGATACTCCCTATGGTCCCTCTGCAGCGTCGCAACGCTCTTATGCGTCCTAGCCTACCTGTGCATCGCAGAAAGGAACAAAATCCCGAAATGGTTCATCAATAGAAGTACGACTCAAGAACCCCAGAAGAGGACCGTTGACGAAACTCAAGTTATACCACCCTTGAGTTCCTTCTAAGGAATGGAGGAGTTATGTGAGCAGCTACCTATGTTCCCGTGAGAACCGCTGACACAAGCATCAGCAAGATTCTGCATTCACGGAAATCATCAGACGCCAAAAGAATTGCAGTTTTCATATTAAATCAGAATAGACATAGTCTCGGTAGTGAGAGGACGTATTTTTCATTGTAACATAGTATTCAGAATATTTTTGTCTTGAATAAATTTGAATAGACTTTTTTAAAAAGCCTTTCCTGCAAAGAAGAAACGTAAAGCAATATCTATATACAGGGTGTCCCATAAACATACCGACAAACTTTAAGGGATGGTAGAGGACATCAAAATAAACATTTTTTCTCGATAAACATAAGTTCGGAAACTCTTCGTTTTCGAGATACAGGGTGTTGAATTTTTTTTTTTAAAATTCGATTTTTTATTAATATCGTAAAAACGATTCGTTCGAATCCAATGAACTTTCTACAGATTATTGATACATTTATAAGGTATCTTTTGGAGGTATTAGAATTTGCCCAATAACTTCAGGGGCGTGCCCACGGGCTATATCGGATAGTTCTTGCACAAAAAAAATATCGCCCAGTAGATTTTCTGTAATTATGATAATTTTTTTAAACTAAAAATTCAATTTTTTTGTCCCTTGAAATTTTTCCGTATCTAGCTTCGTTTTGAAGAAAAAAAAATGAGAACCATATCTCTTACATATATGAAAAAAAAAATTAAATGCTTCAAAATTATACCTTACATTTTACCAATGCGTTTATTGAAATATTGTAAAACTAATAAAACTTCCAATGACTTCTTTTTACTAATCATTAATTATTATTAATGACTTTTAATCATTTTTTGTTTTGTATTTAATTGGAAAATATTCGTAATTTTTAATATCTTGGAAAGAGTATCCAAAACATACCGACAAACAATCGATTTTTTAAAAAAAATAAACACCCTGTATCTCGAAAACGAAGAGTTTCCGGACTTACGTTTATCGAGCAAAAATGTTTATTTTGATGTCCTCTACCACCCCTTAGAGTTTGTCGGTATGTTTATGGGACACCCTATATATATATATATATATATATACAGGGTGATATATACAGGGGAAATGTGTACCGAGCTTTCTGGGGGTGATAGAACATTGAAAAATAAGTGTAGTTTGATGATTAAACTCATGGCCCAAAATGCATATTAAGGGAGATATATCCTTCCAAAGTTGATAAAATTGAAATAATTCCTCCGCATGACTTCTGAACGATGAAAGCCACCCGATTGAAATTTTGTGCATGAATGTATGTTGTCTAAATACATTTTTCCGTCACACTTCCACATTTCTGATATTGTTATAAAGGGTGTTTTCAGAGGGTGAGTCATGATTTTTTGTAGAAAACTTTTTTCCCTGTATTATTTTCGGTGAAAAAACAGGAGCATTTGATGGAGCGAAGAAAATTACATGAAAAAGGTACTCTTATTCAAATACAAAAAATTGAGCCGTTCGTGAGATATTTGAGTTTTTTTAGTTACATGATATCAGCAGATTGATTTCATTCATCGCGAGATTCATCGGTAACAATATTTTAGCAGGCCATGATGAATAATTTTGTTCTCAATTTTGACGTTCATGTCATCAACATTCGAGTCAACATTGTTGTAGTCGATTTGTTCGTGTGGTTTTTCTGTGTCATTTATCACTGCGATTATCAACTGAGATTTTAAGAAATATGGCAGGTTATTCGTTCTCTGAACAAACTGATATGCTTCTAATGCTTGGCGAGTGCTTCGGAAATGCAAATGCTGCTGTGAGACGATATGCAGAGATGTTTCCCGGTCGACGCGTTCCAAATTCGAGAACAATTTCTTAAAATCTCAGTTGATAATCGCAGTGATAAATGACACAGAAAAACCACACGAACAAATCGACTACAACAATGTTGACTCGAATGTTGATGACATGAACGTCAAAATTGAGAACAGAATTATTCATCATGGCCTGCTAAAATATCGTTATACCGATGAATCTCGCGATGAATAAAATCAATCTGCTGATATCATGTAACTACAAAAACTCAAATATCTCACGAACGGCTCAATTTTTTGTATTTGAATAAGAGTACCTCTTTCATGTAATTTTCTTCGCTCCATCAAATGCTCCTGTTTTTTCACCGAAAATAATACAGGGAAAAAAGTTTTCTACAAAAAATCATGACTCACCCTCTGAAAACACCCTTTATAACAATATCAGAAATGTGGAAGTGTGACGGAAAAATGTATTTTGACAACATACATTCATGCACAAAATTTCAATCGGGTGGCTTTCATCTTTCAGAAGTTATGCGGAGAAATTATTTTAATTTTATCAACTTTGGGAGGATACATCTCCCTTAATATGCATTTTGGGCCATGAGTTTAATCATCAAACTACACTTATTTTTCAATGTTCTATCAGCCCCAGAAAGCTCGGTACACATTTTTGACTCACCCTGTATATATATATATATATATATATATATCTAAAATTTAGAAAACTAGATGAAGGTTTTCTTCGTGAGGGTGCAGTCAAAGTTTTTGGCATTGAATAAGTGGACTCTTTGTTAATAAGCCGAGCTTTCGGAAATGTTTATTTCCTTTATCAAGACAATCTATAAAAAGAAAGAAAAAATGGGTATATATAAAAACCATGTCAATTACACAAACAACAAACTACTTACTAACGTGAGATTGAAGATGAAGATATTGCAATACATAACAGATGTAGCATTAGCGGAAAAACTAATCAGGAGAATTCATCTCGTGGACAATTACGAGGAATGAAAAAATATATAACTATAAGAGCAAGTTTTCTGGACGGACGATACAAAATGGACGGTTGGTCGTTTCAAAAGACGCAAAGCGATTTGGAAACGTTCGGCTCCGAACCGACCCACACGTTGTCAACCCAGTGGCGGGGAAAAAATTTATATTTCAAATTGGAAAAAAAAATTGAGGAAATAAATGTCAAGAATCAGTTCCTCAACATTAACAATTTTTCACATTTACTTCTATAAATTTTCTCAGAAGTTTTAATCTTTGGTGATAATATGCAAGATTAGTGGTTTTCAATTCTGAAAATCCTATTTTTTTCTCTGATTCCATGAATTATATCTTTTGTGAACCAAGCGGGTATTTACTTACGAAATTTAGAGTAATTGGAACATATAAATCAAATATAGAGTATATTTTTGCGTAAAATGTATCTAATGCTGTATTGATGATGTTCTGTAAAATTCCAATTGAGGCTGTTCAAGTGTTCATATTATTATAATATTAAATTTGCTATACGGAAATTATAGTTGCTTGTTTCGACACTATGTGTTACATGAACTTGTGATTTAGGGAAATTGAATTGTATGCTGAGAGCGGGATGGTAGTCATCTTCAGGTACAAAAGGCAGATCATCATGAAACACATTACAAACAGTGTTCGCTAGGACAAGATCAAGAAGACGGAATGAGCAATTCAATATCGAATTATATTGTTTCGAATCGAAGAAACTTATGAAATGGTGTATTGAAATGAGGTTATTATTATTAACCAGAGACGGATTTTCACGATTGATGAATTGTGGCTGATTGAAGTCTCCTAAAATGAGTAGACATCGTACAGGCAGTCGAGGGTTTCCAAAGATTCAAACAAGTTACGGATTTGTATAATATTGCAATCAGGCGGTATATATAAGACAATTATATAGAATAACTTGTGATTGAAAATAATCTTAGATGCAATTACATGAATTTTGCTGAAGCTAGCACGAACAGGTGATAAATCAACCTCAGAAGCCATGCAATCATCTCGAACGCCAAGAACCTCCACCACGTGAGACTGCATTCGCTTCCAGATCACGATCACTTCGAAAAACTAGGTAGTTATCGCTGAATAATTCTGTTGGGTAGATGTTGGGTTGGATCCAAGTTTCAGATATGGCAACAATATGATACTCTGAGGCTGATGAAGTTTTGAAGAATTCCAGAGTCTTAGTATTCAGGCCTCGCACGTTCTGATAGTAGCAGTGGATGGCTTCAGTTCGTTTCTGTTTGGACTTTTCTAGTTTTTTACAATTCTCGGGTCACCATTGATATATTTCATTTTTATGTCCTTTTCCCCATTGTCTATTCTATTTGACAGTTTTTGTTTGAGATTTTTGTATTTGTGGGCTTGCGCAGGAGTTTTATCAGATGCTATGACAAGATTTTTGTCCTTTGCTGTTTCCATAATTTTTCTGGACTGACGAATTATTGACATAGCATCTTCTGAAGATTGAAAAATGATTTTGAGAGGTCTAGGTCGCGGTGGGTTGGAATGTTGTTCACTCGGCCAACTCGAAAGACTTCCACATCGCTAAGAGAGCCAATGTCATTGTTTAATTTGTTCAGCGCCCCCATTACTGTGGGTTCATCTTCAGTGTTATCGTCTTCAGGCATACCAAATATCATAACATTTTTCTTCCTCGATTCACGTTCAGTTAGTTCCGCAACAATTTCATTGAGGTTAAGGGCTGGAGTTGAAGGCTCCACAGTATTCACAGGAATAGATTGTTGTTGTAGCTTGACCGTTTGCATCTCTGACTTCAATGCTTCATTTGATTTCAATATGGCAGGTACTTGTAGGAGTGCACTGCAGCATTCTTTGCAGATGAGTCTCAGTACCCGTTTTTCAGAGACATGCAATTCATTTCTGATGCAAAAAGTTCTGTACATGAGAACTGGTCTGAGAATGGGTCTTTGACAAGAATCACATTCAAAGTAATCGTTGTCATCAACAGGCAGCTTGCAGTTACAGCAGTTCATCACTACCTTTCAAAATTGAATTTCTTTGGCCCTGCTTCGATTTAACTCGTCTGCTGGTTATTGTTTCGCAGTGTGGTTTTTGTTAGGATTGAATTTATAGTTTTTGTTGTACTGTTTTTCAGGCTCCTTACCAAAATCGCACGAATGTATACGCGTTTTCTGCTTATTGTTGATTGGCACAAACGTAACTCGAATTGTTTCGTTCTTCACTGAGTACAAAATTCAATTCTGAAGACTTCGATATATGTTATGATATTTGAAACGTATTCTAACACTAATAAAGTAGTCGTACACATGAAGCGAGAATCATTTATGACCACGTCTCTCGAAATCCGAATAAGAAAGTAATATCAATATATCAGCTGAAGATGAAGATCTAGACATCCTTCTGAAGAATCATATTTTATTCGAATTAGATAATCGATCATCTCAAAATGAATCTCCCAGATATGAATGTCTTGAACTTCCCAAACTTGATCTTCTAGAAAATTCCATAATAGCCAATGATGCTACTTCCGATACTAAAGTTCCTACGAATTCACCTGAACCATTTCTGGAAAACCACAATATGATAGTTAATGAGAACACCCCATCTCATCATGAATCTCCAAAATACGAATGTTCCGAACCTTCCAGACTTGATCTTCCAGAGGAGTCCATAGAAGCCAATGATGCTACTCCCGATATAACAGATCCTACAAATTCAACAGGAATATTCTTGAAGAACCACAATAAAATATCGAATGAGAGATCCCTTCCTCAATTAGAATCCATTCCATCTTCAGTGGCACATAATGAAGCCAAAATTTGATGGAAAGGAAAAAGTCAAACGGAAGCCAGAAGACAAAATTCCTGCAGTTTCTTCTTCTGAGAAGTGGAAAGCATTTATTGATAGGAAGGAAGAAGAAAATCGAAAAAAACAGAGATTAGAAAAAAAACAAGTAGAAAGAGGAGTCAAAACTTCAAAAACAGTCGGAGAAAATGAAAAATAAAAAAAACTAGTGCCTATGACTTCAAATATCACAGAAGAATTGTGTTGTGCTCTTTCCCATCCTAAAATAGAAGATATTCAAATGGAACCAGATGATTCCTCGGAGTTGGACATTGGTGACCACGTGATTGTTATAGAATAGAATAGAATAGAATAGAAATTTATTCATCATTGAAAATTCTACATCTGTATTACATACATTTATGAAATTTTATCAGACTAGTCAAGAACAGGAATAAAAACATTTGAACAGACACAAACATTTTAAAATAAAAGTTGAAGGATTAGAGTTTTATAATATTGAATACTCATTTAGATTGTAAAAATTCCTCAACAGAGTAGAATGCATTTTGGACTAGATGATTCAGATTTTCCTGGCCTAATCATGAATATCATGAATGAAGAAGATGCAGAGTTTGTCGTGAAAACGATGACAAGAAGAGGTCCTAACTGGAGATGGCCACAAAACCAAAACTTATAAATGAAAGTGGGGTGTATGAAGTTGTGGAAATGAAAAATTGAAATCAGAATGATATTATAACGTATTTTTTCATTGTGTTCGATTAATAAAATGTTTATTGAAAGACGAATTTCTTTTTTGATGTCATGATAAGCCGCTGTCGATAGTTGGGACGTAACTATGTCGATAGCTGGGACAATCTCTTTTTGAGGTGGCCGATAATACGGACAAACGCTTTTATTACATTGAATTCTCAATATTTAATTTTAGAAGAATTATTCAGCTCATTTCACATAATATATAGTTCAATGAATAGTCCAGAAATCCTGAAAAAAAAACTGTACGCCGTTAGAGCAAAATTGATTATTTCACAGTATTTTGAAGTCGACAATATCTATCCTATATCTATGTCTCACTGGTTTTGGCATAATAGTTGATTTTTTAGTTTGAAACACAAAAATAGGGCTATTATAAATTTCGATATTTTTTTGGCCAATATTGACACAAAGCTGCAATTTCCACAGCGGATTTCTGAAATATCTCATAAATTTCGCCGCATTAGTGATAGTCAGGAAGAGTAATGGTGCTTTGAGATTATATCTTGATCATAGGAATTTGCAAAGGAAAACAATATATCTTTCAATTAAGAAAAATGTAAATTTGGCTTCACAGAAATTAAATATATGGGTCATATTTCCTCCAACAGAGGTTGGCTTCCTGATAATACTGAGACGAGATCATAAAGAAAATGCCCCAGCATAATAATAAAGATTTCTTGGAGTGATAAACTATATAGGTAGATTCATTCCAAATATATGTCGAATTCATCATTGCGTGATCTCTTGAAGAAAAATTCAGCATTTAAATGGGATGAAATTTCATGAAGAATCTTTCTCGGAACTCAGAATGAAATTAGTATGATCTCCAGTTTTCCAATATTTCGAGAACAGTAAACAACCTTATCAGTAGATGCATCGAAAGATGTATTGAAAGATGGATTAGGTGCTGTATTGATGCAAAATAGTTTACCTTGTGTTTACGCATCTAGAGCTCCCACTGAAATAAAGAGCAGTATACCCAAATTGAAAATGAATTATTGGTAATTGTTTTTGGTTGGGAGAAGTTTTATCAGTATATCCATGGAAAATCGGTTATAATTGAAACTGATATCTATTTAAAATTCTTGCCCCGGCAGATTGCAGCGATTGTTATTAGATCTTCAAAAATATGAAATATCGCTTATTCATAAACCAGGAGAAAACCTTTTTATCGCTGATTTTCTATCAAGGATTCAAAATGAAGATTTGATAATGAGGAAATGGAATTGGCTGGAGATGGTCAAGTATGTTCAATTGACATGGAATTCACAATAACTAATAATGAGCATAAACTCTTAATTTCAGAAACAGATGAAGATGATCAATTGAAGGAGCTTTGTAAATTTATCAGAGGCCAAAATTAATAAAAAAAGTACCATTGAGTATCAGAAGTTACTATAGCTTGTTATTCACCATGGTTTAATATACAGGGTGAGTCATGACTTACCAACCATAGCATGATAGCGGATAGAGGTGGTCAAGGTGATTTGATATATATATATATATATATATATATATATATATATATATATACAGGGTGTCCTTAAAAGGTCTTTACAAAAAGCTACCACATATTCTTCAGACCAAAACAATTCGATACAAGCAAACTTACCTCAGTAAAAAGTTGCTTAGTTTGGGCGCTAGACGGCTCTGAAGTTGAAATTTTCAAATCGATTTTGCTTCATAACTTTTGAACGGCTCATGAGATTTTTTTCAAATTTGGTACGTTGGCATAGACTCATCGGGCAATGAAACTCATATCATAATCATAATGAATATCATTCCATGGGCGTAGAACTTGATTTTTTCAGTAAATAAACATCTAAAACTCCTACGCCAATGGAAAAAAAATAGTTTCAATATGAAATCTAAATTATTCAACTCATTCACTACAAAAAAGGTACTCTTGACAAAAGTCGATTCCTCTCATGGTTTCGACAAAATTTTAATTTTAGTGATTTAGAGCATAATTAATAATAAAACGATTAACAGATATTTCATAAAAATTGTTCAAAATGTTCACCATTTTCACGTATACAAAGATTTATACGACGCAAAAAGTTGAAATGTACTCTTTGCATAACTTCTTCATCGCCTGTAAGATTATTCGTCGCCTGTTGGATACGTTGCCATAATTGTTCTACAGTATTCACAGGGGTCTTGTAAACCGTAGACTTGAGATAACCCCATACAGAATAATCCATCGGTGTTAAGTCTGGAGAACGTGGTGGCCAATTCACGGGTGCATCATTACCTCTACCTATCCATCTGTCTGGGTACTGTTGGTTTAAAAAATTCCTAACATCCACCGAAAAATGTGGTGGAGCTCCATCGTGCATAAACCACATATCTACCCGATGTTGGAGTGGTAAATCTTCCAACAAATTTGGCAACGTATTTCGTAGATGTTGTAAATACATGTCTCCTGTTAATCTTTGTGGAAGTATGACAGGACCAATTATAAAATTTCCTATTATTCCAGCCCAAACGTTGATTTTGAATTCGTGTTGAAAATGGTTTATTTTAATGGAATGAGGATTTTCAATTGCATAATCGTGTTCATTATGAAAATTAGTTATTCCTCTTCTCGTGAAACAGGCTTCATCAGTGAACAAAATATTCTTTCCAAAGTTCAGATTCATTTCTCTTTGCAAATTAATGAACCTACAAAACATCAGACGACTTTGTGAATCATGGATTAATAAATCTTGAACTGGCGTCTTGTGGTATGGGTATAATAATTGTTCTCTTAGTACTTCATGAACGGCATTCCTAGAAACTTCTAGTTCATTACTTATCCGTCTAGTACTCAATTCTGGATTTTCTTCAATACGGTCTTAAATTTCTACTTCGACTTCGGGAATCCTTACATAACGCTGTCTTCCATAATCACCAGTTCTAGGAGCAAAATGACCGGTCTCCCGAAGACGTCTCTCAACTGCAGCAAAGGTTGGGTGGCTTGGTACGCGATGATTTGGAAACCTTGCCGAATACACCCTCACACTCTCTCGACCATTTCCTTGACAATATCCGAATACCAATAACATATCGGTGTATTCTTCATTGGTGTATTGTACGGCCATGATAAATCAGAAAAGTCCGATATCAACAATCAACGTCAATAAAACTCGACAAATCAACACAGATGAAACTATGGAAACCAAGAATGTGAATATCACTGTTTTCGAGCAGATAATAATAGTCTTCAGAAAAAAAAACCAGTGCTACTTATTTTCAATAGAAATAACCTATGCAAAAAGTACATCTCAACTTTTTGCGTCGTATAAATCTTTGTATACGTGAAAATGGTGAACATTTTGAACAATTTTTATGAAATATCTGTTAATCGTTTTATTATTAATTATGCTCTAAATCACTAAAATTAAAATTTTGTCGAAACCATGAGAGGAATCGACTTTTGTCAAGAGTACCTTTTTTGTAGTGAATGAGTTGAATAATTTAGATTTCATATTGAAACTAATTTTTTTCCATTGGCGTAGGAGTTTTAGATGTTTATTTACTGAAAAAATCAAGTTCTACGCCCATGGAATGATATTCATTATGATTATGATATGAGTTTCATTGCCCGATGAGTCTATGCCAACGTACCAAATTTGAAAAAAATCTCATGAGCCGTTCAAAAGTTATGAAGCAAAATCGATTTGAAAATTTCAACTTCAGAGCCGTCTAGCGCCCAAACTAAGCAACTTTTTACTGAGGTAAGTTTGCTTGTATCGAATTGTTTTGGTCTGAAGAATATGTGGTAGCTTTTTGTAAAGACCTTTTAAGGACACCCTGTATATATAAATATATTTTGCCTATTCGTTACAGGAATTCAGGGCATTATTTGAATTCAGAACAAAACTTCGTAGAACGATATTTCAGGAATGTCTCGATGTTATCGACTGAAATTCACCATCAATCTACCTCTACTGACACTCCACAAGATGGCCTACTATGAATGAAAAATTCCAGATCTGGAAAACTCATTTCCTCTTTAGATGTCGAAATTATGAACTCCTGGATCGTATTTTTCAAGAACATCAGAATTAGAAAGATCAGGAAAAACACTATAAGCGGGGCTTTTCAATTCGTACGACACATTTCGATCGTTTTGGTACAAAAATATCAAACAAAATACCGATGAATCGTCGATTTCGCCCGGACACATTACTCCCTACAATCGACTAAAAGTAATTTAATCAAATTTTTCACCTAATGATTCAGCAGCAGGCTTGAGAAAAGGCACAATCTAATAAAGAATTCAGGACCGGACTCGATTTTTGAAAATAACCACGAAACAATGATTATTTCTGCAGAAAAAATTCTAGATCCTGATATTCATCAACGAAAATTCTCAAAATGTCCTCCAATTCCTATACATTTTCTGCATCTCTTCGGGATATCTCTCATGGCTTCCAGAATGACTTCGAATGATTTGTGCCGCCAACAAGTTGGGAAGAACGTTCTGCAGAAAATTCAGATATAATTCCACTGTCAGTCGTTTCACGAGAAAATGAGGCCCCATCAAAACGTTATCCGTGAATTTTTTTCTCACAAAAACATGAGGATTCTTATGTGCCCATATGTGGGAATACTTCAAATTGGTTATACCATTGCACCTCCACATTTCTCAATACAAGTAAGAGAATACTTAGACACCCATTTCCCTAACCACTGGATAGGTCGTGGCGGCCCTCATTCTTGGCCTCCTAGGTTCCCTGATCTCACAGTTTTGGACTATTATCTATGGAGTCATATGGAATGATTGACCTATCAGACCGATGTCAATACCAGAGAGGAGAACTGAGAGAGATCTCCCAAAGAGAGAGAGAGAGAGAGAGAGAGAGAGAGAGAGAGAGAGAGAGAGAGAAAATGAATAGGAATTGGAGGAGGACATTTTGAGAATCTTCGTTGATGAATACTAGGACCCAGACATGGGAAAGTTATTGATTCAACTTTCTTGATGTTGATGATACTATTGATAATGCTGAGTCTCCAGCCGAATTACTGATGTCACAAAAAACAAGAAAAATTTTGCCTAACGCTGAGGAAGAAGAGCCAGTACACAACAACTTTGTTGATGTTGATGATACTCCTATTGATAATGCTGTCTCCAGCCGAATTACTGATGTCACAAAAAACACGAAACATTTTGCCTAACGCTGAGAAAGAAAAGCCAGTACACAACACTGCCTTCTCGTCTAGAACCCCATCCAATGAGGACAGAAATGCAAGACGAAGATGCTTTGATCTGGCAAGAATTTTGGAAAGGGGGACCTTGAAATCTAGTAAAAATACATTCAATAAAAACTCAAGCTTGAATCATCACCTAGAAGACAGATCACACAATTCCCCATATGATGATGTTTAGTGCCACTGTTTCCATGAAGTCATCAACATCCATGCTTGGTATCACCA